>CM044434.1:46646972-46693021 GCA_024363595.1 Xenopus borealis | reverse complement strand
CCAGGTCAGAGCTGATGAAGGCAAGTCTGTCGATAGAGGTAACGTTCAGAAAAATACGCATCTTAGCGATTTTGCGTTACGACCAATCGCCAGAGTGAAAATTCACTTGCCGTTAGAGTGCGAGGCAACACTAGCGTCTATCTCCTTCGCTAGTGAAGTGATGCCTACGCCCTTTAGTAAATAAGAGAAACAGCGCTACGAAATAAGTTGGTTCTATAGAAATACATGTTAATAATAATAAAGTGACTGAAAATGGCAACATCATCGCCAGCATTAGTCACTTCGCCCCTTTAGTAAGTTTACCCAGATGTAGTAAACTAAAGTGCACTTACCCTTATCCTACATTATATATTAACCTTCTGTAGCGCATTTAAAGTAAAATCATGTCCCCCAGTATGCAGTGTGACTGAGTAATAAGACCAACAGTGCAACTTACCCTTAACTCAGAAACTTTAGTTTAGAAAGTCCCAGCCAATTAACATATAATTCCCTGTAAAGGCTGAATGGCAGCTATAGGCAATATTTGGCTACAATAATCTAACGCTAGCGCTGATTCACCAGCGTGACGTAATTTTGCAACTTCGCCAATTTACTAACAGTGTCCCTGGTGAAAATTCGCTAGAGAAGTAGATAGACTAGAACAACTTCGCACCCTTACGCCGGGCGAAGTTTCGCACTGATGAAGGGACGTAACTACACAAATATGACCATTTTACTGAATGTTACCTCTTGCGCTAGACATTACTTCGCCAGGTCAGACCTAGTGAAGTTCAATACAATAGATAGAAGTTAAAAAACAAAAAAAAAAACGACTTTTTTCTAAGTCTCAAAAAAACGCTGGCGTCTTTTACATTTTTTTAGGTTGATAGTCTGAAAAATAGCGTAATTTTTCCTAACATATGGCAACTCAGCTATACATGGGGCACATGTTTAGGACAATAGGACAACTTTATTTTATTTATTAAAGGTTTCCTGAGTTTGTGTAGGTTAATGTATTGGCTGTAACATATACTTCTATTATATTTTCAACTTTGTGCCGTATGCAAACTAGGCATCGCTAGTGTAAATGCGCTTTGCCTGGCGTAGTAATGGTAGCACAACTTCTCTAACGTTCACCGCTCTGAGTGCATATTAGAATTTTAGTGAATTTGCAAAGCACTGAAACAATGCCTGGCGAAGTGCGGCGAATGCAAGCGAAACCCTCGCTACCGCAACTTCACAGGTTAGTGATTTTGCCCCATAGAAAGAAATCATCAGTGATCAGTCTAACCCATGCTGTGGTGTTGACCAGCTGCCACAAGCACCCTTGTGCCATCGCTCGGGGGTTTGGACAGGCTAGGTACAAAATTTAATTAGTCACCTTTCTTTTGAAATTAGGGCCACTACCTAGCTGGTGAAGTCCAGGGGGTGAATGGAAGCAGTCTCCACAAAGGACCGGGCCTAGGGTGGCAGAAATTCAGGGCCGGCATGCCGCCAGACGTATTCAAGTTAGTTGCTCCCCTTCCACGCCAATTGCTGCCTTGTCTTCCCTGTCTCCTAGTGCCTGCACCTATATATGCATGCACACATATTGAATATGCATATATGCTTATGTGCATACAGTATATGTGCAGGAACAAGGAGACGTGGAGGAAGATGCAGGAGGGGAGGACGACACTGGAGGGGAGGGTAGAGGAGGATGACACTGAAGGGGAGAGGAGGACGACGTGGAAGAGGAGGTGGACAATGCGGAAGTGGGGGGTGGGATGCTGAGGTGAAATACAGAAAAGGGGATGCATGCAGGGGCGATGAGCAGAGGTGGCCTAGGGGCGCCCCTTTTGTAAATCCGGGCCTGACTAGGCAATAGTTACTTTTAGCAGTATGGGGCCCCGTGATTTCTAATTGCGGTCCTCACCCTTATGCATGAACACAGAAAACCAACATATACTAAGTTGATAGTGGCATGTTAGGAACATATCAGTATTACTAGGAAAGAAGGGTTAAGATACTTGATTGAGGTGTCAATAATAGTTTAATAATAATGCACTGTACATGAGCAGAAATCAACATGATTTAGTGGAGGACACAGACTGCATCACACAGATTATAGGGACATATTAAATTTTTTTAAAATCATGAAAAATATATCATTAATAATATATCAAGAATAATGTATGCAACTAAAATGAACTGCAAAGTGTACAATGTACACATTTTTTTGGACATACCTCCAGAGCCTCTCTAGTTTGTTTTAATATTACAAATAAGCTGTAGGTATGTCCTTGCACACTGTTCCCAAAAACACAGTGTGCAGTTGGTCATCACTTACACATGGAAAATGTAAACTGCAGTTCTCTGTCAGGTCTGCTTGTTTGCTGAATGCAATGCAAGGAATTGAAATTCACCAACTCTCCTGCACGGCCTTGAAATGAAGCCATTATAACAGATATGGAAAGGCAATACTAGTATCATTTTAGGGGAGATTTTCAATATCTTAAAGGGGTTGTTCACCTCTGAGTTAACTTTTAGTATAATGTAGAGAGTGATATTCTGAGACAATTTGCAATTGGTTTTCATTTTTTATTGTTTGTGGTTTTATAATTATTTAACTTTTACTCAGCAGCTCTCTATTTTGCAGTGTCAACAATTTGGTTTCTAGGGTACAAATTACCCTAGCAACCCTGCATTGATTTGAATAAGAGACTGGAATATGAATAGGAGAGGGACTGAATAGAATGATAAGTAATAAAAAGCGGCAATAACAATACATTTGTAGCCTTACAGAGCATTTGTTTTTAGATGGTGTCAGTGACCCCCATTTGAAAGCTGCAAAGAAACTGAAGAAAATTGCAAATCATTAAAAAACTATGAAAAATAATAATGAAGACCAATTGAAAAGTTTCTTAGAATTGTCCCTTCTACAATATACTAAAAGTTAATTTGAAGGTGAACCACCCCTTTAAGGCAAGTTTTATTTTTATTTTTTAAGCAGACAGTAGAAAATGGTGTTGAAATAAATTTACTTAGAAAGGTGTTTAATACTGTGCCCCTTAAATGTCTAATGTTTAAACAGACAGTAACACATACATGAAATGTGTGAACATTTAAGCCATCAAAGTACACATTTCATTGTTGTTTTACCAACAATACTCAGGAAGATTGTAACTTAAAAACAAAAAAGTGTTGGCAGTAAACATCCGTGGCAATAAGGCCCTTACCAATCATATCCAAGCAGTGTTTTTGGAACTTTTGTGGTATAGCCATAAAACCTAGTCATAGCAATACCTTATCCCCCACATAGTGTTGTTATTTACTACAGATGAAGCCACTTTGGTTTGTGTGTTTGACACAGAATAACTAAACCCAGGTATCCCACTTATCCCATTTAACACAGAAAAATGCATCACAGCATCCCATCTAATTAAAGCGTTCACCTTGTTCACAATAGTGCTTTGGTATGCTAATTTCATGCATTTAACATACAAATCCAAGTGGCTTCATCTGTATGTAGCGTGCCTTGGGGCACCCCCAAGGCTAAACAGCAGCTTTTTCAATAGTAGTCGTTCTGAAGAAAACAGTTTTACTAATGCAGTTCAATAGTACATTATATGTTAACTATTTTAAAATACTTTTACTTTTTGTTGTTATGGTTCCATTAGTTATAGCTCCATGGTTCTCACATACACCATGGCACTCAGCTTATTCCTAAATCTTTTCAATATAGCTTAATATAGGTTAATTAATATTTTCAATTATAACTTACTAATGCAACTAATGATTCTTAACATGCACCTTTGCTAATGCCACAATTGTCCATCAAACATGATGTGGTGTTTATACAAATGACTTGCAGGTGTCACTGTGCACATTACTTGTATGATGCATATACTCAGTACTTTCTGTACAGCTTGAGAGATAGAGTTTGAGTTACTGCAGTTATATAATGGCTGCATGAACCTGCCAATAAAGCACTGTTATACCCTGCTCATCCTCGGCTACCAAAACACAACACACTAGATACTCTACATCATTTCAATATAAAGTCTATAAAAGTTCACACTATGTTTGCAAATATACTGCACACACCAAGTGTAATTCATGGCATAATTTACTGCCTCTACTGAGAGTATAAAGTATGTTTCTCTGTCGTCTTAGGGGGACACAGGGACTGATGGAGCTTAACCCCATCAGTCCCTGTGTCCCCCTTTCGACTACAGAGAAACAGATTTAACGGTGAGTACAAAAATCCTGTTTTCTTATTACTGACTTCTTTTTGTCTTCATGTTCCAAACCACGTCAAAAACTCACTTATGTTAAATCAACATAGTTTAGGCATATTGTTTCTACAAAATAATTTGATATTTCTATTAAATCTAACCCAATCTTGAAGCTAGAAATATTACTGCATGAAAGAGTATGTTGTACTACAACAAACATGAATATACAATAAATGTTTTCAACTTTTATAAAATGCATTTCTATGTATTATAATATAATACAAGTAATAATAAATCTATAGTTTCTAATATGTATTAACTGTGAAGGGGCAATTAACGCATTTAAAGAAGACAGTAGGGTATCAGAAAGGTGTATATAAATACACCAGTAAACCCTCAGAGTAATGCTACTCTGAGTCCTCTGTCAAATGAAACACCACATTTCTTACTTTCTATTGTGTACACATGGGCTTCTGTATTCACTATTCCTTCTGTCAGCTTAAACTTCCAGGGCAGGGCATGAACATGCTCAGTTTGCATGTCTCCCCTCCCCTCCCCTCCCTGCTGTAATCTGAGCCCAGAGCTATGAGTAAGCAGGGAGAGACTCAGACAGGAAGTGATGTCAAAACACGCTAATATGGCAGCTGCTATTCTAAAACAAATAGAGCTTCTAGAGCTGTTAACTCAGGTACGGTAAAGTATTCTACATAATAAATATAGCATTCTAGCTTGCACTGTTATGGCTGATCTATTGGCAATAATCTGCCTCAGCAGCTTTCCTTCTTCTTTAAGAAAGTCAGTTAGATGGAAACCACAATTCTCTCCCCCAATTATAAAGCAGCTTGCAATGCAAAGCAATGTATTTGCTGAGCATACAGTATGCAAAACATAGATATATACAGTAACACATTTAACTACACTCCAGCACTGCAATCTTTTATTGCTCTAGTGGAATTGGTATAATAAACTCAAACATCTTGAAAAGTATTAGTGGATAAGGGTAACATCCATGTTAACGTAAAACTGTATTATTACAATATATGCCAAAGGTTGGAAAACAAGCAGGCTATGATAGTGGGGTGTCGGCAGCAGTGACTGAAAGGCGCTTATTCGCAGGAATGGACTTTGGGGTGTTCAACCTATGTGTCTACCCTTAGGACACCATAAGAAATGGGGTGCCAGACTTGCTATTACTTTCTGTAATTATTACTCACATACTCTATTACAGTAAACTTTATATTTATTAAATGATGGCCTTTAAATAAACAGTACACAGAGGTAAGATATTATAGCCAGTTTTTCCTGAGACTCAATCAGTTGGCTTTTATCCATTTTTTTATAGGCTTTGCACATCACCTACCAAATTGTCAAAGCCCTCTGTTTGATACAGGATATACTGTATTCTAAGAATGGATCTGGATGGATTAGGGGTTTTCCTTCTTCTTTAGGTGAGTAAAATACAAACAAAAAGTTGAAGGGACCTGCAGTCCCTTTGTTACTTTCATGGTTGATAATGGAGGGAAACCAGGATTGGAACTAGGGTCAGGCAGAAGGGGCACATTAACGGCTATAGGCACATACCTTTTTAAACATCCCTTCCAGTGTCGGACTGGGACACCAGGGGCCCACAGAAAAACCTTAGACCAGGGGCCCACCATAAAACCTTAGACCAGGGGCCCACCATAAAACCTTAGACCAGGGGCCCACTCTCAGTACTAATATTCTTCATCTCCTCACTCAACCTCTATTCTCCTAGTTTGTTTTCTTTACATACTATAATCAATTATTCCATCTCTTTAGCCTCTTTGTTCTCATAGAAATAGGGAATGGCCATGAAATAGGTGAAAAGTTTAGCAGCATGAGGGCCCACTGACACCTTGGCCCACCGGGAGTTTTCCTGGTTATCTGGTGGGCCAGTCCGACATTGATCCCTTCCCTAGTTTGGGCTATTGGAAAGTCAGTGAACCAGTGTGCATGACAACTTGCCTTGGGGTTCTCTGAACCATAGATACACAAGAAGTGAAAGAGGCATTACATATAAAGGGTAGATGAGCTTCATCATTCTGTTCCACATATATCAGACCCTAATGGACAAATAGTACCCTTAAAGGGGAACCACATTATCTGAAATACTGGGCTGTGCACATTAACATGTATGTCCTAAAGAATTGGAAAAGGGTTTAAAAAAAAAAACAAAATAAGTTGCTGTACAAAGAAGCCCTGATAATACAGAATGCATGCATTTAAAAGCATAAAGGAATCTTACTGCAAATACCTATTTATACATCAATTAGTATTTTACATGCACTGAATTAAAATTATCAGTTTGGTCTCTGTTATTAATTTATGCACCTTAAATATGTCTCCTTCCATTTTGGACACCTAAGTGGTCATTTGATTCATCCAGGCAGCAATTTCCCTTTCCCTATCAGTAATGTGATCTGGTTCATTGTTTGCCCAGTAGGTGGCAGTGTTTAGAAACATGAAAGGGAGAGCACACGTGCTCAAGGCGAAGTGCAAAAATGCATAATTTACAATATTTTGCCTACAGAGCATTCCTTCCCACAAAATTGTACACCAAAACTTGCTTTTTCTGTTGTTTTTCATTTTTTTATATGAATTCGCTTTGTTTACACCTTTCCTGTTACTAGTAGCAGATCAGTAAGCCAGATTATTGCAGTTTCATACATAAATTGATTAATTGCATAGCATTTGTAGTGGAAGCTGAGCGTACCTTTTCCATCAATGGGTACTTGCCTTGGCCTTTCCACACTCTTCTCACTAGGCATTATCCTTTATATTGCACCAACCAAGTCATTTCTTGGTTCCTAGAACCAAAAGTTTGAAATCAAATCTAGAGAGCTGCGGAACAGAGAGGTTGTTAATTTAGGATTCATAAAAGCTCTGGACTAAATGGGGCAAGTCAATTAAACAGTGTCATGCTTATGATCCTTCCACTGTCTAACAAAAGTGAAACAATGTAATAAGACAAATAAGGCAAATAGTGTAAAAACGTTGATTATGTATTTTCTCAAATACAATAGCTAAATACAAACACTTAAAATAATTATTCTGTGCTACAGGACCCTAGGAATTACCATGTGTTATCTGTCCTTTGGTAAATGCAAAATCTTTTTGAGCAAGCCTATCTTGGACTTATGGACGGGAAAAGACACAGTGGAAGTGAGTGCTGGCTTTTATTCATTGTGTATGTTTATAGTGGCTCATAGAAACAGGAGATAAGCAAGAATTCCAAGATACAAATGGTGCTTAATTAGTTTGATAACAAAATAATAATATTAGTCAATAGAAAACATAACTACAGTACATCTTAATGTAACATGAATTGGATAATCCATCCTTTCCCCCCTTAACGGGGTTGTTCCCCTTCAAAAAACTAGTTGTTTTCAGAAAAATCACCAGAAATAACAACCTTTTCCAATTACTTTCTAATTGGGGGGTCGCCGACCCCCTAAACTGTTCTAAATTGATACATTTAGTTGATACATTTCTTATCTTTTTCCCTGCCGAGCTTAATTTCTGAGTTTCATTATGGGCAGCTATTAGAATTGATACAATATTTGCTAATACTCAAGAGATGCTGTTGAGAAATGTATCAACTAAATGTTGCAAAATTGTAACAGTTTATTACTGAGCTGCCACACTCAAACACCAGAAACAGGGACTTTAAACATTAAACTTAGATTTTGGAAACACAGTAAAAAATTAATAACAGAAAGTAATTCAAAAAAGTCATTATTTCTGGGGAACAATCCAAAAACAACTGAACTGAAAAAAGTGTTTGGAAGGTGAACAACCCCTTTAACTCTCCAAGTCATGAGGTTAAATTGGTTTCTATTCCTTAAAGTAGACCGGTCACTCAGACATAAAAACTGTATAATAAAAGTTATGTTCAATTAAACATGAAACCCAAAATATTTTTTTAATTAACACATCCATACCTATTATGAAGGTATTTAAAAGTAAGTGAATATTACTTGATACTCATTTATGCCAGACAATTATCATATTTTTTTACTTTCCATTCAGCACTTACTAGATGTCACTGCACTCCCAACATCCCCCCTCCTCACTATCTAATTGTGTTGCCAGTGCATTACCATAGACACCAGGTCCCCTGTTCTGGCAAATAAACAAGATTTTGGTATATTACAAAGCTTGCCTTAATAACAGTGTCCACAAAATGCACCTGTAATTTCAAGAGTGAAGGAAACAAGATTTAAATAATTGATAGAGTGTAAGTGAAGCTTATTTTTCTTGACAAACACAATAGAGAATAATTTGGAATTTTTTCTTAGTGTGACAGGTCCCTTTATTTAACTATGATAATATTTAGATACTATCTTACTAGTGGGCCTTCCAATAATACTTTAGATCCATGCAGGTTTTTTTTTATCATGAATCTTGATGACAATTATGATCATGCAAGAAGGTTCCACTTTCATATGCAATACATTAACAACATGCGTGGATGAAAAACACCACCATCGAACAAAAATACCTCCCTACTGTGCCTGTTTCGATGATACACTATGGATTCAGGGATTCAGAGCAGGCCCAGACTGGCAATCTGTGGGTTCTGGCAAATTCCAGAGGGGCTGCTATAAGTTGCCATAGAAAGTCAGTATTTAGTGGGCTGGTGGGGGCTGTTTGAGCCTCTGTATGGGCTGGTTAGGCCTCTGTGTACCTTAAACGCCAGGGCCTTTTAATTATTAGTCCTGACCTGATTCAGAGAATGAAAGGGGCTTAATAAAAACTGTGTGCAACTTGGGAGGATTAGCTGGCCTGTGGCTTCTTGTAACACTGTATGACCTTGTTACATAAGACTATTGGCCTACAGTTTAAAAGAAATGTTGAGAGGTATAGAACAGCCCCAGAATTCAGCACACTGTGATTGACTTTGTAAGGTAAAAACACAGAGCCTTTGGTGTATAAAGGAGAATACATCTGTAAACTGTATGAAACTAGGTTTACAGTTTGTCAAGGACTCCTTTGAAAAATTGTTACATTCATTACAGTTTTTAAATAAGAAATAAATGTATGAAACTATTCATAAGTTATCAGTGTGATTTTATACATTTAGGGGCAAATTTACTATTATTCCACAAAATTCCCTCGATCTTACTCGAAATTCGATAAGTATTCGACCATTGAATTAAATTGTTTTAGGCTATAATTTTGCTCGATATTAGATTTCTCGATGAATGTGTACGATCGGATACCGATCGTTCAATTTCACGAAAAAAACGTAAAATTTCCTCCGAGTCTCCGAAAATTCTTACGATTGGAACGCTTCGATCGTACGAATGGTATTCGAGCAGGACTTAGGGGCAAATTTACTATTATTCCCCCCAAAAAATTTGTTTCTACTCGATATTCGATTAGTATTCGATTTTCGAATGCTAATCGAATAGTTCTAGGCTACCTTTTATTCAATATTCGATCATTCGATCGAATACAAATTTATTCGATCAGTCGAATAAATCATTCAAGTGAACGAATAAATAATTCGTTCATTCGAATGATTCGTAGTCTTCGATCGTACAAATCCTATTCGATCACGACTAAGCCTCAGAAGCCTATGGGAGTGCTCCCATCGGCTTCTATTGCAATTCGGTAGGTTCAATCTGGCGAAGTAGGCATTCGAACAATTTAAAAATTTTGATTCCTTCGATCATCGAATGATCAAATTATCGAATATACGATCATTCGATCTATTTGAGCTATGCAAATATTCAAACTGCAAACTGGTGGCAAGGTATGCAGGCCACTACAGGCCCAGTAAATACTGCTTCACCTATTGCATGCTATAAGGACAAGGTTAGCCTTTGCCTACCTATATAGTGTTCTGCATCTTGCACACCTTACCCAAGCTCAAATGCTCTATGGCTTTTCCCAGGGTCTATGTAAATGACACATAGGGGCAAATGTACTAAAATTCTCCGAAAATCCTACGAATCTATTCGAAATTCGATAAGCATTTGACTATCGAATTCTTATCGAATAGTTTTAGGCTATCATTTTGCTCTATATTCGATTTCTCGATGAATTCGTATGTGGTGGGGTTCCCATAGGCTTCTATTGGTATTCGGTAGGTTCAATCTGATTTTAAAATAATTCGGTAATTCGGTATTCGATGATCGAAGAGGCCTAATTTGTATATTCGAATATCTGAAAAAATCGTACGATCGTAATTCAATCATATTCGATCGAACTTCGATCCATTCACATGAATTTTGTAAATTTGTCCTTAACATTGTCATTGATTTAGTTTTAATGATCCCAGAAATACTTATAACGGAACTAAGGTCTTTCTAAGAATTAGACTAGAAATGCTGTAATTTATTACTTTTGTGGCAGCTTAGATTTATAGCAACCTAATATTTGAATGCCTCCTTCAAACATTTGCATGAACAAAAAAACATGAAGTTGTGTAAACACAAGAGGTACTATTAGTGGGCCTGTTGTATTAAAGAGCCACTGGCTCTGGAGAGTTGAACAAAAGTTGTATCAAGCAGTGTTGCTTGAAGGCTTCTGTGGGATGCCATTTGTCCCAAATATATTACTGTACTGTACTTTACTGTATACAAAAATATCCCTAGTACACAGAATGAATGTCTTTTAATGTACATACGTATCTGTGACAATATACACAGTGTGGGCAATTGCTCATAGCAGTGGGTAGGGGGTCAGGCAAAACAATTTGACAGATGAGACAGGAGGCTCACGTTGGCAACACAGTTTTCAGGCTCCTGTCTGTGATTTATTTTCACCGCATAAAAATGTAAACAGGCACAACTTCCATACTTGAGAAGAAAACAATAAAGCAAAGTCTCACCAGATTGTTGGTTTCAAAGAACACAAACAAAAGTCCTTTCTGCCATCACAAGGCAGTCTTTCTCAGGAATCCCAGTATCAGAGGCAGCTTTTAACCCAGCTTCTCCCACCTTACTCAACTCCCTCAGCACACCCAGGATCCTCTTAAAGGAGAACTAAACTCTAAAATTGAATAAGGCTAAAATGTCTTATTTTATATACTGAATTTATTGCTCCAGTCAAAAGTTGGAAGGTGTTTGCAACACTGACATGCTCTGAGCAGCTGTTGAGAATCTAAGCTTAGCAGTAGTCGCAAATTATCAAGCAGAAAATAAGGTTGGCCTATAATATAAACTGATGATAAAAGACTGCTTATTAAATTCTGATGCTAGTTGTACTGATTTCTGTACTGCTGTGAAGTTATTGTCTTTATAAATTACTAATCTGCTTTATACTGTGACATTTATATTGTATGTGTACTGTATATTGTGAGTTGGCCCCTAAGCTCAGTAACTGATAGCAGCACAGAGCATGTGCACTGAATCAGCAGAAAAGAAGATGGGGAGCTACTGGAGCATCTTCAGAGGCAGATGTGGTTGCCTTGGGCTGTTGCAGAAGCCCAAAACATAATGTACAACATTTCTAGCCTACTTCTTTAGTTAAGCTTTAGTTCTTTTTTTAAACAGACCCACCTTCAGACTACTTGGCCAGAGTACTTTCCAATCATGCACCAGTATTTTATCCTCTCTTACACTGGAGCCAATACCTCAGGCTGAGTGTTATATATCTGCCATCATACACACATTTCTTACTGAGATAAACTTCTTTGTCACAACAAATACAAAATATACAAAATACCTATTTCTATTAAAGAATGAGAACAAAATCTGGTTTGTGCACAAAATGATATCATTATATTACAAACTCCATTCTGTATGTTTTAACAAGTAATCTGTCTCACAAATGTACATCATCCATGTAACAAACACAGGTATGTATAACGTAACTTACAGAATGAATTATGTAAAAAAAAAACTTTGGACAAAATATATAAAGGTGTAACTAACTAGTGCATGCCAAGTTGGATTTTAATGACAAAACAGATGCTTATGATAGAAAGCAAGACTTTATAGCACAGAATTCATTCTATCAACAAAACTGTTTCACAAAACTGATATCCATTCTTTCCAACAAAACTGTTAGTCACATTACTGAACCACTAAGAACAATGCGTATTGCCCTATAACAAACAAGAAACAAACACAACAAATTGCCAGCTTGTCCTTGATACTTTTTGGCCTGCAATAGAAGGTGCCTTCTAATGCCAATTTTACGCAGAACAATTCAAGAAGCAATCAGCAAACAATTTTGTTGAGCATGTTCAAAATACTCATACTTCAAAATACAATACTTTTTTCCGTAAGTGTGGGTGCACTCACTTGGCAGGAGACTGGTACTTGCAAAACATGAAAAACCATCTCATACTAAGGATACATGGATCTTTTCTACAAATAAACAGCCATCATTTTAAGGTAATGAGATCATTCAGAAACTTGTGGCCATGTCCACATATTTTCCCTAGACCACAATGTAATTTTGCCAGTTTCTTGCCAAAGAATTGTGGCCTGATGCTTATTTCATAATCAATACCTCTACTATGTGATAAGTCATATTTATAGAAAATGTAATTTCACATGGTGACTGCCACACCATTTGCATTTTTACAAGTACATTTTACAGGGTACAAGATGAAATCCAAATACAGTCCAAAATAAAATACAAGAGCCTACAGTTTCCCATTTTCTGGACAGCAGACAAGTTTTTTCAGCTGTCTACTGACTTAATAGTTTGTAACTAGAGAATTTAACCCTCAATAAGATGCCAACATATAACCATTTTAAAATGATCAGTTTTCCAACCTCAACCCCTACAAGATATTTTTGTTTACACCCAGCTTAATATAAATACAATATATATTTGGATATGTATTAGTAAAAAATTAGATGTTTTCATATAAGCTTCATCATTTATTGTGAACTTTGATATCATAATTTGCTTAGAAGGAACATTAAATTACATTACGTAAATTTCTGTCACTCTCCACTGCTGTACTGCAAGTTGGAGTGATATCACTCACCCCCCAGCAGCCTAACAAAAGAACTATGGGAAGGTAACCAAATAGCAGCTCCTAAAGAAAAGATAACAGCTCCCTGCAGTGGCATAACTAGATATTATTGGGCCCCACAGCAAATAATTTTTCAGGCCCACAAAATGACCTGGTTTATAAATATTTATTAAAATTGTATATAAATTAGAGCCTCATGGTCCCCCAATACCTCCTGGCCCCCCCTGCAGCCGCAGGGTCTGCTTCCTCTATAGTTACGCCCCTGGCTCCCTGGTAGATCTAAGAACAAAACTCAATAGTAAAAGCCTGTCAGGACTGCAGGGAGCAGCGCCCGATGGTGCATCTTACCTTCTCGGCAGTCATGAAGGATCCAATATGGTGGCGATCTTCTTTCACGTGGGCAAAGTGACACTGTGCAAGAACGCCGGCGTGATGACGTCACGTGCTTGATGTGAGATTCAAAATAAAAACCCTGCCAGGTCACGGGTTCAATGCCCGATTATAGGAATTGCTACCTTTATTCCTGGGTGTTCTTAAATTCCTCCTGAATTGATTCCTGAACTTTGACCTTGCCTGGACTTCGACTTTGCTGTTTTCTACCTGCCTTTTGAACCTCTGTCTGGACTTTTGATTATGATTTTGCCCAGGGTCAGACTGGGGAGCCCGGGGCCCACCAGCACTACTGCCCAGGGCCCCCTCCGACCCCCCTGCCCCGATGTGCATACTGCCCGGGCTCCTGCCTCCTCACTCCCCTCTGACCCCCCTGCCTGCACTACTGAGAGGCGACGTGCGCGTGCTCCTCCTTGAAAGGCGCTGCACACGCGCTCCTCCTTGAGAGGCGCTGCACGCGCCTACCGAAAAATTTTTTTTAAATGTCATTGGGAGAGGGGTCTGGCCCGGTGGGGGCCCATTAAGGGTCGGGGATGACCGGTTTCCCGCGGGGCCAGTCCGACACTGATTTTGCCTGAACCCTTTTGTACCACGATCTTGAACTTTAACCCTTCAGCTTCCTCCTTAGTTCTGACAACTCTCCGCTGGGAGCCGATAGGCCCCCTGGACAAGCCCAATTGGATTTTGGCAGAGCCTTCCGTGGATTGGTTGACCGTATGGAGTTGTACGAAGCCCAGCAGACAAAATTTTGGCCTTGCTCTAACGGCCATTCTTGACAAACTTTCTGTTCTCTCTCCAGTGTCAATCGGCTCCGTCATCAATCTCTGCTCCGCCTCCAGTGTCTTCTGTTCGTGCCTCCAAACCACACATTGCAGCCCCTCCGCTTTACAGTGGTGATCCCCAGGCTTGTAGAGGATTTATTAACCAGTGCCAGATACAGTTTGAGCTTTGACCCTCCCAATATGTATCTGATCGTGCCAAGGTCGGGTATATTATTTCTCGCTTGTCTGGTCAGCTGGACTATGTCTTTACTGTGGGGGCCAGACCCATTTTGCCAATGCCTGCCCTGTGAAGCCTAACGGTTTTCTTCCTCATGGTAAAACTGGGGTGACACACATTGGTGGCATTACTCCTAAATCACAAGAGAACTCTCATAGGTTTCTTTTGCCGTTACAGGTTCGTCTGACCACTAAGAAAATTGTCGGCTCTGCTTTCATTGATTCCGGTGCTGCTGGGAACTTCATGGACGCTCTTTTTGCCAAACATATGGAGGTTCCTATGTATCCCTTGACTACTCCCATATGGGTTACAGCGATTGACGACAGACCACTAACATCGGAAATTATCTCCATGACTACAGGAGAATTGCCTGTGCAGGTTGAGACGTTACATAAAGAAAAATTATCATTCCTAATCAATTCCAGCCCCTCTGTCCCTGTCATCTTGGGTACTGATGGGTGAATTCACTGCAAATTCCCGCGATTTGTTGCAGGCGAATAAATTCGCGAAACGCCGGCAAAATTTTGCCTGCCGAAAATTCGCGCGTGTCTCGTTTTGGTTGCGCACGCCCGTTTTTTGCCGCCGGCAATGGGTGCCGGCATCCAAAATGAGGCACAAGCGGCGTTTCGTGATTTTTTCCGCTGTGAAATGTTGCCGATTCGCCCATCACTAATCTTGGGGTTACCCTGGCTTCGTCTACATAATCCCTCAATTGATTGGTCCTCCGGACAGGTCTCCCATTGGACCCCATTTTGTCAAGAGCATTGTCTTCCTGCTACCCCGCTCCACTGGGTGAATATCTCGTTAGCAAACTTACCAGCCTTGCCGTCCTGTTACAAAACATTCTCCGATGTAAAAAGTCTGCAGAATTCCTCCCTCCTCATCGTCTCTACGATTGCCCAGTTAATCTCCTTCCTGGGACCATGCCCCCTAGAGGATGCACCTATCACCTCTCTCTCCTGCAGAAACTTCCACCATGAAAGACTATATCCAAGAAAATCTTCAGCTGGGATTTATTCGTCCTTCTACCTCACCAGCAGGAGCTGGCTTCTTCTTTGTGGAGAAGAAGGACGGTGGTCTACTTCCTTGCATAGATTACGAGGACTTAATAAAATCACGGTTAAAAACAAATACCCTTTACCTCGGATCACTGATCTTTTTGACCAGTTGAAAGGGGCTAAGATTTTCACTAAGTTGGTTCTATGCGGGGCATACAACCTTATTAGCATCCCTGAAGGGGACGAAAAGAAGACAGCATTCGACTCTCGAGATGGGCACTACGAATACCTTGTAATGCTCTTTGGCCTCTACAATGACTCCACTGTCTTCCAGGAGTTTGTAAATGACATTTTCAGGGATCTATTAGGACGATTTGTGGTCGTGTACCATGACGACATCTTAATCTTCTCCAAGGACTTGGAAAGTCATCACTCCCAGGTGAAGGAGGTACTCTCTCGTTTGAGGAAGAATTCCCACTTTTCCAAGATTGAGAAATGTGTTTTTGAAGTGGCCAAGATCCCCTTTCTTGGTTATAGTATCTCTCCAGAGGGTTTTGAAGTGGATCCTACTAAAGTCTCTGTGATCCGGGAGTGGCCCCTCCCTCTGCGTACCAAGGCCATGCAGAGATTATTTGGGTTTGCGAATTACTATCGACAGTTCATCAAGGGGTTCTCCTCTCGCATTGCCCCCATCCTTGCTCTTATCCTAAAAGGGGGTAAACCCAATTCCTGCCATCCTGCAGCTATAGAAGCTTTTCAGTCCTTGAAAGATGCTTTTACCTCTGCCTCTGTTCTCCGACATCCTGATTCTGCATCACCCTTCTGCATTGAGGTGGACGCTTATGAGGTTGGAGCCAGTGCTATCCTTTCCCAAAGACATTCCGCTGATGGGAAATTACATCCATGTGCATACTTCTCCAAAAAATTCTCTTCGGTGTAGCAGAATTATGACTTTGGAAATCGTGAACTCATGGCCGTAAAGCTAGCCCTCGAAGAATGGCATCACCTCTTAGAAGGGTCTTCAATTCCAGTCGATATCTACACTGATAATAAAAACCTAGAATTTATTCAAACTTTAAAAAGACTGAACCCTCAACAAGCAAGATGGTCCCTCTTCTTTTCTCGATTTAACTTCATCTTGACCTATCACACTGGATCCAAGAATCGGAAAGCAGATGCTCTATCCCGCAGTTTCAATCCAGTGGACCGTCTTCCTGTTAAACAAGATCCCATTATTCCTTCTGCCAAGATTATTGCTTCTCTTCTTACTCAGTTTGTCGAGCAAATCCTGTTGGGTTAGACTTCTGCTCCTGCTGATTGCACCTATTGGGATGGCATTTGTACCCTCTGAGCTTTGTCTGTCCATCTTACAACAGACTCATTGTTCTAAGCAGGCTGGACACCCTGGTCCAGAAAAAACTCTAGAACTTCTATGACGCCTAGTATGGTGGCTGACCATCCGCAAAGATGTCAAGGACTTTTTTGCTGCCTGTATGGTTTGTGCCACTTCCAAGGCAACCTCTACCCATTCCCTCTCTTCCATGGACTTACCTAGCAATGGACTTCATTGTTGAACTTCCTCCCTTGAAGGAGAACACTGTTATTTGGGTAGTTATAGACCACTTCAGCAAAATGGCACACTTCATTCCCCTGTGGAAACTTGCCTCATCGGTAGAATTATCCAAGCTCTTCATCCAATTTATTTTTCGGTTACATGGTTTCCCAGTTGAGATAGTCTCTGACAGGGGATTGCAATTTACAGCTAGGTTCTGGCACTCCTTATGTTAAGACTTGGGGATCACTCTCCAGTTCTCTTCTGCCTACCATCCCCAAACAAACGGGGCAGCGGAGTGGGTGAATCAAGCATTAGAGCAGTTCCTGAGAAACCATGTTTCCCTCTGTCAAGATGATTAGTATGATCTCCTCCCGTGGGCGGAATTTGCTTATAATAATGCATGCCACACTTCCACTGGAAGGTCTTCATTAATGACGGTGTACGGACAGCATCCCCAAGCCTTTCCACAAGACTTTGTCTTATCTGATGTCCCTGCTGCCCTTCATTCACGTGGGCAAATTGACATCAGCACAAGAATGCCGGCATGATGACATCACACGCTTGGTGCGAGATTCAAAATAAAAACCCTTCCAGGTCGCAGGTTCAGTGCCTGATTGCTACCTTTATTCCTGGGTCTCCAAAATTCCTCCTGCATTTATTCCTGAACTTTGACCTTGCCTGGACTTCGACTTTGCTGTTTTTTGCCTGCCTTTTGTACCACTGCCTGGACTTTTGATTAAGATTTTGCCTGAAACCTTTTGTACCACGATCTAGAAGCCTTCAGCTTCCTGCTTGGTCCTGACAACTCTCTGCTGGGAGCCAATAGGACCCCTTGACAAAGCCAAGTCTCACTTAGACTGATTCATTTACATTAAGTAGGAGAAAGAACAGCCTGTCAGAAAGTTGTTCCATCCTGAAGTGCAGGCAAAAGTCACATGACTGGGGGTAGCTGGGAAACTGACAATATGTCCGCCCCATGTCAGATTTAAAAATTTAATATAAAAAAATCTGTTTGCTCTTTTGAGAATTGGATTTCAGTGCAGAAGTTAATTTAAATGTCAACCACCCCTTTAATAACACTTACAAATGTTATAATCCTTAAGGATTCTCACACACAGATTTTCTTATATGCATGAGCACTGCATGGGAAAGGAACTATTAACAGACCTCATTCTTCCCCATGGCAGCTGTACCAAAGGGAAGCACTGATACATGTAATGCCTATGGAGCTCTGCTTCTTGCATTTCATGTACATAAGTATGCAATCAGCAATTAGATTTGAACAGTCGCAAAAAACAAAAGCAAAGGTCTGTTTGCTTGCTATAGACAACACCAAAGCACCACTGATAGGTGTAATGCATATGGAGCTCTGCATGCTGCATCTCATGTACATAAATTGGCTTATTTATTACACTGCTAGTCCAAATTAACATAGCATCAAATTGAATAAGAGACTGGAATATCAATAGAACAGGGCCTAATTAATAAGATAGGTCTGGCCTAGCGAAGTAAAGTAAGAGGTAATTTGAATCTCCCCCAAAGTGTAGGACTAGTTCTCCCAGTCCCGATACCGAGTTCAAGATTTTGTTCACAAATCTACACCTAGTGGTAAAATAAAAAGCAAATTTTTATTTAGGTTGACATCCAACCCCAAAACTAAAATAAACTTAAACAAATCAAAATATAAGGAAAATGATAAATCAAAATATTAAAACCATTTGCCATATCACCCGTAATAAGTACATACCACTGGGGCCTTATACTATGGCCTAAATGACTATATGCACGTTTCAGCCACGGAAAGGGGAGCTGAATGTTAGTCTCAACCGCGGAATGCGGTGAACAGCACAACCGTTGGTGCTGGCGAATTGGTCTGTATATATGCTGTCTGATGTCTTATGTGATTTGGGGCTAATTTACTGCGTCAATACACATTACGGCGGCCACGTGTTGCGGCCTAGAATCTAAAGGCGCTTATATTCTACTGCTCCATCTCTATTATTGGGACACACCAGCGAACAGACAATACTTTATTCCCCTACAACGCCAGTGGGTGACTTTAACTTCACACTCAGCCAATTCTTCTAAAGGGTGATTATCATTACAGCAATGAATGTGACCGATATTACACCATAACTTCTAATGATTTGTGGACATATCATTCCAAGTTTTTTGAAGCATTTCTCAGCATTTTTTCATTTCTCCAGCAACTATCCACATGGTCCTTTGATCCAATTGCCAATTTTCTCCATCATTCAGGATTGAACTCTGACCTCAGAACTTGGGGGTCCACCCTGGGTTCAATTATTGAGGAACACATAACAGGACCCAAGCGTTTCCTGTGATATTGTGTTTTATATTGCATATTGATCTGTGTTCAATTTTCCTAATGATACCTGCCCCACCTCCGATTTCACCATAATCGGTAGGGTGGCCAGGTATACTTTACTCAAGGGGATCCCCTTCCACCATGCGGTGCCGTCTATGGTTTTAATATTTTAATATTTTGATTTATCATTTTCCTTATATTTTGATTTGTTTAAGTTTATTTTAGTTTTGGGGTTGGATGTCAACCTAAATAAAAATTTGCTTTTTATTTTACCACTAGGTGTAGATTTGTGAACAAAATCTTGAACTCGGTATCGGGACTGGGAGAACTAGTCCTACACTTTGGGGGAGATTCAATATACATGCAAGCATGGACACTCCCACTCTCGATCCCGATCATTGACAATGATACATGATATTGCAGGGGCTGAGTTTGGTATAATACTTAAAGTAAGAGGTAACGTTCAGTAAATCTTAGTGAATTAGCGTAGTTACGTCCCTTTGTCAGTGTGCAACTTTGCCTGGCGTAAGGGTGTGAATTTGCTCTATCAATTTTTCGCCAGGGCCACTGTTATTCAATTACGTCGCACAGGCGAATTAGCGCTAGCCTTAGACACTTCGTGCTTTAGTGAATTTGCCCCACAGACCATATTGCAATCAAATAATTCTTGCAATTCAAATTATTTCCTTATTAACTAATAATTAAACAGTACATTAATACTTGAACCCAAATAATGGTTATTGGAAGCAAAACCAGCCTATTGGGTTTAATGTTTAAATGATTTATAAGCAGACTTAAGGCATGGAGACCCAAATTACAGAAGACCCTTTATCCAGAAAATCCTAGGTCCAGAGCATTCTGGATATCAGGTCCTATACCTGTAATGGTAATATCAAACATTTATTATGTGTATTCCTTCACTTGCTAAAAAGCCATCCAGCCCCTTCTTAAAGCTATCAAATATATCAGCCTGTACAACTAAGGGAGAGAAATCCACATCTTCACAGCTCTGACTGTAAAAAAACTCTTCCGAATATTTAGGTGGAACCTCTTTTCTTCTAATCAGAATGGGTGACCTTGTGTCAGCTGGAAAGAATAAAGCATTAGAGAGATTATTATATGATCCCCTTATATATTTATATATAGTTATCATATCACCCCTTAAGCGCCTCTTCTCTAGCGTGAACACCCCCAATTTGGCCAGTCTTTCCTCAAAACTAAGATTTTCCAGATTTTACCAGCTTAGTTGCCCTTCTCTGCACCCTCTCGAATACAATAATGTCCTTTTTGAGTGATGGAGACCCTTACATGTGGGCTATTAAGTGGGAAAATGACCCCCTCCTCCCATGACTCTATGTCCCTTTTAATACAGCTCAAGACCTTATTTGGTTTTGATGCTTCTGATTGGCATTGCTTGCTACAGCCACGTTTATCATCTACAAGGACTCCAAGGTCCTTTTTCATAATGGATTTTCTTGTGCAGTCCCATTAAGTGTATAAGTGGCTTGGATATTTTTACATCCCAGGTGCATGACTTTACATTTATCAATATTGAATCTCATTTGCCACTTAGCTGCCCAGATTTCCAGTTTGTCAAGATCCTGTTGCAATGATGCCGCATCCTGGATGGAATTAATTGGGTTGGATAGTTTTGTGCCATCTGCAAACACGGATACATTACTTACAACACCCTCCCCTAAGTCATTAATGAACAAGTGAAATAATAGTGGACCCAATACTGAGCCCTGAGGGACCCCACTAAGAACCTTACTCCAAGTAGAGAATGTACCATTAACAAACATAATGAATACAACAAAATACAACAAAATGCAGTATATAACTACACAAAGATTAAGTGCAGTAAAAGAGACAGTAGGAAGGAGGTCCCTGCTTTGTGCAGCTTACAGTTTAAGTGGTGAACTGAAGAAATACTGAAACATTTCGACTTTCAATGCTATCAGATACACTAGTTTTTGGGTGTGGACTAAAATTCAAAAAAGACTGCCTAAGGATGCTGGTAGTTTTAGTAAGAACAGCTGGAGATCTGTGGGATTGTTATGCAGGCTATAGTTTATGCTCTGCCGTTCTTAATAAAAGATTTCCGTTCATACAGCTGTCATTAATTGACTCCATTTGCTGGCGAGGTAACTCTTTCCATTGCATATAGGTCGTTAGACAACAAATTCTAAGCCTCGGGTAATACAAACACATAATTTGCTGTAAACTGAACTGCACTGCGATGTATATAACAATATATACAGTACATTAACGTTTGTGCCAATGGTATTGCAAATATTACATAAAATACAGTAACACAGTGTCCCAACTCCCATACTGTGAGGCTTGTCTCTGAAGCACATCCATAAGCAATAGGTGGGGACCAGGCGTAGCAATTATTTATTCGCTGGCCATATATGTACCAGTATAATCTGCCAACTCTGTCACTCTAGACCAAGTTGGACACCCCAGGCAACATGTGGGGGGGGAGGGGGGTACTGTTGTCTCTCATGTCTCTCTGGCAGCTGCAGCAGGCCTGCAACATCTTACATTGTATTTTCTGAGCCACAGCCTGGTTACATGATGCAGTTAGTGTTGCCACCTGGCCAGTATTTTACCAGCCCGACCACAAAAAATTGATCCCAATGTTATTAATAGGGAAAAAAGATAAATATATAGGAAGGCCAGTATTTTTTTCCAGAAAAGGTGGCAATCCTAGATGTGACAGAGAAATTGATTAGAAAATGGCCATTAGGGAAAGGCTTAATTTATGAGCAGGGTCAGGCTGAAGGGACACCAGGACAAAAACCTGGTGGGCCCTAATGACCCAGACCCACTCCCTGTGAATGCTGCAGACGCTCCCTGCCCTTCAATTGAGAAGTAAGGAGGCATTTTAAGGCACATGATGCTGTGCAGGTGAGGAGGTGGAAGTCCAAGTGGGCCCTACAGGCTGCAGTCCCTGTGGGCCCCAGATACTCCAGTATGTGTGCATTATTTTAGAGTAAGTAGGGGGAGTATGGCTCCTGTGTCTGCGGCACTGAGGGAACCCACCAAATCCCAGTGAGAGCACCTTTGTTTTGATTCTGTAAGGAGAAGGTAGGTGCTCTACTCCTGTTTGGCAGTCCTGCTTTTAAACTATCCCAATAAGTCTTTCAATATGAATTAAATATTAGTTAAACTCTCTCATGTAACCCATGTGGCAGACTTTTTGGCCTTTATATTAGTTCCAGTATGAATGTGTATGTATGCATGTATGCAAATTTATATCAGGTGTTCAAATCATCTGCTAGGAAATGTATCCTTGTCTTGTTGTAGCTCAGCAAGAATCAGAAGGGAGGCACAAAATATATATGTATGCCCTAAAAGTGCTGAGGTGCACACCAGTAGAGCCTGCACTCCGGTTGGGGAAATAATAGTTTTATAAAAAAAAAAAAAAACAATGCCCTCCATGAGTGCTAGGCCACCCTCACCAAGATGGAGCAGCTTATAATGGTTGGGGGCTTGAAAATGAAAAATCTGAAAACCTCTATTTTAAATAATAGATTAGTGCTTAAATGTAATACAATCATAGTATTATTAAATATAGTGCTGAAAACAATTTTACATCCCTTGATTTTAAGGGGCAGATTTACTAAATTCACATGAAGGATTCAAATTTCGAATTTTCAAATGTTTTTGATGACCACTTCGACAAGTGAATTTTGAAAATTTGATCGAATCGAATGAATTGAATAAAAATCTATTTGAATATTCGACTATTCGACAGTCAAAGTACTCCCCCTTTAAATTTTTATTTGACTGCCTAGTTCGCCAGATCAACGCTACCGAATTGGGTTTCATTACTTTTGATCAAATAAAAAATATTCGATTGATCAATAAAATCGTTCGAATCGATCGAATATTTGCTATTCAATCGTTCGACCAATCGAATTGCGGTAAAATCCTTCTAATTCGATATTTGAATTTGAAGGATTTTACTTCCCTGCCTATTCACATGGTTGAATTTCTAATTTTTTTCAATAAAAAATTTGACCCTTCGTAAATCTGCCCCTTAGTGTTCCCTCATTTTAAACTGTTCTTTTATGGTACCATCAATACGTAATGCATTTCCCTGATTTTAAGTTTTCCTGGATTTTCCATTTGTTGCTGGTCTCCTGAAAAATGTAAACTGGGAATTCTACTGCATATTTTTTTAAACTGCAAACAGTATCTTGTTGCACTCAAGCAATTCACTGTCACATCTGAATTCATACATTATTACCGCAAGGCTACCTCTAGTGCAGCAGTCCCCAACCTTTTTTTTTCCCCGTGAGCCACATTCAAATGTGCAAAGAGTTGGAGAGCAACATGAAAAAGTTCCTTGGGGTGCCAAATAAGGGCAGTGATTGGTTATTTGGTAGCCCCTGTGTGGACTGGCAGCACACAAAAGGCTCTACTTGGCACTATATTTAGTTTTCATGCAATAAAAAATTGCTTTCAAGCTTGGAATTCAAAAATAAGCAAGTGCTTTGAGGACCCTAAGAGCAACATCTAAGGGGTTGGAGAGCAACATGTTGCTCACGAGCTACTGGTTGGGGATCACTGCTCTAGTGCAAGGTCCCACTAAGCTGTGTGTGTGCGTGTGCACATGTGTGCATGCACAGAAATCTTGACCACACAACAGATTGTGGTGTGCACAAAGAATTTTATGTGAAAACACATTGCTTTTTATTTTTCATCATCTATTAGCTTTATTTTGCACACACAACATTGCTCTGGTCATAAACTGTTGTCTATGGAAAATGCTGAGATATGCACTACTACATCTCATCTGCACAAGGCACACTGGCGCGTGTGTTGTTATTCTTATCTTAGCCCATAGAGTGAAGCCAAGTCATGCTACAGCTTTGGCTACAATTACTGCAGATGATTGAAGATTTCTGTCCAAATGAGTTCAGAAAATATTCCATGCAATATTAAAGGGGTTGTTCACCTTCCAAAACTTTTTTTTCTGTTCAGTTGTTTTCAGATTGTTCTCCATAAATAAAGACTTTTTTCAATTACTTTCAATTATTTATCTTTTACTGTTTTTCCACAATCTTAAGTTTAAAGTTGAATGTTGGTGTCTCTGGTGTTTGAGTCTGGCAGCTAAGTAATTCAGATGCAGACTCTAAACTGATACAGTTTTGCAACATTTCACAGCAGCATCTCTAGAGTATTAGCAACTATTGTATCAATTCAAAACAGCTGCCTGTAATGAAACCCAGAGATTCTGCTCAGCAGGGACAAAGATAAGAAATGTATCCATTAAATGTATCAGTTTAGAACAGTTGGGGGGGGGTCGGCGACCCCCTCTACCAGAGCTGCTTTAGAAGGTGAAAAATGACACTTTAAACTTCAATATTAGGAAAACGGTTACAAATATAAAATAGACAGTAATTGGAAAAAGTCGTTATTTCTGGTGATCTATCTGAAAACAACTAGTTGTTTGAAGGTGGACAACCCCTTTAACACATGCTTTTATACACTAATACTTATTTATACTTATTATTTACTTAATCGATAAGACCAGGGCCTCCATCAGAGAGTACAGAGGGGACTACTGTTTGGGTCTTATTCAACCTTAATCAAGAGGGGGGTCCGGCAGTGTAGGAAAACTTGAGTAACTTACATATGAGCATATGCAAAAGCCTACATAACAAATATATATATGTTGTATTAACTACGACTCCCTGTGTGCTTATACATGACATGATATTTTTGAATAGGCTAGGAACTGCAATTCAATAAATAATGTATGAGTGAAGCAACATTCATATAAGATGAGCGCTAGAAGCAAACATCAACAACAGATAATGTTTTTTTACTACAAAAAATAGTGGCTGCTGCCAATGTATTTATTATTAGTTCAGCTAATTATGAATATATTCTTAAATTCCCATCCCATTCTCAAGGTGTTGTTAACAATACATTGTTTTTTCATGTGTTCTGTCTGCCTTATTTTGCCCACCAAAAAAATATATTTTGAAATACCTAAAACTGTATTGTGGGGTTTGTATTACGTTGCACACTACACTGTATATGTCTTTTTGTGCTAGTTTTGTACTGTAAACCTTTTATACAGTATATCAGGATGGAAATGAATACGCGAGAAGCTGCATTAGTATGGTTTCAAAGCTGTTACAGGTCAGAGGCATAATTTCTATGATTATACTCACTGGCAGTCTCTTATGTTATGTATCCATATATCCAATGACCTACAGTATGTGTTCGTTTGATAATGGATTTGCCTGCTATTCTTTTATTATATAATTTCAAATGACCACTCCAGATAATATTAAAGTTAGCACCACTTACAGTGAAAGTTTTTCACCTATAATGACTTTATGATTAGACCAAAGAAATGGATGTTTTATATGATACTCTTTCTGCCCTTTTTTTCAACAACACCTTCAGGCAGTGAAATTATGTCCCTTATTTTATGATCTGCCTACAAATGTCTTATACGGGAATGGGACCTGTTATCCAGAATGCCGAGGACCTGTGGATATGGATCTTGTTGTAATTTGGATCTTCATACCCTTAGGGGCATATTTATCAAGGGTCGAATTTCGAAGTGAAAATACTTCGAAATTCTACCATCGCATTTTTGTGAAAGTGTTTTCTCAATCGAAAACAGACAGTTTTCAATCAAATAGGTCTGTTTTCAATCAAATTAAAATAGTTTGATTTAATTGTTTTGAACAATTTCCTCAAAAAAAATAATATTTGCCAAAAGACTCCATAAAAGTTATATGAGGTTCCCAATAGGCTAAAACAGCAATTTGGCAGGTTTAAGGTGGCAAAGGTTCAAATTGGAATTTTTTAAAGAGACAGTACTTCAATGTTCGAATGGTCGCATTTTTCAATTTGAATCGACTTTTGGCCTATTCAAATTTTTTAAATTTGAATTTTCACTTCGACCCTTGATAAATCTGACCCTTAGGGGCAAATTTACCTTTATTCCCCATAATTAGCTCAACCAAATTCGCAATTCGATAAGCATTCGACCAGCTCTTCGAATTGTTTTAGGCTATCATTTTGCTTGCAATATGATTTCTCAATGAATTAGTGCGATCGGGTACCGATCGGTCGATTTCACAAAAAAATTGTGGAATTTCCTTCTGGAGTCTGAAAAATTCATACGATTCGAACGATGGAAGTAGGCAGTCGAATAACTTTAAAATTTTTATTCCTTCGATCATTGAATAATCGAATTATCGAATATCCGATCATTCGATCTATTCGATATTCGATGATCGAAGAGGCCAAATTTGCATATCCGATTTCACGAAAAATTCGTACAATCGGCATTCGATCGTATTCGATCATTTCAAGTGAATTTTGT
This sequence comes from Xenopus borealis, assembly GCA_024363595.1. Taxonomy (NCBI): domain Eukaryota; kingdom Metazoa; phylum Chordata; class Amphibia; order Anura; family Pipidae; genus Xenopus; species Xenopus borealis. The sequence continues at coordinate 46,666,229 of CM044434.1, read as the reverse complement.
AAATTTGCTCCATAGTGTACTATAAAATCATGTAGACATTGAATAAACCCAGTAGGCTGATTTTTAATTGCAGTAAGGATTAATTATATCTTAGTTTAGATTAAGTACAAGGTACTGTTTTATTATTACAGAGAAAAGGAAATACTTTTTTAAATATTGGATTATTTGGATAAAATGGAGTATATGGGAGATGGCCTTTCCATAAAGTTGGATATGGATGACAGATCCAATGCCTGTACATACATGATTTACCATACCCCTAGGCTGCATTGTTTCCCTGGAAATTTCAATTAATGGTAACATTGCAGATATAGGGAACATTATTCCATATAACACCCTATACCCACAGATGTCAATAAGTTTCTGAGTATGGGGAAGCTCAGCTAGTTCTGTTTTTTGGCTAACAGGCTTACTTATGACTATGTACCCTATGTCTCGTTGTGTAGCTTATAAACTGCTAGCTCGTGTGTGTGTGTGTGTGCATACCTCTTTTCTCGGGACAGTCCCGATTTTGACAGCTCAGCCGCCAGTCCCAGAATAGATAGATATTTTTGTAACAATTTAAGATAAGCAAAGAAGCAATTGTAACTAAGATAAGCAAATAAATAATTGTAACAATTTAAGATAGGCAGGTCTCTTGGGGAAACGTTGCTTCTTAAAGGGGTTGTTGACCTTCCAAACACTTTTTTCCGATCAGTTGTTTTCAGATTGTTCCCCAGAAATAAAGACTTTTTAAATTTACTTTCCATTATATATTTCATTACTGTTTTTCCAAAATCTAAGTTTAAATTTGAATGTTCATGTCTCTGGTGTTTGAGTCTGGCAGCTCAGGAATTCAGGTGCAGAATATAAACTTTCACAAATTTGCAACATTTAGGGGCAGAACCCTTGAATTCGACCACAAGAATAGTTAGGGAATAAAAATTCTCCAAATTTGAATTCGAGGATTTTTACCACAATTTGATTGGTCGAACGATCGAATAGAAAAAATCGACTGGTCGATAAAATTGTTCGAATCGATCTATTTGAACGATTTTAACCATTTGATCGAATTTTTTTATTCGAACAAAAATTTTGAATCCCAATTCGGTAGCATTGATCTGGCAAACTAGATAAAAATTTAAAGGGGAAGTACTTTGACTGTCAAATGGTCGAATAGATTTTTATTCGAATAATTCGATTCGATCGAATTTTCAAAATTCACTGGTCGAAGTGGTCTTCAAAAACAGTTGAAAATTCTAATTCGAAACTTTTTGAAAATTTGATAGAACGAATCCTTCATGTGAATTTTGTAAATCTGCCCCTTAGTTTATACATTTCTCAGCAGCATCTCTGGAGTATTAGCAACAATTGTATCAATTCTAACAGCTGTCTGTAATGAACCCCAGAGATTCTGCTCAGCAGGGACAATGATAATAAATGTATTACCTAAATATATAAATTTAGAACAATTTACAAGGTCGGCAACCCCCACTCCCAGAGCTGCTTTAGGAAGTCAAAATATTAGCTTACACTTCAATATTAGAAAAACATTCACACTTAGAAAACAGAAAGTAATTGGAAAAAGTTATTTCTGGTGATCTATCTGAAAACAACTAGTTTGAAGGCAAACAACCCCTTTAAAGGGCAATTCACCTTCATTAGCAAAATTATAATAACACATAAAAACCACAGAAATGTGTTCAAACTTTCATAACCTGCCAATTTTGTAAAATCTTTTTGTCCCTCTTTCTATTTCCAAAATTTTGGGAGGTATGGTGTGTGTATGTTGAAGTGCCAAATCTTAAATGTGTCTACCACTTATGTATTACTGCCAATCCTAGTGCCCTTTCTTGTGAATTTCCATACCATAACACCATATGTTCAGCGAAGAAGTTCATTGTTTGGCTTTTTAACATGAATCATATATGTGAAACACCATGTGGGCTCAATTTGAAAGGTATAAACCATTAGCTGGCTCTGACCCAGACCTAAGTTTTGTAGAAGGCTATACTATTATGTAGATCAGAAGAAGAAGGATCTAACATCTGGCCAAAACAGTTATATACTGTGACATATGCTTGGTGTAACTCAAATGTGTTACCAAATGGCCAAACATTCTCTCATAATGAGTATCCATTGAGCTCTGCATACCTCTGAGGCAATGGCAAGGAATGCAATGAACATTGAATAAGCTGAACTGGAAAAGAAATATGTGGCTGAACTGCTGTAATGACCAAATATGTTTGTTTAACTGTCATTTGCTGAGGTAAATGTTTTTTCAGCAGCAGGAACAAAAATGAAGATTTACAAGTTTGCCCAAATTTAAGTATGCTGTCAGTTGTCTGCTTCACACATGTTCTACAGTTATTCAGTAATAGAAAACAACGGTAAAACATACACGGGTGCATTACATACTGAGCACCTCTTCCTACCTTAACATGGTGCCACAAAAAGGTCTTAAAGGGGTTAAACAAATAGCTTAACTATTAAATGCAGTCAGCAAATGCCCTGGGTGTTTGAAGGACAATATGGTGAACATGTTAGGTGACTGGTTTCAGTCATCAAAGTCTTCAGAATGCCACACACAGAGCAACTGTGTTAATCAGTTCACTTTAAACTACAGTCTGATGTCTGCTTTGTACTGGATCTCCATTGGAGTTTCTTAGTGCTTTAGTATCCTTTCTCAGTACACTGGTGGTAATTGCCCCAAAACAGAAAATTTGATTGAATGACGATGTGAATTAGTGTTTAGTTAACATGCTTGTTTATTATGTTTGCTAGTTGGCTATGGTAGAAGTGGGTAAAATGTAATGTTGGCAAGCTAAAATTGAGCAATAAGGTCAGTATGTTAGATTACTGGTTTAGCACTAGTAGGGGCGATTCTAACCGAAAATTCAGTTTGCTGCTGTAAGTCTGTAAGTTTGTGTCTGTACCTACTTTGAAGAGCTAGGGTGTGCAAGACAGTCCATTATAAATCACTTTTGAAACATGCCAGGAGCTGTATCAGAGATGGATTCCTATCACAACACTTCTTCAAGACACTTTACACCAGCTGTCCAGGGAGGAATTCTAAATATGCATTCTAACTTCCACTTCTGAACAGTACAGGCATGGGATCCATTATCTAGAAATCCTTTATCCAGAAAGCTCTGAACTACAGAAAGGCCTTCTCCTATACACTTCATTTTATCCAAATAATGCCTATTTTTAAAAAGATTTCAATTTTTTCTGTGTTAATAAAACTACATTGTACTTGATCCTAAATAAGATGTAATTAATCCTTATTGGAAACAAAACAAGCCTATTGGGGTTTATTTAATGTTTACATGATTTTCAAGTAGATTTCAGGTATAAAGACCCAAATTACAGTAATATCCATTATCTGGAATACCCCAGGTCCCAAGCATTCTGGATAACAGGTCCCATACCTGTATTATATCATCTTTTCTGATGTTTCACTGATATTATACAAGTGGTATTATTATTATTAATAATATAATAATAAATGCCATTACTTAAGTTTTCAATTGTACTCTGCCTTTCTGTTTGGCTAGGTCTGCCTCTGTTGCACATTACTGTAGGCTGCAAGGTCACATACTGACCTATAGACAGATGGCAATTGCATACCTCCAGTGTTTAGACTGTGGACAGGCAGATCAGACAGCATGTACATTTCCCAGTGTGTGGCCAGGTTTAAAAAAACACAGGCAAGAAAATGTTTTAACTTATGTTTCATTTTGTACATTATTCTGAAATATTTGGCTAAATAGATCTCTTGAGGTCCGTATCTCAAAATTGTAAAATGCATAGAACAGCTGTTCAGGTTCCTGCTAGCCTTTGTGTAATGGTTTATAACTTCAAGTTAAGTCATTATTCTGTACAATGGTGCTACATAACTGTGTGGAAATCAATACCTGTGTGTTATAAAAATTCAGTCCTAAAGTTACTGGACTGCAGCACCCAGTATGATTTCATTCTAGATAATATGTTATATGTAAGATGAGAGTTGTAGTCCAGCAATATTTGGCTAAGCCATGGTTGAGCAGCTGTGTTTACATCTACTTTAAAGTGATCCTGTCATTTTCTTAATAATGGGCTGTCATCCCCAGAACCTTAGTTAGCTTTCTACCTATATGTAATTACATTTTGCCCAGGTTCAATAACCCATAGCAAGTCCAAAAAATTGTGACTGTCTATGGCATCTTACATCAGCCCATCTGGCATTTGCCAGAATCCACAGATTGCTAGACTTCCTAAGCAGTCAATAAGCTGCTTGCCTTTATACAAGTGACAGTAAATGCCACCTGCAGTTTAGCAGAGATTGGTGACTTGGCCTGTAGCAAAATTTTAAATATTTATTACAAAACCCCAAAACAGGTTGCTGCACACTTGTATAAGAAAAAGCTTCAGCTGCTCCTTATAGTGTCTCAGAGCTAAAGGTCTACCTGCTGTAGCGACTGGTTTAATAGTGTTAGTATCACTATAATAAACAATTGGTCATTTGTGTGGAGGGTCTGGTATGTTTTTGGTGTATATTCTTTAGCGTATGTAACATACTATACCATTTTTCTTCCACTGGTGGGTGGAGATGCTACATAGTTTCTGGGTTTATTAAATTTGCACAAATAAAATATTATTTCCAGTCTAAGGGGATGTTCACCTTTAAGTTAACTTTTAGCATGTTATGGAATTGCCAAGTTTAAGCAACTTCTCAATTGGCCTCCATTATTTATAGTTTTTTAATCATGTTCCTTCTTTTTTTTTTATCGTTTTAGCTCTCAGTTGGGCGTCACTGATACCATCTAAAAACAAATGTATTGTTATTGCTACTTGTTATTACTCATCTTTCTATCCAGACCCTCTCCTATTCATTTTCCAGTCTCTTATTCAAATCAATGCAGGGTTGCTAGAGGAATTTAGACAGTAGCAACTAGCCTCATGGAGTGCTTGGGAAAGTTGTGGCATTGGAATTATATGGGGCAGTGGGGTCCCTAGATAGATAAAAGAAGAGAAAAGTGTGCCATGCCACATGTTTGGAAGGGGTGACCAATATTGATACTAATATTACTCATCAGTATGACATCTGCAGTAACTTGCTATGTAGCAAATAATAATTCATACCAAACCACACTTGATGCTATGAACATAAAACTTAGGGGACACTTACATTTACTCATTTCTATATCCTTTATCCTTGTCGATACCTTGACCTCTTTGTCTTTGATTCAGAAAAACTTTGATTCAGTCCAATTTTTTTTTCTTATCTGAATTTCATATTTCAGACCTCTTTGAGTTTGCCCAGTTCAATATTATTATCATCCTTCATTTATGTAACATGTATCATATTAGTCCCTATCCCATAGTGACATGTTGCTAGGGTTGGATGCAGGTCAGCAAGAAGAAGCAGGTACTGGTTTGGAGCAGGTCCTACAATCACAACATTTTGTGGCTTAAGGTCTGTGTAAGTTATGGTTTGCAGGTTAGAGTCTGGCATGGGTTGAGTTTTTCCTGAGCCTCACATCACTACTGTTCCAGAGGAGCTTACAATCTAAGGTTAATATAACATTTACATGCACAATGAACAATTTTATCAGGAACCAACTAACCTGTCTGTATGTTTTTGTGTGGCAGGAAACCGGAGTACCCTGAGGAATGCAACACAAGCATGTGGAGGATATTCAGACTCATTGGGGCTGGTACCCTGGCTGGAATAGTAGCAATAGTGAAAAAAATCTGTGAAAAGTGAACTTGTTTATGACTATGAAGATTTTCATTCATCCAGGTCATGGTATATCTAATATAAGTAATTCAAAAAACATCTACAACTTGTTGTAGCATAACAAATGCACACATATACATTCTATGGAGTTTTTAAAAACTTAGAACAGTTCCTTGATAGAAGGGCTGTGCAGTGCAATCACCCTTTCCTGAAGTGCTGTCTGATGATGTGTAATGTTTCAGCCCCCATAGAAATGTCAGCCCTAAGCCCTGCCTTGGTGCTTCAGTTGGGCAGGAGGCGGTGTTGTGCTGATCACTTAAATTCTTCCCTAACTTGCTCTGTGACTTGCAGTAGCTGCTGCTGTTCTCTATTTGCTTTGGAGCAGAGCTAAATTTCCTTACATGAAACCCAACTAAAAGTAAGCAGGAAATTATAAAAAAAAAATAGCTGAAGGAGAAAAGAAGGTTATTCTCTGATATAAAACTTATGTCATTTCCTTTAGGTTGGAAACTGCATTACTGTATATTAACCCCTAGCCATCCTTGTTGGAAACAAAGAAGGACCAAGAAGCAAAGCATGACACAGAGGAGTACAGCAGTTTGAATGCACATGGATTGAAAGGGCAGCTTGGCCTTGGTAAAGAACAAATATGGATGTTTAAACCTCCACAACTGCAAAAAAAGAAAACAGGTAATTAAGATGTATTTCCTTATTTATTCAGTCTTTCAAATGCTTTCTAAATTGTGATGTTGCTGTGTGTTTCCAATACAAATCTTGTTATACTGTGAGAAGTTTTCACTAGTTTGTGTAGCTCATAGGCATCATAGGTCAGCACAAATTTATAAGCCACGTGTAAAAAGAACTCAGGTTGTCCAAGACTTAAAGTGCAAACACAAATTTAGATTTTTATTAAAATTATATAACTATAGACTATATGACTTGGGAGACATTTCACAGCTGTACTATTTGATGCTACAGGGTGTCACAAACTTTTAATCTTTAAGAAGCGTTTAAACCTTTGTCAGTGGCTGCTGGGAATTGTAGTTCAACACAGCTGTGTCCATGTCACTGGGTTTATTTCAGCACATAATGTTAGCAACGTGTTTCCTCTTCATCTGTCTACTAATCTGAGTTTAGCTGAATTTGCATTATCTTATGGGAATCATATACAGCATTTACCAATCACCCATGCCAATACAATCTGCAACAAGCATACTTACATGGGAGTGCGCTTTATTGATACAGCTGATGGCAAACTAGGGGCGTAACATTGTATCTTTTGTTCTCAGAGCCAATACACAGAGACTACCAAAAGATTACAGGAAACCAAACATTCTCTGCTGTAGTGATGAAGACGCAAAAAAATGTTGGGGGAGGGTTAGGACTGAGATGAGTCAGATCCAGGTTATGGGGGTGACAATTACTAAAGGCTGTAAGATCCCTTTCCTTCCAAACATGGAAAATTGTTCATAAGTTTTCGGACATAGCTGCTTGTGTTGTTCATAGGCTGGAAGAACTCTCTCTTCCAGTACTTTCTCGTGTCTGTAGTTTGACACTAAAACTACGGAAGTGAACCGTGCAAATGAAAATAAATACTGTCAGTCTAATGGGAAAGTAAAGGAAACTGCACATGCAAGAACAGTTTTTTTTGGCAATGGATAAATACATTTGTATATGTCCTTAAAGACTTGTAGCATTGTTCCTCTAACTCACACCACTAATAAAAACTCCCTACACCTTAGTTGGCTTATACTAATAAAAATTCATTTTGCTGGCAGCAGTCATGGCAGGGTGGGATAAATTACACCATACAGCCGTTACATCACTTTGGCAATTTGCACATTAAACAGAAACTTCTGTAAGTATTTGAAAGGGTTAAAAATGAATGCCTTGAGCTCAGCAGGAATTATACCTTCTTTATGTCTGCTAAAGGATTTAAAAGAATATTCTGGAAAACAGAATTTTGTCATAGAAATCTATCACTTTGTAAGTGTCATGTTACAGCACCAAACGGTAATATGTTTCATATAAAAACCTGCAGCCATAATAGATTATTCTCAAGCTACAGTTTTACCCCAATCTTTTGTTTAAAAGAGATTTCCTGAGTCATAACGTATGGATTCCTTCCTTGTGGAACCATTTATAGGAGAATATACATAAGAGATGTAAAAAGAAATGGCTGATCTCCTGTATTTTGTTCACTTTGGGCAATGCAAAATAAAGGCCTGTCAAAAATAGTTGCCATGAAATGTACACTAATCATTACCATTCATGCCCTTGTATTATCATAGCTGATGTGTAGCTAGGGTTTCCACCTGGCTGAATATTTTAATGGTGGGGATGCTAATGTTATTGATAGGGCAGAAAGACAGGAAGGCTGGTATTTTTTCATAGAACAAGTGACAACGCTGTGTGAAGCATTTATGATGGAGGTTCCCAGACTTTATGGATGTGTTAATCTGGCGTAAAGTTAAAGTATGCCTGCCAGTTTAAAAACTTACTGTAGTAGACTGTGATGCAGTTACTTCACTAAACCCACACATGTTGTTATCCTTTATAACAATGATGTATGATTGTTTTTCAAAGCCATTTTATGTAAAATCTAAAAACCCCAAAGGGTGGTGTAACTATTTGCTGTTAGCTAATGGTCACCAGCTAAAAATCAAATATAAGATCATTATACGTCTTTTGGGCACCACTGGAACAAGTTGCTGTTGGACTACAGTACTACAAAACTTTTAGTAGCCTTCAAATAATCATGTGTGCTAATATCACTAGTAAACAAGTAAAGTGTTGGTAAGTTGAGCCTGTCAGCAGGGCTTTATTATATTTTTACAGGGCTGTACATGCAGACGGGCTCACTAACTCTGCAGGGAAAGTTCACCTTAAAGGGAAACTGTCATGGGAAAACATGTTTTTTTTAAAATGCATCAGTTAATAGTGCTGCTCCAATAGACTTCTGCACTGAAATCTATTTCTCAAAAGAGCAAACAGATTTTTTTATATTCAGTTTTGAAATCTGACATGGGGCTAGCCATTTTGTCAATTTCCCAGCTGCCCCAGTCATGTGGCTTGTGACAGCACTTCAGGAGGGAACTGCTTTCTGGCAGGCTGTTGTTTTTTATTCTCAATGTAACTGAATAGTACGCAGTGGGACATGGGTTTTACTATTGAGTGCTGTTCTTAGATGTACCAGGCAGCTGTTATCTTGTGTTAGGGAGCTGTTTTCTGTTTACCTTCCCATTGTTCTTTTGTTAGGCTGCTGGGTGGGGGAAAGGGAGGGGGTGATTTCACTCCAACTTGCAGTACAGCAGTAAAGACTGATTGAAGTTTATCAGAGCACAAGTCACATGACTTGGGGCAGCTGGGAAATTGACAATATGTCTAGCCCCATGTCAGATTTCAAAACGAAATATAAAAAAATCTGTTTGCTCTTTTGAGAAATGGATTTCAATGCAGAATTCTTCTGGAACAGCACTATTAACTGATACATTTTGAAAAAAATTTTTTTCCAATGACAGGATCCCTTTAAAGGTGTTGTTCACCTTTGAGTTAACTTTTAGTATGATGTAGGGAGCAATATTCTGAGACAACCTGCACTGGTTTTCATTTTTTATTATTTGTGATTTTTTAGTTATTTACCTTTTCATTCAGCAGCTCTAGAGAGGATTTGTTTTTAAAGGGGTTCAGTGACTCCCTTTTGAAAGCTAGAGTCAGGAGAAGAAGGAAATTAATTCATAAACTATAAAAAATAAATAATGAAGACCAGTTGAAAAGTTGCTTAGAATGGGCCATTCTGTAACATACTAAAAGTTACCTTGAAGGTGAACCACCCCTTTAAAATGATTAATATAGTGGTATTCTAAGGCTGGTGGTACAGTTTAAATACATGAACAGAGAATAAGCAGATCGTGCCTTACCCCAGCTTGCAATTAGTATTAATATATAATTTTTGGTTTTGATTAAATATTTTTTGGTTCTGCAACTCTCTTTTGAATTTCAATTGCTACCTGGATGCTAATTTTTCATTATCCTATAGGGTATCAGCAAGAAAGGTAGAAAGGAAGATGAAAAGTAGAGGTTTTAGCTTGTAAGAATCAGCATAGGAATGCATACAAATAAAATAAATGCCACCAATATACTGCTCAATTAATAACAAACTTAAAGGAGAACAAATACCGTTTTACAAAAGTTATGCACCCCAAAGAAAAGAACAGTAATGTCCAGTAACAGAACTTGACGGGCCCTGGTGTGGGCCATGCAGCCGCCCCCTCGTCTGTGTTGAATTTCTATGCCGCTGCAGCCGACTCCAGACGGCTGCAGTGGGCGCAATCTGCCAGGGGGCCCTGCAGGGATGCAGGCCCTGGCCAAATTGCACCCCCTGCTCCCCCGGTAGGGGCCCGGCTGCATGGCCCACACCAGGGCCCATCAAGTTCTGTTACTGGACATTACTGTCCTTTTATTGTAATGAAAATTTGATCTGTAGTTAGTAGACCATAGTAGACTAGATAAATAAGCTATTTTGCTACAAAAGATGGAGAAAAGAAAGTTATTTTATAAATCTCACGTACAGGTTTGGTATCTATCTTTCAGAATGTTTTTGGACCTGAGGTTTTCCAGATAAGTGGTATTTATGTAATATGGATCACCATATTGTCCATAAAAACATTAAATAAACCAAATTGGATTGTTTTTCCACCAAGATAGTTTCAGCTTAGTTTATGTATTAGGGACATGATTTCAGTGGTGCTGGAGCCCCCTAGATACATGGCATGCTAGCAATTACAATACAAAATCGGAAATGATTTATAATAAATTATTATTAAATAATAATTGCACCCAGATGCAAATTAATGGCATTGCCTTACATATTTATTAAGTAATGCCTTAAGTAGTGGCAGAGCCTGGCAAAGTAAACATAATCAAATAGTTCAAGCTGTCCAACCTGTGGCTTGTTCTTAGGAGTATCAATTCTATGAGCATTTGCAAGGGTGCTTCACAGGGCCGGGCCAAGGTAGTTTGGCACCCTAGGCAAGGGGTACAATCAGCGCCCCCCCACACCCCCGTTCTGTATGACCATTTCCCACCTATTCACTTTTTCTTAAATAAAGAAACCTGAATCAAACTGTACTTGTGCCAGCCAGCCCTTAATCTGTACCTCTGTCAGCAGCACCCAAAATATTGCTCCCAATCTGTACCTGTGTCAGCCAGTAGCACCCAAAATATTGTCCCCAATCTGTATCTGTGCCAGCAGCACCCAAAATATTGCCCCAAATCTGTACCTGTGCTAGCCAGCATTGCCCCCTAAGTCTGTACCTGTGCCACCAACATTGCCCCCAAGTCTGTACTTGTGCCACCAGCCATTGCCCCCCAAATCTGTACTTGTGCCACCAGCCATTGCCCCCAAAATCTGTACCTGTGCCACCAGCAATTGCCCCCCAAATCTTTACCTGTGCCACCAGCCATTGCCCCCCAAGTCTGTACCTTTGCCACCAACCATTGCCCCCTAAGTCTGTACTTGTGCCACCAGCTGGCTCCCTAAGTCTGTAACTGTGCCACCAGCATTGCCCCCTAAGTCTGTACCTGTGCCACAAGTCTGTACCAGCCATTGCCCCCCAAGTCTGTACCTGTGCCACCAGCCTGTGCCAGAGCAGCAGCAAAAATATTGCCCAAGATCTGTACCAGGCAAAGGGCAAATAAGAGGGAGAAGGGGACTGAAGTAGAGCAGAACGTTGCTGCTGGAGACAGGGGCGAAGTTAAAACTTAAAAAAAAAGAAATAAAAAAAACATTATTTCCCTTCTAAAGTGCGCCCCCCCCATGACTGCACCCTAGGCGGCCGCCTCCTCTGCCTATCCCTAGTTCCGGCCCTGGTGCTTCATTTCGAAACTGGAACAGTTTAACAAGGAGTTCAACAAGGAGGGCTACAAGGAGAGACAGAGGAATCTTACATGGACTGATTTCAAACTTATAAGACATTGTCAGCCACTGCCCACTGCAGTTGTACTCCATTGAGGACATAACTCTATAAGCTACAATTTACCTGCTAAAAACCACAATGGCATAGCTAGTCATATATGCTCTGTTTGCATGCACCCTAAGGTAGTTACTTCCTTTAACCGTCCCCTTGTCAGTATTCTATTTACATCTCTTCTTCCCTGCTCCCATCCACATACTCAGCTCTTATACACTTTATAACTATAACACCTTTGTCTTCCAGTAACTAACAAGACACAGAGTGTGTAGTCACTTCCCACATCTTCTCCCTCTTTTAACTACTTTTGCTGGCTGCAGGTGATATCTCTCCAAACCCGGGACCCTGCTCCATACCAACTTATATTTGTCCTCGCTTTCCTGCCAACTTGTGCAAATCTGTTCATCTACTTTCTTTAACCTTATTCAAATTCTGATGCTCCTGTATGATATCTGCTGAACCTATGTGGAAAAAATCCTGTACTCAAGTAGATTTTATTCACTATAAATTTCCACTCGCACGCCTCAATTCTGCCTTGTCGAAGGCCAATCAGAATTACTACAGTACCCTTATTAACAATACAAATCCAATCCACAATGCCTGTTTTCTTTATTCAATACTCTTTTCCGTCCCTCATCGACAGTATCGACCAACCTGAGGCACTCTCCTCAGGACTTTGCTGATTTATTTAAAGACAAAGTAGAGTCCATCCGCAATCAGATCCCTACCTCTACTAACACAAACCAGCTCCTCCTTCCAATGCACCCTTCTGCATGTCTTAATTCCTTCCCTCCGGTAACAATGTCTGAAGTCTCCAAGCTTCTCTTGTCCTCCCCACTCGCAACTTGCCTTGCCTAGTGGGGTTCCTTTATTTACATGGGTCTGTGTATGGGCAAAGTTGATATCAACAATAATTTTGGGGTATCTAGATAAAAATTTGCTTAAAAGTTATTATTTATGAAGACACATTATGTCAAAGTCAGTATGACATAATTAATTATTATTATTTTGTTTCTAAATTTCTTTTTTTCTGTATGATGCAGGCAACTACATGATGAACTGGATAGTAATATTACGACCAACTATTCTGGTAGCAGTGTGGTTAGTATGCTCTTCAGATATATCACAAGGGACTTCCCCAAGCAGGGACAATGGAAATGTTGAACAGCACAGAACAGCACACAGAGGCAGCAATCCAGGTTCTTCTACAAGAAGACCAATTAATTCTCAAAGACGTTACCCTATAGTAAAAAACAAAGGGCCTCATGTTTTTCAAAAAAACAGAGATGAAGATAAAAGCAGTTTGCCTCAAAGTATGTTAAATGAGGAAGGTCAAAGACACAAAACACATGAAAATCAGGGTCAGAGACATGCTGGTAACAGAAACGCAATGCAAATGTTAAAAGATGATAGTGGAACAGCTGTGCGGTCAAGAATGGCACGTTTTCCTTCCACTTCAAATTCTCCAAATATCCTTGCAAGCTTTGCTGGAAAAAATAGAGTTTGGATCATCTCTGCACCACATGCGTCTGATGGCTACTACAGGCTCATGATGAGTCTATTAAAAAATGATGTGTACTGTGAACTTGCTGAAAGGCATATTCAACAAATAATATTGTTTCATGAAGAAGGTGAGGAAGGGGGTACAATTAGAAGAATTACTAATGAAGGAAAAATTATGGAACAGACTCTGGACAAATCGCTTATACCAAAGTTGATGGGTTCATTAAAGCTAGAGAAAGGAAAATTTGGTATGGTTCTTCTAAAAAAGACTTTACAAGTAGAAGAAAGGTATCCTTATCCAGTACGCCTGGAAGCTATGTATGAGGTTGTTGACCAAAGCCCTATAAGACGCATAGAGAAACTTAGACAAAAGGGTTTTGTACAAAAATGTAAGGCTGCTGGAGTTGAAGGACAGGTACAAGAAGAGGGACAGTCTGAGGGTAGCAACATAAAAAATGCAAAACCTACACTATCTAGTGCCACTGTCCAAATATCATCAAAAAAAGAAGAGACAAAGAAAATTGTTGTAACGCCTACACGATTCTCTAGAGTGAAATCTACAAGGAAACCAATTGCACCTCCAACACAATCAACAACTAGAGCAACAACTGTTTATCCACCAACTAAGGCAACTACACGAATATTGACTACAGCATCAAAGCCACCCACAACAATACCTACAACAGTGAGTCCAACAACACAGAAAATGTGGACTACTAAAATGTTTACAACTCCAGAGCTTCACAGACATGTCATCCAGTCTGAAACAACAAGGGAACCAGACACTCAAGGCCCATACATCCCTGTGAGAAACGATAGGAATAGAAATAGGCAGAATGTACAGACGGGAAAGAGCCGTTCTACTACAAGCAGAACAAATAAAGTGGCACTCCATACAGAGGCTCCAGTTATTTCAACAACCAGGACAGAGCTAACTACCAAAGCAAACACAGCACAGTTTGTAGATAACCAGACAGACAGAAAAGATCATACCACACATGATGTCACTCCAAGTCAAAAGAAATTTACAAAGACAAAGCCATCCAAAAAGAAAGTGGTGGATAAAATATTAAACAACGAATATGAGGAAAAAATTTACACTGGTAAAGTTACTACTCCACACGTTGATTACACCACAGAAGAATCAATTGTTCAACAGAAAAACGAAAAAGATCAAAGAAAGGAGGAAAAACTAGACAAAACTGATAAAAAGAAAAAGAAAAGTGAAAAAATAGATAAGCCACCCAAAAAAGAGAAGCCAGCAAAGAAGGATAAAACAGAGAAGAAAGACAAACCTGAAAAAGATCGCAATAAAAAGAACAAGAAAACTGGCAAAAATGATAATAATGGATTTATTAAACCAGAGAAAAAAGTATTTGTTGAAAGCCCTAAAAGATCTTTAGCAACATTGCTTGCAAACTTTGAAGGAAAAAGAAGACTACTGGTAAGTTCACACCCTTGACAGCAATTCAAACATAACAGATCAAGTGCTATTTTGTATGCCAGCCCACACCAAATAAACCACTTTTTCTTCTACCTATAGACAAACGTCATAGTAATACAATTGCAATTATACATTTCTGCTTTCTTACTGTTTAGTAACAAACAATGTTCCCTCTAAGCTGTACACTTTTGCGCACACACACAAATTCTGAGGCCAGTGCACAGAGGGACGTTTCTGCCATGGTGCTCACCTTGCCTCAGGCGGCATTTCCCCAGAAGTTAACAGGGGCGGCAAAAAGCCGCTCCTGGTTACTTTAAGAGCTAAATTTTTGGTTATTAAACTGTTTTATATGTTATATTATTACCGTGGAATTCCTTACATTCTATCTATCTTGGCCGATGAATGTCCTTGCCCTACAAGTAACCACCAGCTAACAGTTGTTATTTAATTGGTTGCTATGGATTATATGGCTAGGATAATACTTTCATGTACAGGTTCTTAACTAATTAAGTTACATAGTTGAATCTGGTTGAAAAAAGAAAAAGTCCATCAAGTTAAACCCCTCTAATGAAATCACACACCCCTCCATACCTTAACATAAATTATATATACCCATATCTTAGATCTATAGATATATATTTTAGTATCCCAATAGCCTTTGATATTACATCTCTCCAAGAAATCATCCAAGCCACTCTTAAAGGGCAAATAAAGTCTAAAATAGAGTAATGTTAGAAATTATGTAATTTTTATACTAAACATAAACATGAACTTACTGCACCACAAGCCTAATAAGACAAATGATTTATGCTTTCAAAGTTGGCCACAGGGGTCTGTCATCTTGTAACTGAGGAGCAAATTCACTAAAGCTCTAATCGTCTAACACTAGCACGTATTCGCCAGCATGACATCAATTTGCAGCTTCGCCAATTTACTAACAGTGTTCCTGGCGAAAATTCGCTGGCAAAGTAGATAGACTAACATAACTTCGCACCCTTATGCCAGGCGAAGTTACGCATTGACGAAGGGCCGTAAGTACGCTAATTCACTAAGATGACCATTTTACTGAACGCTACCTCTTGCGCTAGACTTTACTTCGCCAGGTCAGACCTGGCAAAGTTCAATACAAACTTTTTTTACAAAATTTTTTTAGGGTGATAGTCTGAAAAATAGCATAGGATAATTTTTTGGGGGGTTACCCTCCTTCCCTCCCTACACATCCTAGCATATGGCAACTCAACTATACAGGGGGCACGTGTTTAGGGCAATAGTACAACATTATTTTATTTAATAGGTTTCCTGGGCTTGTGTAGTGTAATGTATTGGCTGCATTCGCGCTGTATGCAAATGAGGCATCACTAGCGTAAATGCGCTTTGCCTGGAGAAGTAACGGTCGCATTTTTGTGAATTTGCGGTGGGCTGACGAAAATTCACCTGGCGAAGTGCGGCGAACATCAGCGAAGCCAACGCTAGCGCATTTTAGGTTCTTAGTGAATTTGCCCCTTTGTTAGACATATCTGCAGTACCAAGACTATGCACATGCTCAGTGTTGTCTGGCCTTCAGTTGGGAGGTTAAGCTTAGGGATCGTCACAAATGATCAAAACAGCACAAGTCAAATAATATCTGTCATAGAAGTCAAGACAGCCAATACAAGACTGATTAATAATCAGAATATACAGACTGCACTGGGTTTGTGGATACAAATCACTACACAGTAGGAATTTGATTGGAGTGGATTACACAAAATAGTGAGAAATTTTCAGAGAGACGGCAAACCTCAGTTTCTGCTTCTCAACTGCTTAAAGCACACCAAGCATGTGCATGACACTCCTTACTAGTGATGGGTGAATCTACCCAGTTTCTCTTCGCCGAAAAATTTGCGAATTTCCAGTGAAATTCGGGAATTGGCGAACAAATTAGCGAAACGAGTTGCGGCACATTTTTGTCAAAAACGACGTACGACTCCTTTTTTTCCACGAATTTTCGCCAGGCGAAATTTCGCTGGCGTTTCTCTAATTTATTCGCCAGCGGTGAATCGCGGGAATTCGCCCTGAATTTGCCCCTGGCGAATAAATTCGCCCATCACTACTCCTTACATAATTAAAGATGTGAAATGCCTATGCCAACTTTAAAGGCTTGGATAATTGATACTATTGAAATGCTGAACCTTTAGGCCGGCTCAATAATTTCAATATGTAAAATATGGCATTTGGTTTAGTTCTCCTTTAAGGTGCAGGTAGATGTTTCTATTTCTGTTGTGACTGGTACAATCCAGTTAAGTATCTTTTATGTTTTATGCAACAAGGAGATATCAGCTCACTTTATGACAAGCCTTATATTTTGCCAGATTAAAGTAGCTGCATAGGCAAACAAATTAAAGGAAAACTATACCCCCAAAATGAATACTTAAGCAACAGTGTACATCATATTAAGTGGCATATTAAATACCAAACTGGTATATATATATTTAAGTAAATTTTGCCCCTTTACATCTCTTACCTTAAAGGAACAGTAACACCAAAAAATTAAAATGTTTTAAACTAATGAAAATATCATGTAGTGTTGCCCTGCGCTGTTTAAACTGATCTGTTTGCTTCAGAAACACTACTATAGTTCATATAAACAAACTGCTGAGTAGCAATGGTGGAAATTGAAAAACGGCTACATAGCACACGATAAGTAATGGATAACAGATAACATTATGTTTTACAGAGCTTATCTGTTATCTGCTGTGTAACTTGGGCCTTTTCTCCTTTGAATGGCTGCCCCCATGGCTACACAACAGCTTATTTATATAAACAATGGTCATGTTTCTGAAGCAAACACTGCAGTTTTACCAGTTCAGTTTTTATTACTTTAAAACAATTTAATTTTTTTGATGTTACTGGTCCTTTAAACCACTATTTTGTGATGGTCTATGTGCTTCCTCAGAGACCACCTGACCAGAAATACTACAATGCTAACTGTTACAGGAAGTGTGGAATCAAAAGACAGAACTCTGTCTATTAATTGGCTCATGTGCTCTAACATGTATGGTTTGTTTGGTTTGTTTGTGTGCACCGTGAATCGTATAATCCCAGAAAGAGGGCCTTATTTTTTAAAATGGCAACTTTTTATGTATGATTATATTATTAAAAAGTATACTGTTATGAAATGGTTTATTCACATGAAGCAGGGTTTTACATATGAGTTGTTTTATGCAATATATTTGCATATTTGACCGTCTGACAATTCCTATCCACAGCAGTAAATGAAGGGAGAATTTCACTTCATACAGTCAGGTTTATTATAAAAACGGTACACATTTTTTAATTAAAGTATATTGGAGATAGCCCTTTGCAAATGCCATATTTGTATATAGTGAATTTATAGCACCAGCCTAAAGTTTCAGCTTCTCAATAGCAGCAATGATCAGTAGGCTCTGAGCAGCTGTTGCTAAGCTAAGATAAGGGTCATTTAAAATTATCAAGTTAGGTTTGTCTGTAATAAAAGCTGATGCTTCAGGGCTGATTATTAAATTATGATGCTAATTGCACTGGTTTCTGTTCTGCCATGTATTAATTATCTGTATTAATTACTAATCAGCCTTATATTGTAACATTTCTATTCTATTTGTACTGTATATTGTGAGTTGGTCACTATGCTCAGTAAGTGACAACAGCACAGATGAGCTGTGAATCAACAGAAAAGAATATGGGGAGCTACTGGGGCATCTTAAGAGACACAGATCTTTACTGCTAAAGGGCTGTGGTTGCCTTGGGCTGGTACAGAAGTCCAAAATATAATGTACAACATTTCTACCCTACTTCTTTGCTTAGACTTTAGTTCTCCTTTAAGTAACAGTCTGAATGTTATTTACCTTTTAATTTCATTTTGGTTTCACGCACATACAACTACTTCAGTCAGATTTGTTTTCTGTCCACTTGGAAATATTTTACTTTATTCTGCGTGAGTCTTTTGTAGGTCCAATTTCATATATCTAGTGAAATGGGATTATTATATACAATGTTATTACTATCGGAAGTAATGATCACAAGATGATAAGAAGAGATCTCTGGTCTCAAAAAGTAAAACTCGGCAATTTTAGGGTAAGGTCCAGGTGCACCACCCTGAACCTTCAGCTGAGGGAGCGGATAACCATGTTATAGTTGAGCAGTCACTTCAAAGATCAAGATTAAGACTAAACGGGGCCCTAGGCAAGGTAGTGCTTCTGGGCCCCCCCCCCGCCACAAATCACCAAAAGTTACAGTGTAAAAGAAGCCTTGTTATACTAGCACATACCTCGACATTTTGTAAACAGAAAGAAGGTTGAAAAAATTGCAGCATGAAAATTTTTTGGCCATGTCCATTTTGTGGCCACACCCCCTAATTACCATGTTCGTTTTACAAAATTTGCCAGGTTATGAAAGTTTGAACATATTTCTGTGTTTTTTTTCCAGTTGTTACAGTTTTGCACCGTCCCACTTCCAGAGGCTCTTTGTTTTTTGGGTTTTTTTGTAGTTTTTTTTTCTCCCCTCCACTCTGCTTTCAGGAACCCGTCCACCAGAATGGGCAGTTCTTGAATTGGGAACAAAATGGTGAAGGGATGGGGTGTAGAATGTGTAGCTCCACCCACAGTATTCATAGTAGGATGGCA
>CM044434.1:46624679-46636375 GCA_024363595.1 Xenopus borealis | reverse complement strand
CAGCAGTAAAGAGTGATTGAAGTTTATCAGAGCACAAGTCACATGACTGGGGGCAGCTTGTTGGCAAACTGACAATATGTCTAGCCCATTGTCAGATTTAAAAATTAGTTAAAATAAAATAAATCTACCCCATGTCAGATTTCAAAATGAAAATGAAAAAAATGTTTGCTCTTTTGAGAAATGGATTTCAATGCAGAATTCTGCTGGGGCTGTACTATTAACTGATACATTTTGAAAAAAACAAAAAACATTTTTTCCCATGACAGTATACCTTTAACATTTTCAAATGGTTCAAGAGACCTCTGCCAGGGTCGAGGTTTGATAAATCTCACATTCAAATCCATGTTTGAGTTGGTGGTTTTTAATTCTAATCTGTGAATTTTGACCAAAAAATACTATTCGAATTTGAGTTTACCATTCGAACCTTAGTAAATCTGCCCCTAAATATTGATCTTTGTAATAATGAGATTATGTATTTTGCAACAGCATGTATTTATTGAACTACAGTGAATGAAAGAAGCATGGCTCTCTGACTGTCTCCTCTGTATGACAAACTTTATTAACATCAACAATTATCAACCAAGTTGTAAGCCAAAATCATGCATAGCAATAAAATACAAAATGAATTCGGAAGAAGTGTGAAGTAGACTTAACTAAAAAAATTAAAAACCAAAAAAAATCTAAATATAACTATACTAAAGAATTGATGACTTAGAGCAGAAGTGTCCATATTTTTCTAATGTGTGGTCTACTTTTCGTGATGTTGTCTCATTATGACATGCATCCATAAAAGCATTCTGCTCCATGGTCTAAAATAGAATAAGGGTAGAAATGTGGTATTTTGTATAATAAACATAAACATGAATTTACTGTACCACAAAACCTAATCAAACAAATTATTTATGCTTTCAAAGTTGGTCACAGGGGGCTGTCATCTTGTAACTTTGTTAAACATTGTTGCAAAGACCAAGAATGTACACATACTCAGTGTAATCTGGGCTGTTTAGGGATCATCATAAATTATCAAAACAGCACAAGTCCAATAATATTTGCAAGAAGCCGATACAGCAAGGCTGATCAAGAATGTGCAGACTGCACTGGGTCCTGTGTTGTCATGTAATCTAATGTGGATTTTATAGTTTTTGTATTGTTTAAAGGACTTGTAACCCCCCCCTCATAAAAATTTAATCAGTGAACAGCCTCTTTGAAATCTTTGGATAACTGCCACTCTGGTTGTTAAAAGGTTAAGAGTAAGGATGTATGAACCCACTCGTACACGCATAATCCAACTCAAACATGCATAATCCGTCTCACTCATATGCATAATCCCATTTATGCATGTAATCCAACTCACTCATATGCACAATCCCAGTGATACATGTAATCCTACTCACTCATATGCACAATCCCAGTGATCCATCTAATACCACCCACTCACTCATATGCATAATCCCACTCACTCATATGCATAATCCCACTCACTCATATGCATAATCCCACTCATTCATGCATAATCCTGCTCACTCATATGAATAATCCCACTCATAAATGTAACCCCACTCACTCATGCATAATCCCACTCACGCATACATAATCCCACTCACTCATATGCATAATCCCACTCATACATGTATGAGTGAGTGGGATTACATGTATGAAGGGAGTTATGAGTATGAGTGGCATTATGCATATGAGTGGAATTACATGTATAAATGAGTGTGATTACAAGTATGAGTGTGATTATGCATATGAGTGAGCAGGATTATGCATGAGTGAGTGGGATTAAGCATTTGAGTGAGTGAGATTACATGTAGGAGTGAGTAGGATTATGTGTAGGAGTGAGTTTGATTAAACATACTTGCTGATAAAGTTACATTACAAAAAACACTTCTGAGCAAGGTCATCAGGTGTGGCTGAATATGCAAATATAAATGATGTAGCCAATAGAAAATGGCCGCCTGGTTGAAGAACACCTTGGATTCAGGAAAATACTACAGTGCAAGCTAACGGAGGGGAAAATACAGAGACAATGATGCATTTTGTGTGGGGAATATGTGCCCAACCTAAAGACATTGTAAGGGTTTATAGGGTTTACATGTCCTTTAATACAAACTTTCTCCAACTCTTCATAACCAGTGGCTGCAGCAAAAGATCCTCCAAATAGAATCCCAGTTTATCTGTTTAAATCTGGCTCCATGATCTTTGTCCCTGCAGCTGGAGTTGGAAACAGTAAAAGGGAAGTAAAGGCAAAAATAAAACCCAATACAAACCTTTACACAGTCGCCGACTGCTCTACAGGGAAACAAAGCTGTTGGAGTTCTGAAAGGCTAGGAACTAAGGTGGGGGCTCCCCCTGCTGTTCATAAGTATGAATGTTTCCATACCCAGCAAATAGGGACAGTCTGACAATTCCTATCCACAGCAGTAAATGAAGGGTGAATTTCACTGCATACAGTCAGGTTTCTTATAAAAATGGTACACATTTTTTAATGAAAGTATATTGTAAATAGATTTCTTTTTCATTAAAGAAAGTAAAAATGGGATTTCAAATTTTTGCCTTTCATTGTAAAAGGATTATGTCATAATGTTATGATGTATTTTGTATTTCTAAATTTCTAAATTAGTTGTAATGCTGGCGTGTAGTCAGCCATCTCAGGAAGGGAGTGATATCACTCCAACATGCAGTACAGCAGTAATGGGTGACTGAAGTTTATCAGAGCACAAGTCACATGACTGGGGGCAGCTGGTTGGCAAACTGACAATATGTCTAGCCGATTGTCAGATTTAAAAATGAATTATAAGAAAGTCTCTTTTTGCTCTTTTGAGAAACAGATTTCAATGCAGAATTCAGTATCCCATTAAATATTGAGAAAATGTAAATTGCTATACTTAACAAACTATTTATTTTGTTAACTTAATGTAATAAATATATGAATAAAAAGCATGAAATAGGATGGTGATTTAGACAAGCTGATTGCTGACAGTGTCTTGAGATCTACTGATCACCAGCTAAAGGTCTACTTGTAGTTCCTACCTTTTGGGCACATCTACCTTTTGGTGATTTCAAGGACAAATTTTAAACTAACACTTTACTTTTAATTGCATGATGCATAGATCTTCCTGCAGCTCGAAATGTATAAAACAGTGTAGACTAGTACAGGTATGAGTTCTGTTATCCACTAATATTTTGTAGGTGGACATTTTAAAAAAATGTGCAAATTATAGTCTATGGAAAAGTGACAATATGGGCTTTATTTATGTATTTGCTTTTATATATGGTGGTTATTTATTAAAGCCCAATTTTTTTTTATCTGAGTTTTAAAGAGAAAACATAATTTTATTGTGGAAAAAAACACTATTTACAAGGTTTTTCTTTTTACACTGAAAAATTCCTTTAATTCTACTGAAAATCATTTAAATATTAAATAAATCCAATATGGTAGTCCCTACATATTTACCTCCGATCATAGTATTCAAAGGCTGGCATCTCTCTTCATGGTAGCATTTCCTGACCCAGGCATTGGATTCAGTCAGAGGGCTTAGTCTTTCCCCCACCATTAGCTTGTAGAAGAGAGAGATTGCCAAGACCACTGCATTGGTTCTACAGGCTTATGGCTTTTAAGAGAGAGAAAGACTGCCCAGACCAACACCCATTTTATAGGCACGGGATAACACAAGTGGAATACAACCACGTGGAAGCTTGACCTGCATATGGCAGAATAGCTCTGCTACAATAAAAAAGGGGGGTTGTGGGAGCTAGGGATGTAGCGAACGTCGGAAAAAAAGTTTGCGAACATATTCGCGAACTTGCATCAAAAATGTGAACGGTTCGTGAACGTCGCGAACCCCATAGACTTCAATGGGAAGGCGAATTTTAAAAGCTAAAAGAGACATTTCTGGCCAGAAAAATGATTTTAAAGTTGTTTAAAGGGTGCAACGACCTGTACAGTGGCATGCCAGAGGGGGATCAAGGGCAAAAATGTATCTGAAAAATCCATTGTTGACACAGCACTGCGTTTTGTGCTGTAAAGGGCAGAAATCACACTACATTTCTAAACCTGTGTAATAAACTTCTGTCCCTCCAATACAGAGCAGTATCAAGTAGATTACTAGCCAGCAAACTTACTATCAACTGTCCCTCAAATCACTAACAGCTCTCTCCCTACACTAGCTCTTCCAAGCACACACAGGCAGAATGAAAAAACGCTGCAGGGCTTCAGTTTATATATGGAAGGGGAGTGGTCCAGGGGGTGTGGTGGTGGTCCAGGAGGGAGAGCTTCCTGATTGGCTGCCATGTATCTGCTGGTCTGGGGTGAGAGGTAAAAAAAAAGAGCCAGCTAAGGCGAACCCAAAATGGCGAACGTCGCGCGACGTTCGCGAACATTCGGCGAGCGCGAACAGTTGATGTTCGCGAGAACAAGTTCGCCGGCGAACAGTCCGCGACATCCCTAGTGGGAGCACTACAAATCTAAGTAAAAATATATAAATACAATAGAATTGCAACTGATCTAGCCAAATTCACATGTTCACAGTCACTTCAGGAGACAGATGGTCATAAAAAATATGCCACACAAGGAGTTTTACTAATATCTTGGGCATGCTGGAGTAAAGAATGGGAAATACCTGGGCAGCTTTCATATAATGATTCAAGTTAACCTTATTGCCAGAAATTCACCTTTCTGTTTTTTACCATAAAAAAAATATAACCATAAACATTTTTTTTTTAGACATGCAAGAGGTGAATGTTTTTTATACAGTGTTAGCCATTTGAAAAAGTTATAGGTTAGAACTTTAATATGAAGCATAACAAAAGTGGTGTAAAGGTGATATCTTTATTGGCTAAGTAATATGATCATCACAGCAAGCTTTCGGAACATTTCAGTTCCTTCTTCAAGGAGAGAAAAACTACATTAGCTCGTGCTGTTTTTCATTTGGCAATGTAATTAAAAAAACTGTTTCTAAACAATGCCGTTAGAGTTACCAGCTGTGTCAACAGAATGGAATATATTCCTATGTGAACATGGAGAAGCACAGGCAATAAAACTATTATAACAGTGGGCAACTTCAAATACCATCAAGAGCCTGAAAGAAGGTTTGCTTGTATCAGAGCCTGCCAACTGTGAAACAGCACAGCTTTAAAGAAGTTGCTTGATTTTAACAAGGGACTCACAACTAAATATTACATAGACAGAGTAATCCTGTAACCAGAAAGATGTGATTAAGAGGAAATTATGAGAGATATGGCAGATTGGGTAGAATGAGGCTGTATTAAAGACTAAGCTACTAAGGTATTGGCTGATTGTTGACTAAGGGTTACCACGCTGGTGCACACTTGAATCCATGTTGGTGAACTTCCTCATGGCAAATAATAAGTTATTTGCTCCCTTCTCAGTTGCAATTATCATTTATCAATTTACTTGGGCCAACTGCAGCCCAAGAGATGGAAGGACCATAATAGAAGACTGAACAGCTTGGTGAACTCTACGGCATATTAACAACCAAATAGGTCCAGAATGGGTTTTCCTGGTAAGCCAGTCTTTCATTGACATTTAGCAGTTGGCCAGCTTACATATATTGCAATATATGGACAAACAATCAATGTGTTGTTTAAAGGGTAAGGTGTTTTTTAGTAGCTGTATGCACAAAATGTCTCAATGTTTTAAATATATTGATAATGAGAGATAAGATGGGCTGTTTTTCCTTTATTCAATGCTTGCAATGTCACTGCTACAGAAAGAAATCTATCCTGCTGCTATGTACTGTATAAATAAGTTATATAGTGTTTTATTTAATGGGGGATGTATGTTTAGCTTAAAAAAAAAGTAACATTTACAGTTAATTTGACCCCTATCATTGTATCTCTCCCCCCAAAGAATAATTACTTAAACTAGTCAGTTATTGCATGAAATACAAGAAAGCAGCCAAATGCATTGAATGTTTTAATTATATTAATAATTCATATTTCAGTTACTTTTTTTTACTTTTTATGGCAGCAAAAAACAGCCTTTGGAGGTCAAGTCATTCCGGGGGCAGGAATAGCGTTTTTGTCAGTAGTAAACAACAGAAACATTCTCAAGTAAACAACAGAAACATTCTAGCATTTGCCAGGGAGTGGGTACAAATGCTAGTTATGCCATTAGCCTCAGAGTGAATGTCCTAAGATGTTGGTAAAACCAATGCTACTGTAACATGCAGTAGGTTAGTGTGTAAGTAATTGTGCAGCCAACTATTTGTACTTGGACAGAAAACTGTCTGAAGGATCAAGCGGCAAGTATTATGAATGGGCCATTTTCTCATTGGGTCAGTTCTTTCATTGAAGTACCTCAGGGCTCAGTCTTTCGACCTATTTTGAATTTAATCATGAATAACATTGAAATTGGCACTGAAAGTTATATATTGGTGTTTACCAATGGCATATATTTATGCAAAACACTAATCTTCATGCAGGATGTTTATACTCTACAGAAGGAGCAAACAAAAATGTGTGTCTTATTAACTAAACCACGCCTAAAGATCAAAGCAAATTACATTAGACAATTTCTCATTCAAATGTGCTGTAACTGGTGCCTTATTTTCCATAAACAGTGGAAGGAAGAGCATTCACCTCAGTCAATGTTATGACTAAATGGAAATGACTGCTCATGGAATGATATAAAAAAAAAACATAAGGTCGGGGAGTATAGGGCTATAATTCCCTTTCTGACTTTTGCTTCTTGCAATTTTAGCTGTTTTATTTATTACTAAGAAATAATTTTTCTGCACACCCTGGCATAGTTCCACTATTCTAAGTCATAGAAGTCTCCCCATTCAACTGAATAAAAAGTATGTACAGTGGAATGGTTTTTGAAAAGTGTGAAGTACACCTCCAAGTTATGAGAGGCCATTTGTTCCCAACATACATTTACTGTCATTTCTTCTCCTCTTGATCATCTGCCCCTTGAAAGACCTTTGTGAGCCACAGAGAGCAGTGCCACTAGCAAATGGTAGCGGGGAAGGTACTATATTATATTATATTGTCAACATGTCCTGTTATACATTTCACTTTGATTGGCTAGGTAATGCTGGCAAACTGGAGAGCAATGAGGCATCATCTGACTTTTATGAAGGTGTTCAATTTATTAGGAAATTAAACATTTGTTTTAAAAAGTAGTGATGAGACCAAAAGACACATCATTTGTGGAGTTTCCAATTTGCCTTTTATTGAGACAAAACGGCAGGAATTGCCTCAAATGGATTCCCATTCTGCAGTGTAGGAATTATATTATTGATGGCACAGAGTTGAAGGTAGCATTATTAGTTTCTTATATTTACATCCTGTGCCATTTTCCGGAGTGTGCATTATGTAGAACTTCATAAGAAATCTTTTTTTAATCTTACCAGCCTTTTTTATTATTTGTCATAAGTTTAAACAGCCACAGACACAAGCCAAATACAGTATCTCCATTCACACAATGATCTATTTAGAGGTAGACACATTCACCTTCCTTCAGACTGAGTCACACACTTGTGTATGTGTGGGCCTGGTTTTATATTTTGCTAGAGATGTTTGCCTCCCTTTCTTAACAGAACAGTTTCTTATACTGAGTGGTCAGAAAGACTCTGGCACCGAAGAGTAGGCAGAACCACTGTATTTATGTTTTTACCAAAGCATGAAATATGAAAAGCATATAAACCTTTGAGCTTTGCCACATAAATATTGATTAACTGGAAACTGGATGTGTTATTTTAACTTGGTCTCTGGTATTCAAATTTGCAAAAGTAAAACTTTTCAAGGAAATATTACACTCTGTAGTTATAGATAGGGCAGGGTTTAGTCTATTGTATACAAAAGTCTAAAATAAAAAGGAACACTGGGAGACCAGGGTTTTTTGGCCAGACATAGGTAAGGCAGGCCTTCTAAGGGTCACTCCCATGCATAGGCTAATAAACTGCTGGCACAGTCTTTGGAAAGGGGGGAAGCTGGCAGCATTTATCAGCCTGTGTATGGGCACCTTAATTTGTGACTGAAAAATAGTTGCTCTGCTTGTATGGCAAGATTCGGTTTTTACCCAAGCACAGCATTTATGAGACAGATGTATAAATATATTTATTATATTATGAATATGTAAATAAGGGGTGGGTATAGCATCACGAATTCCACACAATTATATTATATTAATGAAAAGCAAAGAGCATAACATGTCTACAACAAAAGAAATTGTAACATTTTAAACAATTGCCTAACAACCAAAGGCTTATGAATAAATCTACCTCATTACTGACAATGGTTTTCTATGTGCTGTGGCTCTTTTTGGCTTTTGTGCCTTATGCTTAGGCCCACTTTCAAGATTAAGTGATATATTCTCTGCCCCTTGGTGTGCTATGTGCTCTGCCACTATATATGTGTAACATAAATGCTGCCATGTAATAATTTACATGCTTTGTCACTTTAATGGTCTTGTGCTATGTGCTGGGCTATTTGTCCACTATCCTACCTAAAAATAAGCAGGGAATTTCTAAATATCTCTGCTCAAGTTGTTAAAAGAGTAAATTAAAAGTTACACTTTTTACAGTGAGTGTGATACACACTATATTTGAGTTGTTTCTAGGAAAGCAATTACATTTTGACAGCAAAGGATTCTTCCATGTGACTTCCAAGGAATATTTTCATATTACATAATGGTTCCCTCTTTATATCCATTCTGAGTCCTTGTTTCAAACTACAAATGACGTTTTAAAATTATCAAGGGGTTTGTACAACAATGACCATTATAGTGTGGTATAATTCATTTTATGGTAGAATGTTTGCTCAGATTAATACTAAGCTAATTCAGTTGGCATTCATTGTAACATACATAGTTGTGGTGGCTGCTATGCTGATCAATCTCAGCTCGTTTATAGTTTTATATAATTTTCATTAAAATTATTTAGCTTTCTTTAGTGAGTTTCAGAAAGGGAAACATCCTGCTTGACTTGAGCATCAACTAACAGCAATGTGAAAATGTACTTGTCTGACTTTATCCTTGTAATTATATCTTTTTTTGAGTAATTGTCAAGCAATGGCCAAACAACTGTTTACATAAACTTACTCATAAATTACAGCCTGATGTGCAATTACAAATTACATGGCAAAACTAAAAGATGACTTTCCTGACCTAGAAGTGACCTACACATTTCTACACAGTTACAGTATATTGTTTAGGGCTTGGTTCCATCTAAATATATTAACCACCTTCGAAGACGCCAAGCAAGATTTAATTTGAGTCATCTCTGACTCTTCTTTACCATTGTCTGGCTTTACAGAAGTGGTCATTGTATTAAATTAAGAATGTAATCTAAAGAAGGTTCTCAAAGTGCACCAAACATGAATATTTTCTAAATATTAATCTAGTCAAAAGGATGTGGTAGGTTTCCTTAGGTCAGACTGCCTTTAATGACTAAAATGCACTATACTTGTGTCACTAGCACTCAGGGAAAGGCTATATATAGACGCATATATGGCACAGTGGTGTAGAACAGCCGTAGCTGTGACTTTTGGAAAATGTGGGAAATGGCAGCTTTTGAGTAATGAAATAAAATGTACGTAACTTTCCAATATACATTCATTAAAAGTTTTGAATCATATTTGTAAATGTAATTGCTATTAACAACTACTGATGAAGCCACTTCGGTTTGTGTATTTGATACATAATAACTAAACTCAGATATCCCAGTTTCCCATTTAACACAGAAAATTGCATCACAGCATCCCATCTAATTAAAGTGTTCATCATTGTGAACGATGGTGCTTTGGTATGCTAATGAAAAGGTTAAATGCATTAAATGAGTTAAGATGACTTTAGATAACACAGTTCTTCAATTAACCCTGAGTCATGCCGCATTTAACACACAAATCCAAGTGGCTTCATCTGTATATATGGCTGGCTGTTTATATTCTTTGCACTCTTGGCTCTGACTCCTGAAGCAATGTTGTGAGGAACCTGATTAAAGCTCATTAAAAAACCTAAAGGCCATATGCCTCCTGATACATTATAAAACTGATTAAAAAATCCTGGAGGAGACCTGATTCCTATTACATTGTTTAAAGGAGAGGGAAAGGCTGGAGGCACTAGGGGGTGTCAAAGTTAGGTAACCCCAAGTGATTGTATCTACCTACCTGAAACCCAGGCCGGTGCTCCTATCGGCAGAAATCTTCACCGGCCCGGGTTATACGAGTGAGCACCACGGAACGATCTTCTTCCATTTTCTTCTGTCTTTGATTTCCCTTTGCATGCAAAGTTTAACAAAAAAGCTGTTGAGCGAAGATCTCTCCATGGTGCTCACCTGTATAACCCAGAGCCAGTACAGATTTCTGCTGAGAAGAGCACCATCCCGGGGTTTCAGGTAGGTAGCTACAATCACTTGGGGGTGCCTAACGTTTGGCACCCCCAAGTGTCTCCAGCCTTTTCTTCTCCTTTAAGAGACTAAATAGAAAGGGATAAACAGAGATTGCTTTGTACTGCAATTACATTTAAAAACATTAACACTGTTGAAAATGTGTAATGAACATAATTGACATTATTTTGATGAGTTTATATTGGAAAGTCACTTCGAATTACATTGTGCATAAAAATAATATGTTGGATGGAGGGGTCCTTAACTTTATGAAAATGTTGAAATTATAAACTGTATGGAATCAGTTGGATTTGCAGTATTGTATATTAATTAGTGCAGTTGACACAGGGATGGGGATGACCAACAGAACCCAGTAAAACACAGTTTCCTCCAACCACATAATCAACTCACAAAGTCCCTGATAGAAACAATGAACTCCATCCAAAAGGTCCATATAGCAGGTTTAGATAAAGCCTTATGGAGCAACAGGAGAACCTGGGACACAATACTCTCTTCTAAATGAAATAATAATCAGTACATGAAACACTGCTGAAACTTTTACTGAGAAAATACCAAAGCAATTAACTTTGTAAAGAATCTAAATATTTATAAACCATTTTACAAACCAGTTCCTAGGACTTAATACAAACGAGCCCAAGACACATCAAACAATGATTCATGCATTGTAGGGTGTGTTCAAAGCCCCCAAATACTCCCACCAATAGAATTAGGATCCTCACAACCATAATTCAGAGTTTGATACTTGTATAGGTATGGGACCTATTATCCAGAATGCTCAGGACCGGGGGCATTTCCGGATTATGGGTCTTTCCGTAATTTGGATCTTCATACCTTAAATCTATTATAAAATCATGTAAACATTCTGGATAACGGTTTCAGAATAACAGGTTCCATACCTGCACCTACAACATTTCAGAATGCCAGGGCAGTAGTATATGTTGTATGCCAAGTGACTTTGATAAAGTGTGCAATACCTGCATCCATTATATGCTTTTGCTTTGTTTTTCATATGCTTTTGCTGGCATTCTTGTGTACCAGTCTTCAAGTTTAAGTTACTTTCCTGTCACGCTACAATACCAGGCAAAGGCAACTTTAAATTCCCATATCCTGAAAATTTTTCAGTATTCCAAATCAGTCAGGTGTCATTGCAGTATCAAAATAAGTTAATAAACTAATGAAGCAGAACCACACTAACTGGTCTTACAGAAAAATAAGAATGTTTCTTCAAAAAATCCACTAACATTTCAGCTAGCTGGCTTTGTTAGTTTACCATTTGTCACTTTGAGAAAGGCTAGATTGCTATCTGAGACTTAAGTCCGTTTT
>CM044434.1:46577074-46592538 GCA_024363595.1 Xenopus borealis | reverse complement strand
ACCATTATTTAATGGAGCAACACTCTCAACATGCATCTTTTTACTATTAATATATTTAAATTACGATATAATTTATAAAATTTGCAACATTCACATGAATACAACTATAGCTAATTCTGCAATGTGGGTTCTATTTATCTGTAACATTTGTCTTTTTAAACCTTTAACTAGGACTTCGTCACCTTGCAGTGCTAAAAATGGTTGGTTTGGGAGTTGATGGGAACGGTGTATTAGAACTCTACCCTATTAATGGTAAGTGTATTTCAGCTGTCCTTGTTATTTTACCTATGGAAACTACAATTGTATTTTTATTTATATATATATAACAAATATAATGTTAAAAAATGGTTGCTTATGATGCCACATTGATCTGCTGTTAAGGAATACTTATACAGGTATGGGATCTGTTATCCAGAATACATAGGATTCCGGATAAGGCATTTTTCCATAATTTGATTCTCCATACTTTGTCTACTAACAAAACGTTTAAACATTAAATAAATCCAATAGGATTGTTTTGCATCCATTACAGATAAATTACTATATCTTAGTTGGGATCAAATACAAGGTATTGTTTTATTATTACAGAGAAAAAAAGAAAATATTTCTAAAAATTTTAATTATTAGTTCAAAATGGAGTCTAGCGGGTATATTTATCAAAGAGTGAAATTAAGAGTGAAGTTCCGCCACTAGAGTGAAATTCCGCTGCTCTCCATTCATTTCTATGGGATTTTTAAAGGTGTATTTATCAAAGGGTGAACTTTCACTTTACCCATTGATAAATACACCTTTCAAAATCCCATAGAAATGAATGGAGAGCAGCAGAATTTCACTCTAGTTGCAGAACTTCAGTCTTTGATAAATTTACCCTTATGTGAGAGATTCAGAGCTTCCTGGATAATTGGTTTACAGATAACGGATACCATACCTGTATATGTAAAGAAGAAGCCATTGAGTTCTGGATTCCAGGTGCTCTATAAATATATATATATGTTTTGTATAATGAAATAAACTGTAATTCTAAACAACTTGCCAATATAAAGTCATTAAAAATGTTCAATGGTCAAAGTTATTTTCAAAAGTATTTGCTATTAAAATCTGTATCTATATTTTCTACATTTCTGACAGAGAACATACAGAGACACAGGTTTCAACCACAATTACATTTAAAGCTGAACATGTTTTGTTGTCTATTCCAATAGTGTATACAGTTTAATTAAATATGTATAATGATGGGTCTTTTTCCCCCTATGGTGGTAATATACTTTATACATAAGCTTGCTACAGGTTTAGTCACTGATAGCATAAAATCATTAGGTAGCATCTAATGATCACCTGTTTGAAACCAAACATAGGTTGCTATGGGCTACTGCACCTGGGCAAATATTTTGCATGTTATTTATATCTCTCAAGATCTTTGAGCTTGTTCACATTGCACATTTGCCATAACTGGGCCATATTCTACATTTGAATAGCCCATGTTGAGACAAAAACATTTTTGTAAATCTTTATTATTTGAAATGCTCAGTTTTTTAAGCTAAAGAATTTATAAGACAATGTATCAGCCCTGCTAAAGTTCTCTCTTCTCTGCTCTCAGCTCTCTGTAAGGGGCTAACCCAGCCCTTGACTGGGGGATCACACTGAACTAGCTCTGGCCATGCCTTACTTCTCCTGTTTCATTTGTATATTTTTGATAGGATTGGCTGGCAAGATTTAGCCGATAGGTTTAGTGAAATACAAATGAAGCAAGAGAGAGGAGGCATGTGCAGTAATTAGATCAGTGTCCGCTTCCTGTATGGGCAGAATGGACTTCAGTATCGGTGATCCCTAGCTGAGCGACAGCAGAGAGAAGAGGAGAGAGACATCACTGGGTAATGTGGCCCCAGAGGCCATTACCATAATTACTTTTATATGTAGCATTCCTGAAGGGTGGCAGAGACATTTACTCTACTCTTCAAGAAAATCCAAAACAGCATGTTTGCTTTTAAAATTAAATTTAAACATTACTATAATTTAATTTTCCCCAATCCAGGAAGCTCCAGTGTTGAAAGGGAAGATCTTTCTTTTGGTTTAGTGAAAGACATACGAAACTATTTTCAAGTCAGCCCTGAATATTTCTCCATGTTACTTGTTGGCAAAGATGGCAATGTGAAGTCATGGTACCCTTCTCCAATGTGGTCCATGGCCATTGTGTATGATTTAATAGACTCCATGCAACTCCGGAGACAGGAAATGGCCATTCAGCAATCACTGGGTATGCGCTGCCCGGAGGATGAGTATGGTGGATATGGCTACCATGGTTACCCTCATCAGGGTTATGAGGAAGGCTATCAGGATGATCATCGCCACCATGAAGGATACTACCACAGATATCAAGACTAACCAAAATCAAGTATGGAAAGGAGAGAGTCTCAAAAACAATCTAAAAGTGTAAATGACAATACAACTGCTCTTTCATTAGCACAGCTGTAAAAAAAACATATTTTGTTCATTTTTTTTTTAAAAGAAACTGGTTTGAACCATTTTCCATTGTTAATGGCAGCATATCATGTAGTTTAGGCTACTTTACTTTTTATATATGAATATATTTTGACATGTATTTATTGGAAAAACACTTGGATACACACAGCATCACAAACACATCTGTGGAGCTAGTCACACGTACATACAATGTTATTTTACAAGCACAGATATGGGTTCTTCTAGTCCATAGCTTGTTCAAAAAAGTGTTTAGTATGCAACTATTTTCCTTGCATGTGTTTTACCAATGCCAGCTTTTCTTTTTGTAAAACAAATGTCTACTTTTCATAGTTAAATGTGAGAACCTTACATGTGCACATCTTGCAAAGCTGCATTATCTATAATGGTACAAGCAGGAGAATTATTACAGTGTAATAGTTTGGGTGCATGAATCTTAATTTTGGCACTGGGGCATTAACTAAATGTTGCATAAATGGGAAAGGTAGCTGAGAATAGAAACTCACTTAAGGGGAAAGAGAAAATTCCTATATCGAGGATTAGTAACTGGTTCTAAGCATCCAAAAATGTTAGTTGGCCTCTGAATTAAAAATGCAGACACACTTTATTCTATTCATATATTTTTTGTCCAATAAAGCATCAGCAGATCTTCAGTGTTACCCATGGACAATATAAAACAAGAAATGTAAAGCTACATTTGGTGCTCTGTCTTGAATACATATGACATTATAAAACACAGCACATAGGAGCACTCCTATCTAAGGAAATAAAAACATTCCAACTGATTCCATTATCCACTTTCAAAGACATCTCAACGTTTACTCATACTTGTTTAAATAGATACAGTAGCTCAATTGATCAGGGTTGATGTTTTGCAAAACCCTTCCTACGCGCGGACTCGTCCCAGGGATCAAGTGTCATGTATATTTCTTTTGAGCATAGTTAAATGGAGGTACTGTGATCCAGAAACTATTGAGTTACACAAATATGAAGGATATTGTATAAGTTTAAAAGATGTTGAGCGAGAGAGAGAGAGAGAGAGAGAGAGAGAGAGAGAGAGAGAGAGAGAGAGAGAGAGAGAGAGAGAGAGAGAGAGAGAGAGAGAGAGAGAGAGAGAGAGAGAGAGAGAGAGGAACCAGGGTTACAAAGGCTCAGGAGATTAGTCGCAAAAGAGAGAAAAGCAGTATGCATTTTGTTTCTCTTTAACTGTCACAATTAGGCATATTAGCAGCAGCCCATCTGCTTTAGTGTGGAAAAGGTGATATAATGAATGACTTGTCTAAGCCAATAAAAGTATATTAAGTGTATAATTAATCTGCAGTATGAAGCCACCATCTTGTCTCTCTACATTTTTCATAGCTTGCATACAAAGCACACATACACACACAAACCAGGAAAAGATGCATTTTCTAGGATGCAGAATAAGTTTCTTTTCAAGTTTTATGTCAGTGGATGACCTATTTTAAACATACAAAAATATTCAAGTCTAAGGCACATTTGTGAGAAGTTCATTTAGCACACACAATATTCATATACTGTACCAATCCTTTTCATGAGCAATTGGCGGCAAGAAAAGATGTTGTCAAAAAAAGAAGTTCTCCCAACTGTGGAGCCTCATCTAATATCCTAATGGGAGTGTTTTACTGGTCCTTTGCAGCCAAAATGGCATAAATTAATACAGGTATTGCTCATCCTAAAGTTCCACTGTTTTTTTAAGGTGCTTGACATCAGTATGTGTTTCTGCTTTGCTAGAAGATCTCTTCATCTGTCTCAGAGTCTTCATTTGCTGCAGTCAGTTTCTCAAGCTCCTGGTCGTCCTATTATGGGAGCAAAATGATATAATTGTGTTTATAAGGCTATTCCTTCAACTTTTTATTTCCAACTACAGCTTATACAGAAAGCTCTGAATTACGGAAAGGCCATCTCCCATAGAATGCATTTTATCCACATAATCCTAATTTTTTTAAAAACAATTTCCCATTTCTCTCTACTAATAAAACAGTACCTTGTACTTGATCCAAACTAAGATATAATTAAGATATAATTAATAATTATTAAAAGCAAAACCAGCCTATCGGGTTTGTTTAATGTTTACATGGTTTTCTAGTTTTAAGGTATGCATTATGGAAAGATATGTTATGCAGAATCCTGTACACCTTTAGAACCAACAGTAAATAACAAATATTACAATGAATTTAATTTATGTGGTAATACACAGAGGTACTATTCTTGGATTTCTAAAGCATACAGTAGGGGCTAAAGACTTTTCTTAAAGAAAAACAAAAGCAGATTTGCAACACTGTGATTAAAAAGAAAATGTATCAAAGTAGGATTAGCAGACACCATCTTGTGCCTCTTGTTGTCCTGACCTCCCCCCTGAAATTGCTTATTGCAGTAGCATGTGCAGTTAGAGATGAATCCAACCATACCAACCTACTGCACTACTTTTTTGAATTACAACTACATCAAACAGGGTGGTATAGTGGGTCTGAAATTATGTGGTTTGAAGGGGGTCTAGGGTAGTTAAAGTACTTTTGATCTCCTTTAAACCATAACAGTAATATTGCCAATATGAATGATTTACTTGCAGTTGCAGGGCATGCCAATATAATTAATTATTTTTAACTTTTTGAGCATAGCTCCCAACATTTGGAAAGAGGAACAAAAAGATTTGCCATGCTAATTTTGACCATGCCCCTTTTGTGGCCACACCCCCTAATTACCATGTCCATTTTACAAAATTTGCCAGGGTCTGAAGGTTTGAACACATTTCTGTAGTTTTTATGTTTTATTACAGTTTTACAAATGAAGGTGAATTGCCCTTTAAGCTGTGACTCTTCTCCCAAGGGACAAAACTGTTACAAATATATATATCTAGTAGAAGTATCTATTCTGGGCTCTCTGCCAAGAGCCAATTAAGTTAGAAACATAGTATCTCTTTAGTCTGTGCAGAGAAATAAGGACTTTCCCTGTTCAGTGCAGAGAAATCGGGACTTTACCGTACTAATCCAGGACAGCGGGGTTGAACTGTCAAAAGCGGGACTGTCCCGCTCAAAACAGGACACTTGGGAGGTATGTAAGAAGCCTAGGACCAGGCAGCTCTGAAATATGCAATACACATTAACCAGCAAATAAGTCTCCTCACCCCTAAATGTCAAATCCATATGTTCCTGGTTTTCAAATAAACACATATCATTAAAGAAATGAATGCAATGTGTACCGATACCCCCCCAACCCCTCTACTATCAAACTATATAGGTTACTGCGTTGTAGATCTATACGGTCAGTGCAGCAAAACAAAATTATAATATATGGGAATACAGCAGAACACTCATTTTAGGTTTTTCAGAGGACAAATTATGGTATGCAAAATTGAGGTTCCAGTGTATTTAGGAAAACATACTTTCTATAACATACTTAAAATTAACATACAGTTAGCCAATTCCTTTAACTTTGTGTTGCTGCGTTCTCATTTTCTCTGCTTCTGTACTTGCCCCTCCACCAGTACATTTGTTGGTGTAACTAGGAAATACATATTTCATCCCTTTGTTTATTATACATTTCTAGCATGTATCTGTCCATGAAAAATTTTAAAAGTGTGTGACCCTTCTGGATACGACTATGTAACTGGCTGGTGCTTTATATGAATGCATTAATATATCAAAGCCAATATCTTCCTTTTTCTTGAACTTAAGAAGACATTGCATGATTATAAAAAAAATTGTGATTTCTGAATCCTTACCCCATTTGAGCATTCCCATACATCTCCATTTATTATTTTGAGTTTCTCTCTTTGTGTGGTACCACTGGACTCTGTTATTCTGCTTGCATTATAAATAAATATAGAAAGAAGGACCACAGGTGCTTCCAGAAAGAAGTCCAAAGAAGGCTTAAAACTAAAAACAAAGTAGGATACAATGGTAATGATCACAGTCGTTAACTGCGCTGTGAGCACGTGAAACATGTTGTCTCTGAATTTCAATATAAAAGCCACGGAAAGTCCAACAAAGGCCGTCGTAAAAATAAGGGCAACAGAAAATCCGTTGTGACCATAAAAAAATCCACAGGATTTGATTTTGCTAAAGTGTTCCTCGTGAAGAACCAGGGTGAGGCCGTTGAATAAAACTCCAAAGACGTACAGTTTGCTGTTTTGTATAAAGATGCTTTCTGACATCTGCTCTCCTTCCTTCAGAATTTTTTCATTGTAGATATTTGCCAGTGCAGAAATAACACACTGCAGCAGGATCAGGAAGTGGCCCAGGCCCAGGTGGAGAAACTGAAAGTTGCCCATTGCTTTTAGGCTGATTGTATGGGGTTCTGTGTCTGGCTTTTTTAGGTAAGTGCAGCTGTTTGTGGGGACGGAGTGAAAGAGGTGGTGATGAACATCGACTGACACTTCATGATGAGCACTGTCGTTTCGTGAAGTAAGCCCCATAATGGACAGGAACAATATCACTAAAGAAGCCCACTGAACACAGGACAGCTGTCGTCTAGTAAGAGAAAAACACTTTCATTGAATAGCAGTTTAGAGAATGTTTTTTAATGGAGGCAGGAAACAAAAAAAAAACTTGAATTTGAAAATGATCTAGCTGGGAGAAATGAATATTTTTAAATATATGGCTCCACATACAGTATATCTTACAATGTTAAACAAGGAACTAAAACATCAGTTGCTTGGGGGCCTTTGGCAAAGCCCAACAGGAAGAAAACGCACATCAGGCACATTAGCCAGGATACATTGTTATTAGTGATGGGCGAATTTATTCGGCAGGAGCGAATTCACGCCAGCGAAAATTACGCGTCGCGTGTCGAAAACGACGCAACGAAAGTGACGAGCGTCAAAAATGTGCCGTGACTCGTTTCGCTAATTTTTCGCCAGTTTGCGAATTTGGCTGGAAATTCGGGTTTCGCCCGAATATTTTGCAAAGGATTCGGCCAAATCCAAAATAGTAGATTCGGTGCATCCCTACAAATAAATGTTGCAAAATTTTAAGAGTTCAGAATCTGTACCTAAATTACTGAGCTTTTAGACTTTAACACCAGAGGCACGAATATTCAACTTTAAACTTAGATTTAGGAAAAACTGTTAAAAATAAATAATGGAAAGTAATTGAAATTTTTTTTTTCATTTACGGGGAACAATCTGAAAACAATTGAACTGAAAAAAGTTTTGGAAGTTAAAGCCAAGGAAAGTTAAACTAAAGAAGCTTGTTATTCATTATGTTTTAAACTTCTCTACCAGTCCAAGGCAACCGCAGCCCTCTAAGGGCAAGGCCAGATGGGGAGATTCGGGGGAGATCTGTCGCCTGGCAATTTTGAGCGACTTTTAAAATCGTGCCGCTGCGTGTGAACAAGCGCAGGCGACTTTACGCCTAGCGAGTGCGCAGCAATGACTAGCTATTCGGGGAGATTCGTCGTGGTGGGAAGTCGCCAGGCGACTGATCTCCCCCGAATCTCCCCGTCTGGCCCTGCCCTAACCGTAAAGCTCAGCTCCCCATCTTCTTTTTTGCTAATATATACATATATACAGTACACATAGAATAGAAATGTCAGAATATAAGGCTGATTAGTAATTAATACAGATAATAACTACATGACAGCACAGCAATCAGTGCAATTAGCTTAAGAATGTAATAATCAGCCCTGTAGCATCAGCTTATCTACAGAGCAATCTCATTTTCTTCTTGATAATTTATGATGACCCCTAAGCTTAGCTGAAGCTGAAACTTTAGGCTGGTACAATAACTTCAATATGTAAAATATGCTTAGTCCTATTCATTTTTAGAGTTTAGTTCTCCTTTAAGGGCAATGACATACTGTGCGATTTATTACTCCGGGTTTTGTCGAACCTAAAAGGACCATCAAATACCCTGCCATAGACAATACAGGCAAATGTCTTTTCTAACAAACTCAAATTGCATATTTGCTCAAATAAGTATGTAACAAAACACAGGCAGCAAATAGCACCTTGTGTCATTGACCTAAGAGGCCACTAAACAGGGAGTACTTACTTTAATATGAATCTGAAGAAAACTGCTGTAGTAATAATAACAAAATTGGATAACAACACAGCCATGGCCTAAAAAAACATAACAGAAAAAGGTTGGTTATTTGTTATTTCCCAGCAAAAAAATGCTTTTTATTATGAATGAAGGACTACGCTACACACATTTTTTTGCATTATGAAAGGCAATCTACAGTTGGGGTGTGTAAACTTTTGATCAGGGTTATTTGGGTAGTTTGTGTAGAGATTACGATTTAAAAAGAGTAAACACAGTTGTTTGACAATAAATGGCTTCAGCCAACCACTAACCATGAGTGAAAGATAAGTTTTTGTGTTATCATTCATATTCTCTGAAAAATCGTTAAGAATTTTTCAGTGAAGTACTCTTTAAATACATTTGTTACTGAAACAGTATTTGTTGTCTGTTGCTTTCTGATTTCTGCGCTGCTTATTCGGAGTCTGATACTATTTTGTAAAAGGGATCTGGAGAGGTCTTCTGCAAAATGTTTTGAGTCAGAACCAGCAGCGCAAAGAACAGAAAGCTACAGAATAATATTTACACTAATTATATTACTAATTATTAAACTAATAGTTGATGTTTATAATAATATAAACTGAAACACTTGTAACAATTAAATACTTATTCATTATGCAGGAAAGTTTCGGGTGTAGCAATGCAAATGCACAGGTAACAAAAATGGTTTTCAAAATTTGACACATTTATAAGCATTTTCCATACTTACTGGTTGCAGGTAAGCCAAAACATAAAATATGATCAAATTATCCAAAAAGTAAAGAAATGCTGGAACAGCCCATTTCATGTACTGACAAAAATCCTTTAACGATGCATGACATCTAAATGAGCGTTTTTCTGAAAGGAAACAAGGACAGTATAGTAACTTACTGCACAATAGCATAAAGCAAGCACAATATACACTACATGTGCCAGTAGCATACTGAAAGCTGTCCTGTTGCTTAAGCCCATTACACATTTGAATTACCTGCATTTTTCTGTGCACCAGATTAAAACTCCCAGTTGTTTTTGGGATGAATCAAACTGTGTTGGGTATAGCTCTGTGCATTTATGCATTAATTAATAGAAGTTTTTGTGATTCTGAGTGTATTTCATTTCTATAAATGGAGATAATGTCCTGCATTCGGCAGCACTGTATTCATGGCGGGGTGCATAGGTGTAGGGTGCAGACACTGGACTGTTGCACCTCTGTCCTAAATGAACTCTCATATGTTAATACAAGTATATGTTAAACAACAAACACATGGAGGAACAGAATGTGGTCATCTACATACATGGTCCAGTGTTCTCCCTCTACTTGAGAAGAAGTGGCATAACTACTCCCCGCTGGGCCCCGGTATAGGATGGGCACCTTGGCCCCCCTGATGGGCCCATACCTCTATAAATTCCAATACGGGAATGTTGATAGCATGTGTGCTGTAAAATCTCCCCCTAGATAACCGCTTTCCATAACCATTATCGTGGCACCGATGGGCCCCAAGGGGGCGGGGGCCCTCGTGCAATTGCACCCTCCGCACCCCTGGTAGTTACGCCACTGTATTAGAAGAATTCATGTATGGGAATTAATTAAACAAAACTTTTTCTTGTGCCCTCCTGTTGCCAAAGCCCCCAGCTGCATAGCAGTCAGTAATTGCTTCCTACTGTGATTGCTTTCATTTATAAAAGAAACCAATGTCTTTTGTTTAGTTAACGTTTCAATAAAATCCCTATTATTTAGCTCAGCGGCATAGCTGAATATTACCATTGGAGTGCATGGTTCAACTCTTTCATGATGAAACGTTGTGGTCTGATGATTTGTTTGTTTTAGACCTGAGACATAATCACACCATGAGTGAGGCCCTAAGCAATTATTCAGAACTAATCAGAATTGTAACCTTTTTAACTTTTAGTATATTTAGAAAGGGCAATTTAAGCAGCTTTTTTAGAATATCACTCTCTACATCATATAGAAGGTTAATTTAAATATGATCAACCCCAATAAACTAGAAGCTACAGTTCATAACTCTGGTTAACCAACAGGTGGCTATCATGACAAAATGTAAACCTCTGTTAATTAGTAAAGGACTTGCTGTATAGAACCTACTTATTTGTACACAAATTAAACTGTAAGAGTGTAATGCCGGCTACCCGGAAGCACTGGGCACAGCACTTGAATGTATGACTTATATTATAAAGTATGTAGTATTTTTAGTAGTAGCAGTAATTTGAGCACATGGAAGGCACTTACCCATCATAATTATCCTAACAGACATCACCATACAGAACAGGAGCTTTACAGCCTCTGCGCAAACATTCACTGTGGCTGGAACATAGTCATATTTATTATCTGAAAAAGTAATTATAATAAGTGAAAGGCTTTACATCATAACTATTTTCATTTTCACAATAGTTCCCCTTTAAAGGGGTTGTTCACCTTTAAACTAACTTTAACTAGCTGGAAAGAGTCAGAAGAAGGCAAATTATTCCTAAATGATAAAAAATAAATAATAAAGACCAAATGTAAACTTGCTTAGTAGTGATCATTCTATAACACACAAAAAATATAAATTAAAGGTGAACTACCCCTTTGAGTACAATGTACTGGTTTTTTTTTAAAAAATTTCAACTATTTACATTACTGGATAAATTACTGGATAATGGGTTTCCGGATAACAGAAACCTGTTTTTGGCGAGTCTAGAGTCCCGATTCTCAAACTCAAGTTCCATATCTCCTACGACTTCACTGAACAGAACATCGAGCAAAAGATTTCACATTTGCAGAATAAAGGCACAAAGGTATTCCTCTATCTATAGCATAACAATAGCAAGAGGGCAAATACATGTATGACATTAAATGTAGGTACAAATGGCTGACAAACCAACCTTCATTGGCAGAAAACTTCACAAGAAGAAGACGACTTGAGCCAAGACTGACAAAGGTAAAGCCAAGCAGGAATGTATGTAAATGTGATCTGGAGAGCCATGCTCTGTTTAAACAGCATTTATAACTCATGGTAATCATTTGACATGTCGCACTCCAACGTTCTGAAATGAGGAGGAAAAAAATATAAGGGGTTTTGAATTCTGAAAATAAAATACGAGCAGATTCTGGAAGTATAGTCACTCCAGTGACAAAAACTTCTTCTTTGGGGCAACAATCTCCCCAAACTGCCTTCTTTCCTCACAAGGAAACTTGGGGCGACTTTGGAAAATGAACGTCCGCGTATGAATTGCCACAGGCAATTTTTAGTTTAGCTGGCGGCGTGCAGGCAGAAGGCAGTTCAGGGAGATTGTTACCCAGAAGAGGCAATTTGTGGTTTATATGAAGATATAATGTACTGTTACCCTGAACTGGTAAAACTAGTGCATTTATTGCAGAAATACAACATTCACACAGTTTATATAAATACCCTGCTTGTAGCCATGGGGCAGTTTTAATCTGCTTTTGTATGCATGTATCAGTAGCTATACTGACCTGATACGGAACTGGAGCCTGTCTTTGAATTTATTCGCCGGTGGCGAATCGTGGGAATTCGCGCCTGCCGAATAAATTCGCCGATCACTAGTTTCTGGCAAATGCCAGATGGGCTGCTGGAAAATGCCATAGACAGTCACTATCAGTGGGGGGGCTGTTTGGGCCTCTGTATACCTCAAATACCAGGGGCTATTTTGAATCCCAGTCCAGACCTGATTGCCCATAGCTACTTTTAGAAAAAGACTTTGGCTGCACACTTAGAACTTTCCTCCAAAATAGGGATGCACCATATCCAATATTTTCGATTTGGCCGAACCCCCGAATCCTTCGAGAAAGATTCGGCCAAATACCGAACCCTAATGGGAAGGGGAAAACATTTTTTACTTCCTTGTTTTGGACAAAAAGTCATGCAATTTCCCTCCCCACCTCTAGTTTGCATATGCAA
Organism: Xenopus borealis; assembly: GCA_024363595.1. Taxonomy (NCBI): domain Eukaryota; kingdom Metazoa; phylum Chordata; class Amphibia; order Anura; family Pipidae; genus Xenopus; species Xenopus borealis. The sequence goes on along the minus strand of CM044434.1, from coordinate 46,580,123 downwards.
ATTAGGGTTCATATTTGGTTCGGCTGGGAAGAAGGATTCAGCCGAATCCTGGATTCGGTGCATCCCTACTCAAAAACCATTCCCCTTTACTGCTCTCCAGTGTCAGGTCTAAGTGCTGGAATTCCAAGCCATTTTCCAACACACATTAAAAATATGCAGCAGTTTTAAAGTTATTTGTAATTTAACTACAACTGAAAAAGAAATGAATTCCTTTCAGTCTCCTCGTTCCGACTCCTGAAACAATGTAGGAAAAGTAAACTCATTCATCTGACATCTGCTACAGGATTCAGACGCAGCAGTGCATAAATTAGTCGTAAGTACATGTATTTCATGTGTATACAATACAAAGCCTGCTAATGCCTGTGCCAACATTGCAGAGGCTTAGTTTAGACATGATCCACTTTCTGAATAAGAACCCCAACTTCAGTACCGTGAATATGGATCTGTATAATTTGTGCACTTTGGGCTGCGAGGGATCAAGTCCATCTTAAAGCCCCCTACACCCAGTGAGTTGCGCCTCAAGAAAAAAGTGCAATTCTTACCTTGGGGATTATTATACCGGCGCTCGCACCTGGGGACACGTCAACAATTGGTCCGTAAACATCCCATTACAATCTACACATTACAGAACACAGCCACGCCCACTAATCCATTCTTCCGGGTTCGCTAAGGCAGCATCATGCGTTCCAAGCCTCCCTTTCCCATTCAGCAGATGTCATTTATCTGTACGCCAAGGCTCCTTGATTGAGTTTTTACAAACGAAACTACACTGAAAAACAAAACTCATCACACAATCGTCAACTTCTTTAACCTGTTTTCTTATAAGGCCTGCGCATCAGCTGCTTCCTGGCTATACTCAAACGTGATTAGTGGTGAAGGTGGGTGTGGCTAGGAAGCCTCTGGTTACCACCGAAGACCCTGGGTGCAGGTGAGAACTGAAACTGGTCTAGGGAAGAGCAAGGGTGTTGTCATGGCTACGGGTGCTGCTCTCCTCTTAAGCGCCTTTCAGTCTTTGTCAAACATGAGGGGGGGCTGTAAAGTGGGGATGCATAATGCGAGAGTATGTGATGGATCGCAGTGTTGATGTGTTCTGTCTCTAGAGCCGGTAAAACGGAGTCATGCAGAGCGTTTTTAACACGGTGAAGGGCAAAGCGCTGGAGGTAGCCGAGTATCTGACACCTGTGCTGAAGGTTTGTACTACCCCCATATACCTGTCTGTGGTGCGCCATATCAGCTGCCTACTGTACACCAGTCCTCTTGTGGGATCTCTGCAAGTCCTCTGTTTTGTAAAGTAGCAGTAGTAACCTTTGCTCCCATAGACTGGACTGCTATAGCCAAACACTGTATTGCAAATTTGCAATGGACTGTATGGGAGGGATAAGAAATAAAACATAAACTTTTCTTGTCATGCAACAAAATGTTCTACCAGCCCATCTGTATTATCTTGTGTATTATTGATGTTGTTATCAATTATTTAAAGTTGGAAGTAATGGTTTAAATATTAGTTACAGGGCCCCACATTGAAATCATTTTAGGCCCTCCTGAGCTTTGACAATTAGATTAATTATATATACTGAATAATGTTCCCTCTCTTGTAAAATATAAGGACAGTAGGAATGACAGAGGAGTTGCATGACTATATAAAGGTACCAGGTAACCGTCAGAGTGCTTTTGCATAGGTCATGGAATCTCAATTATAATTGATGACATCACAGAACGATTCATAAGGATAACTTTCTTTTTTGTGTGTAATATACATATAATTAAAATGATTATCAATGCTTGCCCCAGTGGGGCACCCCAGGCCACTCCAGCAGTCTCAGGGTATGAATTGGCTATAGATACATCCCGTGTTATAAGTCATAACATTGACATCAAGCATTATGTTTAACTGACTAGGGAATTATAATTAGGTATGGGTGGGCTCATATGAGGGGTTAAATAGACAATTATGCAAAAGTCTAACTCTTCTTTTGAGGGTGCATGTTGTACAGTTTTTGCAATTGATTGACTACATGTTCTGGCCATATTTTTCATAAGAAGAAAATTCTTCATAAACGTTATGAAACTTGTCTGCATAACCGCTCAATTTTTGCAATATTTTACAACATTTTCTGCTCTCCAGAACTGTCGAGGGAGTTTCAGCAAAAAATGGTGTCCATACTCCCTTTAAGACCTTTGCATGTTTGATCTACTTCTAACTGCCCCACCCATTACTAACCATTGCTTTCCAGTGCTGCCTGTGGCCTGCTCTGCAGTAATGGATTTTCAGTTCTATTACAAATTTGTTTGCTGGCACTTAGATATCTGGGAACTGAGTGGCAGGCTTGAAAGCAAAAAAATTTTTTTTTATTTTTATATCTGTGGCCTTTAAAGTTTCAAGGCTGCTTAAATTTACAGAACCTATTTTTGGTAGAAAACTCTTTGATCACTATAAAATTTAGAAGATTTAGAAGATTAGGTTGATGTAATAACCAATCATTCTAAATATATTCATGTGATGTTCTTTATTCTGTAAATTTTGCTGGATGGCCCATAAAGACTTTTAATTTAAAGAGGTCTACGCTAATCAGAAAAGTTTGTTCTTGGTGTATTTTTGCATATGTGCCTGTATAGGTATTGAATCCTTCATCTAAAAACCTTTAATCCAAATAACAGAAAGATCCGTTATCCAGAAAACACCAGGCCTTCTGGATAATAGATCCTATACCTGTAATATAATCTTATCATATAATGCATATGTAATTGTATATTTTGCAGGAATCAAAATTTAAGGAGACTGGCGTCATTACTCCAGAAGAGGTGGGTAGCATTTCGGGTATTCTTAAAGGGGTGCTGTCATGCCAAGGCAGCATTGCTCTGGCATCCAAAGTTAACATAGCAAAACAGTTGGTCAAAGTCTCACACAGAGACCCTTGATTGTATATCTCACCAGGGGGGCTGTGTAAAGGTGAGAAACATATCTCTCTTTTGAGACGATCTGGAGCCACACAAGGAAGCTGGCCAGTATGTTCTTTGATCGGCTGATCAAAGAACAGAGCTGTGGACC
>CM044434.1:46553321-46564381 GCA_024363595.1 Xenopus borealis | reverse complement strand
TCATGCAAGACAGCCCAATACTTTACAGTAGTAGGTAAGCACAATAAAAAATGAAGTTTCATCTGAAAAAGTTATAATATTGTTTAGAAAGTTGATTTTAAGATAAAGTGCCAAATTCCACAGTTTGCAGGTAGAAGGACTTTCTGGATGATATTATAATTCTGCCATTTTGAATACCCAGTGAAATGAGCATATCCATGTATTAGTTTTAAAATGATTAAGAGTGATGGGGACGATATTGGTGATCATTACATCGATCTAAGACTTAATTTTGAAAAGGGGTCCCAAGCCTTCCCTAATAGTGTTACTCTAACCAAATGTTGCTAGACTACAAATACCACTATAGTCAAACATATTATCAAGGGTAAAGGGAGCTGATACATCAAGCATCTATTTTTCAATCAACACTGCTTAATAAACATTTCCCTAAACTCACCATCACCATTAAAAACCAATAGTGTACCTACTACCATGATACTAGGGTAATTTACAAAGACATTAAAAGTTACCTCATTTTGACCTGTACTAAAGCATTTAGCACATGATTCTATGCCTTTATACGTATGTATATTTACTCTGTGCCTTTAGATTAGGTATATTCAGCCTATGCTGCATTTAGTTAGTATCTGTGCTATAACTAAAACATTTTTCAAAACATTTTCTTTTTTTTTTCTCAACAGTTTTTGGCAGCTGGAGATCATTTAGTTCACCACTGTCCTACTTGGCAATGGTAAGTTTAATCTTTCAAAAGCAAAAACAACTAATAACTATATTTCTGCCCAGCACTGTAAAAAGAAATAAAGAGTGAAGGATATTAAGATGTGCAGCAGGCAGGCTCCTACAGGTTGAAGGTGATCCAAAACAACATTTATTATTGTATTTACCTCAAAACTTATAGTTACTTTTCACTAATTGTATTTGTTTTATTTAGCACAGTTTGTTCTGATGAATAATATTTTTACTTGTTATTCCTACACTATTTTGAAGGTATACAATATAAAAGTGATGTACAGGTTAAAAAAAATTTGACCCACACCTGACCCTAACACACAGTAACCTAACCCACACCTATAAATCTATGCCGGACCCCCTTCTCTGATGTCATTAAAGGGGCTGCGGGAGCATGAGTTTACAAACTCTGAACCTCAGATGAAGCAAAGTTGCCACAAATGGGATTAATTAGCTTTGACAGTCCTTTTCTATGCCAATCTTCACATAGGCTCTCTACTGTGGTTCACAATGCACATCCAATTATGATCCATGACATAAGGCTAATTGAGAAATATATGAATATGGCAAATTCAGCCTGGCAACTGCTTTGCAACCCTGGGGAAGTTGCACTTCCCAAACCGAAACGGCAGGTTTAGGGCCAATCCCCACATCACTACAGTATGCTGTAATGATTTAAAAATCGTAAAGTATACCAAGCATCAGAAAGGGACTGGATTTCTAACCCAATATACACATCAAAAAGTCACCGTGTGGCAAGTTTGATTTACTGTGATAAAAGATGCCTTTACTCTGGTGTATCCTACTGCATTAATTATTGAATTCATGGAGCAGGTGACTTCAGCTGAATTCTGCATCCAGTGTTGGACTGGGCTTGCAGGACACTGGGAAAAAACCCAATGGGCCCCCGTCGGCCCATCCCCACTCCTCTGGCGCATACCCCATGTCCAGTCCGACCCTGTTTGGATCACAGTTGGGCTACATGGTAATAATAAATGCCACACTTCTTATGTTAAGTGGGTTGTTCACCTTTAAATGAACTTTAAGTATGATGTAGGGAGTGGTTTGCTGAGATAATTTGCAATTGGTTTTCATTCTTTAATTGTGATTTTTGAATTCTATGACTTTGAATTCAGCAGCTCTTCAGTTTACAATTTCTGCAGTGTGGTTACTAGGGTCCAAATTACCCTAGCAAGCATGCACTGATTTGAATAAGAGACTTGAATATGTATAGGAGCTGGCCTTATTCGAATGTTGAGTAATAACTAGCAATAACAATACATTTGTAGTCTTACAGAACATTCTTTTTTAAGATGGTCAGTGACTCCCATTTGAAAGAGTCAGAAGAAAGCAAATAATTCAAAAACTTTAAAAAAAGAAGGCCAAATGTAAAGTTTCTGTAACATGCTAAAGGTTAACGTAAAGGACAAGGAAAGTTAAATTTAAAGAAGTAGGCAAGAAATGTACATTATGTTTTGGGCTTCTGTACCAGCCCATGGCAATCAAAGCCCTTTACCAGTAAAGATCTGTGTCTCCAAAGATGCCCCAGTAGCTCCCAATCTGCTTTTGTGCTGATTCACTGCACATGCTCTATGCTGCTGTCACTAAAGGCGCCATACAGGGGCAGATGAAGCTGCCTATGTTGATCCTTTAGACCAATTGGGCAACTTATCTGCCTTTGTATGGGAGCTTCCAACGGGGTTTCATTGTTCGGCTGACCGACCTGTCGGAGCCCATTCATTACTGGTTGTAATCCGAGCGTTCGGCCATAGGGCCGAATGTTCGAATTACTCGTATATAGCCCTGCAGTTAGTGTGCATATTGGGGAGAGATTCGCTTGTTTGGCGATGTCGCCAAACGAGTGGATCTTATGGTGTATGGCCAGCTTTACTGAGCTTAGGGACCCACTCACAATATGCAGTACACATATAATAGAAATGTCACAATATAAGGCTTATAAGTAATTAATACAGATAATTACTACATGGCAGCACAGAAACAAGTGCAACTAGCATCAGAATTTAATAATCAGCCTTGTAGCATCAGCTTATATTACAGACCAACCTCATTTTCTGCATGATCATTTGTGATGACCCCTAAGCTTAGTTTCTCAACAGCTTCTCAGAGCCCACTGAGCATATGAATATCACAGAAACTTTCCAAGATGGTGGCCTTCTGTGACAAGTCTGAAGTCCTGGACCATTGCTGCTATTGACAAGTTGTAACTTTAAGCTGTTGAAATAAGTTCAGTATATAACATGGCATTTCTAGCCCTGTTCATATTTAGAGTTTTAGAGTTTAGTTCTCCTTTAAAGGTGAGCCACCCCTTTAAAGTGGGCTTAAACCCCATACCCACTAAATGTAATTAGTGGGGGGTGTATGTGGTAGTGATTGGTTGTTGGTAAAGGGCTGTAACAAGTGGATAGAATAATCAAGTGTTCAAACTCTCTTTAAAAAGCACTTTAAATATATACCCCATTCAGGGAATTTTTTGTTGCAAATTGGTGATGGAGAGCCATCGCCTACCCTTCTATTAATACAGAACTCCTAGTGAAGCACAAATACTGTATATATTCAAATATAAAATGATACCCATAGCTGCTGTATCCCATGCAGTTGCCATAATTTACAGGCCAGTGTCGACATCCACATGTAGATGGCATATACAACTCACAATTGTTCTGATGCTAATATGCTATTGCAGCGTGTTAGCCAATGAACAATTGCAGAAATGTGAGGTTAGGTGATATCTTTTATTGGCTAACTGAGAAAAAAATGCAAGCTTTCAAGATAATAGTATAATATCTTATAGTTAATAGTTGTATCATCTCAAAAGCTCGCATTTTTTACTTACCAATAAAATCACCTAACCTCACATTTCTACAATTGTTCTGAAAAATGTTATTCAGAATGGAGTCTTCCTTCCATGTGATCATGGCACTGCGGAATATACTTGTACATTTAGTATGGGCAGATCTCCATCTCATTTTGAAAAAGACACTTAGCCTGTGGTATATGCTATATGTTTCCTTCTTCTTGCAACACACATGCGAAGAGTTGCACAAATGAAAGTCCACAAATATAGGTAATGTGATCTGCGCTTGCTGTACTAACTTTCCATTGAAAATATGATTGTTGGTTCCTTGTCAGTCTAGTTGTTTTTAAAGGGGACATTTTGCATAGCCTTCATATTCAGATATATGATTAATCCTTCCTCAAAAAATGTAATTATGCAGAAAAAAAAAACTTTTGAATGCATGTTACCTGCTAAAAGTGTCTTTACATCAGAGCTGCATTGAGAACCTCTCAGGTCAGAAGGTAGGCTGAAATGAAGAGTGGGAGTGTCTGTTCATTCTCTCACAGGAAATGGTCACAGCACTTACTGATGTGTGTCTGTTCCCAGTCTGAATGAAGCCAAGTCCCACCAAATTAACCATTTCATCCCCAATACCAGTAAGTACAGTCTGTGCCTCATACATACAAAAAAAAAAAAGACTTCTGGGCTGTAAGGTAGGCCCCATCCTGCACCACTAACCCAGGATACTGCCCAACTAAAACAACCACCAACCCTCCAGGTAGCAGCAGCGTTCTCAGAGAGAAGTAAAGCACTAGTCGTGACACACACAGCTTGAAGTTCCCTGTACTCATCCCAATCTTCAGTGCTCTGTAGCTGTGTGCCCGAAGTACAATTCAGCAGCTTGGTTGCAGTGTTGGAGCATCAGGTCAAAGTGACACGGCAAAGTACAAGTAGTTCAATCTGCGCTTTTCCAACAGTGTGAACCAGGACTGACAGACCTCTAGTATAGCGACAACACTGGACAGTGACCTACCCACAGCTCTCGGAAGCAGAAGGAGCAACTAGCACAGTGCTAAAGTTGCGACTGTTAGATCCGCCCCTCACTCCCCCAGGGAAGCAAAATAGTGGAGTGAGAGTCCGGGGGCGCATGTTGCACAAGTGGCCCCGGGGCCCTTCGGTTATAAATGCAGCACCCCGCAGAGCTTGCCACGGCCATGGGGAACCTGACTCCTCACTCTTATTACCTCTACTCAGTTTGCATGCTCCGTTTTCTGCCATTGCCTAAAGCGCCAGTTTTAATTGTACTTTTAATGCTGATACTCACTACTAATGCTATATTATTATCTTGCTTTCAGGTTGACTGTGATTCTGCCCATTACTTTTTTTTTATTTTCCTCTTCAGGTCTGCTGGTGAAGAATCGAAGATAAAGCCTTACTTGCCAAATGATAAACAATTTCTAATGACAAAAAATGGTATGGGGCTTGTTTTTTTCTTAAGATAGAATAGTAGTATGTATTGTTTGAAAATCACAAGCAACTGGACAAACTTGAAGAGTAGAAAGAGATGTTTGAATGAGTAATGAACCACTTTTACTCAGAAAATCCACTTGCTTTGACCACTCCTGGGCCATGATGGACACGATGACCTGGATGAATAAAAACCTTCATAGCTGCCTGTCTGCTTAATATTTCCATTACTGCCTTCAGGGTTGGCATAAACCAGTGTGTGTCCAAGATTTGTAGAGGGTTTTTTGTTTGTATAATTGTTTCAACAGAATTCTTGTCTTGCAGTAGTATGGCCCAGTATATCCATAATTTGCAGTGTTGTATTTTAATCATATGTTTTGCTAACAAGGTTGTACAAAGGCTTGAAATTCATAAGAGGGGCAATGCATATATTTGATTAAATAATTAAATAATACCTGAAAAGTTAAGCTGGTTGCACATTGGATTATTAGTCAGATTTTTTTAGTATATATATATCCAGTTGGCTGTCTTGATTATTGCAGAATTTGGCCACAAAAATGATTGCCGTGTTTATGTTGTGGGTCAGCACTATGTGGAAGTACATACAATATGTAACACCACACATCTGCTAAAGTGCCCCAAAACGCATCGGATGGGAGAGGCTGACGTGTTATGTGGACAGAGGGAGGCTAAATCTTGAAATTTGTCTTGATTTGCTGAGTTTTTTTGGTTTGCACTTTTAAAATTGAGTGAGTAACTGCACATGGAGGTTATAATTAAAGCTGGCCATAAATGTACAGATTTCACACTTGTATCGGACAATCGATCAGTCTCAGTCTTCCGACCTGCCACTAACCATTCAGATTAATTAAAGTAATAAAAGAACAAATCAGACGATGTTCTGGCCGTGACAGCAATTGTATGACAGTTATGTCCCACAAATCACCCATTGATATCAGAAAAAAATATTGATTGCCTTATTTCTAATATGACCGCACTGGGATCACCAACAATTTAGTTGCTATGAGCAACATCACTGAGAATATCTCTCTTTGCAGTTGTGGTGGCCATGGACTGGTACAGAATCCTGAAGCATACAGTATAGCATTTCTACCTTAATTGTTCTTTATATATTTAAATAAGCAGATACTGTAGGTAGTAATTATTTATTGGCATCAACTGCTGATTTGTGGCTTGATTGGTGAGATATAAACTTTTTTTTTTTTCAAAGCTGGATGCATCAGATATGGCTGTTAATTACATAATCAAATTGTTTCTCTAGTGCCATGCTACAAAAGATGCAAACAGATGGAGTATTCAGATGAACAAGAAGCCATTATAGAAGAAGATGATGGAGATGGAGGCTGGGTAGACACATTTCATCATACAGGCAATTACATATACATAATTATATATACTGTATATAAGCACAGATTGATATTATTTAAACTAAAAATACTTTTTTTTTTTTTTTTTTAAACTGTCCATAGCAGAATTGTGTTTTGACGAACAATCCAGTTAAAAAAAACCACATAAAGGGGTTGTTGGGCTTTGAACAAAGTTTAGTATGATGTAGAAAGTGATTTTCTGAGACAGTTTGTAATTCGTTTCCATTTTATTATTTGCGTTTTTTATTTAGAATTTTGTTCAGCAGCTCTCCAGTTTGCTATTTTAGTAATCTGTTTGCTAGTGCCTAAGAGAAGGCCTGAATAGAAAGATGAGTAAAAAAAGATAGCAATAACAATAAATGTATAGCCTTACAGAGCATTTGGGTTAGTGACCCCAATTTGATTTAGAAAAGCAAGGCAAATAAGTAAAAACAATTAATAATGAAGACCAATTGAAGAATTATTTCAAATTGGCCATTCTATCATACTAAAAGTTAAAGGTGAACTACCCATTTAAAGGAGAACTAAATCCCTTTAGTTACCCTCCCTGCTCCCCCTTGACACACAGGTGATTACAAGTAAATGCCCCTAAGCTGGTAATTACCCCTCATTGCAGAGTCAGTGCAACGGAGCTCAAGGGGGCCATCTTCAGCACTTCAGGAAACTTCAGTAACTAAGCTCTGTATTGGCGCATGTACAATTGTAGCAATAGTCTGGTCCCGAAAATTGACGAAGGGACCCGAAGATTACCGAAGCGCTGGAAGATGGCATCCGTGAGCTCCACTGCACTGACTCTGCAGTGAGAGGCAATTATCCGCATTTCCATGTCTTCCCCCATCACCAAGTGATGTTCCCTGTTCCTTCCCACATTTCTATGCCCTCCCTTCTCATAACTGTGCCTTCTACTTCCTGCTCCTTCCCACATCTCTATGCCCTCTGCCTTATCTCCCTTATCCCTGTGCCTTCCTACATCTCTGTGCCATCACCAACTGTTTCCCAGATCTTTGTGCATACTCCCACGCCTTACTGCATGTCTGTGCTTGTCTTTTCATTCTCTCTGTTCATTCACTGATCCCTGTGATCACACCACATAGACTGGCGTTTCGACTTTCTGTCTGGTTAATTCCATCTTCTTCATTCCTTCTTGCACTCTCCATCTGAAACCTGCTTACAGGGCAAGTAAAGGCAAAAAGGTAAATCCCATTTTTACTATCTTTAATGAAACAGAAACCTATCTCCAATAATAAACTTTAATTAAAAAATGTGTAGCATTTTTAGAAGAAACCTGTCTGTATGTAGTGAAATTATCCCTTCATTTACTGCTGTGGAAAGGACAGTCCCCAACTACTGTGCAGGGTAACGGTCATACTTATGAACAGCAGCAGGAGCCCTGCCTCACTTCCCGCCTGTGCAGAACTCCCTGTAGAGCAGTCAACGACTATGTAGAGATTTGTATTGGATTTTATTTTTGCCTTTACATCCCCTTTAGTGTTTCCAACTCCAGTTACAGGGACAAAGATCATGGAGCCAGATTTAAACAGATAAACTGGGATTCTGAAGGATATTTTGTATAGGCTTCTGGCAGATATTATTTGACTTGTGCCTAGCTTAGCCCAGACCACACTGAGCATGTGCACAGTCTTGGTCTTGCAAAGATGTTTAACAAAGTTACAAGATGACGGCCCCCTGTGGCCAACTTTGAAAGCATACATCATTTGCTTGACTAGGTTTTGTGGTGCTATAAGTTCAAGTTTAGGTTTAATATACAAAATACAACATTTCTAGCCTTATTCTATTTCAGACTTTCCTTGTCCTTTAATAGACAAACATTTGTGCTACGAAATGACTATAATTAAAACTTTCATTTATTTAAAGGTGTGAGTGGTGTCACAGAGGCTGTGAAAGAAATAACACTTGAGACCCAGGTAATACATACAGGAATATCATTATCTGAAACAGTGCTGTTATTTTTTTTCCCTTGTGAGAGATCAGATAGCATAGCATTACTGTTTTGTCCAAAGTGCAAGGTTGTTGTTGGGCTTAATCACTTGTGTTTGAGAGACTTAAACTTGTCTGTGCACTGTTTCTCATTTAGCAATTGTAGCCATAGTTCTGGGCAAGTGACAGGTTGCACAAACTGTATTTCCTACATAAATAATAAAACAAGAATGAGAATAGAGAATACTGTTTATTTTTTTCTTTTAAATTGACACATTTATTTACTGAAATCACACTGTTTCAGGAAGGTATGGGAAATATGGAAGGTTGCATGTGGATAGAGGTGCTTCCTTATAGTTTGTGCAAAGCCTCCCACATTTAGCATTGCTTTAACTGTAATGAAGCTCAAGCAAATGTTATTCAGTTTTAGTAATTCACACCTTTTGATCACCATTTTCCCTTGTGTGCTTTGCTTACTAAGGATTTTGGGAAAACTACAGAAAATATTGCAGTTTGTGATGATGATGACGATGATGAAGGTGAAGCAGCAGATATGGAAGGTAATTGTCCTAATAATATTATTTAATATGTATTTAATATGTATATATATATTTCGAATTTGTTGAAAACATACACATTGTATGAAAGCTTTTTATCTGATCTCGCACCACAGTGTTTGACTGTGGGATCACTGACATGATGACCCATTTGAAGGCATCAGTGTGCAGCAATAAAATCAAAGTAATACATTTTGCCTATTGTCACAATGTGGACGAGAGACTTTAATGTGTTCTTGACCTTGGGTTTATGCCTGCTGCAACCTGCCATTTGACAACATAGCATGCTGTATATGTGCTTGCTGCTACTAGTCAAGCGCTCTTTATTATTTATGCAGATTTATTTTCTATGTACGACTCTTATTTCCCCGTTTGTGTTACTTGTAAACTTTTGTTACTTTTGAACATATGAACAGCTCTATATTTCCTTTATGTTTGATTACAGGGTAACATCAGCAAACACAACTTGTACAGTGATTTCCCTATATTAGATAATAGTAAGATAACATATGTAGCACTGGCAGGGGTGATTCTCATGGTAGAATCTTCTAGTGTCTTTGATTTGCGACATGAAATTTTGAGATTCCTACTTCTGTGTGATTGGGGACTTAAAAGTCACAGTTTTACAAATGGTTTCTGTCCCATTAAGGATTCGAGGTTTGCTGTTTTATGCAGAAAAGTTGTTCATCTGTAGAACTTTTTTGTTTCAGATTTTGAGGAACGTGGATTGCTGGAAAGTGATGATGTAAGAATTGTGTATTTATAAATTTATATTAATTATAAACTTGAATTGTATATCTGTTTTCTAATGTTGATACCATTACAATATTATAAATCAGGATGCTGTGTTGGGAGGGTGACTTTACATACCAGTGGTGCTACAGTCAGTTATCCCATTGTCCTAGTGATGTACAGGTTGACCTGTGACCTGTGGGTTGACCACCAGTTGGGAGGGTTCAGATTAAAATCTGTCCAACCACTGTGGGGCAAATTACAAGTTGGAATCTGATATAATTATATTGCTGTGATTTTACTCACAACAGCTTGTGCACTGGAGCATTATGGGGCTGCCATTTGCAGGCACATAAGTGCATTAAAGGAACAGTTCAGTGTAAAAATAAAAACTTGGTAAATACAGCTGTGCAAAATATAGTTAGTTAGCCAAAAATGTAATGTATAAAGGCTGGAGTGACCGGATGTCTAATAGAATCCAACTTCCTGCTTTTCAGCTTTTTAACTTTGAGTTAGTGACTTGAAGGGGAACCACATGGGACATAACAGTTCAGTGAATTTGCAATTGATCCTCGGCATTCAGCTCAGATTCAAAAGCAACAGTTATGGCAAGCAGGAAGTTGGATTCTGGCTATTATGTTAGACATCCAATCACCCCAGCCTTTATACATTACATTTTAGGCTAACTATATTAGAAACATTTTTTATTTTGCACAGCCTATCTATTTGCCCGGTTTATATTTTTATACTGAACAATTCAGAAGATACAAGTAGCAGCTACTTGTCTATAGCAGGTTATTTTTTTGGCAATTTGTAGCCGCAACAAGTAGCTGCCACTAGTAGCTCCATGTGTCTTCGCAAAAAAGAAAGGTTGTGTCTTCACCCTTAATGTTCCAGCAATCCACATAATATGGGTGTTACTGTGTTTTACTTAATCCAATAGCTTTGTTTGGTCACGCTCTTCATTTTTCATAATTGTATATTTTAGTTGCAACTTTTTATTGTAATCAGGCAAGATAAAAGAAGCCTGCAAATAAAAAGCTGACCTGGGAGGTGAAGATGCCACCTTGCAGACTAGAACCTACTTGTTGTGGTATTTTGTAGCCACAACAAGTAGCTGCCACTAGTAGATCCATTTTACTTCGCCCTTAATGTTCCAGCAATCCACATAATATGGGGGTTACTGTGTTTTACTTAATCCAATAGCTTTGTTTGGTCACGCTCTTCATTTTTCATAACTGTATATTTTGGTTGCAACTTTTCATTGTAATCAGGCAACTGTGGACACTAGCAAGATAAAAGAAGCCTGCAAACAAAAAGCTGACCTCGGAGGTGAAGATGCCATCTTGCAGACTAGAACCTATGACCTTTATATCACATATGACAAATATTATCAAACACCAAGGCTTTGGTTGTTTGGCTATGATGAGGTAAGATGAAACTACCATGAAG
>CM044434.1:46507157-46519766 GCA_024363595.1 Xenopus borealis | reverse complement strand
TTTATGATTTCTTAACCATTTTTCAGAGAATATGAATGATAACACAAAAACTTTTCTTTCACTTATGGTTAGTGGTTGGCTGAAGCCATTTATTGTCAAACAACTGTGTTTACTCTTTTTAAATCATAATCACTACACAAACTACCTAAATGACCCTGATCAAAAAAGTTTACATACCCTTGTGATTTGGCCTGATAACTTGCACACAACTTGACACATATAAATTATTTTAATCTTGTTTTCTTCAGTCTGGGAATTCATAATTATAGCAAGCAGGCAGGAGCCATTTTGTGGACACTGTTATTAAGACAAGCCTTGCATCATCTCAGAATCTTGTTTGTGCAGCAGAATGGGGGACCCAATGTCTATCCCCATGTCCTGCCTACACAATTAAATGGTTAAGAGAACTGGGGGAATGTGTGGCAAGCAGTGGCATCTAGGAAGTGCTGAATGGAAAGTGAAAGTAATTATCTGCCCCACCTCTATGCCTGATGCATAGAGGAGTGGCAGACAATATTTGATTGACAGCTGAGATTTTTAAATGAGCTTAAAACAGCTATGAATGCTTTAATGAAAATTTTAAATTGGATTTCATGTTTAATTTGAAAAGGACTTTTATTATACAGATTTGTGTCTCTGGGTGACAGGTCCACTCTAAAGGTAACCATCTTTGCCTGTGATCGTGACAAAAAAATTTTACTTCCTTGTTTTGTGACAAAAGTCACGATTGTAAGGATTCGAATCGAACCAAATCTTGGATTCGGTGCATCCCTAGTTTCTATTAAAAATAATTTTTGTTAAATGACAAAAATTTCAGTGTACTAGATTTTATATTTGTCATTTCCTGTGTTAAATATTTTGTTTGCCTCCAATTTTTTGAACCCATCAAGTGTTTTTAAGACAAACAAAATATGAAGAAATTTATAAGGAGGATTTATTTGTGGGCAGCAAAATGAATGTGTTTTCAAGGCACCTTCACGTAATTGACTATGCACATCAATATACCTCTCAAAAGATTATAAGTAAAAAGGAATTAGTTGTATATATAATTTGCTGTGAATATACTATGCAAAGTATACACTATACATGATACATGATTTTGTTTGCATTAAACATATGTACACTGTGCTCGCTGACCTGCAGCTGGTGTTAAGACGTCCGGTTGTCCACTGCAATTACATTTTGATTATATAGAATTAGGTCCATAAATATTTGGACAGAGACAACTTTTTTTCTAATTTTGGTTCTGTCCATTACCACAATGTACTGAATACTTTAATTCAGTGGGTTGAACAAAAAGATTGCAGAAAAATGTGATTAACTAAAGCTTTTTTTTTAACACAATCATTTAATTTCAGGGGCTCAAAAGTAATTGGACAATTGACTGAAAGGCTATTTCATGGGCAGGTGTGGGCAGTTCCTTTGTTATATCATTATCAATTAATCAGGATAAAAGCCCTGGAGTTGATTTGAGGGGGGTGCTTGTATGTGGAAGAATTTGCTGTGATCAAACAACATGCGGTCAAAGGAGCTCTCCATGCAGGTGAAACAAGCCCTCCTAAGGGCTCTTACACACGAGCGGTTAAAGCTGCACTCCCCTGCGTTCTGTTTTGTAGCATTCAGCCACAGGGGAGCGCAGGAATAGACGCAAGCAATTCTTTTCAATGGGGCTATACTCACACAAGTGCATGTAGGCCCCAAACGCAGGAAAAATGCAGCATGTTGCGTCTCAACCTGCGTTCGACGCCTACATGCGCTTTTGTGTGTAAAGCCCCATTGAAAAGAATTGCTTGCGTCTATTCCTGCGATCCCCTGCGGCTGAATGCTACAAAACAGAACACAGGGGAGCTCAGTGTTAAATGCTCGTCAGCAAGCCCTTAAGCTGCAAAAACAGAAAAAAAACCCATCCCAGAAATTGCTACAATATTATGAGTGGCAAAATCGACAGTTTGGCACATCCTGAGAAAGAAAGAAAGCACTGGTGAACTCAGCAACACAAAAAGACCTGGACTTCCACGGAAGTCAACAGTGGTGGATGATCGCAGAATCATTTCCATGATGAAGAGAAGCCCCTTCACAACAGCCAAACAAGTGAACAACACTCTACAGAAGTTAGGCGTACCGATATCCAAGTCTACCATAGAGAAGACTGCATGAAAGTAAATACAGGGTGTGCACTGCCAGATGCAAGCCACTCATAAGCATCTAAAAAAACATCTAAAAAAGCCAGCACAGTTCTGGAAAAACATTCTTTGGACAGAAGAAACCAAGATCAACCTCTACCAAAATGATGGCAAGAAAAAAGAATGGAGAAGGTGTGGAACAGCTCATGTCCCAAAGCATACCATATCATGTTTAAAACATTTGAGAGGCACTGTGATAGCTTGGGTGTGCATGGCTGCCAGTGGCACTGGGACAATAGTGTTTATCCATGATGTGACACAGGACAGAAGCAGCCGAATGAATTCTGAGGTGTTCAGTGACATAGGGTTAAATTCACTAAGCAGCAAAAATGCACTAGTGTTGCCTTCGCAAACGTTCGCCGCACTTCGCCAGGTGAATTTTCACCAGTGCTACGCTAATTCACTAAAGTTCGCAGTTATGCTCAGGTCGGCGAATGGTAGCGTAGTTGCACTAGTGTTACTTTGTTTTTTGGGACTTAGAGAAAAGTTTTTTTTTTAAACTCCTAACTATTGTATTGAACTTCGCCAGGTCTGACCTGGCTGAGTAACGTCTAGCGTAAGAGGTAATGTTCTCAAAAATGTTCATCTTAGTGAATTAGCTTAGTTACGTCCCTTCGTCAGTGCACATCTTCACACCCTTACGCCAGGCGAAGTTGCGCACTGAGGAAGGGATGTAACTACGCTAATTCACTAAGATGAACATGTCGATGTCCTTTGCTATTGAATTTTCGCCAGGGACACTGTTAGTGAATCGGTGAAGTTGCGACTTGGCGTCACTCTGGCGAATTAGCGCTAGCGTTAGACACTTCGCGCTTTAGTGAATTTGCCCCATACTGTCTGCTCAAATCCAGCTAAATGCAGTCAAATTGTTTGGGAGGCGTTTCATAATACAGATGACAATGACCCAAAACATACAGCCAAAACAACTCAGGAGTTTATTTAAACAGAGAAGTGGAATATTCTGAATTCAAGACTACAGGCTATCATTGCCAGCAAAGAGTTTTCAACGAAGTATTAGAAATTAACATTATTATTATTTTCAGTTTTTTAAGCTGAAAGTCTGCACTTCAACTGCATCTGAGTTGTTTCATGTAAAATTCATTGTGGTAATGAATAGAACCAAAATGACAGACTGAACTTAACTGTATAATGTAATGACAGACCTACAGAAAACAATATAATTGGTTTACAGGGGATGCATTGTGCTGCCTATGGGTAAATATTAGAGATTACCTAAAACCAAGATTCTAATCAGGATTTAAAGGGTAGTTCACCTGCAAATAGTATTTTATTCAAAGCCAGTTTTCTGCACTTTTCACTTGGTCCATATTTTTATGTTATATAGTAATTATTTGTCTTCTTATTCTTCTTCCCTGAAGGAAAAAAACTATTGCTTTGTGAGACTACAAGTTTATAGTTACTATTACTTTGTGTTCCTTATCTGTTAATTCAGACTTCTTCGTATTCCAGTCAACCATGCCTCTTTCTTGCTTCTTGTAAATGGATAGTAACACAGTAAAAGGGCAAAGAAAGCTTGTGACCTGCCACATGAAAGGCATTTGCTTATAAGGCTAAAACTGCACTGATTCATAAATATGTTCCCAAATAAAAATCTAAATTAAAAATGCCAGTGCATTGCTTTAACTAAAGTAAGTTGAAACGTATTTATATTTTTCATTGCAGAACATTAGCTTTGATAAAACCAGATACTGTAACAAAAATGGGATCAATTATTGAAGCACTACTGGATTTGGGATTCATAATCTCAAAGGCTAAAATGGTACTTCTCTCCAGTTAAATACATTTTTATAAAAATAAAGCAATTGTGTTATTACTTTGCATACTCTGAATGTACTAGGTGGAACTTGATAAATAAAGGATGGCAATAAGTAGATGATGCAACAAGAGGGAGCTAATAAAATAAAATGTAAATTACAAGACAACCAAAATGCACAAGTGATGCTTATTTAAAAAGGGACCAGATTTTGGAAAAACGTAGCAGTTTATGGCTAAAAATATCCATGTTTTCATATATTTTCCTCTGAGGTTTAGGCTAATAACACAGGGGGTATTGTCTCTGCCAGTGTATTTCCACTGGTGGAAAAACACCTAAATCTGGGCTTGCTGTCTACCTACTGCACAGGTGTCCCATGTTGGGAAACAGCCTGGAAATTTTTAGAAAGGAACCAGTATATATTAAAGTAACCTTAGTGGGCTATGAATGACAGCTGGTACCCAAGTGTTTGTCTTATAAAGTTACATTTGTGTTTCTTATCCACTGTGGACTCTGCATCTACATATACTATGTTATATTTTCTTCCATTATTATAAGGACTTTTGTTTATAATATTATAGTCAAAAATTCTCAAATTAGTACATTATATATATATATATATAATTTTTTTTACCCTTTTCTTTACTTTTCTCTGAAAAGTAAATGTTAAATGATAGGTTTTTTTTCCACCTTAATCAGCATTTATACCTCTCTTTGATGTGCTTTACTTTAATGGTGTCAACAAGCTCTGGTAAATTTATATTAGCTTGCTGTAATTTCTCAGTGTGTTTCATATCAATTCTTTTACCTGCCTAGAACTGTAAATTGGCTGAAAGAGTCTGTCATAAGTATACAACACAGAGGGTAGGGGGTGGAAAAAGTGAAGAAACTGTGTGTGTGTTTTGTACAGATATAAGGAACACACTTTATAAAGGATATATTTTATATATATATATATATATATATATATATATATACACACACACACACACACACACACACACACATTTTATTTACTTGTACTGTACTTGTTCACTTTTACATTTTCTTGTTATCAGCACCCAGGTTTTTGATATTTACTGTAGATAGCTGTTTCCAGGATAAATGATGATGATAAATATTATGGAAGGAAAAACAAACTATAACATTTCCATGTTCTTTATCACAGAACTGAGGCAATGGACTTTTATAACGAACATAATTCGAAATAATTTTTCAGGCAAGGTTTAAAATAGTTAGTGTTTTACAGAAGGCAAATTAAAGGGGGGTTATAATTCAGTAGCAGTACACTATGCAGAATTATGTGCAGTGTCTAAAGTGCTATTTCGGATGCAAGTTGCTTTGTTTTTTTTTTCTAACTGAAAGGTTTTATTGAATTTTTGAAACATATAGAGAATATAGACTGGATGAGAAAAATAAAGAAAATGGTAAGTAAAAGAGAGTAAAACAAAGATAAATATCATAACTGAAACTTATGAGCGGAGGCTGGGTTTCTTAATATAGGCATTGTCTACTCCCCAGACCTTTGTATTAGTAGGGGGTTCTTAAAGGACAAGGAACGGGCTAAAAATGCCATGTTTTATATACTGAACATATTGTACCAGCCTAAACTTTCAGCTTGTCAATAGCAGTGATCCAGGACTTCAAACTTGTCACAGGGGGTCACCATCTTGGAAAGTATCTGCGACACTCACGCTCAGAGGGCTCTGAGCAGCTAAGCTTAGGGGTTGTCGCAAATTATCAAACAGAAAATGAGGTTGACCTGTAATATAAAATGATGCTACAGGCATTATTATTAAATTCTGATGCTAACTGCATTTATTTCTGTGCTGCCATGTAGTAATTATCTGTATTAAGGACTAATCAGCCTTATATTGTGACATTTCTATTCTATGGGGCCCATTTACTAAATTCACGTGAATAGATTTTTCCAGATGATCGAAAAAGCTGAATTTGGCTTCTTCGATCATCAAATGATCGAATACATTTGAATGAATTAGAATGATCGAATATTCGATCGTTCAATCATCGAAGATTAGCAAAATTTTAAACTATTCGACTGCCCAATTCGACAGATTGGATCTACCGAATTGCAATAGAAGCCTATAGGAACCCTCCCATAGGCTTCTGCAGCTAAGTCCTGCTCGAATACCATTCGTACGATCGAAGCGCTCGATCGTTCGAATCGTACAAATTTTTCTGATGCTCGAATGAAAAAGTACAGTAACTGACATCAGCACAGAGCAAGTGCAGTGACTCAGCAGAAAAGAAGATGGGGAGCTACTCGGACATCTTTGGAGACACAGATCTTTACTGCTAAAGAGTTGTGGTTGCTTTGAGCTGGTACACAAGCACAAAACATAATGTACAACATTTCTAGCTATTTCTTTAGTTTCACTTTCCTTGTCCTTTAAAGGGGTGGTTCACCTTAAAGGAAACTTTTATTATGTTCTACAATGGCCCATTCTAAGCAACTTTTCAATTGGTTTTCATTATTTATTATTTATAGTTTTATAGTTATTTGTCTTTTTCTTCTGGTTCTTTGCAGCTTTCAAATGGGCGTCGCTGTCCCCTTCTAAAAAAACAAATACTCTGTAAGGCTACAAATGTATAGTTATTGCTACTTTTTATTGCTGATCCTTCTATTCAGACTCTCTCCTATTCATATTCCAGTCTCTTATTCAAATCACTGCATGGTTGCTAGGGTAATTTGGGCCCTAGTTACCAGACTGCTTAACATTCAAATTGAAGAGCTGCTGAATAAAAAGCTAAATAACAAAAACCAAGAATAATAAAAAATTAAAACCAACTGCAAATTGTCTCAGAATATCACTCTCTACATCATACTAAAAGTTATCTCAAGGTGAACAACCCCTTTAAGCATGTAGTTCTGAAAAAAAGCAAGGGGTCATTTTCATGGGCCAATCATAGAAGACACATTTTATCATATGTATCCATGTAATTTTGTAGCATATAACTAAGCTTTTCATTAGTCCCTGAGGGGGGAATGTAATTAAAAGTTGCAAGTCTTCAAAATAGCGGTTTTGCAAATGTTTAGCGCTACTAACAATGAAAAAACATTCTCTGGTGAATATAACAGCATTATCGCTTTGAAAAATGTAAGCGTTAACACCTGCTCTGGAGTTTCGTTTAACATTTTGTTGCAAAAAAAGTTTTGCGATTGGGAAATTCTATTATCCAACCTGCATGTGTTTGCAAAAGCCATTCGTTTGTAAACATTGAGAGGAATTCGTTGAGGCCTATAATCAGTTAAAAAGGACACAAACATGGTCGCTAATGTTCGCAAAGGTGATTGCGGACGTTTTTGCATGAAACATAGTACATTATCCATTTTGGTTTTCAGGGATGTTTGATAAAAAAAAAAGTGAAACAAGTACAGGAGTGTTAGTTCATTGGCTGCATTTTAGTGGCTGCTGATATTACAATAGTAGGTTTTCATCACTTCATGGCATTCATTTAATTTACTATAAAGCCAATTAGAAGAAAGCTGCATACATTAACTATGGTGGGTATAGCATACTGAAAGCAAATATTTTTTCAGTGTTCTTTCAGCAAAGTAAATATCTGTATATCAAATAATCTAGTGTCACATATTTAGTTTAACATAATAAACTTCATGATCAAATACTGATAGCTATTTTATCTGGGGTCAAGTACTAAAAATACATATACACATATATTCACAGTTTTTGTGGTACCTCAAAGTCAGGGTTAGACTCTTATAAGTAAATCTTTTTGTTTAGTGTGGAGGCATTTTAGTTGCTATATTAAGCTGTTAAATCCATTAGGGTGTGTCAGTCACAGACTGAATGGGATACTCTATTATGGCTAGTGTAATCAAAACTTTGTTGCTGTGCTCCAAGTTCCTCAAGACAAAGGGACTTATTTATTGTGCTGTGCAAAATTATTTTCACTCGAAAGACTGTGTAAAAAGCAATTTATTTATAATTGTATGGTGTTATGTTTATGGTGAAAACCATTTAGGTCAAATTACAAGATTAAGGCTAGAAACTCTTGTTCTCAGGGGCTTCTTTAGTGAAAAATGTATGTAATTTCAGTGCATGGAAAACCATTAATAATTTAATACTGACCTGAAACAAGTCGCTGTTAGCACTTTAGACAGTACAGAGACTAGCACTGCAACAGGTTAATAAGCCAAATTTGCTGAATTTTATGTAATTCAAAAGTGACAGATTTTTTACCTGTTTGCCTTTGTATTCTTTTATTGTTGATCCTTTAATGGTCTCTGGGCTGGGCTTTACAATTCCAGTACAGGTATGGGACCTGTTAACCAGTATGCTCTGGACCTGGAGTTTTCCAGATAATTGATCTTTCTTTAATTTGGATCTTCATACTTTATGTCTACTAGAAAATCATGTAAACATTAAATAAACCCAATAGGCTCGTTTTGCCTCCAATACGGAGTAATTTTATCTTGGGATCAAGTACAAGCTACTGTTGTATTACTACTATGAAAAAGAAATCCTTTTTAAAAATTTGGATTATTTGGATAACATGGAGTCCATAATTCAGAGCTTTCTGGATAATGGGTTTCCTGATAATGGATCCAATACCTGTACTAGCACTGTATTTGTATCTGCAGATGAATCAAATGTACAGATGAACTTATAATGATATCACCTAGAGGGATAGATCTAAACATAGGATTGCCTAATGCTACCACTCTGCATTTTTAGCCATTTCACTGGTGCAAGGCTTCTTGTATTACTTCCCATTAACATTAAACCAGCAGTTTGTTCAAAAAAGCTGGTGTGCATAAATATGGGCTAAGCGCTATCATCAAATGGCAGTATGGGCACCTGTGTGAATACTAGTGCTTGCATTTGGTTGCACTGTGCAATTACAATTACAAATGCAGCAACAATAAAAGCACTATGCTTATCTCTCTTTTAGAAAATTTACCACTAGTTATGTTGTTAGGGATAGTTGTATCTCTTAGATACATAGAATCTGTGTGGAATAAGGATGCAACATAGTGATGCTGGATTTTTATCAGTCATATGACATTGAAGATCTCTTCTTTCAAATTATTTTATGCTCCTATGTTTTTCTGGTCATGCCCATGCTGTGACATACAATCTGTGCACTGCTGTACACCAATAGGAGAATCAGGTGCATCTCCAAAAATCCGAACCCGAAAATACTCTCTCTAAAACCTGTCAAAATCATGTAGAAGTCAATGGAAGATGGTCCCTTTAACAATTGGAACAGGTTTTTACCTTCAGGTTTCATAATAGTTTCGGACTGTTTGTACTAGTTTTCATTTGATAATCCAAATGCATTGAGTTATTCAGGGGATTCGATTGCATGATCTGAACTGACCCTCGACTTTGTTGCAACGTCATTTTTTCAAGAAAATAATTGGTAAATTAAGGGGATTCAGGTTTGGGAGTGAGAAAAAGTCGAATTTTATTAAATAACCCCCTATGACGTGAATATGAACTTTGACACCATTTGCCTTTTTGTGGATTTTATTGACTTTATAGCATAAATAGATCTTTTTTAATATAAGATAGTAGGGCTGCACCGATTCCAGGATTCAGTTCAGGATTTGGGCAGAATTCGGCCTTTTACAGCACGATTCGGATTCGGTCGAATCCTTCTGCCCAGCTTAACTGAATCCTAATTTGCATATGCAAATTCGGGGTGGGGAGGGAAATTGCATGACTTTTTGTCACAAAACAAGGAAGTAAAAATAAATGTTCCCCTTCCCACCCCTAATTTGCATATGCAAATATATATTCGGACGAATCTTTCTTGACAGATTTGTGGGTTCGGCCGAATCCAAAATAGTGGATTCGGTGCATCCCTATAAGATATATACTGTGTAAGTAGACTTTTCATTAACTCTTTTTCTGTAAATAATATTAAACATAACGGCATTTAGCAAGCCCTATGCTTTGATCAGTATTAGTGCGACAATGTTACCATATACTAAAATAAAATCAAATAGTAGTCTCTTTGGGCAAAAGATTTATAAAAGTGGTTGCTTGCTAGCTTTTACAAAGTGATTATTTTTAAAGAAATAATTTCAGACAGGGGTGTAAAAATTTTTAATCTGCAAGAAAAGCCCCGAGAAACATGCATTAAATGTTCTGTTCATCTTAAACTGGCTAGTATTAAGTGATTCATTTTGAGCTAAATCAACTAGTATATCTTTGGGTGTGATTAATGATAGCATAAAAAACAATTCAGTCAAAATGTAAACTGGAATCATATGGGATTTTTAGAATTGTATTTATCTGTAAAATACTATAATTATAGCCATGTTTGTTTTTAGGGTTTATTTCTCCTTAAAGCAATAAGTAAATATTTCATACTTCAAATTTAATTTGCGGGTGTAAGCCCAAGTAAACCATAGCATAAAATGTTTTTCTGTGATCTTATCAGTTTTATGACAGGTGGGTCCATTGTTGCAATGGAGGCACTTGGAGACAAAGCTTTGTCTTCTATGGGGAAAATTATTAGGACCAACAAATTCCAGCATTACAAGGAAGGAACTTCCTCAGAGCATAAGGGCAAGGTTTGGAACTGATGGCACAAAGAATGCAGCTCATTGTTCATATTCTATTTCTTGAGCTGCTCGTGTAAGTATAAAAGACATAATTTAAATATCAGACATGTTTCTGAAACCAATAAGTGAAAGAATACATTACCTACTTATTATTTAAGCAATGTGTCGTGCATAGCTTTATTAAACATTGTCTGTTTCAATCCTGCCTCTCTGAATGTTTTTATTGTTAATTTTGTTCCCCTTAATGCACATGCTGTTGGAGCATGACAGTTAAAACATAAAAGGTGAATAACTAGCTATGTATAGGTAACTTAAACTGGTCCTAGATAAGCAGACCAACCAGATTTTTTTTAAGTTTCAATACATGAATACAGGGTTGGACTGGGCCAGCAGGACACTGGAAAAAAATATGGTGGGCCCCTTCGGCCCAGATCCCCACCCGGTGTGTCTTCTTTCTGCTGCGACCTCCCTTCTTCAGGTGTAACACATCAAAAACAGAGTGCACTCACATATGTGCTGAGGGGGGCCCTGAGACAGCACCGGAACCCCCAGTATGACCCTGCATGTATATAATCATGTTACTAACTTGGAGGTTTATTTATAACAGGAATTGTTCAGTGTAAAAATAAAAACTTGGTAAATATATAGGCTGTGCAAAATAAAAAAATGTTTTCAATATAGTTAACTATTCAAAAATGTAATGTATAAAGGTTGGAGTGACTGGATGTGTAATAGCCAGAACACTACTTCCTGCTTTGCAACTCTTTTGGTTTCCACTGATTGATTACCAGGCAGAAGCCAATCATAGACTACATGGGTCATAACTGTTTGCTTTTGAATCTGAGCTGCATGCTAAGGATCAATTGTAAACTCAGTGAACAGTTATGTCCCATGTTGCCCCCCTTAGGGTTAGTCCACACCAGGCGATTCTGGGTGATTAGTCGCGTGGCGACTAATCGCCTCTTCTTCTGGGCGACTAATCTCCCTGAATCGCTTACCCCTGTCTTGCGCTGGCTAAAATGAAAAGTCGTGTGCGGTAATTCGCACATGGCGGTGTACTTTCCGAAGTTGCCTGCTGAGGCAATATTTACTTTGTATATACTTTAGTTTGGTGAGATTCTTTATTATTCCACTTAATTTGATATTGTTGCTCAAGTATTTATTTTGGGGGTATAGTTTTCCTTTAAGAGGTAATTTACAAGCATGAATGCAATGTGCAAAGTGCAAAAACAGGTAATATTTTTGCACTTTGCATGCTGCCTTCCTTCTTTGATAAATATCTGCAAGTCTCTGTACTCCTATAATTACAGTGCTTCCTGCATTTTGGCAGCAATGTATTTATGAGGGATATAGCAGGTTGGCATACATCCTACCCAAGCAGCAGTGGACACACGTGATACACTGGATTTTAGTATGCTGTAGAGTGCAGCCAGACATGGGAAAGGGCTCCCTGCACTCTTGTTCCCCTTACCACTCAAGCACTTCTTTCCCAAATAGAATAAATTACCCCTTTATTGGGTGTGCAGTCTAAGTTCACCAGGTTTATCTGTTTCTGTTGCTCATAATAGACTCTTGATAATCCTCTCCTTTTCAGTCAGCTGACTGGTTACTTAAAAGAACTGTATTTAACTCCCTAAAACTGAACACATTCTTTAACAGCTTAATTTTGTCTGCCTGACCTAAGCACTGATTGGCTGTGTTAAAACATATCTGCATAAATCCTTGGCACGCATTTTGAAGCCCATTTCTGGTATTTAAATTAAACCTCATTGTGAATCAGATGAAACATAAACCCAGACAGAATATAGGAAAAAGAACTGACCTAATTTCAGTGCTCATTCAGTCTGGGAACATGGAAAACTGGGTTTAAATGCAGATTATACAGACTCTGATCTGTTGGAGGGTTTAATATTGTTATAGAATGCCTGTGGTTTATGAACAATAGAGTTTTGTTTCCATCTCTTCAAATAGCCTAACTCGAATGAGAGTTCTGGCACTCCATCTCAGACAAAAAAAACTGGTATGATAACCTGGGAGAAACTAGATGTTTTGTACC
Source organism: Xenopus borealis (assembly GCA_024363595.1). Taxonomy (NCBI): domain Eukaryota; kingdom Metazoa; phylum Chordata; class Amphibia; order Anura; family Pipidae; genus Xenopus; species Xenopus borealis. The sequence continues at coordinate 46,507,197 of CM044434.1, read as the reverse complement.
TAGCTTTAAGATGTGCACACCCTTATTATTTCCCTGCATG
>CM044434.1:46488554-46505350 GCA_024363595.1 Xenopus borealis | reverse complement strand
AACGCACAATCCAAAGTGGCTTCAGCTGTATCACTAGTAGAGGGATACTGAGAGTTTTAATCGTAATGCAGCCTATGCTGTCACTTTACCAACTGTTTTTTTTTGTTATACTACCCTTGGAATTAAAATTATTTTTTTTTTACCTGTCACTAGGAATTAGAATTTTTGTTTTCATCAAGTAGAGGACGTTCTCCAAAAAATACTGCAAGATTTACAGACTGTACTTGCTATATTATTAAGCCCCATGCTGTTTCCGAAGGTGAGTATAACATGACACTATTCTGTTGTTCACATATTAAAGAAAAGCACAGTGAAACTTTCACAGGAGGAGCTGTTAAAAGGCATACGTTTGCATATACTGCAAAAAAGTCCTTTCATACAACTATGGCTTGATAAGCCTACTGTATTTTTTTTCACCACCTTTATGTACAGAACAAATAAATATAGAGAACAGTCTAAAAAAAAAGGAAACAATTGAAAAACGTGCTCCCATTATATGATGATGATGATGATGATGAAGACGAACACTGTTTAGCATATTGTGTAAAACTGCCCTCAAACTGTGTTGGGTTTCTAGCTGTGTTACTCTAAATTAGCAGACTTACTAAAATTTTACTGTTTATATCAATACGTTTTTCAGAATATGTTTGATAACATGTGAGCATTTTGAACTCCATCCTGTTCTGTGGCATCCTACTGAAATGTTCAAGCTCTTGGAAATTTACAAGAATTATATCATATTAACATTATCTTATTGCAAATTAATGAAAGGCTTAATGTTTTGGAAAATGCACTTTCCCTACAATTTAACAGATTGTTAAAGCATTGAAAAGAGCTGTATATCCTAAACCAGGGCTGTCTAACTGGTGGAATGCAGCCCACCATCATCCTAAACTGTCAGTATATTTAATAAATCAGCCTCTATGTAGTGGCTAGTTTGGAGAAAGGAAAATGCAAGAAAAGTTAATTGTTTACCATACCATTCTCCACAAAAATAAGAACATTTGCCGTAAATCAGTATGGTGTGTTTTATGTACATATTAAATATAACTGCAGCAATTGCAATTTCAGCCTTCCACATACTGTCCATGTACACTGTGCCATCCAAATTATGTATTTTTTACTTTAACCAATAATGGAAAAAGTGACTTAATTTTACTTTTTTGGGCACACCATAGTAACATATGTTAGGTTAAAAAAAGATACATCCATCGAGTTCAACCAGCTACTGTACATCAGTAAATAACTTACCAGACACAGCCTGATAAACTGAAGCTTGCATAGATGAGTGCATCCTTAAGGCAAACAGAGTAGTGAAGTATCAGTCTGCACAACAAGCCCCCATAATGTCACTGGTGATGCCAAGATAAGGACTAATTATCAAGGTGCTGGGAAAGCCTTAGCTTGACATATAAAGGATAAGTAAACCTTTAAAATAATGAATTTAAAATTCATGAAAGTGCTGTTCTAAGAACTATTGTGGTTTAGATTCATTATTTATTTCTTTTTTTCCCAAGATATTAAGGGAAATATGTACTGTTAATATGAAAGAATGTTCTTACAACAGTGCCACCTGCTGGTCAGTTTCTTACCACCAAGAGCCAAGTGCTCTTATGTTATTCTGCTTAGGACAATTTGAGGTTTCTCATTTTTTTCTTAAGCAGCCTCTTTCTTTCTCCTGACAACTTCATTGACTACTTGGTGGTCAGAATGGTCAGAAACTGACCAGCAGGTGGCGCTGTTGTAACAAAATTCATTCATATTAACACTACATATTTCCCTTAAACAAAATATATAATGAATGTACTTTGCAGAAGTTCTTAGAATAGCACTCTCATCGATTAACATTGACTTATTTTAAAGTTTTAATTATCCTTTAAGTGTTTGTCCACACTTGTAAGGTCTTGGGATGGAAATACTGTGTCTTCTATTTGTACACACCTCTATTATACATTATGTACAGTAGATTTATGTTAAAAATCTATTGTATACATGTTGATATTTGGGATATCCAGTTAACAAACCCATGGGCTAACTGCTTTGTATATGGAAAGTGGTTGTAAATTGAACCTGATTGGGCAGTTTGACACATCTGATGTTCCATGTGAGAGAAGGCTGTTGGCTGAACAAGCATAGTTAAAAACGGGCTATACTGGTAAAGACAGTAAAACCTTGTCACTCCACTCCTACACTACACTTCAGCCCTATTTGGGACCGGTATGGAAAAATGGCAGATACTTGTGGACACATTATTGGAATAAAATGATCTTTATCCAGTATCTAAGCCTGTAAATAGCTGCATAGCTGCCCTTGTGTCAAAAAGAGTTCAAATTTGTCTTCAGTTGCTGGGACTAAAATCGTGTTTATTTGTTTTTTATCCTTGGGTCTCTAATAAATAAGCAACCGGTATTATGGACTAAGTTAATATTTTTACTAATATCTTTGGTATGTTATTATTCACAATGTTGATTCACATAATTCCAGGCTCCTTCGATATTTTTATGTTCTTTCATTATATTTTTACTGTGTGTTGCCAATTTCAGGATTGTGGTTTAGCTTCATTTGAAGATTTATGTCTTATTGAAGGTACTGTGTCCAGCACCTCTACAAAGTAAACTGCATTGCTTCAAGCAATAGGTTCTTAACATTGTGTGCTTGCTCCTGTTAAAGCTCTTTTTAGATATACTGCAATTTTGTCTATGTACGTAACCTATGTAAAAATTATCTTTTGCATTTCCTGTGTACTCTGGATCCTGCATATACCCTTTGCCCAAAGGATGGAAGTTTGTGTGTGAATGTAGAAAATGTGTTTATAATTTATAACTTTCTCGATCATTCTCGATTAGACGTAACTGTTATCAAGACCCTTCACTTATTTGTCTTTTATACTACAACGGGCCAGATTTAATTCAGTGAGAAAAAGTTATCTCATGGTTTATAACGTGGATCTTTTCTCCTTATTCACTTCCAGTTTTTTTTTCCCAAAGACTTCAATAAAGTTTTCTCTTGATAAGCCAAGTTATAAGTTATGAAATATGTTAGAAGCCTTCTGGTGTTTTAATAGTACTGTATTGCATAATGTCGTATCTCTGTATGATAAACTTCTTGATTTTGTGTTCTGTTTTAGATTTCATTTTCGATTTTCATTTTCATGCTAATGTGGCTTAAATGTTCTGAAATTATTTGCATTTCATGGCTTAGTGCATAGGCTTTCTGTAGCTGCTATATATTTTAATGGAAGCCATTTATTACCTTAGTGCAGTGGTTCTCAACCTGGGGGTCGGGACCCCTTTGGGGGTCGAATGACCTTTTCACAGGGGTCCCTTAATGGGTTCCAGGATCAGGTTCATCTCTCTCCCCACTAGCCCTGGGGCAAGGTTGTAGCTATCCGGGTGTTGGTGCTGGGGGATGTATTTCAGTAACCTGTGTAGGGAAGCCAGTAACACTACAACTTTCTATATCCCCTTAAAAGGGACTGCCATACAGCTCTCCCAGCCCATTTAAAATCTGTAAAATTAACATGGTAATTGGGGTGTGGCCACAAAATGGGTGTGCCAAAAAGTTTTTGCTACACTACGCAAGGAAAACAAACCTTTATGCAGCCACGCTGTCTCCTGTACTTTCCTAACAATCCGCTCTGGGCTGGCAATGAAAATATTTTAATATTTTATGATTGGGGGTCACCACAACATGAGGAACTATATTAATGGGTCGCAGTATTAGGAAGGTTGAGAACCACTGCCTTAGTGCAAGTTGAAAGATTCTTATGAACATGTGTTTAACACAGCTATGTCTGTATTATTCTGAAATTCAGTTGGTAATACAGACATATAGTTATAGACTATTAAACATTTGAGAATTATTTTTTCATTATACAATTTGGAAAAGCATAAATAACTGTTACAGGGTATTTCATAATACAATCATGGGACCTCTTATCCAGAATGCTCTGGACCTGGGTTTTTCTGGATAAGGGATCTTTCTTTTAAAACATATAAACATTAATTAAATCCAACAGGATTGTTGTAAGTACAAAGTACATGTATGGGATCATTTATCCATGAACCCATTATCCAAAAAGCTCTGAATCACAGGAAGGTTCCCACAGACTCTATTTTATCCAAATAATTACAATTTTAAAAAATATCCTTTTTATCTGTAATAATAAAACTGTACCTTGTACTTGATCCAAACTAAGGGGCCTATTTAATAACAATCAAGTGTGTGGTATTCCTATATTTCTTAAAAGCTCCAAAAATGTGAAATGTACTAAGTAAAAATAAAAACACAAAACCACAAAAAAACACAGAAACCTTTATCAAACGACAACAAATAAAAGTTGTTAAGGTGCTATAGAAGTCATTGGAAGCTGCACTGATCTTATTGGACCACTTTTACTCAAACTTTTAGAGGTTTTGGGATATTTTTTTCACTAGGATTTTTCAGAAAAACTTTTGTAATTTTTAGTGCATCGTTCAGCGCTTTTTTCGTTTACAGTTTTCATATTTAGATCTTTTAACAAATTCAATGACATTCATAGTTTTAGAGTTTAGTTGTGGTTTCCAAAACCTCTAAAACCCGACCTTTAATAAATAAGCCCCCAAGATTAATTAATCCTTATTGGAGACAAAAGCCTATTGGGTTTATTTAATGTTTAAATGTTTTTTAGTAGACTTAAGGTATGCAGATCCAAACTATGTAAATATTTGTAATCTGGAAAACCTCATGTCTTGAGTATTTGGATAACAGATCCCATAACTGTACCCTTTTATTATTACAGAGACAAAGGAAATCATTTTTAAAATTAAAAATGTTATTAAAATAATGTCCATGGGATATGACCTTCCTGTAATTCGGAGCTTTCTGCATAATGGTTTCCTGGATAACAGATTCCATACCTGTACAGGGTAGATACTAAAAAACTATGTTTGCTTTAAACGGAAATAGGTACAGTAGAAAGTATAGTTGTATAAACCTGGACTTTCCAGGAAGTTAGGGTAAGGCTGGAGACAGAACGCAAACTAGAAAGACAAGATAGATTAGTATATGCATTTTTAAGGATTTATAATTCCCACACATGTTTTAAATGTGGGTTGTGAGCAAACATGAAGTGACAGGAGCAGGGGGAAGAATTGAGTGTTAAAGGAAAACTATACCCCCCGAACAATGTAGGTCTCTATAAACAGATATTGCATAAAACAACTCATATGTAAAACCCTGCTTCATGTAAATAAACCATTTTCAAATAATACACTTTTTTAGTAGCATGTGCCATTGGGTAATCATAAATAGAAAATAGCCATTTTAAAAAATAAGGACAGCCTCCTGGGATCCTAGGATCCAACGGTGCACACAAACATACCAAACAAACTATAAAGTTAGGTCACATGAGCCAATTCAACACTTCTTCCTGTTACAGTTAGAGTTGAAATATTTCTGGTCAGGTGATCTCTGAGGCAGCACACAGACCATCATGAAATGGTGGTTCAAGGCAAGAAATGTAAAAGGGCAATATTTACTTAAATATATATACCAGGTAGGTAAGATCCGTTAATATGTCACTTGATTTGATATAAACTATCTGTTGCTCAAAAAATAATTTTTGGGGTATAGTTTTCCTTTAAGGAAGAGAGAAGTTGTATACTGCTGACTTGGTTACTGTAGAAAAGTTGTCACATAAAAATGTTGGCCAGGAGGACATGAATGTAACAAAAAAAGGAAAGGACATGCGTTAATCCACTTTATTTTGTGAATGAAATACTGAGCAAGGACTTGGGGAGAGTGCATGTAACAAAGTTCAGGTATGGGATCCGTTATCCGGAAATCCTTTATCCAGAAAAGTATAGAAACACTCCCACAGGCTCCATTATAATAAAATAATCCACATTTTAAAAAAATATTTCCAATATCTCTGTAATAAAAACAGTACCTTGTATTTGATCCCAACTAAGATATAATGAATCCATATTGGAAGTAAATCCAGCTTATGGGGTTTATTTATTGTTTACATGATTTTCTAGTAGCCTTGTATGCAGTGGCCCAATAGTTTAACATTACTTTCCTTTACATTATATAAAGTAATACAAAAATTTCTATAGTGAATCCTTCATAATATCAAGTGAGTCTAAAGACAGAGCAAGGCATTTATTAACAAACATAGTAAGGGCTCATCCAGATGCGAAGGGCAACATACAGTATGATATGAATCTACCATGCTTACAAGAAAGTGCCAGCACTGTAAAGTCTACATTTCTGTGTTTCTTTCTGATTTATGCTATGTTTACTAGCAACATGTAGAGCATTCCCAGCACAAAAAGGGTTAAACTTATCATGAATATTTATGGATTGATTTTCTGGTTGAGACCTAGAAATACTGTACAAGTGTGTGGTATAGCAGAAGTAAACTTGTGTGCACATTGCTTTCTAAAAAGCACTTACTAGAACGAATGTCTGAGTCTTTTTGAGTTCTCCAGCAGGCTATTAACCTAGCCATGTCCTTTTACTGTTAGAGGGACCTTCACTCAAAGAAAAATATGCTGTACAATTATAATCACTGCTGCGGTATTATTGCTTTGGGATTGGCCCATATGCTTCATTGAAACTTTTTATATTTATTCAGTATCTAATCACAATAATCAAACATTTCATAATTGAAAGCAATTTATGTCAGTGAGTTTACTGGCATAAAGAAAAGGGATAATGTATTCTACTCATTTGCATTTGCATTTTGCACATCATATTTCTTCACTACAAGGAAAACATACTCCAGTGGGGATAACAAGAGCATATTATGGAAAGACCCATTATCTGGAAAGCCCCAGGTCCCGAACATTCTGGATAATAGGACCAATACCTGTACAGCATATACAGTGTATGTGCTGTCTGTGATATCAATATTTGTTTTATGGGTAAAGAATTTTGATTGCATTTTTCTGCTTCTACCAAAAAATGCAAATGAAGGTGCTTGCTGGTGGACGTTGACGTCTAATTGCCTTGTGACTTTATTGTAGTGCATATAACATTATTGCCTATAGATTTCATATTGGGTGTATTTACTCCAATGTCTAAATTTTTAAAAACACGGCCTAAAAACAACATGGGGCACATTTATCATGGGTCGAATTGAAAATTATAATTCGACTTTTCATTTTTTCTATGATTAAAGCTGTCAAATTTTAAAAAAAATTTTTAAAATTAAATTTGGTCGAAATTATGGGAGTTTAGGGGAGTTTTTAAAAACTCACATGAATTTGAAATTCGACCTTTGATACATGTCCTTGCCCTAATCTTTCATGTTTATGCACATTTGCAGCCTGCTCTTCACTGTACACCACAGACATAGGTCTTTATACTCCAGCACAGACCAAAGTTTAATTCTTGACTTCACTCTAGCCAAGATTCTAGTTCCCACAATGTTTGCATGCTGTGTAAGTAACAGACTTATAAAGAAGCAGAATAATAAAAATGTGTTTGCATTATGGGAAATAAAGTCTTGGGGGCAAATTCACTAAAGCGCGTGTAATGCTAGCGCTGATTTGCAAATTCACTAACACCGACTCTAGATAGACTTGCACAACTTCACACCCTTACACCAGGCGAAGTTGCGCACTGACGAAGGGACGTAATTACACTAATTCACTAAGGTAAAAATATTTGTGAACGTTACCTCTTGCACTAGACTTTACTTTGCCAGGTCAGACCTGGCGAAATTCAATACAATAGATAGGAGTTAAAAAAAAAAAACTTGAATCTTTTTTCTAAGTCCCAAAAAACGCTGGTGTCTTTTCCATTTCGTAGAGTGAAAAAGAGCGAAATTTTTTTTGGGGTTACCTCCATCCCCCCCTACATTTCCTAACATATGGCAACTCAACTATACAGTGGGAACATGTTTAGGGCAATAGGACAACTTTATTTTATTTATTAAAGTTTTCCTGGGCTTCTGTAGTGTAATGTAGCGGCTGTAACATATACTTTACTAATGTTCGCTGCCCTGAGCGCAAATTAGCAATTTAGTGAATTTGCGTAGTGCTGGTAAAAATTTGCATGGCTATTTTGCCTTGAACTATTTACATGCAACATACAGTATGATATGAATCTACCATGCTTACAAGAAAGTGCCAGCACTATAAAGTCTACATTTCTGTGTTTCTTTCTGATTTATGCTATGTTTACTGGCAACTTGTAGAGCATTCCCAGCACAAAAAGGGTTAACCTTATCATGAATATTTGGGGATTGATTTTCTGGTTGAGACCTAGAAATACTGTACTGTGTGTGTTATAGCAGAAGTAAACTTTTGTGCACATTGCTTTCTAAAAATGTCTGAGTCTTTTTGAGTTATTCAGGAGGCACTGAGGGTACACTTCGCTATTAACCTAGCCATGTCCTTTTACTGACAGAGGGACCTTCACTCAAAGAGAAATATGCTGTACTATGATAATCACTGCTGCGGTATTATTGCTTTGGGATTGGCCCATATGTTTCATTGCAACTTTTTATATTTATTCAGTATCTAATCACAATAATCAAAGATTTCATAATTGAAAGCAATTTATGTCAGTGAGTTAAAGAAAAAGGATAATGTATTCTACTCATTTGCATTTTGCACCTGATCATATTCCTTCACTACAAGGAAAACATACTCCAGTGGGGATAACAAGAGCACCTGGAGGAAACCAATACAAACCCAGGAAGGACTTACAGACTCCATGCATATAGTACCCTGGTCAGAATCACATCCCATATCTTAGCACTTGCATTTAGCAGCTGTTATATTGCTTGCTTTGGCTATGACAATATTTACTGAAGTGATTACATAAAGCACACTAAGGGGCAAATTTACTATTGTTCCCCAAAATTAGCTTGACCAAATTCGTAATTCGATAAGCATTCGACCATCGAATGCTTATCGAATTGTTTTAGGCTATCATTTTGCTCGCTATCCTATTTCTCGATGAATTCGTACGATCGGATACCGATTGTTCGATTTCACGAAAAAATCGTGAAATATTCTTCGAGTGTACAAAAAATTAGTACGATTCGAACGATAAAACGCTCCGATCGTACGAATGGTATACGAGCAGGACTTAGCCTCAGAAGCCTATGGGGGGAATTTCGAATTTCAAAAATTTCGAATTCAAAAAGACCAACAAAAATAAATTCAGAGGTTTTTTTTGTTCGAATATGTCTGCTTTTCAATCGAATTGGTCCGTAATCTATCAAATTCGAAAAGTTAGAATCGATGTAATAGCGCATATAATAGAGCAATTGACTCCAAATAGGTTCTAGGAGGTCCCCCATAGGCTAAAACAGCAATTTGGCAGGTTTTAGATGGCGAATGGTCGAAACTCAAATTTTTTTGCAAATTCGAGTCGAAGTATACAAAAATAGCTTGAAATTTTAATTTTTTTAATTCCAATTTTCACTTCGGCCCTTGATAAATCTGCCCCTAAGGGAGTTTTTAACAAAATCCGAATGTATCAGATTTTTTAAAATAAAAAAGTCCAACCAAACTATAATCCACAATGTGACCTCCTTTGTTTAGGAGATTTTTCCTAAATCACTCGATTTTTTTCAGTATTTTTCCCGAATTTTTACCCAAAACTAACTTACATATAACCTCAGCAGGTCTGAGATGGAGGATTTTCGGATTTGGACTTTTTACATCCTCTGGGTATAATAAATCGCTAAAAATTTGAGGTTTTTTTTTTTACACTAACAATTTGGATTTTATAGTAAAAAAAAAAAACATTTTTCACGGTTTTGGCATTAACCCCCTAAGTATCCAAAAATGATATTGCGCTGTTTTCATTAAGCCTTTGTAGAAATACTCTAGTTTAGTTTGCTTTACAATATTTTTACAGATTGTTGTATCCTATTAGCACTTTAAAGAGTTGCTGTTTTTTCATGCAAATATTAAAGGAAAAATATATAGAAACATATGCCTATGAGTAATAAATACCAATGCACTATAATATATTGCTATACTCATTGATATTTTAATTTATCTCTCTGTACATTAGCTCAGCAGAGAGAACTATGTTTAGATTAATACCTTTTCCCTCTAATTTTCTCAATATTTTACAAATATATTCTATTATCTCTGCTTTATTTTTCAAAAGATGCTGTAAAAGTTTTACATGTTGTTGCCCTTTTGAAGGTTGGCCACAAGTTCTGTCACTTCCCAGAGGATCTCTGTTGTACTTTTTAAGCCAGGTTTTTAGCTTTGTGGTTCTAGAGCATGTAGTGATGTTTTTGGGGGCATGCTTAGCTGAACGGGTAAACTCCCTGTGTTTATTTAAACAGGTATTCAGAATGCTTGGGTACTTGGGGGTTTCCGGATAAGGGATCTTTCCATAATTTGGATTTCCGTACCTTGAGTCTACTAAACAATAAGTCAAACATTAAATAAACACAATAGAATTGTTTTGCCTCAGTTAAGGATTAATTTTATTTTAGCTAGAACAAGGTACTGTTTTCTTATTACAGAGAAAAAGGATATAACTTTAACAAATTTAAATTATTAGATTAAAATGAGGTTTATGGGGCCTTACCATATAGCAAGTTTCAGCTTAACAGATCCCATACCTGTACCTGTAAAGACAAATCCTAGAAGTCTAGACCATCATCATCATATACAGGTGTGGGACCTGTTATCCAGAATGCTCGTAACTTGGGGCTTTCCAGATAATGGATGTTTCCGTAATTTAGATCTTCCTACATTAAGGGCAGAGACACGCGGTCAGATTCGGGGAGACAAGTTGCCCAGTGACAAATTTCCCTTTCCTTGGGGTGACTAATCTCCCCGAACTGCCTTCCCCTGCACTCGGAGTGCTTCATTTTCTGAAGCCACCCAAAGTTGCCTTACGTGGCAGTTTGGGGAGATTAGTCGTCCCGAAGAAGAGTAGAAGAAGAAGAATGTCCCTGAATCTGACTGTGCATCTCTGCCCTGGGTCTACTAGAAAATCATGTAAACATTAAATAAGCCCAATAGGCTGGTTTTGCTTGCAATAAGGATTACTTATATCTCCGTTTGGTACAGTACTGCTTTATTATTGTAGAGAAAAAGGGAAATAATCTTAAATAAAATGGATTATTTGCATAAAATGGAGTCTATAACTGGTTTCCAGATAATGGATTCTGTACCTGTATTCTCTGTGCTAAGGACAATGATGCTGAAAATGTAAGGATACAGTGAAAGAAATTGTAGGTGAAATAAAAACTATTGTCTGAAATATGCCAGTATTCCTTTCCTTTCTTATATCAGTTGCCACCAACCATTGTATCTATAACACTGGTATAGCATTTCTTATAATGTTTTACAAAAATTCTGTCTTTTGAGCAAAGCATTTGCCAGAAAATCATTGTTTTACTCTACCACCAGTCTATAATTATATTTACAATCTGAAATACAGTTTGAAAAGAAATGGCACATTATATATTTTTTATTACTGTTTCAAAGCTGTTTCACATTTTGCAAGATACTCTCTTTTATGGGGCAGAAACATTAATTTGTACTTCATTTTCTTTTACTGAGGTCTAACTGGAAAAATCCCTAATGCAATATTGGATGCAGGCTTTGAGATCTCAGCAATGCAAATGGTAATTTATGATCTGAAAGAGAAAGTATACCGAGTTTTTAAAATTTATATGCAACAGAAATTAATCTGGATCTAGAGTGTTTCCGTTACATGCTGGTCATTTCCTGTTCTTATTTTTGGAATTAGCTTTTGTAACCTGTCAAGAATAGAATGCACAAAAGGGGGTATATACTGTAACTACGAACCAGCTTTTAGTAGAAAGGTACACAGCTTAAATATATCAGACTGCACTGTTTGTTAAAAATAGTGTTCTGGACAATGAGGAATATAACCCTGAGAAAATCAACCGTTATTTAAACAGGATTTGCATAAATGCAAGAAAACAAAAGCAAATGAGTGAATGGGATTTTATTTGATTTGTTTGTTTGCTCCAAATAAATTAGCTCTTTCTGCTGGAATATGCTGTTTGGAAGGGTAAACATTTGCTTAAGTATTACTAGTCACTTCCAGCTAACTCTTATTTTATATATTCATTTGTAAAATAGCTTTGAATAATGATAAGGAAATAAGTTATGTGGGTAATTTTCAACCACTAATGGAGTGTGCAAAGTGCAATATCAATTGCAATTTTCTTTCAATGTTTTTTCCAATGATTGCAGTATCATTGCTAAACCAATAGCAACCAATGAATCAATCAATTGTAGCAATGGCATTTTGGCTTGTCACACTGCATTGTGCTGAAAATTTGAAAGTCATCGTCATCATTTACATAGTGCAAGACAGTTTATATGTGTTGTAATATTTTGTTTGTTGGTATTTGAGGAGTTTTATGAGATATACAAAGGTGTGGTAGCTGAATTCAGTGTAAGTACAGGTCACAAGTCAATTGCTGCTCTCAATTAAATATGAGTCAGAAGGTATTATACTTTGATTGGACAATATGATGTATAAAACAAAACTTTGCCTTAGTATTGTGAGTTCGTGATGGAGAAAGTGCATGCTTATAATAGTAGCACTTATTGTGCAAAATCAGAATTTAACTACAGCAGCATTGTCACTTCTTCCATAGACTTGAGGGTAAAAGCACAATGTAAAAATTAAGGCATTTTTTCCACTCAGTTTTGTCTTCATTAAAAAAAAACATGGCAGGCAAAACACCTGAAATTGCTGTATGTGCCATTGCCCAAAAGTGACTGATTGGTTCCACGAGCCTATGTGAGGGAAATTCCAATAAGCATTTTCGGTCGTCACACTCTGGCAAATGCAGTAGAGTCAGTAGGGTATCACTGAAAATGCCCTATGGGCTTCCAGGTTAAAGTAAAGTACTCATTCACAAAAGATACTTGTGATACATGTTCCTTGCACATGCACCAATATGACCACCCAATCTTCTCAGAAAAATTGTGCACAAGTGCATGCATTGACACAAGGGAACACTGTACTGTAATCCTGGCCAAGGCAATAATTCCAGGTCTCCTCCTTGGAGGTTGCCTCAATAGAATATATACACCAATAAGTCCCAAACCTAGTGTATTCCAGTCCAACAATCCGCTAGGTTCTCTTCCATCTCCAAAATCCAATTCCAAAATGAGAATTGCTGTATCTCTCAATCAAGAATTTTTTGGGAAAAAAAACAGAAAAAAATATAGTGCAGAGTTCTCAATCAACGTTATTTTTAGAAAAAGCTATTGAATGGAAAATTGTTTGTGAGTCTTTTTAACACACTGATCTGTAAATGTGTTTTAAGCACTAAAGGTGTGTTTGGATTGAGAACATTACACTATATTTTTTTTTTTCTGAGGGGTACAGCAATCCTCTTTTTGGAATTGGATTTTGCCTCAATAACCTCAACTGACTAACTGAAAAGTGCTAAGTGAAACTCATTCTAATAGTAGTGTCTAAAATGAGTTTTTTGGTGTTTAGTTATAGCTGCAAACAATGGGGAAGAAATGTAGAATTTAGCTGTGGCACAATTAGTCATTGCTGAACACTGCATGTTCCCCCCTATGCACAGAGCGATCTTGACTTGCCAAGGTGTGCGAGTGTGCTCTACCTCGAAAGACCAAGAAATCTTCAACACCTTCAAGGTGGTTGAGATTCCTTAAAGGAATTTTCAGTATGAAAATAAAAACTGGCACAGCCTATCTATTTACCCAGTTTTTTATTTTACACTGAACTGTTCCTTTAAGGGATTACAGTAGGGATATTTACACTTGGTTGTAAATTTAATTCCAGCGTGAAACGGGCATTTACAATTACTGTAATAAAATATGCAAAGTTTGGTAAACAATCAGCTGACCAGTAAATAATACATGATTATTGGTTGATAGTGGTTGCTAGAATTCACATTTTGGACTATTACATCTCATTCTACCCTTTAGTTCCTTACCCAGGGGATACAAATGCGGAACACAGACTAAAAATTTGTTTTGAACACTTATTTCTACATTCGGCTTTTGTCGCAGTAGATTATGCATATTTATACTGTCACATTGATAAGAACAGGCAATAATATAATAAAGTATATTAAAAAGCGTTTATTATCTTAATTTGAATTTGTTTGCTTTAATGGCAATATAATTGAAAATTGTAATTTATATTAAAGGGTGTGACTCTTGTTTTATAGGATATGATTGTGGAATTATGTTCTGGTCCGTGTATTGCTTTAGAGATACAGGATGCTGAAGCTCCAAAACGTTTCAGAGACATCTGTGGTCCTGCTGATCCTGTAAGTGTATACAATTTTATAGGATATTTTGTATAATTCATGGCTTGGGGTTGATTTGGGTCACATAGGGCATTTCTGTATTTTAAATAACTAACATTCTGCATAAGCTTGAAAGAAGCTTGTATTTCTGAAGAGACAGTACTATTTTACCAACAAAACATACTCATAGCAACTGTTCCCTCAAACTCCAGTTTGGGGAAACAATACTCTTTTACCAAAAAATGCTTCTAGCTAGAGAGCATGTGTGTGACAAACGAAGCTGGGAGCCAATGAGAGAGCGACATTGCATTTTGGGCAAAACAGTATTCCCCCCCAACTAGGGCTAGGACATGGAATGCATTAAAGCTTTGATGTGGTCCTCCATAGGCTTTTCTGTATGATCTCATCTTTGCTTCAATTGGACCAGGCAATTTTGGCCCTGCATGTTGGTGGCCAAATGAGATTTAGATCCACTCATTTGGCAGTTAAGGGAGAATTCAACCTGTAATAAAAAAAACCCTTCCCTATGGTCTACCTGGATTGCCTACAAAGAAACGCAAGAATATGCTAATATGCTAATTTCTTAAAGGGGCTAATGATGGTAAAAAGATGACACGACTTTATTTCTCTGAATAAGTACACACCTTTAGATGCATGAAGTGACCGAAGTAATAAATTAAAACAAGGTGAAAATATAGATTCTTCCAATCCCCTTTAGGGGGAGAAGGAGAGTATAGGAGGAGATTAGGAACTGTGTCTTTCCCTTTACTGTTGTTTATGAGTTATGTGATAGTCCTCAAGCATGACAAGCTACGAAATAAACACAATTCAGTAAAATGCTATAAATGTGAAAGGAAAATAAAAATAAATAAAGAAATAAACATTTAATCAATATATCCTTTTCCAGGAAATATAGCTAGAATCCATACTTTTGAAGGAGAAGGTTTATTACTGGTAACTACAATGTCGGAACAATGTCATGCATATACACATTGTGCTTATGTATTTGATATGTTTTTGTGTTTTATTTTATTGTTTGTTATGAAAAATGAAAACGAAAGAATATAAAAAAAACAAACCCTTCCCCCCCCCCCCAGCCCCTAATTTTTTACTTACCCAACCTGCAGATTCTGGCCATGGGTGCCATCTTCTTTCTTCTGTCTTTTTTGTCATTTTGTCAGTAGACCGGCGTTTTCGGTGCATTTGCAGTTGGAGGAAATTTCCAGTCCAGAACTACTGAGGACATTTTTGTGACTTTTGGCGCATGTGCAGTTGTTCCGGACCAGAAATTCCCTCCAACTGCGCATGCGTTGGTCTACTCACGAAAAAGACTGAAGAAAGAAGATGCGCCTCTGAACTCCTATGGCCTGAATCTGCAGGAGGGGTAAGTAAAAAATTAGGGGCATTTGTCCGGGGACCATGTAGGCAGGGGGGAGGGAGCGGGGTCTACCCAGGGGAGGGGGAAGGGTCTTTTTATCACAGGTTGTATTCTCCTTTAAATGGTAGTGAGGCATAAAAGTAATTATTAAATACATTAAAAATTTGCTCCTTTGACAGATTACCCAGAGGACCATTATTATCAGCGGTAGAGTAATATGCATGAATACATTTATAAAATGTATTCATTAAACATTTATTCAATTCAAACTAGAATGCAGATTTGAATGATTTTAATTTCATTCCTGTATCTGCTAACTGTGACAAGTCTTTACTGTCTTGTTTGCCCTCTTTGGCCTGTCAAGCCCAATACTTATTTAAGCCGGAGTATTAAGGCCTAATTTACTTATCACTGAAACAGCTAATAAGGTATTTAAGGTTCTACTCCAAGAAAAAAAATACAGCGTTTGGTACTTTCATCAGAATAGAAAGTGTTTACATACACAGTTCCTAAATAATGTAATACAGGTATAGGACCTGTTTTCCAGAATTCTTGTTTTTACAGATAAGGGATGTTTCTGTAATTTGGATCTCCATACCTTAAGTCTACTAAAAATGATTGAAACATGAAATAAGCCCAATAGGCTGGTTTTGCTTCTAATAAGGATTAATTATAAATAAGTTGGGATCAAGTACAACTACAGTTTTATTATTACAGAGAAAAGGGAAATCATTTCTAAAAATGGGAATTATTTGATTAAAATGGATTCTATGGGAGACGGGCAGCCCACAGTGTCTTGGGGTATTTTTGTCTTTTAAACTGCTGCACAATCCATCTATTTCAGCATGCTGTTCTTTGTGCCACCCTACCTTTCTGTACTGCAGCACTATTTTTCACTGTGAAAGACTGTAGTTTCATTAGTGCAAATAGTGTCTTATATTGATGATACGCTCACAGCACTGGTGATGATTGTAGGTTTCTCCATTTCCACAGCTCATTTGATCCACTTTCTGTTTGTGATCTATTTATATGGATTGCATGAGAACGTAGCAGTTTGTGTACATATTTATTAGTGCCAAGGGGCAGGGGGTGGTTGTAAGAGTTCAGAGGGTAACATCTTAAAGTGGACCCGTCACCCCAAAAAAATATTCAAAATCCTATTTTATCACATTA
>CM044434.1:46461113-46479067 GCA_024363595.1 Xenopus borealis | reverse complement strand
GAATTTTCGGATCTTAGTGAATTTGCCCCTACATATTTAAAGGAGGGGCACATATAGATACTTTTAGAGAGACTAACTGGTAGCAGTGGGTGTGCTCATATGGATTGGGTGCATTATAATGAGCCTGGGGTTTTATTCAACTTTAGGTCCAAAAATGTACACCATCTTTATGTACAACTTCATACTCGGGATAAAAAAAAGGTTTAAAAAAAAAATTGTACAAAAAGCTGAATAACTTATCACTTCACAGCTACAGATTCATTACACAGCTTTAAATGCACCCAATTGTTGAAAGAAACAATGTTTTGCATTTATTGTAGCCTACAACATTGCATAATGAAATAGGGAGGGCTAGAATCAGAGTACTGGAATATTAGTTATTTGCAACTTCCAATATGGGCAGCTACAAACCGTCTGAATGTTCCTATATTAAGCCATTCTTAATTGTTGTTTTCTGTAGGTTGCTTATAGTCATTTGGTTACCATTATTATTACAAATAAAGACATTGGGCTACTCTGGGTTTTCCTTTGTTTAGGGAGAAAGCTAAAATGTATGGCACACCATAAATTTTACTATTTCCAAGAAAAGAAGCAGTTATCTAAACACCATAAAGGTTTTCTGAAAAGGACCTATTTAGCAAGCTGTTTAGGGAAATATTCATAAACTGCTTCTTTTTCACTTCAATTGTATTTCT
Organism: Xenopus borealis; assembly: GCA_024363595.1. Taxonomy (NCBI): domain Eukaryota; kingdom Metazoa; phylum Chordata; class Amphibia; order Anura; family Pipidae; genus Xenopus; species Xenopus borealis. Next base: position 46,478,372 of record CM044434.1, on the reverse strand, counting down.
GTACTCCAAGATTATTAAATTACTGGATTACCCTAATCTCCTCTACACTTCAAAGCTTCAAGGACACAAATGTAACCTGACTATTTAGGGGCAGATTTACTAATGGTCGAATGAAGATTCAAATTAAAAAAAAAAAATTGAATTTCAAAGTAATTTTTGGGTACTTTGACTATCGAATAGGCCAAAATTTGATTTGAAACAAATTCGAATCGGACCCTTCGCCACCTTAAAAAACTGCTATGTTAGCCTATGGGGGACCTCCTGGAACCTTTAAGGAGTGTTTTTGGATATTTTTGAAAATCTATTTTTTTGGGCAAAATCGTTTGAATCGAAAGATGCATTTGATCAATTTTTATTTGATTGAAAACGGACCTATTTCAATTTTTGATCCAAAAAACACTTTAAAAAAAAAAAGTGATGGTCGAATTTACACTTTTTTTAACTTTGAAATTCGATCATTAGTTAATCTGCCCCTTAATCATGATGACTTCTAAGGCGGAGTGATATAAAAACAAATTACTAAATTGGAAAAAAAAAAACCTTAATAGGAAATAGCTTGCCATTTGCGTTCTGGAACGCTTTGTGGTCGCTTTGGAAAGAACAAAATAAAGAATGTGGTCCATTGTACAGACTTACCAGAAGATGCTCTGCTTGAAGATATAGAATAATGTTTTTAATTTAAAAACACTGTCATGCCTAAATAGAACATTAGTGTGACATAACTTTCAACTTTTCCATTTTAAAGTTGGCAAGGCAACTGTAGTCCATCCAACTGTGTCTGTGAGTTAGTAGAGGTGCCCCACTCTAAGAAAGAAAGAATAGTTAGAGGGTAGGGCATTTCCAGTTTTTAAATGTCTAGTTCTAAGTTACAAGTGCTAGAAGTTTTTATGAATACAGTAAAATTATAGCCGCCCATTCCCATGAAATTGTATTAAACAACGTATGTGTATGGTGGCCTTCTGACCCTGAACATTATCCATTTTTCGGAATTGGATAGTTTTGAAAAACTTATCTACCAATGCCCCAAGTAGCCCACAGTAGAAGTTATGTTTTTATTAGATTTTTTTTGTCTTTAACTAAATAAGTTTTAATAAATTATGTTTTTAACTTTATGTGATCCTAGAACAAGCCAATGTCTTTACTCATAGGTACAGTATTTCTTCAAGATTCTGGACAGCTGAATAAAAAAAAAAAAAAAAAAAAAAAAAAAAAAAATCAGAACCACTCGACTTCATTTATTTGTTTTATTGTCTCATGTTTAACTTGACTGAAGTTCCAACAAGAGCACAGGACTCCTGGCAATTATTACAGATGCATGAACAATGTGTGCACAGTAGATATTTAAATACATCCTATGGGATACTGCATTGCCATGAACGTTGTTTTAAAATAAAGATTTATTTTTCAACAGGTTACTTTGGTTTATTTCATACATTTCTTTTTCTTGAAGAAAAATAAAAATTGTACAACTGCATAAATATAAAATTCTTCCACCATGAAAATGGTTAAAACATTTGTAAAGACACAGCACCAACCCATGATGCTTCCAGAAAAAAAACAAACAAAACAAAATAAAATATATATATATATAACTCAAACCAATAGCCCTATTCATGACTAAAAGTGACAATTGGACTTGGGCCTCACACACCTTCATAATGGGCTTTAAAGGGTAACGTTTCTATAAAAAGCATTAAATAAAAAGCACCGCACAAACCATCACCTCTTGCATTTCAATGAAACTAAGAAGAGAGACAAAAACAAAAGCTCTTTTACAGATAAAACAAATCAATACCTTATTAAAGGACTTGTGGAGTGCTATTAAATGTCATTGGTTGGCCACCACTTTTCAAATTAAAAAAAAAAAGTAGCAAGAAAATTACCATGCCAGTTTTATCCCCATTACAGACTATTTACACCTTGGACTATAAACTTGCTCACAAAGCAGAAACAAAACAGAGAACATGGCTTGGCCGTAGTAGAATCTGCACTTTATCCTACTGTACAAATACACTAAAAATATAAAAAGAAAAAGCAGCAATTGTGTGTGGCCAGAAACACTGCTTTTACTACATTTTGATGATGGAATAACAATTTACAGCAAAATGGGCATTTCCCAAGGTTCAAGTCATTGAATTGAATCATTTACCTTAGAATAAATACTTCTTTCTATTGCTACACCTTGATTTTACATTCTAACCTAGTAGAAGCGGAAAGCTAGTGTAAAGCATATATATTTAGTGTAGGTCCCATACATGACAGTTTGTTCAAGACTAGAAGTTTTTTGGGGAGGGAGATTTATGCGGGTCATGCTTGAGATCAGCTACTCTTTATTTCAAATTTGACATCGAAACGTCCCCGAAAGCGGTCTTTATCGTTATAATCTATATTTTCACCATAAGCTTTGCACTCTATGCGGATTTCTTTATCATACGTTATATTGGTAAACTGCACTGCAATAAGAGGCTGTAGATATTCAGGCTGCAATAGTTTTCCATAGTAAGGATAGTACGTCAGTGGGAATCCTGCAAATCCACCCATTCCATAATATTTCACCTCCCGGAAGTTCAGTACGTCATCTTCTTTCTGAAATAAAAAAAATATATATTTGACCATGAATTACTAAATAGGGTTAGGGTAGCATGCCAGTTGGAGTTGGTTTCCCATTACGTTGGGTAAAGCCGATTCTATGGTACATATAATTTATTTATAAAACTGTATATTTATCCAACGTGGCTATGATTTTTGGTCTTAATCTAAAACTTCGAAATGGAAAATAGAGAAGGGAAAATCCTTAAGAATGGATTGTATCATTGTTCAAATCTGTTTCAATTCCCGGGTACCTTGACTCTAAGCACATTTTACCTACTTAACTGCATTGAAACATGCACCCATGCATATCCTGTTTGCTACATTGTACCTTGGAATCAGTACTGTATGAATTGTGAAGGCAGCCATTCCTTCTGCAATATGGCATTAGAACCTTGCCTTATTTTACATGCAAGCTAGAAGAAACCAAGTCTTGGGACCATGTTCATAAAACGGTTTAAAATGCATGCGTTTACATTATTTTAGAAAAATGTCCATGTAGGAGTTTATCCTTGCTCGTATTTATATACACTGGAAAAAAAGAATCATCTTACCTTGCCCTGGCAGTGGATAGGGATGACAAATGGGTTGTAGTTCAATGTCATTTCAGGTGGAAGACTGTTATTCTGTGGAGGCTACACATTAAAACCAAAATATAATGTTAATGGCAGAAAAGGGCTGTTTGTATATAATAAAGCACAGCAGTGATTTATACAGAAACGTAGGACAGCATTCACAATCCATGACTTCCATATAGTATATTCCACTTTGTATTTATATTGCAAGGACTGATGTAGAGAAGAAAGCAGCAGCACTCCGGTATATTTGAAAATCTTTGAAAATTTTACTCAAATGCCAAAGGCAACGTTTCGGGCTACGTAGGCCCTTTGTCAAGCTTGACAAAGGGCCTACATAGCCCGAAACGTTGCCTTTGGCATTTGAGTAAAGTTTTCAAAGATTTTCAAATATACCGGAGTGCTGCTGCTTTCTTTTCTACATGTGTACTTGACCCTGGCAGGGGGTACGGCTGGCACCCGGGGCTGCACGGAGCTGGATCCGCTTTTGGAGCACACTCTATCTTTAGCTATATTGCAAGGACTGAATTACTTGTTAGAGATCTTAAAGCCAAATGCTAAAAAAAAAAGAGCTTGCTGCATAAGTAAAGAAAGGACGATAAAATAGGAGTATATCAAATGGAAGCGTCATCATTGTGCAGTGTGATTCCACTGAACGTCATCTTTTTTAAACTATTTGGCCTCTGCATCTGTATTGAGGAAATTATAATTTAGTAGAAAGGAGGAATTATGCTCAAATTAGTATAGCAATTCTGGACAGGATTTTATTTATGAAAAGAGGCAATTTCGAGTGACTTTGAAAACCGTGACGCAGCGTGTGAATAGACGCCGGCGACTTTAGCGCTAGCGGGTGCAAGATGTGAGCAAACCATTCAAGGAGATTAGTCGCCTCAAAGACATGGCATTTTGTCGCCAGGCGACGAATCTCCTCGTCTGAATGAGCCCTAAAGGGTAAGGGCTTACCTGGCAATTCTGGGAGATTAGTCGCCAGGCGACTAATCGCCTCTGCTTTGGGGCGACTAATCTCCCCGAACCGCTTCCCTGTCTTGTGCTGGCTATAATGAAAAGTCGCCTGCGGCATGACACACGTTGCTTTGTTTTCCAAAGTCGCCCTAAGTTGAGGAAACGTCCGGCAACTTTGGAAAACGAAGCAACGCGTGTCATGCCGCAGATTAACGAATGTAATATTACTAACCACTGGCTTAAATGCCACAATTCGGTTAAGCTTCACAATGACGCATGGCTTGCCCTCTGCAAATCCATAGTTGGCATCATTTAGGCCAGAGCAGTTCTGCAACCATTCACGTCTGAAGACACAAGATTTTTTCTTCCCTTCATCTTTGTTGAGAGCTCCTCTCTCATGGTATGGCCCAGGGGAAGCTGAAATAGAATAAGGTATTCAGTTAACAATATTGCACCAGTAATACACGGACAAAACTTGTATATTTCTATAGGCAGTAATGTGCTTGTTTGGGCAATCTCTCTCTCTTAAAAGCCACTAGTTAGTGGCGGGGGAGGATTTAGCCCTCAGACAAACCAAGGTTCAGGACACATTTACTTCAATGTTACTATGCAGAGGGGTACTAAACCTTTTTTACTATGACCAGAGGTAAACACATTAGGGACCACCGTATAGGGTTTACCTTGACGTGGCATGGTGGCTTATCAACTTTATGATCATAACTTTGTAACTAAAAACCCTTGTTTTTGTAAACATATGCACTTGCATTTAGACTGAATTACTCAGACAGGGAATCTGAGAATGTGCACTGATTAAATGGCCAAGTCTGTAGCACTTCCATTATACTTATATACTTTACTTAGCCCTAGGAGTGCATCCACAACCCCCTTTTTTGTACTAGTAATGTGCTTGTACTGGCTCATAAAATTGTAACAATAATATGTCTTTGGAAACAGTTATGTTTAAAATATGATTGGATTTTATAAATGCTCTACAGATTTGTATTCTCAAGGAATACCCTATAGACAAACTCATTCACTGGGTTTAAAAGCAAAGCTAAGACTGATCCCAACAACTGACCACTTCCACCCTCATCAGTGTAGGATAGGCTTTCCGGATCAGCATAGGTGGAGCCAGGGAAGTGGAGAATGTAAACTGTTACAATTTTGCTACATTTAGTGGATATTTCTCAGCAGCATCTGTGGAGAATAAGCAACTACTGTATCAATTCTAACAGCTGCCTTTAATAATGGATGTAAATGTATCAATTTAGTTGGTGATCCCTCCTTTCCAGAGTTGCTTTAGAACAGGGGTGTCCAACCAGCTTGAAACGCTCGATTCCCAAAGAAACTTCGTGTCTCCAAGGATATAGGAGGAGGGGAACTCTGCCCATTGCCCAGTTAGTAACAATAAGTCTATTTAATATGCAGGTGTCCCATATTTCCGTGTATAGCTCCATCTGGTTATCCAACTGGTATTTTAGTTCTGTTCTGTGCATTTTCTTTACTTTTACAAATAAAAGTGATTCCCCCAAATGTAATAAAAGGCACTAAGTTTGCCCAGGAGCAGTAACCCATAGCAACCAATAAGATATTAGCTTATAAACAGGTGACTAGTAAATGCTGCCTGCTGATTGGCTGCTATGGGTTACTGCTCCTAGGCAAACTTAGTGCCTTTTATTACATTACCCCCTTTATGTATATTGTGTGGCCACAGATTTTTTCTTTTTCCAATGTGGCCCAGGATGCCAAAAGGTTGGACACCCCTGCTTTAGAAGGTGAAAATGTAATCTTTACACTTCAATACAGGTATCGGACCGGTTATCCTGAATGCTTGGGACCTGCTGTTTTCCTGGATAATGGATCATTCTGTAATTTGGATCTTCATGCCCTAAATCAGCTAGAGCAGGGCTGTACAACTGGTGGCCTGTGACTCCCCTCCCTTGTGTGGCCCCCACCTTCCTGCTGTATTTGCTTACCATGTGTAAGATTTAAATGGTATCACTACAGAAATTAATTGGCCCCTGCATTGTTTAAACCTCAAATTCAGACTAATCCCATGTATTGTTTACACCTGTGATCCCCCCCTGCATTGTGAACACCTGTGACACCTCTATTGTTCACACCTCTAAAGCCCTGCACGGTTCACACCCAAGACCCAGACAAACTACCCACATTGTTCACACTTTATATAAAATGCTAATGGGGCACCAGCACGGCGTCACTGTATGTAGTACATCTTAGAGTGGTCCCAATGGGTTTATCGGTCTTCTGCTCTGTTCTGCCTTCCCTATGCTCCCTGGCTGTGCCCCACTCTGCCTGTGTGTGCCCTGCTCTGCCAACATAACCTAAGCCTGGTATTTGTTCTGGGGGTTTGTTAGCATTTGAAAATAAATTGTTAGGGGCCCCTAAGGTGTTTAATCATGTGCTGGGGGTGCAGAGTTATCCACAGAGGAAGAGGAGGCATATGGATTTAAGAGTGTCTTAGTTTGACAACTTTTATTCACATATGAGTGATAAGTGATATCCCTGCCGTGAACCCCAACCATTTGGTTTTTTGGTGTGCTACCACAATTAATGTAGACATGGTCTTGTGGTAAAATGGGTGTGGTTTAAAACAGGGCATGGTCAATTCTGACTTCCATTATCAGCCCTCCACTATGTAGGCCAGAAAAATGTCGGCCCTCTATACCACAGACGTGCACTGAACTAGAGTATCATGTAAACATTAAATAAGCTAAATAGGTTGGTTTTTGCCTCCAATATGGATTGATTATATATCATAATTTGGACCAAGGGCAAGGTACCGTTTTTTTTTTTTATTATTTATTATTATTATTAGCAGTCACAAATAGAAAGTAATTGGAAAAAAAGTCTTTATTTCTTTATGCCATGAAAATGATAATTTCTGTTACAAAACTGTGTAATCCTTCTGCTTAGTAGGCTGATTTAGTGATATCTGGAAGATACTTGTATATTATATTAGAACCCCAATTTTACATCCCCTGATTTTTTCCCCCTCATTTACATTGTTGTTTTGAGGTCTTACCTATAGATTATGCATAATACATTTACCCGATTTTCCACTTTTCTGGTCCCTTGAAAACCTAAAATGGGGGTTCTACTGTATATGAATATTTCCAGCTCTTGCCCAGTGTGAATTCTCTTCAAAGCATTATCACTACAGCAGAAAGATAGTAATTCCAATCAGCATGCAACTATATCCTTTCTTAGGTCAGGAGCTTGTACAATGCAAGTCCAACCTGCCACTGGGGCAAGGCAAACACTTAGGGTTAAGAAAATCAGTCAAAGTGGGATAATTCATTGATACTGGTAAGTCTCCTATTTTTTCTCTTCACGCAATATTAAGAAAAAAAAAACATACGGGATTCAACAAAAAAAATTTACACAATTACACTTTTTTTTTTTCAGTTCCTACACTTTAAGTTTCTATTATGTGTAACAAGGTTGGACATCATCCATTCTGTGCAGTCTTCTGTCGGCAAATACTCTACTCTAGTTTTCAGAAATGCTTTGAATAACAGGCTGAGAGATAAATAGTAGAAGGACTAAACAAAGTTAAAAAAAAAGAAAAACAACAAATCTCCTGGCCTTAATCTTCTTTGCAGTTTCCAACATTCCTTACCATGGCTATACAACATTTTTCATGCCAGGTCAGAGAGGCAAAATGAAAAGGTTAATGGCTCAAAATCAATCTTAGAACATATAAATTCACTGTGTTAAATACATTAATAAAAAAGCATGACATATACAAACAAATATTCTACACAAAACGGACACATGAAGAGGAAACTTACTTCCACAATCTTCAAACATATTGGATCCTTGCAGATCATTGTTGTACTTAGAAAGAAACGTGTCAATGCTTTGCACATACTCCTTATAGCTATTAGGATCGCTCGGTGAAAATGAGATTTCAGTTTTTACAGCTCTGGGTAATTGTGTCAGTCCTTAATGAATGTAAAGAATAAACATATGAAACAATGTTTGTAGGTTTGGTTTTTTTCACACATACATTTAACTCTACACAGTAGCACTATAGGATGTCCATTTGTATCAATGCATTACAGTTGCACTATGGTATACATGCACGACAGAAAACAACATTAAGACAATGTATACACTTTGTATTCTCTGAATGATCTGTGAATATGGGTTTGTCATTTATATTTTAAAATAATTAGTTTTAGATGTAGTATTAAAGGGATTCTGTCATAATTTTTATGATTACATTTTTATTTATATATTACACCATTTACACTTCAAATAATTCACTCTACAATATAAAATTAATTCATGAACCAGAAAGTGTATTTTAGTTGTAATATTGGTGAGTAGACAGCCATCTCAGGTAATTTTGCGTGGTCATGTGCTTTCAGTATGAGTAAGCACTAGAGGATGGAACTGCTTTGACTGTGAATGTGTCTCAGTGGGACCTGGATCTTACTATTGAGTGCTGTTTTTTGATCTACCAGGGAGCTTTCACCTTGTGTTAGCAAGCTATCTGGTTACCTTATCAGAGCACAAGTCACATGACTGGGGCAGCTGAGAAACTGACAAAATGTCTAGCCCCATGTCAAATTTCAAAATGAATATAAAAAAATAAAAAAATCTGTTTGCACTTTTGAGGAATGGATTTCAACGCAGAATTCTGCTGGAGCAGCACTATTTTGAAAAGAAGTTGTTTTCCCCATGAAAGTTTCCCTTTAAGGTCACATGCACAAGCCAATTCCCAGTAGCAATTTATCCTATTGATTGGCTGCCATTTGCGCACTCTACATCTCATTAGTCATTGACATTTTTACTTGAACACAAGAGGACAGGGTCACTGAAGTTAACTGATGGCAGCAGGCTATGATTCTACATAGGATTTGCCAAAACTGTGCATGATTTGACATCTAAATTAGGAAAAAGTGTTAAAATTATAAGGGTACCATCATGAGGGCTATAACCTTGCTTTGGCCTTCCCAAGGGGTGTATATCCATCACTGGCATCTGCCACAGGCAAAATCTTTTTTGAATGAGAAACTGTGACAGGCATGGAGGGCATTTTTGACTGCCAAATTCCCTTCTGAGAGCACAGTGTCAGTCAAAACACCACCGGTGTCATTTGCTACAAAAGAATGCAATGAAAAAATAAAACACCTTAGGTGATTTTCACTCAGGTCACGGCTAAAATGTGCACGGTTGCATTTCCAGGCGAGAATCACGAGACAATTGCATATGCTTGCACTTTCACGTGATTCTCACTGGGACACTGGAAGACAGCCGACTCTGCATATTTAATAAGTAAAAATGGCTGTTGGCAAAATGCCCAAAGCCAGCCTGTGTGCGCCATTGCTCAGGTCGGTTCTGATACATAGGCACTTGAAGTGTGATCATACTCTATTCGAGTTTTTCCTCCAAAACAAACTCAAATGGCAGGAAGGCTGCAAACATCTCTAAATTGCTAACTGGACCTCTTTCATTGACTTATACAGCAATATGGCAGGTTTTAGGTGGTGAATAGTTTTTTAAAGGGCCAGAGTATGCCAAATCTTGAAATTTTAATTCAAATTTTTTAAAGAAACTAGAATCGAGTTTAGATAATTCCATACATTTTTTTGTTTTTGAAAATTCGAATTTTCAATTCGATCCTTAATAAATCTGCACCTCAGTGTTGGGACAAGACCTCAATAACACGACTGCTAGTATTTATCACACCTAAGGAAAAACCATATTGTAATGGCAGGCACTGGAGGTCAAGTACCAACTTCCATAAAATTCCTTCCAGGGAACCAAAAGTTCATCAATTCCATCATTGGTAGAATTCTGGGCAGATTGAGAGATCTTTTTTTAACATAATATAACCCCTCTAACTTCTATCTCTCTGCTGCTGTGTGACATTCTGTACTAGTACACAATGTTTACACTTTAATCACATCTAGAAACTAAAAAGCAAATAAACACAGATCATGTCCAAGAAATAAATGCAGCGGCAAAAGCATATGGAATGCTTTACTATCACCTTCTGGTATAGGCAAGGGACATACGTTACTAAAGGGACTGGCTGTTACTAAACAGTTTGCATGCAATTGTAACGTCAATCCGGGTGGGTGGTGGGCAAATGAGGAGATACTAATACGGATCTAATTAAATTTAAACAAGAAGTTACTTTATTGTAAACACAGCTAGCGTCAAGAGTGAGATCCAAATCAGAATCTGGAGCTTCCACCAACGCATACAGCATGCTTAATGATATTAACTTTAGCCATTACATTAATTGTCGCACCTTACAATCATAATTTAGATGGCAGATGCAGGCATTAGCCTCTCCTGTACTTCCACTTAAAAGAAGAAGGAAAACTACCAAAGCAGTTTCTGAGGAAGTGGCGTGAGCCACGAAACGCGTAAAGCCAGATACCCTGACATGCGATTTTGTATGAGAAAAAACTTACTGATGGAACTTTTTAAATTGGATTATTAAAATAGCTTTTACACACACTCCAGTGCTCCGCTTTTTGATATTTTTCACTTGGATCTTCTAACCGTTTGAGGGACGGTCTTGGCGTGCAGCACGGAGGTGAGTGTGTTTTCATAGAGAGATTTTTTTTTTTGCTCCCCGTTCTGGACTGTCTTATTGGCAAAGCAGTTTATTGCCAATAGATTAACTACAATAGTGCAAGCTATAACACTATATCAATTCTGTAGAATGGTTCACCATACTGGAGTAAACAGCTCTAGAAGCGCTCTCTTTTTGTTTAGGATAGCAGCTGCCATATTAGCTTGGTGTGACATAACTTCCTCCCCATGTCTCTCCTTGCTCACTCATAGCTCTGGCCTCAGATTACAGTGGGGGGGGGGGGGGGGAGGGAGACCTTTCTGCTAAAGCTTACTTAAATTTAGTTTTTCCTTCTCCTTTAATGTGCTTGTGTTCCTGCCTATAAATCAGTATCTCTTTTGTCATTTATGTATTAAAATATTCTGAAAGGAGGAAAGAAATTATAGATTTATTATATGGAGATGAGAAGGCTCTCTTTTAGATAGAGACTTGCTACCAAATGGAAAATTCAATTACAACAGGTAACTGCAATGCTACTTTTGGGGATAATTCTCTCATATAAAAAGCAGGTAGCTTGTGACTACACAGGAAGACCTGCTTTGTCAAGCGCCTGAACAAAACCAAATGGAAATAAATACTTACAGCGGTTAGGCCCTGCATAAAAAAATATTCTGCCAAATTGATCATGTATTTGTTTAGTAACGGAGGCAAGTGTTATAATTTATTCTGGCTCCGAACAATGGTCTACAATTCTAATACCTGTATAAACAATATATTCATTTTGTTTAATGTTTATTATGCCAAATAGTTAAACTGATGTAAAAATATTTGGTTTAATTACTTTCAGCAAAATACTATGAAACAGATAGTACACCAATGTATTCGAATTGCTGTGGGTTTTAGAATATAAATAAAATCACATGTTCCAACAGATAATCTCTATGCTCCTAATACCAATGTAGACAACGACGTGACGTGGAAATCGTAAGAGTCTAGCATTTAAAGTAGGATTATTCAGTAATTGGCTTAACAATATGAAGTTATGATAAACCAATTATTATGATACAAAAAGATGCTTAAATGGTCATGGGAATGATTGTAACTGTAATCGCCAAAGCTCTGTAATTAAAATGTACATGATTAAATGTGCCCAGAATTAGATTAGCATATTGCCTTAACAGTTAATTATTAGCAATGCCAGGAATCCAAGGTCATCTGTATAGTGGGGAAGTAGAGGAGATAATTTCTCACACTGTGTGTGTCAGCACCAGGAACACATGGTGGAGGGGGAAAATAAATGACACACTATGCAAAAAACACTCCTACTTCCTTTTTTGGTATTCAAGCCTCAGCGGCTGAGTGTTGCGTTCAGATAAGAGGTTAATGCTTAAACCCCGGCAACAGAATGGAATACACTGCTATAGTGCAGGGAACGATACTGTAACCTTCCATTTAGATCTTACAGAATTGTGTAGACTAGATAGCAGAGATGTGCACTGAGCAGAGATAGTACTATGTTTATTGTTAATTAGACTCAAAAGTGAACAAATGGGATGTTCACAGTCAGTACTGTAATTGATTTGTCAATTCAGTCCACACCCACAAGGCTGGAATTTTCCACTAACATGTAACAAGTGGACGAGTACAATACATTATTATTGGTATGTAGTACTTGCACAGGCTAGTGACTTCACCTGAGCCAATGCATGCTACTTTTTTACTCACAAGCCAAACAAAAAAACAATTAATCAAAAATGCAATATTTTATCAGTGTTTTTCATAGAAACCAATTGGATCACAGCATTCGGCTAACACAACTAAATGGGGAGTTGGTACTTGCAGTTCAACAACTGCTGGATGTTCACAAATTGAACATCACTTAGTTACATTTTTAGTTACATTTTTTCCCCTCCCCTTTAAATTGAAGCCCATGCCTACATTCAGAGCCCAGACCATCATCTTGCAAACTCTGGGGTCACAATTCATAATATAAAACAGCAGTACCTGGAGGTGCAACACGATCTTGATACTTTGGTTCATATTCGCTGATGGTTAACAGGAGTACTTGAATGGTCCCAATAAATATACCAGCAAGGCACCCATAGAAGATGAGATAGAACAATAAAATTTTAACTGGAAAAAACAAAAACAATATACACATCAGGGATGCTGCCATTTCTCAGTCAGAAATATACCCTTTGACTTTAGGGTCAAAATTATATAAGCACAATACATTTATTGCCATAATCATCTAGAACAGGAATGAGTGTTGCTAGGATTAAAATTCTGAACTGCATACAGAAATGTCTTTATCCAGCAACAAGGTATTTACCATAATCCCTATTTTAGTAGTTTACTGCCACCAGTCATGGGACATGAGCCTAAAGATTATGTAGGGGAGGGAACAACAAGGCATGCTGATGGTTAATGTTGGTATCTAGGCAGCATTAGAAAAGTGTCCGTGACGTCAGGGAGATTTGGAAATTTTTTCCACAGCTCCGCCATAGGAGAAGAGAGGCAGCGCTGCTCTTAAGCACACATGCCTTACTTCTCCCTAGGCCGCAGTCTAGAGAATACTCAAGCCCATCTTGGGACAGGTTGTCTGGAGACCCAGCTGCCATTTGTTAATCATACAAAGGCCTAGAATCTCATCTAAACCCTTGTGAGTAGCAGGTAAGGCACCAGACCTCTGTTTCATTATGAAGGAGTTGAAGCCAGGTAACACAAGTAGGGTTCTGTGTGTTTAGTATATATATATTAAATTTTTAAGTCCTGTGAGTGCGAGACTTTGTTCCAGCTTATATTCTATTTTGTTTGTCTTTGCACCCAGGCAATTTTTACACCTATGAGACGAGAGTGCTGGTTCTCCAACAGTCTATATATATAAGAAAAAGAAGTCTCTGTACACTGCAGCCACTATGGTGTTCAGTAAATGAGAGGTTCTGCATGATATATAATTGAATTAAGAAGATAGTGTGTTCTGGGACAAATTGTAATTAGTGTTCCTATAACAACACATACATTATACATAGAGAGTGAATCAGAGACTCGTGGCCGACTGTGGATCACATGACTTTTGTCCCTTTGAGGCCTAACTCAAGTTACAAATGGTTGCTAGGATACGACCTTCCCAGTATCTACTCTGTCCAGACTTTGTTTTCACTCCTGCTATGCATTAATGCCCTATAGATTATCGAGCATGTATAGACTAAGATGCATTTCCATAGGGAGATCCTGTAGGTGAAATTACTTCAGAGAATAGTAAAAACACACTGGAAGCAGTCACCTTGCCTAACCTTGAGTAGTGATGCAGTTTTAACTCCTTAATCGCCTCACACCTTCATCCAGAACCAAATTCCAGCTCCCAATCTGGGCTTGTGACAGTTTCAAGTTTTGTCCTCAGTGAAACCCAGAACAGCACCATCCTGAGATGCTTTGGACTGCCACAGGCAAGCTATGAGTCTTGGGTTTGACCTTCAGAACAAAACAGTGATATGTTCTGTTGTGCAGCTCCTTGGGTCTATTACAGTAGCCTGACTTTATTATTAATTTTAGGTTTATACCAGCCTTCCCAGGTACCTGAACCTGAAATTAGATCAGTCACCTACTTCTCTGTGTCTGAGGAGTCTGTGCATGTCCTTGTGCTATATAGATGCTGCCACAGACATGCATTCCTTCTCAGGTCATTACTGTACCCGTTTTTGGTGATGGAGCTGCCATACAGATCCCTGGGGGTTACTAAAAGTTCTGTAAAACGGTTTTGTAATACATTTATAAGCCATATGTAGCCCAAGGGGTAGCAGAAAAATGACCCCAACCCTCCCTTCCCCCATATCTTAGCAGCCTGTGCGTATTTTCCATTGCCAGAGAACAACTGCATTGGGCCACCCCCTCTCCCCTCTCCTCGTGGTGTAGTGGGTGACGATGACACACACAGGGCTTTCCCCTCCCATTCCCCTCAGCTCTTATAGATTGGCTACATCGGTGTCCTTCAAAATGACCTTTTTCCCAGAGAAAAGACCAAATTACGCAGAACGAGAAAAGGGATGTAACCGGAGCAGGGTTTGAAGAAAAGAATACAAAGCGGCTACTTATAGTAACAGTGTCATAAGAGTCAGACATTCATTAGCGGCGGCATTTCACTCAAGTTACTGTTCTACCACCCTTCAACTAGGGGATTGCCGACCGCCACCCACTCCAGCTGCTAGTGACTACAACTCCCACCATTCCCTGACAGCCACTACAGTTTCACGTAGTCTAAAGAGCCTTGTCTGTTAATGACAGCCCACCGCATATCACTGCCAGAGACCACGTCCATTTAGCCTTCTCCATCACTGCCAACAATTCCCCCTGCCTTGGAAGCAGCCATAGGAACACTGTATTCACACAGGTACCGGGGGTGGTCACATCCCGCCACTTGTAGCCCAACACAACTAGCAGCTAAGCACACACTTAATAATCAGCTGTCCCTCTATACAGACCTACATGCCCCTAAGCGCCTTAGACAGCGGCGCGTTCGGGTAGATGCCACCCTGCCCAGCCACATGCACGGCACAAGCTTCCATCAGCCCATGTCAGATACTCACACCAGCTGCCACCTGTTCTGCCTAGAAATTCCTTCTTATCAGAATTCCAGATAAATTTCCTCCAGCCGCCATCGTTTTCTTTAACTTTGTCCCTGGCCATGTTGTCCTTCTTCCGTTTACGGTTCTGAGTTCTTCGGCGGAGATGTCACGGGGCGCAGAAGGGAAGCGTGAATGTGTCTTTCTATGGGTCTGTGTCGCGCTGCTTTTTTTCCCTACAGTTTCCTGTTGTCTAACAATAGGGCAGGCTGGAAGTGTCACGCTGGTAACTGTAAGGAGGGTATATGGGGAAGCAGGTTCTGATGTTCTTAATGAACCAGCGCTCCCGGTGATATCGCGGCACAAGCTTGAACCGGCGAGGTCCAACCTAACTTCTACCTCTGTATTTATGTACCTTCTTTCCTGGCTTGACCCCGCCTCCAGGCCGTGCAGCCAATAACAGGTTAAGAACATGTAACGGGGAAAGTAGGGAGGAGCGAGCTGTGCAGGAAAGCGGTAGTTTCAAGGACAAGCTGTTTTCTCACTGAATTGAGCTTCGTGTCCATGAATCGCCCCGCCCCTCAGACAAGGTATAGTATAGTATAGCCTTCAGGTAATGTGGCTCCAAGCTATAGATCCAGCGACAATGGGGCGTATCCATATCTGCTTTATGAGAGGGCACCTTGGCCGCTTCCCAATCTGCATTTTTCCAAACACAGCCAGAAATGTTACATAATGTCACGTTTGAGAAGGTAGAACAACCCTCTGATAGACAGAGCAGAGATGGGTCTTTCTTTCAGGTCACAAGTCCATCATTTAAAGGTCATTGCTTTTTTCACTATTTCCGAGACGTTAGCGCAGCACAAGGTCTGGACTGAGAATTAAAATAGGCCTGGGCGTACTCAGAGGCCCAAACAGCCCCTAGTCCGCTAAATACTGTCACATTATAGTTGCCCCTCTGGCATTTGCCAGAACCCACAGATTGCCCACAGCACAGTAGTTAGTTCATTTGAGGCTGACAGAGCAAGCAGTGTGGTACTTCCTACACCAGAATGAAAGTGTCAAAGGCACAATGCTTGACAAAGAGGTGCGACCCAGAAACGTTGCTCACTTCCGCATTAAACGCGCAACTTGCTATAACCTGTGTGCCTTGGATATTTTTGTTCGACAGTGAATTGAGGTGGCCGAGCCTCTACCAAAGAGCACCAGGTATTGTGTGATACTTTGAGGGTGTGCTAGTGCCAGCTGTAACTTTTACTTCCTACACCAGGCCTGGACTGGCAATCTGTGGGTTCGGGCAAATGCCCGATGGGCTGCTTGCCCTAAATTGTAAATGGGCTTCTCACCTAAACATGCAAATTAGGTCTCTCTTTAATATTTAAATGAGCTGACCATAACAGCTAGCCAGAGCTAAGCCAATGCCTGCATTTGTTAGTGCACTTGCATATGGGTGGAACCAGGAAATTCTGACCAACTTCAGGTAGTAATATTAGAGTTGCCTGCTATCTACCCAATCCCTTATGCTAGTTATGTTGGCAACTGGAGAAGTGGCATAACTACATCTTACTGGGCCCCACAGCAAATAATTTTTCAGGCCCCCAAAATGTCCAGTGGTTGACCTGTTTTACCAATATTTATTGTAATTGTATATGAATTAGGGCCTCATGGGGCCCCTATAGCTCCTGGGCCCCCCTGCAGGCACAGGGTCTGCTTCCTCTGTAGTTACGCCCATGAGTTACTGGAGGTTCTATTTAACCTTGAGGTTGGAAATATAAATCATGATTTGCATTTGTGGAAATACATGGGCTGCTCTAATACTTTTGTCAGGGCTGCTTTTTCGTTCCAGTCCAGCCCTGTCCTATACATATTAATAATAACCACATGTAACATTTATCCAGAATGGAAAGGAAATAGTAAGTATAATTGGGTCTCAGCTATTATTATTATTAACGTATTTCTATAGCGCCAACTTGTTTCGTAGCTCTGTAAAGTGAATGTGATTATACAACTA
>CM044434.1:46425968-46446425 GCA_024363595.1 Xenopus borealis | reverse complement strand
GAGAGTCAACTGTGCAAAACTTCAGAAAATTTGTAGAGTGTTTAACCTTCAGTAGGCCTGATGTCTAGTTATTTTAGGGGGAAATTTTGTCAAATTCAAACATATCATATCATACATTAATATAACACTTTCTCAGAGAAAGAAAAAGAACAACCGTAAAATAAACTTATCCATCTGCCGGTTCCTTCAAATGTCTTTCAAAAATGTCCATGTATCCATTTCTTTAGTGTGGAAGTGCTTTAGGGGATAAGAATCTCTCTCTAGACGCTCTATTTCTCGGTGTTCTCGGGGTACGTACCGGAGTACGTTGTGTTGTCCATCTTCCATCAAGTTCAAAATCTGGAGTTTGAGCCTCTGTGTTGTCAGTCAGCCATCCCGGTAGAGATATTGGAGGGATTTGTAATTTCTTCATAAAAGTCGGGGTGTCCTCCGGGACCCGGAGTGAAGTCTGAGTGCCATCTTTAGAAACCCCCATCTATAGGCAAAGTTCTTTTCTCTAAGCGCTTCTGTAAGTGGGCGCAGTGCTTTGCGTTTCATTAATGTCGTACGAGACAGGTCCTGAAACAACTTTATTATATTTCCTTCATAGATTATATTCTCCATCTCTTTTGCTTTCTGGATTATGTCCTCTTTCATTCTAAAGCTATTTATGCAGCATAGCACATCTCGAGGAGCATTTAGGGGGGCCGCCTTTGGCTTCTGAACTCTATGAGCTCTTTCTATGGCAATTTCTGCCCCTTCATCTCTAGCCAAGATTTTGTTGAAAATTTTAAGCAAGACCAACTGTATCTCATCTGGAGGTATGGCCTCAGATAGGCCTCTCACCCTTATGTTGTTGCGTCTGCTTCTGTTCTCATTATCCTCTAATTGACGCTGCATATCAGTAATTATATGTGTTTGAGCGATTAGCTTAGCATGTAGGAGCTTTTCATTTTTAAGCATTTTGTTCTGGTTTGTTTCAATGTCATCAGTGCGCGCACTAACGCTTACCAAGTCTCTTTTTATTTCTTGCAGCTCTTCCTTCAGAGAAGCGGTTACCTCCTGCAGCATCTTTTTTAGCTCCGTTCGCGAAGGTAAGTTAGCCAGATACGATCGGATATTAGTTTCTTCTTCCGCATCGCTTTCCTGGTCTGTTGTGTCTCTCTCTGCTGCCTCTGTGTAGGACTCGAGCGGCGCGGCCGCAGGCGCCATTTTGGAATTCGCTCGGTCAGTTTTTTTCTTTACAAATAGTGGAGCCAAGTCTTGTTGCGTCGGTGTTTGCCTCCGCATTGGTGTCTGCTCCTTGTCAGCTCTCAGTTTGCTCGGTTTCCCCATGTTACAGCACCGTATCAGGCCTTTTCCGAAGCTGGTCTATCAGAGCGATCTTAACACACAGCCATTACGCTCGCTGGCAAGCCACGCCCCACAAGTAAGAACATTTAATGCTGATGATATATGGCATTAATGCTAGTAACTTTTCTTGCTGGTTAGCCTTGTATAGGACTGTGTGTCCCCCCTTGTGGAGGGGTTATGGGATGAGGTGTGGGTGTGTGGGAGGGGGCGTTTGGGGGCAGCATGAGTTCCCTGTGTGTGTTAATTTTTGGTATTCTTGTTCTTCCTTGCACTGTATCCATTTGAGCCATTGTGCTGTGTAGTTCTGGAATTGTTTGTCTGTTTGAGTTGAACGCTCTTCAAATTGTCTGATCTCCTCAACCTTGAGTAGCCATTCTCGGGTTGTTCGTGATTGTTGTTGTTTCCAGTATCTGGGGATCATCAGTTTTGCAGCATTTAACAAATGTGGAAGGGCCGAGCTGTTGAATTGATGTTTGTCATCTGGGGGCATTATGAATAATAAGGAGTATGCGGGGTCTTTCAGGTTGCCTCCTCTTTCAATTTGTTGGCAGATGCTGAGAACCGAGTCCCAGTATGTTTAAATCTTAGGACATGTCCAAAATATGTGGAGCAGAGTGCCTTTTTCTTTTTTGCATCTCCAGCATAGATGTGAAGTATTGGGATATATTTTGTGAAGCCTGGAGGGAGTGTAGTACTATTTGGTCAGAATTTTGTAGTGTTTTGTATTCGATTACAGATCATGCCCGAGGATTCTTCTTCTGTGATGGTCCTGTGTGTGAGTCTGTTAGTGCCTTATATATTACAGAGACGGTGTGTTTCGGTGGTGTATTATAGTTACATAGCTGTTCAAATTTTGTTAGTTTCCGGCCAAATGTGTGGTCCCCTCCTTTTGTATTATAGAAATGTTTAAGTTGGTTATATTGCAGGTGCATAAGCGGGGTGAAAGTGCGTTGTTGTTCCAATATCTCTCTAGTGACCATGGTGCCTTTGTCTAGGAGGTGGATTATTTGCAGTTGTTCATTGATTAGCCATGTTTTGAATTGTTCTTTGTTCAGGGCCGGAGGAAAGTCTGGGTTATTTGTGATTGGTGTCAGGGGTGATGGGTGATTAGTTAGCTTTGTTATTCGTTGTATGTTGTCCCACACTTCTGTGTGTTGTAACAGGGGGTGCTTTTTGTCTATCAGTCTCCGTTAGTTTTTGTTGATCCATGGTAGGTGTAGGAGATGGGTTGAGGTTCCTTGCTGCTCTATTTCTATCAACAGTTTATTATCTAAGTGGTGTGACCAGTCCACTATCCTATTTAGTATGGCTGCCTTATAGTATTGATGAATGTCTGCCAAAGAGATACCTCCTAGGGCTTTGGGCTTGGTCAGTATTTTTTTCTTTAATCTAGGTTGTTTATCCAACCAGATAAATCTGGTGATTGCTGTTTGGAATTTGTCAAGCCACTTGTTAGGATATTTGATCGGGAGAGCCTGGAACAGGTATAGCAGTCTGGGTAATATGTTCATCTTTATGACATTTGTGCGTCCAAACCAGGAGAGGGTGATTGACCTCCATCTTTTCAGGTCTGTTTCTATTTTCTTAAATAGACTTACACAGTTCAGTTCGCCCCATGTATTATAATCTTTGGACATGATGAGGCCTAAATATGTAATATTGTTCGAAGCCCATTTGTATGGGAAGTTTTGAGACAACCCTTGGATTGTTTGTGCTGGTAGCGTTATGTTGAGGGCTTGTGATTTTTTGTGGTTAATTTTAAAGTTGCTCACTTTCCCAAATTGTGTTTGTACATTATTTAGGTTTGGGATTGAAATGATAGGGTTAGATATGAGGAATAGTAGGTCATCTGCGTATGCAGCCGTTTTATGGTGTCTGTCTCCTATCTTTATTCCCCATATATCTGGGTTGTTCCGTATCGCGATTAGTAATGGTTCCAGAGTCAGTATGAACAATGTGGGGGACAGAGGGCATCCTTGTCGAGTGCCGTTCTTGATAACTATAGGCTTGGAGAGTATATTGTAGACTTTCACTTTGACAGTGGGGTTATTGTATAATGCTTGTATCCAGGTTATTATTTTGGGCCCAAAGCCGTATTGTTTAAGGCATTTAAACATAAATTTCCAGTTCACCCGGTCAAATGCTTTTTCTGCATCAGTTGACAACAGAAGTAACTGTTGGGACCGTGTTTGAGCGTGATGTAATATATTAATTAATCTGTTTGTGTTGTCCCTCGCCTCTCTGTTGGGTACGAACCCGACTTGTTCCGGATCTATCAGTCTTTCTAAAATTAGCTGAATCCTCCTCATGATAATCTTAGCTAGTAGTTTCACATCATTGTTGATCAATGAAATTGGCCGGTAACTGCTTGTATCTGTTGGGTCTTTGTTGGGTTTTAGCAGAAGAGTAATCTGAGCTTCCAGTGATTGCGGTGTGAATTTGGCTTCCATTTGTATTACATTAAAGGCCTTACATAAATGTGGGGAGAGAAGGTGTCTAAATTCTTTATAATATGACATAGGGAACCCATCTGGGCCTGGGCTTTTGCCTGATGGGGTGGAAGAGATTGCTTCCAGTATATATTCTAGTGTTATGAGTCTACATGATAGACTTTTGAGAAGTAATTTACAAATTCTTCCGCTATCTTCTCATTAGTGTACTCGGTATCGCCGGTAATCGTTTTGATCTTTGGGATATAGTTTTTGGCTAGTTTTTGTTTAAGTGCGTTTGCTAGCATTTTGCCGCACTTGTTCCCATGTTCATAATAGCTATTTTTTATTGATGTCTGTATTCTGTTAGTGTATATTTTTAACTTATCGTTCAGCTCTTGTCTTGCTTCTGCTAGCTCCCGTGCGTTTTGTTGTGTCATTGATTGTTTATGTTGTGTTTCCAATAGTTTGATTTTCTCTAGTAGCTCTTTTATTTGCTGGTTATGTTCTTTTTTCCGTCTGGTTCCGAGTTCGATGAGAGTGCATCTTATCACACATTTGTGTGCATCCCAACAGATCATGGGGGACATCTCTGCTGTTGTGTTTTCTTTGAAGTAGTTTTGTATATTATTGCCAATTTCATTCACTGTGTCTGGATTTTTTAAAAGGGATTCATTCATTCTCCATGTTGCGTGTGGTTTGGTGGTGCCCGTTATGTTGAGTTGGATTGAGATGCTCGCATAGTCGGAAAGCGTTCTTAGATATATGTAAGATTTTTCACTTCTCTCAAGGCGTGTTGGGATATGAATATATAGTCTATGCGTGTGTAAATATTGTGTCTTGCTGAGTAATAGGTAAAGTCTTTTTCTTTGACATGCTGGGTACGCCAGGCATCTACTAGCTGTAGGTTGTGTAGTTGTTTCCTGATTTTGAGAGGCGTTGTTGGTGGGATGCTCGATTTTCCTGAGGAGCAGTCTAGTTCTGGTTCTAGAGGTACATTTAGGTCTCCCCCTAGTATAAGCACCCCTTTTGTGAAGTGTTGTAGCGTTTGAATTATGTGTGTGAGTTCTTTGTCCTGTTCTTTGTTTGGGAGGTATACATTAGCAAATGTGTACATGTGATTTCCAATGTGTCCGTTAATGAAAAACCTGCCCTTTGGGTCTGCTTTAATGCTGGCCACCGAGAAATTCAGGTTCTTGGATAAAAGATGCAGTATGCGAGCACTCACCCAATCAGTGACCTTGTGTATAGAGCACACCTGTGCTACACGTACTCCACACCTCCATTTTTGCAAAAGTATGATGTCTTGGATAAAAGAATTGCGGCTCCTTTTGTTTTTGTTTCTTGTCGAACACTTGTATATATTTCTGGGAAGTATTTATTATGCCATTTTGGAATATAGCCTTTCTTAAAGTGGGTTTCTTGTATGAAGGTGATGCTTGTTTTATGTTTTCTCAATTCTGCGAAGAGGAGTATTCTTTTTTGTGGTGAGTTCAGTCCATTGGCATTAATGGATACTATGTTTATTGTGTTGCAGTCACCTTTTCTTGTTTGGGAATGTACCATGCTGCTCCGCTGGCTCTTTCTCCCGGTAGGGAAGGAAATGAGTGGGTTTGGAGGGTGTGGTTAAGGGTTTGTGTAGTAGTCCCGAGGGTGTCTATACCTCGGTGTAAGTTAATACTCCACTACCAAGTGAAGTTGCTAGCTTCGAGGTAGTCTGGTTTTGTGTTTTGAGTGTTATTAGGGGTGAGTGGTGGATAACTAGTGGCAGGTTAGGCCTTCCTGCATCTTGACCCTGGCTTAATCGTTTATGTGGTGAACCACGTTTGTTTGTGGTGGGGCATATGTGTTGAAGTGCCATTGTATTACCTCTGCAGTCTGTATGTCCTGTGTGTATGTATCTAGCATTATATAAACATGTTAAATATATCAACATAGTAACAGTACATGGGCCTACAATCCAACAGTTTAATACAATCAACTTGTATGACAGTTTGTTTCTATTATGATTGTTAATTGGACTGTGTCTCTCTGTACCTAGGTTCTTGTCTGCGGCATGCGGGTTATAGGTGTCACATGAATTGGTGGACTAGACTGATGATGCTATGTCACTTTTATGTTAATGCACTAATGTGTATCTTTATGTGCACAGCTGTAGGTAGATATGGACACTTATCGATATGCGAGAGAAGGAGATAGTTGGTGGAGGGAAAGCGAAGTAGAGAGGGGGAGGGGTGGGGGTAAGAAAGAAAGAGGAAAGAAAAAAAAAGGGGGGTTGAGGGGAGGTAGTTGATAGAGGAAATTGCAAGGTAGGTCAGATAGTATGCATATTGATGAGTGTCAGTACCGTTTTCATACACCATTTTCCATTCTAGACTATCTGTATCTCAAATTTAAATATTTATTAGTGAATGGTTGTATTTTATTACTAGTTTCAGTACAAGTATTTAGAATCATAGGTTTTGTGTAACCTCTTCTTGTGATATAGTTATACTTGTACCTTTCTTTATCCCATTATTCCTATAAGTGTTTTGTACTTGAGAGACACGTCACTAGCATTAACATTGAATCATAAGTATCCGCTTGACAAACTACTATTTTTACATCATTTATATATTACGTATTGTTTGATTATACAAAGAAGAAAAGAAAAAAAAAAAAGAAAAATTAGGGGGTTGCTCGGTTTCACCGTTCTTATCTATAGTCCAAGACCAGATGTGGTAGCATTATTATCAGGGAGATAAAGGGGTAAAAGGAGACCAAAAAAAACCCCCAAAAAACAAAATTATTATTATTGGGGGGGGCATTTTTACGCTAAATTGTGATGTGGGATTATGTCTCTTATCATATGGTGTCTATTTGGCTCATTAAACTCTGAAATGGTGAAACAGTTAAAAATGTTTGAAGACGGGTAGTCCTCTATGTGGGGGTCTTCGTGAAACAGTTAACCATTAGTGACCTGTTGTCTTTTGATCCAATACGTTTGAAGACAGGCAGTCCTCTATGGGGGGGTCTTCTTGTCTGGTCTGTTCTTGCCTTAGCTGGGAAGATCTTAGTTACTCTTTCCTTGTTTCCTCCTCTGGTGATGTTTGCATTTCTTGAGGTTTTGTTCTGTATAGCTATGTAGGCAACAAAGGATATCCTTTGGTTTATCAGGTCTCCCTCCATTTACCAGCCTAGGAGGTTATTAAATAGTTTTGTGAGCTGATGTTTCGCTTCAGTTACCTGTAGGCCATCTGGTACCCCTCTGATGCGGATATTTTGGTGTCTGCTCCTGTTCTCTACGTCCTCTAGCCCTACGCGTAGGAGAAATATTTGTCTTGTATGTTTATTCATTATCGCGTCTTGTCGGGCCTGTTCTGTCTCTAGGCCTGTTTGACGTGTTTCAATGGTGTCGAGTCTCGTGAAGATGGCGGATAGCTCCGTCTTTATGATTGTCGTCTCACTCCTCTGTGAGTCTTTAATATCTGCCAGTAGTTGTATGAGGTCAGATTTAGTTGGTAGCGTAGCGATTAGTTCCCACAGCTCTTGGGACTCTCTGGCTAGCCTGGTTGGTGATGCGTTCCATGAGGAGGCCTCGCTATCATCCACCATGTTTGACTCTTGGTTTACCGCATCTCCTTATTTCTCGAAGAAATTGGCAATTTCTTTGGACTTTTTAAGAGCCTGTGTTCTCTGGCTTAGTGGGGTATTTGCTATCTTCAATGTCTTGCCCATTTTCACCTGTTTTTGGGCTTTATTTCTATGTTGATGTGCCTCGATGCAGGGAGCCTTAGATTTGTGCGTCTGCTCACTCTGCCATCCAGCCACGCCCCCCTATTAACTATTTTTCTATGATAAATAAATGTAGCCTTTATATGAAATTCCCCCATAGTGTGATACTGACACAAAAAAATACTCTTCAAACTATTAATGTACATTAAAAGTTACTGGGGGCCTTTCTGTGGAATTGTCGCTGTAAGAAGAACCACAGTCATCTGGGCCGATTGGGCTCACAAGAGCCGGGGGCCCCACTGGGTGCTTTCCTGGTGTCCCGCTGACCCTGCCTATATGTCATGTCGATCATTAAAGGCAGCTAGCCGTACACAGGCTCAGTCCATATAGTACAATAAGACAGATGGCCAAGTACTATAATGCATAGCTGTCTAGAGGTTGACCTGTTTTGCCAATATTTAAGTTGTATAGGAATTAGGGCCTCATGGGGCCCCCTCTACATCTTGAGGCACCCGCAGGGTCTGCTTCCTCTGCAGATAAGCAACCAACCGCATGCGCACTACCTCTCCTGAAGCCACAGATTCCATGCTGCTCATGTGTCCATTCGAATTTCAAATCCTTCATGTGAATTTAGTAAATGGGCCCCTCAGCAGGCCCGGACTGGCAATCTGTCGGTTAGGGCAAATGCCAGATGGGCTGCTATAAGGTGCCATAGAAAGTCAGTATTTAGTGGGCTGGTGGGGACTGTTTGGGCGTCTATGTGGGCTGATTGGGCCTCTGTGTACCTGAAATGCCAGGGCCTATTTTGATTCTCAGTCCAGTCCTGCCCCTCAGTGTTAACTTATAGCAGACTGGTGTTTACTGGCTTTTGTTCTCATGTTACTCAGATGTTTGCTTGGGGCTTAAACTAATGACTGTGCATGGGTCATGTGAACACTTATGCCAATGTTTAACTCCTGTGACAAAGGCTGATGGGTGTGAATCAAATCATCCTGTGACAAAAATAAGAAGGGAGCATGATCCAAGTGGTCTTCTGTGTTTAAGATGTATTATTGTAATAATAATTCAAAAATAAATCATAGTGTTACAGGAAACTGAGCCTGAGTGAGACCCATTCTCTACAATCCTTTATATACAAGATATAAATATGTTGTTGGTATGATCAGAATTCTAGTTTAGGCATGTTAGATGCATTGAATCAATATTGCCCAAACTGGCAAATATAATCCGACCAGGCAATCTAAAAAGGATATGTATACCTGCACAAATTTTAAACTTGGTAGCTGTTTTTTCTTAAAATAAGGAGTTATGTGACATAGAGCTTTTATATAGGTCTAAGATGGCTTCAAATATCCATATAATTTAACATGATGTAATGTTATAGCTCATCATTCAAAACATTCTGAGACTTGTGACATAAATGGTATAATTCATTAATTAGTGAATAATTTAATGAGTGCAAGTTATGGCATCACTGAGCATAATCTCTAATGATAAATTTTTATTTAATACTGTAAATTTATTATTATTAGAAATTTTGAACACCATTGATATTTTATTGTGTACACAAGACTGAATTTCTGAATATAAAATAATATCCTGGGATATAATGCATAATAATATCCCTTACAGAGCATAGCCAAAGCCAAATGTATAAATACTGAAAAGGGTCCTTGGAAACCTATCCTTCACTATGCCCACACACAAACCTCACTAACAAGGATTTCATGTGTGTGTGTTGGGATGGTCTGCAGTTTTACCCCACAACAGATTATAGCAGCAGGGACCCACTTTTGTTGCCTATGCCATAGCAGCCATAGGACAAGTGGAGGGTATCAAGAGAATGGACCCAGCCATGTCTCCCTTAACTCAAATAACAAGGGAGTTGTGTTTCCTGAGATCACGGACCTTGAAAAAATAGAGCTGTTGCACACCAATGTGCTGGATTATATTATTATATATATGGTGAATATTTTGTACTACAGTTTCATGTTGAGTTTTATTGGTCTTTTTTTCATTGGGCTTGAGATTTTATTTACAGCCACTAGAAACATACAGAAGTGTCTAATTCTTGCACATGATTGTTCAGAAAGCTTATTGATTTAACATTTGCTTGTTGCTTTAAATATGACATTGTATTCACATCCTAGACATCCCACCCTCTGGCTCAGCAATGTAAATGTTGTCTTTTAATGACTTAATTATAATTATTTTAAGTGCATTTCTGTGTAGTTTTTCCCTAGGCCTTACATCCTTCCGTTTACATTCATGCAAGGTTTTAGATATGGAAAAATATTCACAGGACCGATGTAGCCAAAGCTAAACTTTGCGGGGGCTGTTTATTGAACTTCTAATTTACCTTGGTTTTGGGGCAAAAACTGGAATTTTTCATGGAAAAATTTAAGATTTATTATACCCCAATTCTGCAAAAAGCCTGAATGTGAAAATCCACCATCTCAGACCAGTTGTGGTCCTGTTTAAGTCAATGGGAGAGCCACGAATTTCAATATGAAGATATTGGGGTTTGCGCTGAATTTAGACAGACAATCCAGACAAAAAATCAAAAGAGATGGGTTTTCGCTCAAATGTTTTTTCCCAAACCGAATAATTCAAGGTTTTTTTATTAATAAATAAGGTCAAATCAAGCATGGGAGTTTGGTCGTTTTTTTTTTAATAAAATATCAGATAAAGTCAGAGTTTATTAAATAACCCCCTTAATGCGCTCTTATAATATTTTTTATGTAGTCTCGACTGGCGATATTTCTCTTTTTAATCTTATGTTAAAGGAATTGTTCGGTATAAAAGTAAAAACTAGGTAAATAGATAGGCTGTGCAAAATAAAAAATATTTTCAATATAGTTAGTTAACCAAAAATGTAATGTATAAAGGCTGGAGGTACTGTAAGTCTAACAGAACAGAACACTACTTCTTGCTCTTCAGCTCTGTTGGTTTACACTGACTGGTTACCCTGGTTAACGAACTATATATTAGAAACATTTTTTATTTTGCACAGCCTATCAATTTACCCAGTTTCTAATTTTACCCTGAACTGTTCCTTTAATACATTTGTTTTATGTTGAATACAGTGGGGGTGATATAGAAGGAGACCACAATGAAACAATATTGAATAAATCATATTCACATGAGAGTCTGTATTACTGATAATCACTGCTAGTGATTAAACAGAAATAAATGCTGTGCATTGTATGTAGTGAATGTCTTGTGACTTTGCTACAAAATTTCTCTCAAGTTCACACTCAGGGGCAGATTTATCAAGGGTCAAACTACGAAGTGCAAAGAAAAGTTAAAATTCGAATTCAAAAAGACCAACCAAAAATTATGTCAAAGTTTTTTTCCCTTCGAATAGGTCCATTTTCAATCAAATAGGTCTGTATTTGATCGAATTCTAATCGAAGTAATAGCACATTCGTTCAAATTTGATTCAAAGTTTTTCCCAAAAAAACATTGAATTTTTAGTCCACCAATTGACTCCAAATAGGTTCTAGTAGGTGCCCCATAGGCTAAAACAGCAATGGCGAATGATCGAAGATGAATTTTAAAGAGACCGTACATGATAAATTTTGAGTGCCTATCCAGTAAATAAAAATGTATGCAAAAATGTTAACAACTAAATCCAGTGGTAGAACTGAGGTGATTGTGATGGTTGGGTACCTGTCTTCTGTGATGAGAAGTACAATAGGTCTTTCTGTGCATACACTGATGGAAGCCTGATGGGGTGGCACTGAAATTAAATGCAGCACTGGCTGGAATTGGGTACTCTATTAGGGGTGGGAAGTGGCTTGATGGTGGGTCACGTGGGCCTCGGGATTACCATGAAAGGAATGCTAGTCTGATATATTTCTATATAATATATTGATAATGAGTGCAGAGGACCTCTTTTAGACACATTTCTACACAATATAAAAAATGGAACTATAGACTAAAGATCTATGTTGTCCCTGTTTTTTGGTATCAGTTATAATGTTGAGTATTTTTTTCCCTTTTATTCGACGCAAAGCCTGCCTTGATAAATTGTTCGAAAGGAGTATGTTAGACACTAATCAAGAGTCATAGAGGGAACATGTCTTTTTAAGAGTAAGCTTTACCCTACATTTATCTTTTTATTTACAGACAATAAAGAATGAGGGCATGATATAGGTGGATTACACAACAAACTTGTTAGTTTCTCATAAATGCCGTGTCTTTCTGTACAGTACCTGTCTGCTGGTGGTGCACCCAGTGACCATGAGCCTTCCCACCACAAGATCAGTTGCATTGTAGTGGCTTTAACTCCTCTGCCTGCCCCTGTGAAATCTATAAACCCCTGTCATCCATGTTGTAAGACCAATAGAGTACTGTTATTATTTATTTATCAGAAGTGCAATGTTTTCCTTTCAATAATTAGGAAAGCTGATTGGACAGAATCTTGAGAGAAAATAAATTAAATATAAATGCTTTGCTTTCTTGCAGTGTCAGGTTATTTATTACCATTCGACTTGCGCTAGATGATATAACAGGAACCCTGCAGCAGCCCAGTCCATCTTCCACATGTAATGATCTTTGGCTCACATTGTGTCATTGTATTCTTGTTTCTTGAAAATGTTTCTGTTCATTGCAGTCATAAAGTCAACGTGTTGTGAAAGATTCCACCAAGACCTTATCAAAGATATTGTTAAAAAGGAAGCTGGGAGTATATGAACAGTATTTTCTCCATCACACATTAATAATACAAAACATTAATAAGGCTCTTAAATTGCTTCTAGCTGATATTCAATGCAGAATAAATATAACTTGCTTTTATGTTTACTTTGTACTGTTTTTGCTCATGCAAACAAACAAATCATTCTTTAGATTTAAAAAATGGCCTAAGCACTGTTCAAGCTACATACACCACTAATTTTCTCCTTTCAATTTGCCTTTTAGATGCTTTATGGAAAAACTCTAGCAGTACAGGCAGTCTACAGGTTTACTGATGAGATTCTGTAAGTTTGTTCTTAAGTTGAATTTGTAAGTTGAAACATATACATTTACTTATTAAATGCCACTTAGACAAATATCTGTCTTAACATAGTAATTATGTTTACCTTTCTGTGCATATTTATGTTTACCTTTCCGTGCTCTGCAGTAGACAACACACACCTGAGGGGATAGGGGCAGGTGGTTTACTAAAGCTAAATGCTAATAAAAGTCAAGCAAACCATAGTATGTTACTGTAATAGCCTCTGTTTGTAAGTATGAGTTTATATATAAGTCAGGTGTATGTAACTTGAGGACTCTCTGTACTGTACTTCTACAGATCCATGTATAACAGTAACAATGTATGTTTCAGATACTACTTGCTTATGGAAATTTTCCTTGAATGTTATACATTTCATAATCATCCATAATAGAAACATGTTGGCTACAAAGGTACATCACCAGAGAAGGTACATCTGATTCATAGTTAATTAACTTTGCTGCATGTTGCTATGAATCTAGTTTTAAAACGATGATATACCAGCCTCAGAGTTATGATACGGTACATGTACAGCTTTACAATGCACTCTCTCACATTAAATCCTAATAAAGGTATTTATTATTATAGATCCTAGGATTCTTTTATTGACTTGGTATAAATTTACTGATATATACAGTAGGGTTACAAAAGCCAAATGATCAGTGTGAGTACATAATGCAAACAGTAGTTGATAATGATAAAATGAACTGCATATAGAACAAAAAAAAAACCTTCATTGTGGAATGTTGCCAGTTTGACAGAATGCAACTGTGCTCCTTTTGGATCCCTTTGTCAATTTATAATATTTGTGTGCAGTTAAAATCATATGAAACAAAGTTTCCTAAGAATATCTGGTATGGAGGCCCACTGTTCCTAAGTTACATTCTATCTGTGAGTTCAGGTATTGGGAAGGATTGAAAATTTAATCTGCCGATGCATCGTCAGCCCAAGGGCTGATGGGTCTAAGGGGGAAATTCACTAAGATGCGAAAATTTGCGGCGTAAATTCCACTTCACAAGCCCAGGAAACCTTTAATCAATCAAATAAAGTTGTCCTATTGCCCTACATGTGTCCCCTGTATAGTTGAGTTGCCATATGTTAGGAAATGTAGGGGTGAAGGAGGGTAACTCCCCCAAAAAACTATCTTTTTCAGACTATCACCCTAGAATGGTAAAACACGCCAGTGTTTTTTTGGGACTTAGAAAAATTTTCCAAATTTTTTTTCAAACTCCTATCTATTGTATTAAACTTCGCCAGGTCTGACCAGGCAAAGTAAAGTCTAGCGTAAGTGGTAACATTCAGGAAAATTTTGATCCTAGTGAATTTGCGCAATTACGATCCTTCGTCAGTGCGCAACTTTGCCTGGCATAAGGGTGCGAAGTTGCGCAAGTCTATCTACTTCACTGTTAGTGAATTTGCGAAGTTGCGAAATTATGTCACACTGGCGAATTAGCGCTAGCGTTAGACGATTCACGCTTTAGTGAATTTCCCCCTAAGAGTGTACCCGATTGGCCTATGCATGGCTGCCTTTATTCCTCTGAAAAAGAACCATGCACAGCAAGACACACTTGAATGTCTTTCCCACACCTGCTGATGTAAAAGGAAAAGGGTTAGGTAGTAGTTTCAGTGTATATGAATAGCTTTCTGTACATTTGTACTGCTGAGTATAACTGCTTTTAATTGTTTAGACAAATATGTATTATTCTAAAGAATATTGAAAGTAATAAAACAGTGTCAGGCCAGTACACTAATTGAAAAATCAATAAGATGGTGATTAAAAGAGAACTAAACCCTTAATGAAAAAACCCTACCCCCTACCCTACATAGACCCCCTCTCTTCTCCCCCCCCCCCCCCAGCCTAGCTGCTACCCCTGGTAAATACCCCTAATGCTTTACATACCCCTCGGTGCAGATTCAGGGCATTGGAAGTCGCCATCTTCCAACAATTCAGTAATCATAGGGGTCTTCTTCCTTCACTTCGGCAATTTCCAGGACTTTCGGCGCATGCACAGTTGTGGTGAAACGGAAGATTGCTGCAACTGCGCATGCGCCGATACTCTGCTCTCATTCAGAAGATTACCGAAGAGTAGAAGATGGTGCCCATGAACTCCGATGCCCTGAATCTACACAAGGGGTAAGTAAAGAGTTAGGGGCATTTACCCAGAGCACTACCTTGGCTGGGGGGAGCAGGGAGTTTTTTTAATTAAGGGTTGAATTCTCCTTTAAGCATAGCAGAGGAGATAAATGAAGGTTATACTTCTTGTATTATTTCCTACTTTTTTCTGTTTTTTTCCCCATGTCACTTTACTATCACCATTGTACCTTATTATTAACCAGTCGATTTACTGTCTGGATTTACACTGTCTTACCCAACCTGTCTCATCATCTATTGGATCACTGTGACTTTTAATACTATTTTATGCAGTGACTAGAGATGAGCAAAGTGCTTCATCAGAAAAAAAGCTCTTGTACCAGAAACAAATACATACATTGACTTTCACATCAGCCAATGGGACCAGAGCCACATTTGTAGAATATGTAGCCTCAGCAACTTGAAGAAAGGATATCTAGAAGGTATGGAGAAGTCACCACCATTGGAAGAAAAGAAAGACAGGAGCCTTTTCATTCAATAAAATTGTGGAGATTATGTAACAGTGTATGGAAATATATGTGTCATAAAAACAAATTAAAATGCTAGAAACACCTAAACAAAAATCGAATTTGTTTTTCCATTGGCTCCAATGCATTAAGGAAAGAGCTTTTACACAAAGTGTGCCATATAATTATTTAATGCTTTGGGACATTGTTACATATAATGCTGTAGAACACAGTAGTAGTTGCAGATCTACTAAGGTTTAGATGGCAATTTTTTTTGGTCAATTTAAAACCAACTCAAATTTGAGTTTGAATGTGAGATTTATCACACCTTGACCCACTGAACCATTTGAAGATGTTAATAGCTTTCCTGACATTCAAGTTTTTTTGTTGAGGATTCGGATTCGATTCTGATTTACAGGCCATTCCTACTCGATAGAATGTTAAGACGTTCGAGTTTTTACTTAAATGAGCTCCCATTCGAGTTGTGCGTACATTCAACTTTATTAGAGTTAAAAACAATTCTCATAACTCAAAAATTCAGCATTTGATTAATAACCCCCTTAATGCCGCAGCTGACAATTTATTGTTCTGCTGTACGTCACTGTTCCATGTAATGCTCTGGGTACGTGTACCACAGAGAGTTAAACTGCACTGTATTATTGACCTTTGTGGCTTATTTATTAAGAGATTTTCTGACAAGCATACCTTAATATACTCAAAGCTAATTCATTCTGTTACTCACATGCCTGTGGTAATATTATTAAATTCCATTGTATTGTACTACTGCTCTGCCTAGGATCATTATCCTTGCCACCTATCAGAATTTCACCCGGACAGCCCGTTATTTGGAAGGGCTGTCTGGGTGAGACCTTCCTATTTGGATTTGGAAGTCCGGACAGGACATAATAATGCCAATCGCTGAATTGAATTGAAGGGGCACATTTACTAATTTTTAAAATTCGAATTTTGAAGTAATTTTGGGCTACTTTGACTATCAAATAGCCCAAAATTAGATTTAAATTGAAAAAATTTGAATTTCAAAGTACTGTCCCTAATTCGACCATTCGCCACCTTAAACCTTCTGAATTGTCATTATAGCCTATGGGGGGCCTCCCATAGCAGTTACAGGCAATTTGCTAAAGTTTTGCAAATTCAAATTTTTTTAAAAGGTGTATTGTTCGAATCGTTCAAATCAAACTCAAATTCGATTGAAAAATGACCCCCATAAAAAAGAATTTTATGGTCGAATTTCGAAGTTTTTTCGCTTAGAAATTTGACCATTAGTAAATGTGCCCCTAAGTATAATGCATTGTAAATACATTTTAATTTAAAGGTACTGAGGAATATTACAATAATATTAATTACAATATTGTAATTATTACAATACAAACCCCAATCACTGCAGCTTCCAAAATGTAGAATGCTACATACTATGTTTAGGTTCAGGCCAAATTGTATTGGTGCCCAAGGCTGGGTTTATAGCCTGCGTATCTCCTCCTGCTTACTTATTCCCTTGGCTGACAGTCTGAACTCCACCAGAGGTTGGCCCACATGATCTCCCAAGGCACATGCATCTGTAGCCTGTCCTCAGTTCAGGTCCTGAATTATTTTTTTTGACCTTTCAAAAGAGCACAACTAAAATCCTCCTGTGGCCATCCTGATCACAAGACTAAGCAGTAGCCAAATGAGAGCATTAAAGGGGTTGTTCACCTTTGAGATAACTTTTAGTATGATGTAGAGAGTGACATTCTGAGATAATTTGCAATTTGTTTTCATTTTTTATTATTTACGGTTTTTGAGTAATTTCGCTTTTTATTCAACAGCTCTTTAATTTGCATTTTCAGCAGTCTTGTAACTAGGGCCCAAATTACCCTAGCAACCATGCATTGATTTGAATAAGAGACTGGAATGTGAATAGGAGAGAGTCTGAATAGAAGGACCAGCAATAAAAAGTAACAATAACAATACATTTGTAGCCTTACAGAGCATTTGTTTTTTTAGAAGGGGACGGCGACGCCCATTTTAAAGTTGCAAAGAATCAGACGAAAAGACAAATAACTATAAAACTATAACAAATAAATAATAAAAACCAAATGAAAAGTTGCTTAGAATTGGCCATTCTATAACATAATAAAAGTTACCGTAAATGTGAACCACTCCTTTAAGTAGCAACAAAGTATATAGTATTTGAAAGGAGTTTTAGTCTTTTCATAGCATTGTTCATGCATCTTTGTTTTGCATTTGCTCATTTCAACCCTATTAATCCGTCTTCACAATACACAATATTGTATTGCTTTTGTTTCCCTTATCCATTTTTACTTTCCCAACCTCTCTTCTTTAGTTGTTCTTTGTACACTATACACTTATTACTATATAGGGTTTATTCTACCTGAATTACAGCTATTATTTTAACCTAAGTCTATGCATGTGTAGACACAAAACTGAAAATAATACTCCTCAACCAAGTTATCTCTCATGTAATTCCCCTTTCCACTCCAGTTAATAGACTTAATTCATGCAGGTCACAGATACTTTGGCTTCACTGTAGCTGGCACATTTTCAAATAGTTTTTCTGTTAATGTTTTTGGAGAAAACTTTGGTATTGCACTTCATCCTATAAAGTCATAGTACAATATATAGTATATGAATTTAATTATAACTTTAATTGAGGAATAATTATAACATAGAAATAATGAGAACATCAGAAGTATTAAAATGAATGTACCCAGAATATATATGTATTAAGGGACACACGCTCTCAATCTCCTCCATTCTGACATATAAATATATACTTCCTATATATTTAGGTGCCTCTTTAATAATCTCTCACAACACACTGCCACCTTGACACCATGTTAGCCTGTTTATAGAGGGTCAGTATAGAAAAATTTGTAAGCATTTTGACTATATATGGGCGCCGCCATTGTGGATGCAGCGCTGAACAGGAGAGGACGCGCCGCCCGGAGCTAAATGTAAGCCTCCGGGCGGCGTGATCCTGACAGACAGAACATGACAGAGCAAGGGGAACTTGCTGGGATCAGTGTACAAGGAAGAATCTGACATCAGAACTTTGCTACAGAACACACTGTAATCGTAGGGTCACACATAGGGCTGAACTATAGATTTGATGATGAAACAAAAAATTGAAGCAACAGTGTTGCCACCAACCTAATTCTATATTTTTGAATGTTAGATTAAGGACAGATTTATGTGATTTATAAATAGTACCCTGTACTGCCATTTCCTTAAAAAGGTGTGCAGAATGACAACTTAATCCCAAGAAAATCACTTTTTAAGTTGCTGAGGCTACAAATTCTACAAATGTTGGTCCCATTGGCTGATGTGGAAGGCAATGTATGTATTTTTTTCTGGTACAAGAGCTTTTTTTCTGATTAAGCACATCATGGCAAATTCTAGTGATGAAACAGTGAATTTTGACCCAAAACTGTACCAGGTGAAAACTTTTGCTCATCTCTAGTCACTGCATAAAATAATGCTGTACCCCCTAGCATTACATGGCATAGGGGCATCCAGCACAAGATGTAACAGTAGCCACAAGTATTAAAAGTCATATTGATCCAATAGATGATGAGACAGGTTGGGTAAGACAGTGTGTATCCAGACAGTAAATGGACTTGTTAATAAAAAAAAGAATGTTATAACTTTGCCATTATTTTTATCAAAACTTTTTTCTTAATCTCCAGTTTTAGGGTTGGGGCAGATGGGCAAATTTGGGGAGATTTAGTCGCCTGGCGACTAATTGCCTCTTCTGCATGATGACAGTCTCCCCGAACTGTCTTCTTCCTGCCTTCATCTTCCAGCGACTTGGGAAATCGAAGTGCTGTCAGTGCATTAGCGCAGGCGATTCTTCATTCAAGCAGACAGAAGGCAATTCAGGGAGACTGTTGCCACGCAGAAGAGGCGATTAGTCGGCAGGCGACCAAATCTCACCAAATCTGCCCCAACCCTTTACTGCCACCTTTTGTGTATAATCCTCCAAAACTGTAAGTAAGAAACCTTTAGAATGTAAATTCTTGTGAGAAGGGCCTTCTAATCCCATTTCTATTCTGTAATCCTTGTTAAATTATTGCAAGAGCCCTGTTTGTTCTAAATGAATGCAAAGTGCTACATAATGTGCTGATGCTGTATAAGCAATATACAGTGTTAACAATTCCTATTACTTTCCACATTTCCTTCCTTGAAAAAAATGTAAGGAGTTATTTAGAAAATGGGGGTATAAAGTGCAAAGTGCTTCTAATAACACAGGAAGGTCAGGGTTGCAAACTTAATTCTATTTCACATGTACATGTATCAGCAGCAAAATCTTGGGACTGGAGTGGAAATGACAATTCTTAACAATTTGTAACAATCCTGTACATATGATATATAGAAGGCTCCACCAATCACCACTAAGCGTTAGAGTGTCAGACAAGAAACAAGGACATGTTGCTTTCAATAACATGGGAAGTAGGCACAAAGGCCATACTTTTTTTTTTTTAAAATACATTTAAACAGCTTTGGCACTCTTGTATAATGAAGTTAATTTATTGTAACTGACTTTGAAAGTGCTTGTAAATTACACATAGTATAACAGTTTTTTTAACAATTTTTTTTAACAGTTCCTGCTGTAGATAGCTGAGTATAAACAGTCTCTGCATGTGGCCATGTATTCAAACCCTGAGATTTATGGATATTTGAAGTACACAAAGTTGTATTCTGCTTTGCGCAAGTTTGCTTCTAATTCCATGTCACGCTTTGTTTGAGTTGTAACTGGAATCAGGCAGCAGGCTCTAGATAACCTTAAATGGTTGAGTTTATTCATTCATAGGCTTCGTTGGAATGAATTTAAACAGAACTGCAGAATTGCAGCCACAGTTTATAATTCCCATTGAGTGAGAATGCCGCTGCTGGATCTTGTTTCTAAATAAAGGGGAACATTATAATGTTACGGTCTAGATGCATTTCATAGTTTCTATAGTCTATTTAAAGGGACATTTTGCATAACATTTTCCCTGATCTTTCATTTTAGATAAAATGCCAGATTAAAACTGTATTTGTCCCAGCATAGATCTCATCATCCATGGTGTCCAGCCCTGAATAGTCAGCTCCCACACCCACCTAACCAAATCATAGTAAGTTAACTGCTAGTTGATCCAGTGGAAGGCAAAAAAACCCCATCTGAAGCCTTTTCAATTTGCTTCAGAGGGGGAAGAAATTCATTCCTGACTCCAAAATGGCAATCGGACTAGTCCCTGGATCAACTTGTACTATGAGCTATCTTCTACAACCCTGTATTTCCTCACTTGCTAAACAGCCATCTAAACCCTTCTTAAAGGGATCCTGTCATGGGAAAAAAATTTTTTCAAAATGTATCAGTTAATAGTGCTG
>CM044434.1:46400229-46411471 GCA_024363595.1 Xenopus borealis | reverse complement strand
TGAACCCCACCTCCTCCCTTGCATACACCTGTTCTGTGTTGTAGCTGCAATCGATAGGGGAAGTCAGGGAGAAAGCAACCATTGTTTCAGGTGGGTCTGGGTCAATGGGACCTACCTGGATTTTTCTCTGTGGTCCACTGGCTCTGTCTGACCCTCATCCATTATGAAGCTTAGGGCAACATAGGAAGTGCAGGAAATGTACAAAATGTCCATCTTAATGGGTTGGAAGTGTGGGAGAGATCTGCAATTGAAGGGCAACATGGCAACAGTAAAACTTAATCAGTGTTTTGACTAACCAAGGCTAGGTTAGAAATGACCAAACTGTATAAAAAATTGGAATGATACAAATGTGTTTTTTTAATTTTAACTCGCATTGACAGTTCCAGATGGAGTTCAGTTTGTTGGGACCCTTTTTTCAAGCAACAGTCTATCTTTGTGATTGATCTTTGACTTGTCCCGTGTCCATTTTCTCTGATGCACTTTGTACACTTTTGGCACAAGTCAACATGATTTTATTACTTAAAAACGTGAATTAATATTTTTGTTTCACTCACACTTTGATCTCCAGCTTTTAATCTGATTTCAAAACCTCCCTGAGCTCTGATGGTACTTAAAAATAATAAATGAAGTGGTGATTTTCAGGCATCTTGTATATTCCAAACATACAGGTAAATTAGTATTGAAAAGTCTTAAGGATTTTTCAGCAAAGTTTAATTTAATTAACTCCGTAGCACAAAAAAAGCACAAGAAGTAACAAAAATCCCCTGTGGCTGGATAATAAGGTATTAGGCATAATCCAAAGAAATATGAGTGCATGCAGATTGTTAAAATTAGAAGTTACAGAGGTGTCAATAAGCAACAGCAAAGTAACAGAAGGTGTAGCTGGAACCCACTCAGACCATGAAAAGCCATTGTATAATGTAGGTGAAAAGGGCTAAATAAAAAGCATTAGGAATATGAGAACTGTGAGCAGACTACAACTAGTCATCTAAATATATAAATATAAATGAGTATTAAGTCTATAATGTATCTGTGAATTTGTGGGTTAAAATGGATGTTTGCACCCTACGTGGCTTACAGTATATAGTGGGGTTTAGATGTAGAGAATGTTTTTCAATGATTATGTTTGATGGACTGCAATGTCACTATGCACCTATGTAACATATACACATACTGATTTGCCTTTGGTAAATCAGTGCAAATAGTAAGATTAAAGGAAAGTAAAGCCAAAGAATACACAATGAATCATTAACAGGATGTGTAAAGGTTTTGTAATACTATCAGTAACTTTTAGTACACTTCTGCGATGAGGGACCTTTGTTAACATATAACGTCAGATTGGAGGCAGACAATTGGTTTTATTGCGTTTACTTAAAACTTTCCTACAGTACAGAAAGAGATCCTATGAAGAAAAATATGTCTACAATTTCAAGACCTTGTAGAGAGAGAGAGAAAGGCTGGCAGAAATAGGACCTCAATCAATAGAAAATGCTATTTATAAATGGTGTTTTTTTATTTAAACAATCTATTTCATCATATTCATGGTACAGTAAAGCCATACACATTTTGTGCCACACCTGGGCACTTAATCATAGTCTAGTGAGACTATTAAGACATACAGTAAACAGAATTTTAAAGCAGAGAACCTAGCCTGGCAAAGGTGAGACGGGCTAAAAAGAGACAAAAACGCTTCACGTGCAAGACATTCAACATAATGCCTTCTGAAATTAGAAGGTATTTACCTGCCTTGTGCTATATATACACATAGCACTGCCTTAAAGTGATACTGACACGTTCCTATAAAAATCATAGGAATAT
Source organism: Xenopus borealis (assembly GCA_024363595.1). Classification (NCBI taxonomy): domain Eukaryota; kingdom Metazoa; phylum Chordata; class Amphibia; order Anura; family Pipidae; genus Xenopus; species Xenopus borealis. The sequence goes on along the minus strand of CM044434.1, from coordinate 46,409,653 downwards.
GTCAGTATGAAGTAAATGCTACAGAAGAAATATTTCTCCTCAAAGCCCCACACAAACCTGCCCCCAGCCCCACAAACCCACACTAACCCTCCTAAAAGATTTCCTCAACTACTTCGTACATCTTCACTGATGCAGGGCGGTGTAACTTTTCCATAGGCTGATTATGAATCAAAACAGTACTCCTTTATGTCCCTGTTTGTGACCAACTATGCACCCAGAACCACTGGTTTTATTGTACAGATAGAGTCTAATAGTTCAGAGCCATATATGCAAACTTGCAGACAGCCTGTTTCAATCTTGTCAGATCTCTTCAGTGCAAGATATTGGAACATGGCTTCTGAGTGGGTAGGACTTATGTAGTAGTGAAGCAGAGGACCTAACCTGGTTAGGGTGAGCCGGCTAAAAGGAGCCAAAAAGCCATTCACAATGCAAGGCTTGCAACATAAAGCCTTCTGAAATCAGAAGGTATTTACTTGTCTTGTGCCATACGCTGTACATAGCACTGCCTTAATACCATAAACGAGAGTTTAACTCTCACATTTTAACTAATCACAATGATTTTAACAAAATACCCAGTCATATTTCATGTAACAATGTATTTAGAGCATTTTCCAATTTCTGAAGGTCTGGGGCCTCAACCCACTGTTAAGCTAAAACTGACTCTTCTTTTGTCTTCATGTTTGTGATTTGCCAATTTATCTTGGAATCCAAAACAGGATGAGGGGTCAGTGGAGGGAGGAAAGATAAGGGTAGAGGGTTCATGGAACTCTATGTATGTTCAAATATTCTTTATGTGGCCTTCCAAGAAGAGAACTAAGAAAAATGTTGGTGTTGTAGAGCTGGGTCTGCATATTTGTGTTCCCTGCCTTTTACCCTATTGCTGTTATATTCAGAGTGGTTTGTCATAGAAAATGTATTCTTGTCTATGATGGCTATGTGTGTGTATATTTGTATCAGTGTTTGTTGTTTTGTGCATGATAGAGAGGGAATTTTGTGTGTATGCAGGATGTACCACGTTTTTTTAGCCACAAACTAAAAAGGTTGACATTTGAGAGCTGCTCAGATTGGAGGATTTTAAAATAATTCAACCTTTCATTGTACACAATCAACCTTCCTCTGTGAAGTCAGAAGAACAGAATATACTACTAGCAAATGCCAAGCTGTAAACATTCCTTGAGTTCCAGGCCTAGCAGTTGGCAAAGCACAAGCTCCCTAAGCTGACTGCAGATGGGATTCCTCTCCCAAAGTAGTGCATATAAACCCTTTTAATTCTTCCAGCTCCTTACTATTTAAAAGGGAATTGCACTCCTTTTTTTTTAAAGTGACACTAACAAAAAAAATCACTCTTCAAAAGATTAATGTACATTAAAACTTACTTATAGGTAAAATTTTGCTGATATTTCCTTGACTGTTTTGGCAACCTGACTGCCCTTTCTAATCCTGTCAGAGTTTCTTATGCTAACAAAGTGGTGCTGCACAAATATGGTAGCCCCCTTGTAGAGAAACATGGTAATGAGATAGGTAATGTAGAAACACAGGGGAAATGATTTTATGGCAAAATTATAACTAGCATGCAATACTGGGGCCAGTATGTCCATACTTAATACATATCTGTGACATGGTGCTTTTGTTTCTGTTTGATTCATTTAAACATGCTGTATACAGGGCCGCCATTAGAAATCACCCTGGCACCCAAGCCCCACCCCTGATCCTGCCCACTCCACATCAAAGTTAAAAGACCACACAGACATCAGCGCTAAAAAAGTAACCCCCACCCACACACATATTGATGGTCAGGGCTCCCTTATAAGTTAAAAAAAAACATTGGCGCCAGGGCCACTCATAAAAGTTACAAAAAAATTGGGGCCCCAAAAAATATATTTTTAAAAAAACCTTGGCGCCAGGACCCTCTTACAAGTTAAAAAAATTGGGGCCCCAAATTTTTTTTTTCTAATTGGTGGCAGGGGCCTATAGGGATTAAAAAAAACCCATTGGTGTCAGTAGAATTGAACTCGTGGCTTCAGGACTTCCTTTCGTGACATCGGATATTTTCGCCGCTTCAGGACTTCAGTGTCTGCTCCTTCGTGACTTCGGGTCTTTCCGCCGCTCCAGGACTTTGACTGTTTGGCACTTACATCATTCTAATTAGTTATGACATTCTGCCGGGACATCGGAAGGCTAAAGGCAGCACTCGTTCAATGCTAGAAAGGGGGGCCCGGCTCTTCGAAAAGTGCAGCACTGCCAGGCCCCCCTTCAGGCCCCTTGGTGTTAGTGTTTTGTTCAGTGTGTGTATATATATATATATATATATATATTTACATTTATATTGGGGTGCAGCCTTGAGCTCAAGAAGTCTTATGGTAGTGGTGCATGGTGACGCCTGATTTGATACAATAAACACATTGGAAGAGCAATTATGTGTGCCAGTTTTGTCTTCTTCATGGGCATTCTAGATGGGTGCCAATCTTATTCTGTACTGAGCACCAGGATGTAACCAGAGAGATTGGGTGTTCCTGTGAGTTTTCTATGTAACGGAATATTGTTTTTTCCATTTATCTTGGACATGTCCCTTAATAACTAGACCCTGGACTGACATTATATCCGAAAATGAGGATTGCTGGGGTAGGTCTCCATTTTAAAATAGATGATAATACAGTGAGCTTTCAACTACAGAGAAGAAGACATTTGGTAAACAAAAGCAGAGGGTTGCCCTGCATCCCTATCTTGGATAAACAATATTAAATGACAATAGTAATTCATATGTATTCAGAACTATTACATTTTTTATTTACTATTATATTTCAGTGTAATACAACATTGTTGCAGTGCACTGCTCATTACTACACAGTGATTCAACACAGGGAGGACATTAGTATGTCCCTTCTGTTGGTGGGAGCATCAGATTACAGTGTCATTTGCGAGGGATTATGGAAATTGTTTCATAACAGTAGTGGACTATAAACCTGTATTTATTGTTATCATTATCATTGGTATTTCTTTAGATCACTGGGAAACTAATATTTCCTTATGTTGGTTCAACGAGAATTTTGCCATATGCCTGATATGGCATTTTGTACAAAAGTATCTCTAGATCAGTGATTTCTACTCCTATCTGTAGTGCACAGTAGTGTTATTTTCACTAATCATAGCTGGATCATCTGACAGTACAACTGTACAAGATTTGCTGTCATTCAGTTACTGATTTACTGACAGTGATTATATCCTGTAAATGGGAGGTGTGTGAGGCCAGGGAATAATATTACCAATTATGCAACTATTATATAATAATAATTGATTTTTTTTTTCATACCAACATTTGTACAAACTGTAAATGCACATTAGTAAAATACAAACCAAACCAGTTTTTCTAGTTCTCTTGGCCAAATCTACTTATCTTGGAAATCTCTAAGCATGCACCAGTATACTGTATTCTAAATGTGTTCATTGTTGTTCCATCTGCACAACTGCTGCACATGGTGTAGAACAGATGCTGGACAACAGCAAAAAAGTGCTTTTCATATTGGTTATTCACAAAAACGTATTGGTTGCTGAAAGAAATGATTGCTTTAAACCTATTTTGTAGATGTTTTATTATTTGTAATGCCTACCTTTGTTTCTGATCAGCACTCAGTACTTGCTTCACTCAGAAACATACTGCTTAACTTGTGGTCCTTTACCAATGGCCACCCAGATTTAACCAGTAAACACCCCTATGTATTTGTAACACAACAGGACCACGTAATAGCTTCTGTATTTTCAGTTGTTTCAGCTATTCAAGTATTTCTGTGTGTCCCATGGGAAGTGTTTCCTATGGGCGAAAAAATGTCCCATATGCCATTGCCCTCAGCACCACCTGTATATCTGGTTCAGGTTATCTTCGAAAATTTCCATGCAAATATGATGAGAAGGAATGCTCTATGCTCACAATAAACGATGTGCTGACTCTTTCCTAAATAAATAAATAAAAGATAACAACAACTTCACAATGGAAGGCAAATCCCACTGATAAATGAAGATTATACCAACCTTCCCCTGAAAGAGATATTTCATTTAAAGCACTTTGGGGTCCGTTTATTAAAGTGCGGTAAAAATTTGTTTCCCAATATATTTCCATCTTATTGGGCAAGCGGAAAGATCTTTGTATGAAGGGGCAACATTAAAGCTGTATGGCACAACACATTACTGTGAAGCATTGATAAAAAAAATTTGCAGTTTTCTCACCAACAGAAACAGACTTAAAGTTTTCAGACAACAATTTAAGATTGCAGCCTATTTGTCAGTCTTAAAGTGGCCATACAAGACAGATTAAAGCTGTTGATATTGGTCCTTTAGACCAATCAGGAATCTTATCTGCCCGTGTGTGGGGACTTCTGTCAGTCCCCGATCGATATCAGGCCAAAAAATCAGGCAGATATAGATCGGCCAAGTTTGATTTTTCCTGAGATCAAGGACTGAATCATCTAGGTAATACAGTCCTACGTTCTGATTCTCTTCAATGTAATCCGATTGTTTGGCTGAACATTCAGATTAACCAGGTATTTCCCTGTCATTGATGGGCATATCAGGGAAAGATCTGCTTTAGTGACCTCGCCAAATAAGCAGATCTTAATTGGGGGAATGTAATAAAAGTCGATAATGGAAAAACTATTCGAAAAGTTATGCCTTTGTGCAAACAAATTTTGTTTTGTGCGAATTTAATATAGCTTTTGCGAACCCGGAAACTGTTTAGCGATCACTTCCGACAGTGAGAGACTGTGAATTTTATAATTTGTTCCAATATGCAGTAAATGTTTAGCAATCACTTCTGACAGTGGGAGACCGTTTGCGAATGTTATAGTTTGTGCCAATGCGCAGTAAATGTAATAAAACTTACTGAAAAAGTGTTATGTTTGCTCAAAAAGATTACTTTTATTTGTTTGGTTCTGTCACATCACCATACAAGTCTATGATACTGTTAATTTGTCCCACAGAAAAGTGTAAAATATTGTGGAAATTAGTGTAGGTTTTGAAACAAATGTTTCACTTTATTTAAAGGTAATTTGTCCTTTTGGGACAAAACACGCAAGCTGTGCATCATCACAAAATCTTGTTTTAATAGGAGCCAATAAACATGCCTACGATTTTTGGATTGGTTGCTATTAATTACTGGAACTGGTGCAATTTCTACCATAGAGTATTACTAAAATCATTTACATGCAGCAAGCACTTCTTCAAACATCTACAAATGTATGTGTTCTAGAGGGTGTACAATGGATTACCTACAGGCTACAGGAAGGGACAATAAAACTACTCCCATCAGTATGGGGGGCATTAGCTATAAAGCAGAGAAACAGAAGCTGCTAGGGCAAAGTAGAATACAATATACAGTGTTCCAGTTTTAATTACAAAATCCTCCTCCTATTCCTCAGGCCTGGCAACTCTGCTAATAATTTCCAGTCCACTGGTGTCCAACAAAGGATCCCTGTTTTGGAGCTCCTGGCACTCCCAGTCTAACAATATGCAATGTCAAACACAAAGCTGTATAGTTCTCAGGTTAGCAAGAGGCATATTTGCGAGAAAATATCCGATATCAATCTCAAACCTTTTCAAATTTTGTTAAAGGTACGTATTTAGCTGATGGCCATAGATATCCCAATTAAATTGAACATGGAAAGTATCATAACATGTCCTTTCCTGCAAAAAAGCTCATTAAAGCATCATAATTAAGACAAGGGGAAGAAGTTTTAGGATGCATTAGGAAGTTCATTTATAATGCTTAAAAATGGTTTTATTAGAAAATCTTTTTTTTCAGTTTTAAGAGTAAAGGGGTTATTTATTAAAGGCTGTTTTTTTCTGGTTGTAGAATAGGGGAAAGTATTTTTTCAGAGGAAAAAAAATCTCTAAAAGTGAGGATAAAAAAAGTACTCCATCTCAAACCTGCCGTGTAGAAGTTCGTGTAGAAGTCAGTGACAGATGTCCCATTTTCAATTGGAAGATAGCTTGAGCTTCGCTGGGTTTTGTAGAAAAATCAGTTTGTGGTTTTCAGGCAATAATCCGCATATTCAGGTGTCAAATCTGAAAAAAATCATATGATTCAGATTTTCCCATTCAATGAAATAGCAATTGTGTATAAAACCTATTCACTGTATAGAAAAAAATACTTGGTTAATTTGGGTTCAGTCACAATGATGGTTTAACAAAGCTGGTGCTTTTTACTTTAGCAAGGAGTAACCATACATTTATGTACACTGGACTGTTGTCTGTAGAAGCACCAAGAAATACTTGAGACAGAGACAGGCACATTGACCTTGAAATATCTTTTAATATGTGTGCTTAATGGTATCACAGCACTTAATTTCCTATTATAAAAGCTGTATAACAGGAAAGTAAGTGCTGGGATACCATTAAGCTTACAAGAAGGGCAGAATTTGTACAGAATGTAACCAGGCAGAGAACTTTTGCTGGCACAATTTCACAGTGACTAAATGTACCCAGAGTACCTGTATTTGAGCTCTCCCCACCCTGTTAACACTATCAACTGCCAATTTCCAGCAATTAAACACTACATAACAAGGTGGAACAGAAGTTTCTTCTTTCATGCTTCAACGTCCTGTACTAAGTAAATGACATTTTTGCTAATTTCAGACACATCTTTTAAGAATGTTTCTTTAACCAAACCCTGCTCCTCCCCCCCAGCCTAGGTGTAAACTTCAGTAATAAGAGAAAAAGCTAAATAAACCCGCCATATTAATGTAATGTGAGTGGTCTGTGTTAGGTTTCAAGCCCCGCACCCCCCAAGCTTGGTAGCTCTCATTGGATAAATTAGTTGGTCAGTGGTATGGCCTCATGTGTTAAGTACCACCAAGGTATCGGGTAGCCTTCTGGTACATTAAAAACATTTTTTTTATTGAGTTAGCAAAAGCATCCTTGCACTTAAGCCTCCCTAAATGTAGAACTGCTCAGCAGTTACTAGAACATATGAGAGGAGATCAATAATTTAACTGGAAAACAAGGCAGAAAATAATTATCAAGCAACCATTCAGGAAATGAAAAAAATCTGGCATTTGATATAGTTGGGGAAATATTGCTAAATCTAAAAAATGTCTTGATGTATAATTAGAAGTTAATACAGCAGATGAACTGCAAAAGTATCTCATCTTCTGTTGTCAGGAAAATCTGACAGGTATGGATCTGGGCTAGCCTAATCCCAACCTAATGTCTGGGAGGAATGTTACGTCCTTTGACATCCCTTGACACAAAGCTATCATCAGTTTGGCTTTGTAGTACATTCATCTGGTTTCCAAATCCAACACCTTAATATAGCAGAAAGAATAATAAAGCTTTTTAGACAAGAGAACTCACAAAGGAGACCAAATTATGTAATCACTGACACTAAACTGCACACTCTTAAATAAAGACAGACCTTGCAATATTTTGCATTTGAAAGTCTGTTTTCAAGGAGACCAGGCGGGTCTGCCTCAATGGGCTATTAGAGTCTACAACAAGTGACTAGCTACACCCTGCAGCAAACCATTATTTTAGTTTGTCAAATATTGACCTTACTTCTACAGAGGTTAACATGCTATCTAAAGGCCTGTCATTTGTTCCAGCATCTCACTTGAGTTTGTTTAAACAGAGATTGACATCAATCGCATAGTCAGAAAGCTTACTCTTAAGGACAAACGTTCCTGGCATGGGCTACAAGGCAAATTAGATCTATATATATATAAACATAGATTGCATTCATTTTGTTTTCCAATAAATATTTTATTTATCTATGGTTATAGGATGTAATATATTATTATGCCCCATGATAAAATTTTCATGAAAATACTAGTATATCTTCCTGACTTCACCAATATAAGCTGTGATAAAGCTTCCAAGATTTTGACAGCATCTTGAGTTCCCTTATTTTACTACACAATACAATCTTGTTGTTTCCATTGTCTTCCAAATCCCAAAGTACTGAATGCAATTTCCCTTTAAACACTTCATTATCAGATAAGGAAGTGAGACCAATAAATTATTTAATGACCAAACAATTTCAGTAGATCATTGTGAAAATCAATACCATTTCACAATAAATCTGCAGATTAGGAAAGAGTGGCACCGTTCTGCAATGGGAGATGTATATCAGTGACACAATGAGATAAACAAAAGATCCATAACATCACTTACAATCACACAGTAAATGGAATTGAGGAAGATTAAATTACCTAAATGCACACAATAGGTGTGATTCCTTAACAAAAACCCTCAGTGTCGCTAGTATTGGTATTTATTTTTTCCCTCCCTACATCAAGTTTAACTTAATTATAGCTAAAATGCTTTTGTTTGTTAGACTGGGACTACAGAAAATGTAATGTTGAGGTTCTTTCTATCCCCAAACATATTTGCCTGAAAGCGATAACACTGTCTATAGTAGACACTGGCACACAGGAATGACTACTTTGGAGGCCATACACTCAAATACTGGCTTCACTTGATAACCCAAATTCTGACCCAATCAGGGCTGTCATCAGGGGGGCACAGGGGGTACTCCTGTATCGGGCCTGGGCCTTAAGGGGGGGCCCAGCTGTGCTGCACTTTCCGAAAGCAGCCAAAGTCCCGAAGCTGTGAAAAGACCAGAAGCCACAGAAATAGCCAAAGTTAAAGTCCCGAAGTGGCGAAAAGACCCAAAGCCACAAAAATAGACTAAGTTGAAGTCCTGGATTGTCTAAAGACCCGAAGTCAGGAAAATAGATGAAGTTGAAGACCTGAAGCCACGAGTATAGTTCTAGTGAACACCAATGTGTTTTTTATATTTTAAAACCCTTGGCCACCAATGTATTATTTTTATATTCTATAGGCCCCTGCCACCAATGATTTTTTTTTTACTTGTAGGGGGTCCCTGACCACCAATGTTTTTTTAAAAATAATCTTTTATGGGGGCACTGGTGCCAATTGTTTTTTTTTTTTTTTACTTATTGGGGGCTCTGACCACCAATAATTTTTTTAAATTATAAGGAGGCCCTGACCACCAATGACTTAATAACTTGTGAATGAGGGGGTTTTAGTGCTGGTGTGAACTTTTTACTGTATGGTGGGCAGGATCTTGGGTGGGCAGGACCCGGAAGATTTTGCTGTAAGGGGCCCCGTGATTTCTGGTTGGTGGCCCTGGACCCAATCGCCCTTGAGCCAATGATCAGATCATCCATTGGGGCTTATGGAGATCTATTAGACAAAGGACCACATCAACTTGCCAATGAGCTCCTTGGGGTTTTCAAACCTGCATGATATGATATCGGGCTGATAAAAATGCTGAGAAGTCTTCTACCAAGCTTTTTCTTCTGCTGTCCTGAATGTGTAGCGTAACAAGCAGTACTTGTCTCTGGAACAGAATAATGATCATGTTCACCGTTTGGCCAATGTTCATATTTACATGCCAGTATCATCAATATATCAT
>CM044434.1:46333743-46368677 GCA_024363595.1 Xenopus borealis | reverse complement strand
TTGTAAATAAATGCATTTGCATAGATTACTTATGTGACAGGGGACCAGGGAATGTGCATTGATCAATCTTTTTTTCTTTTTCTCTATGTCTGTAGTTATTTTGACCAGATCAGTAGGACTTCCATTGTATTTTCGTATTTAGCCGTGGAGTGCTAAAATCCAACTCCCAAAACAGATTACATTCATGCCTTCAGCACTTTTTAGTGTTCCAGTCATTTATTGGGATTATCTTTCCTGTTCTAGGGGGCAAAATGCAAAAGAACAGGTGCAAAGTGGCAAGCGATTTGGCCCCAAGAATCTGCATTCAGTCCCTACAGGCAGGACCACCATGAAAAAGGGGTTTAATAAAATTAAAAAAAAAACAGGATAACTGAATTCATGGTTTCAGGACGTCAACTTTTGGTCTTTTGGTGGCTTCAAGATTTAACTGCGGCTCCTTTCATGGCTTTGGGTCTTTTTGCAGCTTCGAGACTTCAATATGGCTCCTTTCATGGCTTCAGGTCTTTTCATGGTTTTGGGACTTCAACTTCAGCTCCTTTCGTGGCTTCAGGCTTCCAGACTTCGGCTCTTTGGGATTTTGGCTGATGGGGGCCCTGCCCACAGGAGCAAATCTTTGCATTCCTAGAATGGAGAGTTGTTACTGTCTGTATTTGGCAGGGCCGTGCTGGTCGCAACAAGAAGACTTGTCAGATTAATGAACGAAGAGCAGGGGAGGGAGGTAGGAGGAGTGACAGAGGGAGGGAAGAGTGCTATAGGGGAGATTAGGGGAGAGGAGCAGGGCTGGATTTACATAGTGGGCACCCCTAGGCCCGCTGTCTTTTGTCACCCCTGTCCCCTCCCTTTTATTTGCTCAAATTTTCATCATCGGCAATTGGCATACGGGAAATTAAAATTTCTGAACCAATGTGGGTGTGGTTGGGCAGCATGCCACCCCCTAAGATCCTACCGCCCTAGGTCTGGGCCTAGTTGGCCTCTACACAATTCCAGGCCTGGAGAGGGGTGTCGAGAGCAGCAGGGGAGTGAGTGACCTGGACTAGGGGTAGGCAGAAAACTTTTTAAACAGGCACCTGCCCAGCACCCTAGGCAGATGCCTTTTCTGCTTACTCTTAGTTCCGGCCCTTGTATTTGGCACCTACCTGCCATGGGCAGAACTGCATACAAGAAGTGAGTGCACATTAACTAAGGATCCCAGTTTGCCTCAATCTTTCACAAGTCACAGGCAATACTGTGCAAGAGTTAACCTCTGGGTATAAGGCTCTAAGGTTTGCAATCTTGTGGCCTTAGCCTTCCTGCAATTTGTGCCTAAGCCTTGATTGCAGGTATAGGATCAGTTATCTGGAAACCCCTTATCCAGAAAGCTCTGAAGTATGAAACAGCCATCTCACTCAGACTCCAATTTATTATTCAAATAATTCCATTCTAAAAAAATATTTTCCTTGTAAAAATAAAACAGTACCTAGTACTGGAAAAGCCCCAGGTCCCAAACATGTATGTGTGTACTGACTGTATTGACACACTCTTATCCTTTTAGATTATCAGATCTTGAAAGCAAAGTCTTCACTGCTATTATTTCCTAAGTAGTATTGCCATCAGTAACGTTGGGGCCCTTTACAAGTAGTTTATATGGGGCCCCCCATGAACACAAGTGCATAATACAAAAATATGTTTCTACGCCCCTTGTGTGAGCTACACAAATCATCAACAAGCTAGGCAGGTTTTGACAGTACAAAGGGTTGAACTTGCTTTGTATTTTTTTCAGTCACAGCTGCTATGCTACAAATCTATCTGTAACTATAGAGGATACAGACCCTGCAGGAACTATAAAAGGCCCAGTGAGACTTATAAGCAGCTGCAATAGATGTTCATGGAAGATGTCTTTTTTGCTAAAGTGTAGGGGTCAATGATCTTGCTGTGGGGCCCAATAACTAGTCATTATGCTGCTTATAAGTTAGGGCCATTTTTATTATGCTGTGTAAAAATGGCGGGTTAATACACCACACATCACCAGACTTATGTAAAAAAATGGCATAAAACACAGCATAAATTTTTACCCATTTTTTCCTTACAGTGACTTCCACCAGAAGCAATGTAAAATAATGCCATCAAATCTGGCGTTCACATTGCATAAAATTATACACCCCTTGATAAATTAATTTTGCACAAATGTTTTTTTCGGCAAATTTTGCTTTACACAACAGTATGCCCCTTAATGTTGAGGAGCTCAAATAATGCAGTAAAATAGATCCAAATATAAACAGATGATGTTACTCTAAGCCAGGGATCTGCAACCTTGGCTCTCCAGCTGTTAAGGAACTACAAGTCCCACAATGCAATGAAGGAGTCTGTCATGATTCATAAAGGCAAATGCATTGTGGGACCTGTAGTTCCTCAACAGCTGGAGAGCCAAGGTTGCAGATCCCTGCTCTAAGCAGTTCATATATCCATTCACCTTTCTGGCAGTGCTTGAAGCCACCATTTTAGGCTTGCATAATCTTTAGAACTTTACAAATTAACAGCTATGGGATATTTCTCTTGAAATTCTCAAAATACAAGGCTACCTACAACAAACAGTAAGGTCCATAGCCAATACTGCTTTTATCAAAGCCATATTAAAGTGATAAACTAATATTGGAAGATTATTTTCAGCAGAATTTCATTTGTGCAATGCAAGTGGTGACACTGATAAGTCCCCCCATCCCTTCCTCTCTCCCCTTCCCTCTAATTATCACCAGTTCACTGATAATGAGACATGGACAGAGACAATAACACACTTGTCTAAAAGCAACACTCACAATAACTCCAGCATGGGCCATGGGTAAATAGTACCCTTGCCCAACAAAGAACATTGGAAAACTGGCAAACACTGGTCATAGCAAGGCAGACAACATTCCCTCAATGAATCTGTGTGTTTTTGTCTATCCACTTAGAGCAGGGATCCCCAACCTTTTTTTACTCGTGAGCCACATTCAATAGGAACAAGTACAATTTAGTAAGAGGGGGGAATCCTGAGAAGGATCAAAATAAACAGATACTTCTCTGTCTATATAGACTAACAGATAGACCATAGATCAGAGAACACATACCAACATCTGTTATTACCTGGGTGCAATGTTATAGTTCAACACAACCATTAAGGAGCACAGAGGTTTTGTTAAAAAAATTATTTTTGAGTGTTGTGTGCTCCTTGATGATAGTGACAGAATGATATAGTAATATATATATATATATATATATTTATATTAGGAAACAATATATATCGTATATATTAGATCGGGAAAATGATCTAGAGTGAATGTTTTTTAATGATGGCACAAAACTGAAATCTGGTCCGACTGTAAAGATTTCAATTCATCTAGGTCATGGTATATCTAGTATAGGTAATTCTAACTGGACTTACTGTGTAAGTATTGAAAACGTTTCACTACTCATCCGAGCAGCTTCTTCAGTTCAACTGACTGGTGTGGGAACTGGGAAGTCCTAGGCAGATAAACTCTTCCACTAATCCAATGACAATGGCAATTGTAACTCTTCAGAGAGGTGACATCTGAAACTCACAGAGCTGTGATTCTATGGGGTTACTTTGATAGGATTACCAAGGAAACAGGTATTACTTTTGAGAGTTGCATGAATGGATGTGTGGGGTGTTCTGAAACTGCCAGGGTACAGATGTAAATCTGGTCCATTCACTTACACTGCAATGAGTAGGACCCTTGAAGTCTATAAATCTGTATATCACACGTTCACTACTCTTATAAATAGGACAATGCAGTGTCATATTTTCTATACAGGATCCCAGTGCCTATGGCAGGAGCTTGGAGTTGTCCCTCAGGTGCCTATAAAAAATACAGAAATCAGCATTTTTAAAATCTCCAGCCATCTGCAGGATTATTGTGGATAAACTAGACATGGGTTTACCCTTGTCCTACCATTTTGGCACTACTGCACATATTCAAAGCAGGTATGTGTGGGGAGGGCTGTGGGAAGGTTTTTGTTTAGCATGTAGCTGGATATAGATATGGGACCTGTTATCAAGAGTGCTTGAGACCTGGGGTTTTCCGGATAAAGGACCTTTCTGTAATTTGGATTGTTATACTATGGGGCAAATTCACTAAGATCCGAAGTTGAGCCAGCCACAGCTTCGCCACACTTCACCAGGCGTAGTTTCGCCAGGGCTACGCAAATTCACTAAAATGCAAAGTTGCGCTCAGGGAGGCGAACGGTAGCGAAGTTGGGCTACCATTACTTCATCAGGCAAAGAGAAGTTACACTAGCGATGCCTAATTTGCATATGGTGCCAAGTTAAAATATTATGGACGCATATGCTGCAGCCACTACATTACACTACACATGCCCAGGAAACCTTTAATAAATAAAATAAAGTTGTTCTATTGCCCTACACATGTGCCCACTGTATATGAGTACGAAGATTGTCATTCATCCAGGTCATGGTACATCTAATACAAGTAACTCAAAACAACTGACCTTGCTGAGAATTTAAATGAAGACGTTTCACTGCTCATCCTAGCAGCTTCTTCAGTTCAAATGACTGGTGCAGGGGAGTTCTCAGCATATAGACTGTGAAAGAGGAGAATCATGTTAAGGGGAAGAAACCATTCCTGAACAGTGGAGAAACCATTCCTGAACAGAGGTGGGGGCCTTCGACACCACCTGTCTGCTTCATACTATGCTGTTCTAGCGTCTGTACCCGGGCGGTTTCAGAACTCTTCACACATCCATTCATGCAACTATTACAAGTAAAACCTGTTTCTAGGAGTTGCATGACACATTGGTAATCCTATCACAGTAACTACACAGAATGTAACCTCTCTGAAGAGTTACAATGTGCCATTGCGATTGGATTTTTGGAAGAGTCTATATGCCGAGACCTCCCCCCACACCAGTCATTTGAACTGAAGAAGCTGCTCGGACGAGCAGTGAAACGTCTTCATTAGAATTTCTCAGCAAGTTCAGTTGTTTTAGTGTTAGATATGCCCACTGTATAGTTCAGTTGCCATATGTTTTACGATATTTCACCCTTAAAAAAATAAGATGCCAGCGTTTTGAAAAAAAATTCTACTTTTTTTTAAAGAAACTTCTATCTACTCTATTGGACGTCGCCTGGTCTGAGGTCTGAGTCAAGTCTTGCGTAAGAGGTAATGTTCAGTAAAATCCGCATCTTAGTGAATTAACGTAGCTACATTCCTTTCTTCAGTGTGCAACTTCGCCTAGAGTCTGTCTACTTCACTAGCGAAGTTACACCAGGGACCGTTAGTAAATCGGCGAAGTTCCAAATTACGTCACGCAAGCAAATATACAGTATGTCTACTAAAAATCATTTTAACATTGAATAAACCCAATAGGATTGTTTTGCCTCCAATATATTTTAGTTGGGATCCAGTACAAGGAACTATTTTATTATTACAGAAAAAAAGTAAATCATATAGGAAATCAATAATTATTTAGATTTGCAGAATAGTCATTGTTTGGGTAGTATAGAGGAAAAGTAAAACGCAATGATAGTAAGGTTGGTTTTATGGTGATATTTGTGCAGTGCATCTTTGTATTTGACTAATTATGTGCCCTGAAGCCAGACTTTGAGAAATGGGCGTTTAAAGTTACCTGTATAGGAAAGGAGCAATTTCAAAGCTTTGCAATCCCATATATCGCCGATTATCTGCCCAATGTGCAGTGAAGCAAGTCATGCAAAGCTGAGGGAAACAGCCCTTTGTTTGTTCCCAGTCAATGTATGTCTCTGTTCCATTGACTTTTATGTTATACTTTACAATCCCTGAGTCAATACCGCATCTCCAGTCTAATCCAGTACAAGCAACAAAAAGACTGCTACAATGATAGGTTTTACTGGCTCTACATGAGTATGGCACTTTCTTCATTTTATATGTGCTCTATACAATAATTCTCAGTAGATGTCAGTGATAACAAAAGCACAGCACTGTTGCAATATACTACAAATAAAAGAGGCAAAGGTGACCTTTTGCAAGCAATTGTTGCACTTTTAACTATTATACACTTATTCTTCTATAATTCAATTTGTGTTTTTCCCATATTCAGGTGGTCTGCCTATAAAATATATATATCTCATATGAGAAAATGAAGAGAAACCATATACCCAATTAACTGTCTACAGTTATGGTGGATTGGACTGACCACCTGAAAAATGAACAATAGAATCCGGCCATCCACAAGTGTGGCTGGTCGTATGGTATTTATCTGTTCAGTAACCCTTTTTTATTTTGGTCTTATTATTGTCCCCAGTTTCAGAAACACCTCACAAAGACTGTGATTGTAATGCACTATATATATATATATATATATATATAGCGGAGTGAGTAATGCAGCCTTTTGCTACTTGCTACTGAGAGGAAATACAATACGGAGGCTGAAATGGTTATCTGCGTGTTCAAGAAGGTAATTTTCAACAAGGCTGCCATAGAGAAAAAGAACAGAAGCTCCCATTGTTTCAAAGATTCATCGTTATGGTAAGCATTGCATTTTAGTTTTGGCACATAAGCAATTCTATTTGATTTGTTTAATTAAAGAAGCACAGAATAAATTATTGCATTATAATAAACCTAACATTTAAAGTGTCAAAAAATAACATGGAAATATGAATTTCTTTGGCAATCTGTGCATGTATCACAGGTATGAGGAGCTCTACATGGGTTTTGTTATATAGGTGTCACAGAAGAACGTTGGACTGACACTAAGTGTTAACAATTAACCCACCATAAATGTCAAGTCCAAGTTAACAATTAACTAAGAGAGCTAGATCTTAATACAAATGAAAGTATTTTTCAGGTAAGTAGCATAGCAAAAATCTCACTGGTGTGTGGCTCTCATTGACTGAACTTGAAGGATACTATTTGGGGAGAAGGTATCGCTATGCACATGGGCCATTGAGAACAGAGGGGATATTTTCCTTATGCCTTAGAAAATACCCAGCCCTAGCATGGTGCATAATTGCTAACATCATACCTTAGTTAGAACTTCATGTAAGACAAGTCTGACCTTGAATTATAAAGGGTTACCTCTTGATTTTTATGGTAACTTGCTCTGCTAATGGTGTTGCTAATGCTTTGCTCCTGAAGGCCAACAGATGATCAATTTCACCTCAAGTATCTGAATGGCTAGGACCCATAAATGACATAATGAGGGCTGAGAAGATGCTTACTAAAGTAATGGTTCCATTGAGTAAGTTGACCTATTCTTTTTAAATAACATGCAATGACCTTGTGAAGTTCTTGGACAGGCATGGGTTATACAAAACATGATGCCATCAAATCTGACCAGCTGCATAGCCTTGACCAAAAATGACAGAAGTGTGAGATATATTTTACAGGGGTAGTACAATAAATGGTCTTAAGTTATTTTACTTGTCTGGTAATCAATAGTAACCAATTAGATTGTAGCACTTAAGGGTCATCTGTTTAAAAACACTTGGTTGCTATGGGTTAGTAGATGGGGTATACTTAATACTTTTTATTACATTATCCCTAGACTATTATCCCTAGTGGTACTTTCATCCGTTCACCATTTCGCGTGCAACTGTGACTGCATTGCATATTCCGCCACATTGCAATCATATCATGTTATGTGCAGCAGGCCCAGCAGTATACTTAGGTGGACCTTAGAAATGCACATATTATCTAATAAAGAAATGTCCTCAAACCCAAATATGCATGCACAACTGTCTGGGCATGCAATAGTACTAAAAGAAATCTGAAATAATAATTTCAGCATTAAATGCACATTGAATCCCTGAACAACCTAACTTCCCCTACAATGGAAGAGCTGAGTGATGAGAATACAGCTGGACCAGCAGGCCTCTATCTCCCTCTACCTGTAATCGCAGTGCAGGCAAGCAGTGCTTTGATTAATTATTGCACTGTGTCAGCATATTTCACGTTATTCTACCAAGGACAATGTGTCAAAGTGAATATTAAAGACCGTAGAGCTTTGGCATGCAGAGTGTTCTGTCCCTTTTAACATTTCCTGGGAAACGTAGCAATGAAGGTCACAAAAATGACACAGATCACTCCTTATTGACTTAAATGGTACAAATGAAACATAAAATAATTATCCTTAAATGCAGATAAGAAAAAGAAAGGAAAATGTAACTCTACACAACTTTCCAATATACTTCATAACAATTTTTAAATAGTCTGAAATATATGTTAATGTAAAATCTACTGAAAGCAGTATAATTGCATATTTTCTGCACTGCTGCTTCTGCCCATGGAAAAATAACAGAAGCTAAGTGATTGCCAGACCTGTGTAGATGTGTGATTTTGGGAGCTGGAATCGTTTTGGAAGGAGAACTGACTAAAGCTGGCCATAGACGTAAAGATTTGTAAAAGATCTGATCATCATCGTGAGACCACGATTATCTCAAAACGATCTGATGATCGTACGAATTGTCCATCAGCTAAAAAGATCATTTCAGGTGATATTGCCAGCAAAACTGAAGGGTAGCTGCCTGCCGGCCCTGCAAACATAGACAGATTGCACTGGGAGCGATAAAGATTTTTTAACCTGGCCAATCAATTGTCTGACAGATGTCGGACAAAAAATCTCACAATCGTTCAAATCCCACTAACCGCACGATAATTTTACGGATTGGTCGGACGGCACTTAAATCGGTCGTCCACCAAAGAAGAATCATCGTCTATGGGGACCTTAATGCTATTTCAAGAGGCAGAAGCAGTAACGTAACTAGAGGGGGCGGGCCCTGGTGCGTGACGTGCAGCCGGGCCCCCCCTCCATACGCAACTATCTTTACGGAAATCGCCGAAGCGTCAGGAAATCGAAGGTGCGCAAGCTGCCGGGGGGCCCTGAGGGGGTCTGGGCCCTGGCCCAATTACACCCCCTGCTCCCCCGGTAGTTCCGCCACTGGGCAGAAGCTCATAAAGTACCACACAAATACAGCTTGAACTGCAATTAATGTAGAGGTTAATTCAGAATTCCCTCGGTGTGCCATGACATTTAATGGAAAAACCAAATTAATTTTAAAAATAATTAAGAAATCTAGTACATTCTAAAAAAATGAGGTTGAATTTTCTCTTCCCAGATTTGCTCTTTATCATAGTTGCAATCATTGTGGCCCCCATAAAAGCAAATTGTTGGCTTATCCCAGCACCAGACAGGGGGGCCCCAAAACCCCTTTATCCACCTCCACAGCCCCTCCACCCACCAGCATGAACCTGCTCTGTTCTGTTAAAGATTTTGGAGGGGGGTCCAGGAGTAGGTTTGGCAGGGCTCACAATATTTTTTCCTGGGGATGGCCCAAACCTTGGACTGTTTGAGAACTGTGGACTGTTTCGGGATCTCCCAGTCTTGGTTGCAGAGAGGGAAGGGTGCTTTGCTCATTCGGTTATTTATATCTTTTTCATCTTTTGCATGTAATAAAGTTTTTGCTTTTATGTAGCTATTTTTCCGAAAGAGATTCATAGAACCTCTAGTAAAACACCAGCACAGCAGGCCAATACTACCCAGATAAATTCTTGTCTGCCTAGCAGAAGGAGTCAAGTAGCCCCTGTGCCATGCAGAATGTACCTAGCCTCACTTTGGCACCAGAATCTTATATATTGCTGGATTAAGAAAAAACATGCACTTTTCTCTTGACTTTCAGAGCCTATGTGGCATGGCTGGTGTGCCCTGTGTAAAGACATTGTACATTGGGGCACATCTGTGCTGAAATTAGTAAAGGCCTTCTCAAAATTTTGCACCAATAAAAGAAGCACAGAATTGTCAAGAATTTCACTGTATGCTATAATATTGTATGCTATACTCTTGGGGATTTCTTTCATTGAAAACTGGGGACCCTTGATAACACCATGAAATTCATCCCAGGCAAATATGCATCCATCACCAAACATTATAATTAATTAAACTTTAAAATTGTCCGCCTAAACTTTAACATGGGCTCCCAGCTCCCCCTGGGCCCTCTGCCATGAGGTACACCCGGTGCCCTAATTCCTCCACTTCCCCCCACGTACCTTGCCATAAAACATTGCTTTGTCTTTTTACAGCCACAATCAGGAATGGGAAGAGGTCAGAGGGCAGCATTCAAGGTTTAAAGGGGATGTTCACCTTTGAGTTAACTTTTAGTATGATGTAGGGAGCGATATTCTGAGACAACTTGCAACTGGTTTTCATTTTTTATTATTTGTGGTTTTTGAGTTATTTACCTTTTCATTCAGCAGCTCTCCAGTTTGCAGTGTCAGCAATCTGGTTGCTAGGGTCCAAATTACCCTAGCAACCATGCATTGATTTGAATGAGAATATGGAATATTAATAGGGGACGGTTGGAACAGAAAGATGAGTGATAAATAGTAGCGATAACAATAAATGTGTAGCTTTAGTGAGGTTTGTTTTTAGAGGGGGTTTGTGACTCCCTTTTGAAAGCTAGAAAGAGTCAGGAGAAAAAGGCAAATAATTCATAAGCTATAAAAAATAAATAATGAAGACCAGTTGAAAAGTTTCTTAGAATTGGCCATTCTATAACATACTAAAAGTTAACTTGAAGGTGAACCACCCCTTTAAGTGTGAGGATATTTTTTTCGGTGTCTACCATCGGGCCAGTCTAACCCTGAACTCGTCATCACTTCAGAGAATGCCTAAGTCCAATAGAAATGACTGGTTCATCAATCCAGCCAACACCTAGAATTGCACATGTCAGGCATGTACGTGGCTGCGCAGCCACAAAAAAAACCCATCATCCTGACAAACAGATACAATGGAACTGGGCAGTAAGCGTTCCAACTGAGGACATGTTAGTTTTGAAAGCCAATACAGTGATTTATTTGTGCAGTTGAATAAAGATGTTTTAAACACACTGGCGTCTGCTGCAGGCTTGGGGTGCTGCACCCGGACCAGAGACGTGGAGTGGTGAGTGACCCACTAACATTGAATGCATATTGAATGTTGAAATTGCACCCGGACCCACTCATTCACAGGGGAGCTCGACGGGGTTGGAGTGCTCCCTAACCGGTATACTGGTTATTTATATTGTAACAAGAATATAAAATATGCCAGTATTTAAACTAAAACAAGGCAACTATAAATCAAAGTAATATATATATATAAATATATATAGTCGTGCATTTTAAATAAATCATTTTTTATTTTTCTAAGACCTGAGAGTGCGGATCCCTTTTGTTGATATATAAATATATATATATATATAGCTTTTCTCAACCTTTGATTTTCTATTAATGAATCAGGTCAACTAAGAAGCAGTCATTACTATATAAACACATTTATCACTAATGGACAACTAGACAATCAACTAGCCAATTCGATTAGTCAGGTGCAGTAGGCCACTGTCTTATCTGCTAACATATTTATAACTTTCTCTCCATTAAAAATATGTTTTTAAGAACACAGAAGGTAGAGGTTGTTCTATTTATTTGCCAGTTTTTCTTACTTCAATATAGAAGTGTAGGAGCTGCACATAGATAACTGAAAGCTAAAATTGGATTGGTTGTCATTGTTTACTGTCTAGCTGCTAATAAAATGAGCCCTGTACTTGTTTCTGTTCTTTTTAGGGCTCGGCTAATTTGTGTTGTATCCCTGATCCCTTATTCTCCAGGAGAAGTATGATCCCCTGATGGCATCTCACCCTAAAATTAAATTTAAGTATGACCTAGAGGTTGAAGAAGGTCTGATGTAGGTCTTCTTTTTGGGATTCTGCCATGAGTTTTGTGGTGTAGTTTTTATTTCTAAATGACAATGTTTGCAGTACAAATAATTCACTCTACCATAACTAATTATATTTCTGAATCAATATTAATTATATTATTGGTGTGCAGGCAGCCATCTCAGGTCATTGAGCCAGCACTGCACAATGGAACTGCTTTCTGATAAGCTTTTGTTTCTCTTACTCAGTATAACTGGAGGAGTTTCAGTGGGACTTGGATTTTTACTGTTGAGTGTTTTTATCATCTACCAGGGGAACTGTTATCTTGTGTCTTGTGCTGGGTGGGAAAGGGGGAGTCATATCGCTCCACTTTGCAATGCATGACCCTTGGGCTGGATTACAACAATGGGAATAGGGGCAAACAGGACAATACAGATCAGATCAGTTGCTTAATCTTTTTTTATCAGAGCGCAATTCACATGACTGAGGACACCTGGGAAACTGGTATGTATAGCCCTATGTCAGATTTCAAAATGAAATATAAAATATTCTGTCTGCTCTATTGAAAAACAGATCTTAGTGTGGAATTCTGCTGGAGCAGTACTTTTTAAAAATTAAAAAATCCCATGACAGAATCCCTTTAATTTATCTTTTTGTTAGTCTCTGTCTCTTCAGTATGACATAACTGGTTGCTGTTTTCATTTATATATGGCAACCAGCAAACATATGGATTCTGAAGCTAGATGTTAAACGTATATGTAAGAATATATGGCCCTAACCAGGCTTTCGACAGAGCCTCCTAAATGTTAAAAGTGAGGGGACTACCCCACTCTATGGAAACCTATGGGTTGTATATTTCTATTCAGTGGCGTAACTACTCCCTGGTGGGCCCCGGTACAGGTTGGGCACCTGGGCCCCCCTGTTGGGGCCCTTACCTCTATAAATTGCATGCTGGAGTGTTGATGGCATGTGGTCTGTAAAATCTCCCCCTAGATAACTGCCTGCCGTAACCATTTTCATGGCTCCGACGGTCCCCAAACGGGTTGGGGGCCCTGGTACTATTGCACCCTCTGCACCCCTGGTAGTTACGCCACTGTTTCTATTACAAATTAACGCAATCACAGACATGATTGTCAAGCTTAGAGAAATCATCTGATGCAGAGTGTGCACACTGTGAGGCTTAATACAAGAAGTGAAATTTACATGAAATACAATCATAAGGCTACAAGCCTAGGAAACATTTTTGCCAAGTACAGGACATTGGGACATATTTTCCATGTTTCTAACAAAGCTTGCATTTTTTCCAATGGCTCATTTCCAGTAATTATTTCTATCCAGTTGTTCAGGGCATCATGAGCGAATCTGCATTTAAGGTAGTACAATTACTAATCATACCTGCAGCCCTCATCTCATCTCATGACCCTGGAGACCAAATATTTTACATGTATGTAGTTAATTTGGCCAGATCAGTAGCACTTCCATTGTATTTAAATATATTTTTACGTAGCCTTGGAGTGCTCCCACAACCCCCGTTTGCATTTTGTATTGTAGCAGTTATTCTGCCGGAAGTCTAGCAGTTATGCTGCAGGGCAAGCTTCACTGTGGTTGTAGCACCCCCACACCCATCACTTGAAATGGTGGCCCCATGCCTTTAAAATAGGCGCTGGTTTGGGCGGTCTCTCTCTCTTAAAAGCTGCAAGCGGGAGAGGATTAAGCCTGTAGAACCAATCCTGTGGTCTAAGCAATGTCTCTCTTTTAAAAACTAATGGTGGGGGAGGACTAAACCCTCTTAGTGAAACCAATGCCCAGGTCAGGAGACATTTATCCCAAGAAATGTTATCATGCAGGGAGGTGCCAGCCATTTGAATACTATGGCCGGAGGTAAAAAGTTAGGGATCGGCATATGGGGTTTACCAATTTTATGAGCATAACTTTGTAACTAAAAACCCCTGTTTTTATAAAAAATGCACTTGCAAAGATACTGGATTACTTATGAGACAGGGGACCAGGGAATGTGCATTGATCAATCTCCCTTCTTTTTCTATAAATAAAATATAGCCATACTATAAGTATAATTACAAAGTGCTTGCAATCTCTTCCATATTATTACTTCTTTTGTGAGTAACACTTTGCATTCAAGAGATATTGAAGACATTGCATTTTTTTGCAATCCCAGGTTAGCTAAATGGTATAATTTAGCCCTGTATCTTTAACTGAAGGAGCTACTAACCCACTGGGAGTGAAGAAAAGCAAGCTATTAGCAGAAATATGTCTAGAACAAGAACATTGCACAGAACACTGCATCAGCAAGGAAGGACAAGAATAACAGCCAGTCACGTTACAGACAAATCACTGACTTCAGTGCTATTTAGGGCATTGTTATGAAATGCCATTTTTTTCCGATTTTCCAAGTTTCCAATGCTTTGTGTTTTGCTATGAGTTTATTCTGTGGAGAGCCAGTGGAATTTGCTTTCAGAAGGAAAATTATTTTTTTAAATAAAATAATTACATTGTAGTTTTTAATAGGATTACTATTCCCTACAGACATTCTTTGAATTCAGTTAAACAAAATACCCTCTATGATCTATTGAACTATTAAAAGAGTAAAGGGAGCACATGTAACAAACAAAGCTCTTACCATAATACAGTACACTTTATCTTACAACTTAGTTAAGCCCAGACTGGAAATCTGTAGATTCTGGCTAATGCTAAATGGGTGGCTATAAACTTCCCTAGACACATACAATTTATTAGACATGTGGAGTTGCCTGTTTGGGCTTCTGTGTACTTGAAATGCCTGAGAGAATTGTGAATATTTTGGTCCAACCATACTGTACATGATGAAATGGCAGGCAGATTTGGACCTGGACATTTCCCCTTTACTATAGCATAGTGTGGGACAAAGCTGGACAAACCATCTGTGTCATGGTGATAGAAAGGGGTATAAAGTGATTTACAGATTGTACTGCACACCCTCATGTAACTTTGCCTCCTTCAGCTTCCTAGTTTGTTGGAAGAGGTGTACACAATACAATATGTGCTGGTGTTCAGAGAGTTCTGAGGAATGGTGGCAGACATACTATCAGTCTTCTTCAAACACAGACATGATATTGACCCACGTTTTAGCTAAACCATTCAATGCACTCAGATCCCCAGAAACCAGCAAGCTGCCAACTCATATATTCACAAACCCTAAAAGCAGCCAATTGGAAACTGATCCCCCCATCTGAACTGATGCTCATCCGAAAGGTTGAAGTGGATGATGGAGGACATTAAGGCACAACTGCAGGATAAGGGCTTTCAGTATGAGTTACTGTGTAGAGCTCAACAGATGGAAATTACTATTATTAATAAATACTGTGAATTATTTTAATACCAACAGTGCATGCTATTACAGTCTTTTCCCCCTGCTTTTCCAATCAATTTCCCTACTCCCTAGCTACTTTAGGACAAGATTAACCTTTAGGGTAGTGGCAGATGGGGAGATTAGATGCCCAGCAAAAAATCTACCCTACTTGGATGATTTATCTCCCTGAAATGCTTTTGCGCCAGCAAGAATACAAATGCTGGCGGGATGGCATATGAATCGCTTCGGATTTCTGAAGTTGCACAAAGTTTCCTCGTGAGGCATCTTCGGAAATATATGCCAGCCAGCAATTCAAATTCTTGCCGGCGGGAAGGCATTTGGGCAGATTAGTCACCTGAAGCAGGGGAGATTTGTTACTGTGTGACTAATCTCCCCATCTGCCACTATCATTAAAGGAGAACCAAACCCATACTTAAAAAAAAAACCTCCCCCCATAGACCCCCTCTCTGTTCTCCCCACCAGCCTACCTGCTACCCCAGGCAAATGCCCCCAACTCTTTACTCAACCCTCGTTGCAGAATCAGGTGCTGCAGCCATCTTTTTCTTCTTTGGCAATCTTTGTGTCTTCTTTCAGCTCTTCGTCAATTCCTGTGAGTTTTGGCGCAGTTGTCCAGAACCGGGACCAGACGCCGTCAATACAAGAAGATTACCGAAGAAGAAGATGGCTAAGAAGATGACTACCGTGAACTCCAACCCTGAATCTGCCATGAGGGGTGAGTAAAAAGTTGGGTAACAAGTAGGCTGGGGAAGGGTTTTTTTTTTTAAATATGGGGTTGGTTCTCCATTAAAAAGAGAAAGGAAAGGTTAAAGGTTAAAACTTTAAGCTTTATCAGAAATGACTATATAAAATACACCAGTAAACCCTCAAAGTAATACTGCTCTAAATTTTATGTAAAAATTAACACTTTTCTTCTGTTGTGTAAACATGGGTTTCTGTATCAGACTTCCTTCTTTTAGTTCAAACTCTAGGGCATGGCATGGGCTTGAGCATACTCAGTTGGCTCTTATTTCCCTCTCCCCCTCTATTATGTTACACACAACTGCAGTTAAATGTATTTTAGTATGTTATGCTGTATGTATTCTAGTTTGTCCTTTACCTCCCCCTGTAGTCCAGGAAGCTGCTGTGACCTTAAACCCCCTTCCCCTCTTCAACTGCTCCCAGTGTTCAGTTAGCAGCCATTTTAGGTTATCTCTAACTGCCTAACCTACCCTGGTGATAAAAATATTCTTTGACCTACTGAATTGATCAATGTATGGGAGATTTATAACTTTATCTAGATCTGCATACTTGTGTCAGTCCAGTTGAGTTCAGCAGTATGTGGAGATCTGCTAATAACAATGAGTAGTGTCCTGTAAAGGTCCCAGCCCAGATCTAAGGGAACTATCACTAAGGACAGCGGGTTGAAACACAACACCCTCCCTTCTCCTTCCTCCCCTCCCTGCTATGATCTGAGCCTAGAGCTAGGATTCAGCTATGTCATGAATGTAATACTATGAGATGTTATGTTCTAATTGCAATGGACTGCATTTATTCACCCAGTGTGTCTTTCTTAATTTCTGTATACCTCTACATTGAAAAAAGAAACAGAAATCTTTAATAAAAAAGCTGTATGTGAATGGTATTTTGTTATTTCACTGTTTAATTGTACAGCTCTCTTATAACACTGGACTCCTTAGCTGCTAGCATCCACAAAGCAGAATGAGTGTGAAGCTGGGCTGTTACTGCTATTAGTATTCACTATTCCATCCATCATTTCTCCTATTTACCTTCTTCTCTGTCAAAATGTACAGCTATAGAGAAAAAAACTGGTTATACAATATCTCTGCCTACAACATGGTAAAAGTTCATTACACAGTTAACTGTCCCATCACTCATCCATGTAATTTGTTCCCCAATGGAGCTACATGAGATAGAGTTACATCGACTGTCCCTACCCTTAAAGTGACAAAAACAAATTGGGTGGTGCTGGAATATTACATTTCACTGGCATGAAAACAAAGAGTGCTTCCACTTATTAAAATACATGTGGCATACTTTAACATGCCTTCATTGCTTTAATGAATTGGCTATTTCCATTCCACGAATTGCAAAGCCAAATAAAAATCCCCACAGAGAAAATTTTTGTGAAGCTTTACATAGCTACAATGCAATTACGCAAAGAGTTTTCAGCCATATTGTTTTTTAATTTATATAGGGCAACACATTTCCTTGGATACTTATTCTTTCTTTGAAGTGCTGACAAATATCATGGCTTAGACTAACCTGTATAGAAGACTGAATATTCATACTAGATCCCTATTTCATTGATCAACTGGTCAGTTTTGTCATTATGCCTGCTGATACTTCAGTATTAAAAGCACACATGGACATTCATGAAATAGCCCCCAATCGAACCCCACTTGTATGGGACCCTTTTCTGGGTTTTCCAGATAAAAAAAATTTGGATTTTGCCCCTGCCACTTTCAGCATGAGTTACAGCCCTTTAATTACCACATGGAATAAGCATTCCCTAAAATTGGCTGTAATGAGAAATATTAAATGTTAGCTTAATAATACTTTGATAAAAGTTTCTAATATAGATTTAATCCAAAGATGTAGGAAGATTAGATACTAGTCAAGCTTTAAGTGATTTGTTGGTAGATTTTCAGGGAACATGTAAAGCAGTGTTACAAAATCGTGTTACAATTGATTATTTGCTGTTGGTGTATAATCATTTTGAAGAAGCGTGTTGCCTTAACTTCATTAACCACTCTAGGCTAATGTTGATAAGCTACGAGAATTAAATGAACACATAAATCAGATGGGGTTTATTGTCAAGTGTATTACCAGGAGCCAAAGGGTGGAATGTAATGAGAAACATTTTATTAACAGTGGCTCAGGGTAATGCTTTGTAAACAAATATTTTGTATAAAACTGCTTTATAGAAAATACCTGTTGAACCTATCTTACTTAAGAAAGCTTTGCAACCCAACATTTTGTATAAGACAGCTTTGAAGATAAGAACTGTTGAACCCAATAGCTATATATAAGATAGTTTTGTAACCCAAAAATCTAGTATAAGAAAGCTTTGTAAGGAAGGAACTATTGAACTCAATTACTCAGTTGCCTAATACTGCCTAAATGTTTTATATATATATATATATATATATATATATGTTCTTAATATGTTTATGACTTCTGGAAGTTCTCATGGGAACTTCCTTTAGTATAGCCAGGGGCAGAATATATACTTGAATACTAATAGCATTGATAAGTTGAGCTCTTGGCTTCAGGTGTATTTATTGGGAGCCTGGCCATTTCCTAATGAGCACATCCGAGGAAAGATATTTTGTTGAAGTGGGGTTCCAAGTGGTTTTGATAATGATATCAGCTCATTGTTTACTAAAGGATATAAAACTGGGGGTCTCCATTTTGTTGGCTGAGATCTCGCCTGTGGAGTATTCAAGTGTGCTGCCCAGGACCCTTGGTTCCTGTTTGAGACCTCTCTGCCTATTGAACCAGCCACTTGGTGCAGATGATGCTACTGACTCAAACTGTGATACATTTCTACTTTTCTTACTAACTTTGCCTGTAATAAAATTTTGCTTTCTATACTAGCCTTGGTCTGTGAATTATTTCCAAGAGACTCATAGAACCATAAGCAACACACTGGCCAAAGATGTGTAGATTCTTTGGGGCGAATTCACTAAAGGGCGAATTGTTGCCAGTGACCGCTTTGCCACACTCCATTCCACTTCGCCAGGCACAAATTTGTTACCACTACACTAATTCACTAAAATGCGAAGTTGCTTCTTGGCTACCGAATATTGGTGACTTGTCGCTAGCGTTAATTTTGCCGGATGAGCATTTCATAGCAAATTTTCACTAGCGTTTATTTCTGGCTAACGAAACTTTGCTAGCACTCTTGTACTTAGGTTGCTTTGAATAGGATGGACATCTTAATTAGAAATGTTGGTGCAAATGCTTGAAGTGGGCACTTTTTATTACAAATGTGCAAGAAACCTGAATAAAAACAAAGATTCTCTAATGCCCTACACATGAGCCCACCCTAAACCAAATGTACCATGCCCCTCAAATGTCTGTGGAAAAATGTAAACACAAAATGGTTTCATAGTTAGGACTTTTGCAGGCAATCATGGACAAGTCACCAGCATTTTTACAACTTTAATGCATTTCCGCCCGACAGTATATGCTGTCACTGACATAAGATTGAGGAAGATGTAGCTCCGTTTTATCAGTTCGCCAGGTCTAAGTTGGTGAAGAAAACTCTGGCGTTCAGTAAAATATGTACTTTAGTGAATTTGCGGACTAATGACCGTTCGCCACAGCAAAAAGTTGCCTGGCAATAGTGTGCTAACGAACGCTAGGCATGGTCTCGTTCGCTATCAAATTGTCCTCTATGCATGTTAGTGAAATGGCGATGTCACTACGCTGGTGAATTGTCGCTAGCGTTAGCCACTTCATCCTTTAGCGAATCTGCCACTTTATGTGACAAAAGATTGTACCTTTCACTGCAACGATCTGCAACAAACCAATTAAATTAAATAATCATGAAAAATAACAAATCAAATGATGTGCACTGCTGGCCAATAATTGACAGGCAGCAATTGTCAAATAGTGGTGAGAGCCACCTATTGATATTATTAGATAAGCAACATAAATCTTATTACCAACCAATTGCCATTATTCTTACTCGTACGAATATTGTACAACTATATCTTTGCCTCTATGGCCAGTAGTGATGGGCGAATCTCCCGCGTTTCGCTTCGCCGAATAATTCGCTGGTGTTTCGCTAATTTATTCGCCAGCGGCGAATCGCGGGAATTCGACCCCTGGCGAATAAATTCGCCCATCACTAATGGCCAGCTTAACTTGCATGTATCGCTTTGGAAAAATAAAAGTAGATGTAATCCAAAAATAACATTTTGCCTAATGAAAGCTGTACATTAAAGTGATTAAAGTTCATTCATTACAATGATATAATAGTTTTAAAGTTATTTGCAAATGTAACTTCTACTGACAAACTATGTGTGTCCCTTACTAATCTTGGTTCTGCTAGTTCTGACTTCTAAACTAAAGTAGCAGAAGCCAACTGTTCCACAAAGAGGCGTGCAAGGCATTGTGGGAATTATTAGCGGAATAAAAGCTTAAATACTCAAACAGAGCAGTAAGCAGGGCTGGACTGAGAATTAAAATAGGCCCTGGCATTTCAGGTACACAAGAGGCCCATCAGCCCACATAGAGGCCCAAACAGCCCCCACCAGCCCACTAAATACTGACTTTCTATGGGACCTTATAGCAGCCCCTCTGGCATTTGCCCTAACCCACAAATGGCCAGTCCGAGCCTGGCAGTAAGTAAAATGGTTAGCAAGGGACAAACATTGCTTTCAATAGCAATTACATTTACAAATCTTTAACAGCATTGGAAATGTGTATTTAATATTTATTGAGCAGTTTCCTTTAATCAGAGTAAGATCTGGTTAACTATAAACAACCCCCCCCCCCAGGTTTATTTGTGCTACATGATGCTGAGAATATATATAGTATCTGGGTTAAGAACAAAAAATATAAGAAGTAATTTATCAGTAGTCACTATTTTCGAAAAGTGCTGCTCTTTCAAGACACTGCAGAAATCCCAGCAGAAATTCTCAAAACAGGTGCATGTTGCAATTTATTGTCAGCTTATATATGAGTAATATATGTGTGTGGGTAAACAAACTTCCTATTATGAAAATAACATGCATATAAATACATGTGGACCCATTAGTGTGAGTAAAAAGTATTAAATGTATGGCTTAATTGTCAAAAAAATGGCCAAAATGCTAAAGTGAATATTTACTCTGTTTTATGGTTTATCAAGAACTTTTGGTAAATGCTTGCAATAAATGTTTGAATGTTAGAGAATATGTCATCACAAAGAGGGCTCTCTGGCTACATAATGAAAGTCCAAAGTCTATATTTATAAAAAAAAGAACAACTCTTCACAAAATTCTTAAAACAAAATTCTCAAAACATACTCCAGAAACATATACTGTACCAATGAACAAGGCTTGGGAGTTGATTTTGGTTAATTTATAGAATTTTTGATTTCTTACCTATCCTCAGGGCCAACATAACAAAATAACTGGGGCCCCATCTGCCCCATCTCAAGCCCTGCTCACCCCCATATCACAGCAAAAATAAAAAACTGCAGGCCCCCCCTACAAGTTAAAAAACAATTGGTGGTTAGGGCCTTCCATAAATGTTATTAAAAACACTAGAGGCCAGCCCTTAAATAGGCTCAGCAGGGGGTCTTCTTAGCTCTCTTCAGCAGTTTCAGCAGCAATGGCCCCCTTGTCAGCTTCCTTGTGCTGCATGGTGGGGGCCCCTGATTGTGGCCCTGCCAACCTTATAATACTCCACAACAATTAGTAAGGGCAGACTGCCATATTCTCCAACTTGGCCAATCTTTCCTCATAGGTAAAATTTGAGTGTTTTACCTGCAGATTCTCTGTAAAGTACGTCTGGATAGATCATATTTTAGGGGGATGGGAAAGGGGAAACCTACTGTCTCTTATGAACATGATGTATCATGGGAAAGGGACATAACAGGGACACAACAGTTTGTGCCCATGTCTGCACTTTGCACCCTGCATTAAATAAATCCTTAAGAGATAATTCCACTGTAGTTGAACCCAGGACTAGAATGTATGCACATGGGCAGTATTATATTATTATATAACATAAAATATTCTACTGTTCTACCGAATGCCAATATTACTTTACTTCAGTGTGAGACATTGCCAGGGGTACTATAATAAAAGTTTTTTAAAAATTAGTTGCAAAAAAAAAAACATTATTTTGTGCGGCTTTCATATAGCTTTTGTGCCTCAATAGTAGTTACTGACCACATTCACCAATGAAAGAAAAATTTCACTGTCACTAATTGTAAGTACAAAATTACATTTTATGTTTTCCTTATTGCAAAATAAATGACATCTCTACCCCACAGGATTTTTTCTGTCAAAAATGATTTGACAATGTCTGTCATGGCTGAGTCATGCAGAGATCATCATTTTTGTATGCATTAACGTTACAGAGATATACATATCAGAAACTTAGCTACACCGGCGGAGAATGGTCTCTAAAGAGCTACAGAATATATTGGTGCTATATGAATAATAAGATAATCCTTTTTGAAGTATTATCATGCTGACAGGAAAATAAGAGCTATGGGTTGTAATGATGTCATTTGTAGGGTTGGCAGGAGATGATGTGAATTAGATTTTGGTCACACATACAGTTTGCAATTAGTTATCTCTTTTTAAATGGTAAGACAGATTCAAACAGCTAGCAAGAAGAGCTGTGTTGTGGATTTAATTTATACTGCGCAAGCAGCCAATGTGGCCCTATCATTTTCATGAGGAGCAAGCAGCTGATGGAGTTGAGCACAGGGCATGCAGTTAGGTAGACACATAGTTAA
Source organism: Xenopus borealis (assembly GCA_024363595.1). NCBI lineage: Eukaryota > Metazoa > Chordata > Amphibia > Anura > Pipidae > Xenopus > Xenopus borealis. The sequence continues at coordinate 46,346,192 of CM044434.1, read as the reverse complement.
TATGGCTACACAATAATTCAACCAATTTGACCGATATAGACCAAACTGTGCCAAAATCTGTACATGTGGGCATGTTGGGCTGAAATCACATAGGTTGGTAAATCTGATGATCCTATAGGCACCTATGAGGCCAGGGACACAGAGTGTTGGCTCCACTACTCTCATCAAGTGGGCCTCCAGCTGTGGGAAGTTGGTTGCAAAGTCCAGGGGCCAGGGCCGCTCTTCATCCCGGGGCTCTGCAGGGCTCCCTCCACTCCCCAGTGGGGGGGGGGGATACTGCACGGACTACACTGCGGCTGGCCTGGGACACTTCAGTACTGGAGGCAGCGGCAGTTTTGGAAGCAGAGGGGGAGCAGTTGGGGCAGGCAGCGGTGGAGTAGGTGGGGGCCCGGAGTGCAGCACCTGATGGACGGATTTAAACCTGTCATTGGACCTGGTTCCTACCCTGACTCATCCACCGCTTTAACCACAGGCTCCATGTTGGCACCTACCGGGCCCCAGGGGGGGTCTCCTCACTCCTAAGCCTGTCGCTACTCGGATAGAGCCACCTGTGACATTTTCCTGCTGTCAGTACAATAGGAGAGACAGCCAGGGAGGAGAAATCAAGTAATGCACTATGGATGGTCGCCATGTCACCTTTTCTGAAGAGGACAGGAAGTAAGTTATTTCTTAATAACGGCTTTGCAATTTTAAATTTTAATTTGTATTGGTGTTTTTTTTTTTTCGTTGTATTATTTAAAAAAAAATTGATGTTACTGTTCCTTTAATTCAGATTATTAAAACCAGAGGACTGATTTAGCAGTGCAATAACCTTTATCAACCAATTAGACCTTTGCATTCATTTTCTAACCTGTAGTAGACTGATTAAAGCTAATTGTGATTGGTTATTACAGACAACCACACTAGGTTTATATCTTCATTTTTTGGAATATGTTGCACATTTGTGTATATACATGTTATGTAAATACCATAAATGTCATATGTGTCATTTATGGTATTTATATGTGTTTGTCAGATGGCAGGATGTTCTTTCTGTTTCCATTTTTCTCTATAAAAACATAAAGCAAATACATGTTGCAGTTTAATTTAATTTTAATTGGATGACTTGGCCATGATTGCAGAAAATTATATAGTATAAAAACTCCAAAAATCTTTAATGTTCCTGCTATTTCCTTCTTGGCTATGGGAATACATTTTTTTGTGTGTGCTTATTTTAAACTTGTGTGTCCTTTAAAACTGTATGGTATGGTTAGAATAAATGACTGCTAATATTAAAATGTGTGTGCGTACACCAGCACACAGCATAGAGGGAACATTGCTTGTGACATATTTATGTCTTTCATATAAGAAAATTTGCTGGCAACGTCCTCACTAGAACTCTCTATCACCATATAGAATGTGGATGTAATTATACATACACACATGCACACTGTGCCTGGAAAAGGTAGCCAAGTGCAAGAGATTTTGTCCTTTACTGAAACTTAAACAAGTTAAAGAAAAAAAAGTAAAACATTTAAAAAGAGCTGAGTTTCTGTTTAAGACACTATCTTAAAAGGAAAAATATGCACATATTATAACTTCTCTACCTTAAAATTCAAACAACGGATATCATTTCAGATTTTCCCCTCATCCATGACACAAAATACTTGGCACCAGCTATTGAACATCTGGAAAACAGATGTTAAAAAGAATAAAAAAGACTGCGCAGCAGCATTGTTCTGCAGAACACACCACAGGCAAAGACAACATGATGTTGCTGCTTGCTTTATTGCTGCACTTAGTGGCTGTGACTTGGACCCAACATGATTACTATTACTCTCAGCATGATTATTCTCCAGATGATCAGTGGGTGAATCTTTTTAGGCAGGGCTTTAATTTCCAGTGCCCACACGGACAGGTAGTAGTTGCTATACGTAGTACATATAGCAAAAAAGAAGGTTCGGACAGACAGTGGAACTACGGATGTATGCCAACGCCACATGAGCTTGGGGAACCTACTGAATGTTGGTGGGAAGAAATTAACAGAGCTGGAATGGAATGGTAAGAACCCTACATTTAAATTCACTTATTAAAAAAAGATGCACAGTGAAATTAACACAGAATATAAAATATACAGGTTTGGGATCTGTTATCCATTCTCGGAAAAATTATAGGAAGGCCATCTCACATACTCCATTTTAACAAATAATTAAAAATTATTTAAAACATAAATTTTTCCTCTGTAATGATAAAACAGTACCTTGTAGCTGATCCAAGTTATTGTTGGAGGCAAAACAATCCTTTTGGGTTTATTTATGATGAAATTCTCAGTAGAATTAGTAGGGATAGAGATCAAAATCATAGAAACATCCCTTATAAGGAAAATAAATTAGTACTCAAAGAAAAGAAAACTTGATTTTCTGCATCTAGGCTAGACTTTTCCTTGACTAAAGAGAGAGTGGATGCTTTTATGAAACAGCTTTAGAATTAGTCACTTGGCTTCTATTTGTATGTTTTGTTTCTGACTGTACAAGGCTGATTTACTGTAATAAGAATACCCACACCCGTATTTTTTCTGTGGCAGGGCCTAAAATCCATAGAACTTTACCTTTGTTTTAAAAACACAAATTTATTGTTTATCTAGTATTGCCATTGGCAGTAAATCTCTCTAAAGTAAATGACTTATGTGAGTGTTATATAAAATATAGAGCTCATGTTTGCATCCCTGATCACTTCAAATAATTACAATGACTGTTTATTTAATGCTAGATTACACAACCCTTGCTATCTGCCACAAACGACAGTTCTAATTTGTATTAATCCCAACTTGATTGCAGCTGGATCAGTCAGTAGCTTGGTGTATTCAATTGATCGACATCTACTCAGGCTGTGCCTGACTACTCCTAATATAATTACACTATGTAATTATTTTGTTAATAAGTGCAATAACTGTTACTTGATAACTGATTCATTAAGATAGGTGAAATCCCTTTATATTCTGTCATCAATACATAGCAAATTGTTACAGACATAAACTGTACCAAATGCAATTAGTTACAGATGAAAAATATGTGAATACATTTGACCTTCTGTTACAGAATGAAATATACTACAAGGGTTAACTTATCACTTAAAACTATCTACTGCTAAAGGTGAACCAATTACAACTGACACTCATTGGAATAATAATATATTGTCATAATGCTTCACACTAATATTGATTAATTTTTTCCATAAGAATATTGGGAGATTTTGTCCTTTTCATCTCAACAGAACGAAGTCTTGTCTGGGAGTGTGAATGTAAATAATTACTAGATTTTATTTGGATTTTTTTGGACACACTAAACAACTTTTTGGAAGAAATTTAATTTGAGAGCAGAATGGAAAAACTCAAATTCTGTAAATATTTATCAAAAGTAACTCAAAGCAACTGGACTTGCTGAGTAATTTTTTTGAAGACGTTTCACTGCTCATCCGAGCAGCTTCTTCAGAATCAGCTCTCTTGAGTATTAGTCTGTAATAGTTGACTGCACCCCACATCGCTTATACAAGCTCAAGAGGTGTTCCTAACCCTACAATCTATGCACATAACAGAGAATCCAAAGCAGAAGAAAGGGGTTAACTGTGACTATTTAATTTCATATGTTATAATGATGGAAAGTTGTTCTAACCGGACAAACAAACTTTTTGACAAAATATGTGTGCATATGCTTAAGTGTGTGTATAGTCCCTTAACTTTTGATACAGAATTTCACATTTTAAAAATCTATTATTAAAATCTGTAGTTCAAATAGAAACCATGTGCATCCACATTCCCACTCCATGCACATAATCTCCTTGTGTATCATCTCAAGATGCCATGTAATGAATTGCTGCTCATGGCATTGAGCATTGAACCACTTAGTGAGTTCTCAGCATGGAGGGCAGTTTGCATCGCACTGTCCCTTTGTGTATAAGTCTTTGTGTATAGCACCTTTATGGAACATCAACTATTTTAATGGTAGGTTACACATAAGACATGCTTTGCACAATGAACTTTCTCTAGTTTTTTAGTATCAAAAGGATAAATTTGATTTTTTTTGCAATATGAGGAAATGGAATGGATACACTGACTCCAATGGGTGTCAATGCACACAATAACTTTTTGTGCAAGCTCAATTGAAGTTGAGGTGATACATAAACCTTACAGCACATGTTGGTGCTTCCTTACCTGTTTTTATTTACACTCTCTTTGGCTATTTAACTCTTATTGCATCCATAAGTCAAAAGACTTGGCCACCAGCTCTATTCCAATTATTATTCTATGCAGGTTTACACTGTATTTTGCTAGACATTCAACTATTGTTAAATGTTAATAATTAAAAACATGAAATTAATAACCAAAAAAACCCACTAAATGTTAATAAAAAAGCATTGATGGAATATGTATTATTATTACTACTACTACTACTACTAATATTTAAACAGCAAAAGTACTCAGATGAGCACCCTGAATATACCTTGGGTATACACAGTCATATGAAAAAGATTGGGAACCCATCTTAATTCTTTGGAGTTTTGTTTATCATTGGCTGAGCTTTCAAAGTAGCAACTATTAATAGTTCAATTTGATGGCTGCCGAGCATGAACAGCCTGCTTCAAATCTTCCGATAGATTTTCCATGATGTTCAAGTCGGGGGACTATGACAGCCATTCCAAAATATTGTACTTCTTCCTCTGCATAAATGCTTTTGTAGATTTTGAAGTGTATTTAGAGTCATTGTCTTGTTGGAATATCCAACCCCTGCATAACTTCAACTTTGCAGCTGATGCTTGAACATTATCATGAAGAATTTTTTGATATTAGGTTGATCTTAACAAGGTCCCCAGTCTCTGAACTAACCACACAGCCCCACAGCATGATGGAACCTCCACCACATTTGACAGTGCCATGCAAAGCGCTTTTTATTATGACCACATAACTTAATTTTTTCTTATCAGTCAAAAGCACTTTGTTCCAAAAGACTGTGGCTTGTCTAAATGAGCTTTTGCATACAACAAGCAACTCTGTTTGTGGGGTGAGATGTTCTTTGTGCAAATTGTGGAAACTGTAGAAAAAATTTACACACCATCTACACATCTGCAGCAAGATGTTCTTGTAGGTCTTTGGAAGTGATATTTAGGTAGTCTGTAACCATTCTCAGATAGCTTTTTGTAGCATTCCCCTAAACCATGATACTGAACAATATTTGTTTTCAAATCTTTTGAGAGTTATAACAGAAATAACAGAATCACAACTTGCAATTGGCCACTTTAAATACTCATGATTGGACACAACTGCCTAAGAAGTTCAAGAATTAAATGAAACCAATTTGGTGTTGCCAGTAATCAGTATTACATGCATTAACAAATTAACAAATGACATGGGTACCCACATTTTTGCACAGCCAGTTTTTCACATTTGATTTAATAACTAAATACTGCTTCACAAAAAATCGTTGTTTACAAACTTTTTCATATGACTGTATTACCTTAAAGCATACAAAATACATACATTGCACTAAATTTAAATGTTCACATAGTACATCATTAAATTGCATATCTGTATATTTAGTACTTAATTGTACTGCACAAGGCAAACCTGGTAAAGTGATTCATGAATCTAATTTTGTTTTTCCCATCTTCAAACCAGTAAAAAGACAATATTGTGTCTTAAATTATTGTATCTCCTTGCTGGTAAACTCTCTTAAATAATATTAACTCTTTGCAATCCAGGGCCCTGATTCCTTTTGAATGAATGATACTGGGAACTGGGATGTTCAGCACAGTGGGCACTGAGGAATTGCACCTCATGGGAATTCCACTAGGAAAATAAACCACACAATTTGTAGTAAACCAATACAACTATACATTAGATTGAAAGCTGCATGCAAATACCGTTCAAACAATATAAAACTGCCCTGGGAAACCTGTGTGGACTATACAACCCCTGACACAGTCTTTAAATTCCACAGTCCCACGCTCCACTATGGGTCGACAAATGCAGATTAGCACAGTTCAGTTTAATATTCCTTCTGCAAGAGCTCTACTACCCCAGGTAGCACTACCTTTCCAAAGTACATCTCCCTTTGGACTTTGTATCCTCTCCTACATAGCAGGTACACAAGCAAGACCTGTCCTCATCCTGGTAGCTCACACATAGCCAAAGTATCCACACACAGGAGACAAAAAACAGCCTTTCTTTAGGCTGGAATGCAATGCTTATTCAAAACAGAGCACATCACAGCACTCTCCAAACTGCTATCCAGACATACTTTGAATAGTCAAAAATCATTTAAATATTAATCCCAAAATGGCCTAAGTTAAGTGATCAGCCACTGATGTAAGATCTTATGCTACAGACCCTGGCTATACCTCCTGTACAAGTCAATTTATCTCCTAGGGGCATATTTACTATTGATTGGATTTCAAATTTTTTTTAATTCGAAATTCGACCATGGGAATAGTGGGTGAAGTAAAATCCTTCGAATTCGAAGGATTTTACCTCAATTCGATCGAACCATCAAATAGAAAAAATTAGATTTTTTTTTTTTTTTCGATCTATCGAATTTTTTTATTCGATCAAAAATAATGATACCCAATTCGGCAGCTTGGATCAGGTGAACTAGGTGGTCGAATAAAATTTTAAAGGAGAAGTACTTCAACCATCGAATAGTCGAATATTGTAATAAAATTTTATTGGAATTATTCGAATATTCGAATTATTCGAATATTCGATGGTCGAATTTGCATATTCGAAGATTCAAATTGTTTTTTGTTTTTTTTAATTCGATCAAACTTCAAATTCTTCATGTGAATTTTGTAAATTTGCCCCCCTGGTGTCTCAGCATATTTATTGTGCCTTTAATGGCTGCCTTACTTGCTGTAAAGCAACAAGAAACTCAGAGTCAGCGCACATCCTATTCCAAAATATGTCGGGTGCTCATCCCAGGGAGACTCCCCATTAGGATCCCCAAGAAAACAATTTAACACACAATAGCAACCAAGGAGAGCACACCAGTTTATCAAGCAATACTTAGATTTAATCCAAAGAAATTCCAAAAAAATATATAAGAAAAACATATACCAAATTATACAAAAAATACAAAAAATACAAAAATTAACAAAAGAAAAAAAGGAAAAAATAAATAATCGCCCAACGCGTTTCAACCTTAAGGGTCTTCCTCAGGGGCAAAAAAACAAAACAAAAAAAAAATAGGCAGGGTTTACTTGCTGTAAAGCACTTTGATTCCCATAGAAGAAAAGTGATATACAAATGGACTTATGTCATCCTGTAATTCAGAGATTTTTGGCTAACAGGTTTCTGGATAAGGGATTCCATATCTGTACATATATTTCCTTTATATAATTGAAAGTAAGGATGCACCGAATCCAGGATTTGGTTCGGGATTCAGCCTTTTTCAGCAGGATTCGGATTCGGCCGAATCCTTCTGCCCAGCCAAACCGAATCAGGACCCTAATTTGCATATGCAAATTAGGGGCAGAGAGGGAAATTGCATGACTTTTTGTCACAAAACAAGGAAGTAAAACGTGCAAATTAGGGGTTGGATTCGGTTCGGTATTCGGCCGAATCTTTCTAGAAGGATTCGGGGGTTCAACCGAATCCAAAATAGTGGATTCGGTGCATCCCTAATAGAAAGTGATTTTTTGGTGGGGCAGCCTAGTGAATAGTTTAAATCTAGATTGTCTGCTGTGAGTTATAATACACTAACCATGTGTAAACACACACAGGATAAACAAATACAATGTATGTATCTGCTGTATGTCTGTGATCTTCCCAAATCTTATTAACAAGGTTGACTGGGGCACCCACGAGCAGATCAAAAGCAGACCAACCACTAGCAAGCACTTGCTCTGGGTAGCTGGGTAATTTTCCAGTACCCCAGAAGATTAGTCCAATTAGTTCTATCATTAGCTTTATTTCCTGTGCTGCTGGTTTGAACTGTTTTCATTGAGAATTCGGAATAAATGAATTAATGTTACCTTCTTGTAAATCCCATCCTACATTGTTATTGTATTAATCTGTGCTGCTTAGACAAGAGATGGGAAAGGTGTGATAGAAAAATTCATATCTATTATGCTTCAAAAGTTCCTTGTAGTGACAGACCTAGGCTTGTACCGAGCACTAGTGGGACACTAAGGGGCAGATTTACTAAATTCACATGAAGGATTCAAAATTCGATCGAATTTTCAAAAAGTTTTGAATTTTCGAATGTTTTAGAAGACCACTTCGACCAGTGAATTTTGAAAATTCGATTGAATCGAATAAAAATCTATTCAAATATTCGATTATTCGACAGTCTAAGTACTTCCCCTTTAAATTTTTATTCGACTGCCTAGTTCGCCTTCAAATTATTTTATCGATCAATCGACCAATCAAATTGCAGTAAAAAGCCTTCAAATTCGAATTCGAAGAATTTTTTATTCCCTAACTATTACCATGGTCAAATTCGAGGGTTTTTTAACCCTCGAATTCGACCCTTAGTAAATCTGCCCCTTAGATTGTTTTAATTGATGGGCTTGTCTAGGCAGTAGTCAACCAAAGATATCAAAAGCATTGTTGCTTATGTATTGTTGAGGGAGAATGTTAATGTTGTCTGGAACCATTGTAGCAAAGCCATTTTACAGCATTTTTCTGTAGTATAGTATGTAAATAGTATGAATAAAAAATTTGTGAAAAATGATAATGCCCCTTTAAGCAATCAACCACACTCAACCAACTGATTTTTTTCTGACATCAAATTCTGTTTCTACATGTGGAGTTTTTACAGTGACAGCTAAAGTATGCTCTTCTAGATCAAAAGAAAGACAAACCATAACAGAGCCTCCAGACTGTGGATGTAATTATTCTGTTTAGAATGTCTCAAATCCTATTGTAGACATGATTTAATGTAACAATGTGTAGCTTCTCAGGAATTTCCAATTACAACTGGCAAAATTCCATGTTAGACAAAAATATTTAAAGGAGGACCACAGGGATTAAGTGGAGAAGCTTCATACAACACTCTAGTTAATATAAGCTACATATTTGCAGTAAGAAGTGCCTTTTCAAACTACATCATCTTGCACAAAATCATCCTCACAGAACAAATGAATCCCATTCAGGTTTAACCAAGTGTTGGATGTGATGAGGATTTACCAGAAATGCAACTGGGCAGAGGCAACACAATGAGAGGAGTCAGTTGGATAACTCAGTAAAATTGTACATCAAGTTTCGAACTGAAGAGTATTTGGATCACTAAAAACATGAGAGAAAGAGAACAAAGAATGTGATGTTTTGTCCTGCATAACTGTTCTGAGAAGTAAACTTATGTTATTTTGTGCATGTCATGAAATCTGGTAGAGAATCATACTGTTAGAGCTGGACACGGTGTAGTGTTCTTAGCATCCATTTTTATATAGATGTGTGGTAACATACTGTTAGCTTCTGAAAATATCATATGAAAGTTGGTATGATTAAAATCCAGAATGCTTGTGACCTGGAGTTTTCCAGACAAAGGATATTTCCATAATTTGGATCTCCAAAAATTGTCCACATAAGATTAATTTAAATATGAAACAAACCCAATTTTACCTCTAATAAGGATTAATTATATCTTAGGTTGGATGAAGCACAAGGTACAGTTTATTTATTATAGAGAAAAAGGAAATCCATTTTAAAAATCTGAATTATTGATTATAATAATTAAAATGGAGTCTGTGGGATACAGCCTTCCAGTAATTTGGAGCTTTCCAGATAATGGGTTACAGGATAAAGTATCCCATACTTGTACCATACAAATAAAGGGGAACATTTATAAAAAAATTTAATAAAATGTATTGAAAAAATGCAATAACCTTATATTGGCAGAAGTTGTTATTCCTTGTAGCATACATTTATATAATTTTTCAAACCTGTAGAATTGGCAGCAGAAAAATATCATGTTTTGTACTTTGCAGTGTAGGTAATAAAACAAGTTATTATTTTAATTAAAACAGAATTGTTCATTTGGAGTTTTCACAAATATTGCTCAGATAATTAAATAATCAAAATAATTAGTATATAGATGATCAGTTTGACTACCCTATGCTTGATATTTAGCAAAAGTGGGCAGATACAGATAACTATTAAATTCCTGTAACTTTAATCCCTTAACAGCATTCAGTATTGACAAAATGGTATATAAGTAGGCTACATCCTCCAGGGCCTTTACTAACCCCTACTGGGTATTGCTAACTCTGCATCAACACCATGCTCATCAATAGTATGCCACACATCCATCAGTGTTTCATTTTAAAACAATTATATTTGCTGGCAACTTTAAAGGAGTGGTTCATGTTTAGTTTAACTTGGGTGGAGTGCTATTCCTGATGTTACGTATGTCTGAATATTATTATTATGTATTTTTATAGCGCCAATATATTGCACATCGCTGTATGCATATTTCATTTTTATTTTAATGTTTTAAATTGCATAGGTTGTTTATATAATCTGCCAAGACAGTGATTAAGAAAGGTGAGCTGATCCCACTCTCAGAAATAAATCCCACTCATATTTGCATGACCAGGATAAAAATAAAACTTGCAGAGTTTGCCAGTAGGCCACTCTGTAGGTCGTCTCACAACTTGGCAAATCAAAATGAGTTTGGAATGTGTTAATATGCCGTTAATTACCAACTATCAAATTGCAGTAAATCTCACCCTGATGTTTCCATCAGTACACAAGTCACATACAAACTTCTGCTAAAGACTGCTATAAATCTAAATCAAGTGACAGCTAAATCAAAGTATCTCAGCTCTCCTGCCTATGACTGGGAACACTAGAGAAACAGCAATTGACAAGAAAATTGAAATAATAAGTCAACTAACTACAGAGCCTAAAATAACATTCAGTCCTGCTATGCCAAAAATAATGCAAATGATATATAACAGATATATAGATATACATTACAACAAAAATATTGATATTAAAAGAACAAGAATGGGTAAGAATGTAACTTTTTGGGCTCAAGATTCACAGTATAAGATATAGTCAGATGTTTTTGAAGGTAAACCTCTGGTGTGGTGATCCCAATTAGAGCTGAGTGTACAACCTGTTCCTCCCCAACCCCATGGATGTTGCTCCCAGTGGCAAGTGGTTGTATAAAACCACAAATAAAAAACAAATGGAAATCTGAATGTATTCATAGTTCCTTAACATTAGCTGGATGTCTGATAAGTCTGTTATTTTAATATTCTTCCCTTATTTTGTATATTGTATGAGCTCATTAATTTTTACATAATTTTTTAAGGCCTAATGCTTAGCCTTTAGTGTATCTAAGTTGAGCTAAATGAAGCAATGTAAATAAACACTGCTAACATGTATTTTAGGGCAATGGCAGATTGATTTTTTTGGCTGGTGTTCTTGGTATTCAATTTCTGCATAGTATACTGGGCACATACGCATAACCATGGTAAATCTACCTTGCAGGCAACAATGATTTTTGTACATGGATCCACACTCACTCAGTTCTCTGCAATTGGAGATTATCCCCTTTTTTATTATAATGTCACCAACAGTATTAATGTTTCGGGGAGGGTTCTCACCCTCCCTTCATAAGGATGATCCTGATGAAGGGAGGGTGAACCCCCAGAAACGTTGATACTGTTCGTGATATTTAAATAAAAAAGGGATCATTCCCAACTGCAGATAATTGAGTGAGTGTGGAGCCGTGTACAAAACTCGTTGTTACTAAGGGACAATGGAGGACTAGCACGACCATTGCAGTCAAAGTGAATTGCAGGAGTGTGGTAGACACAACACACTACATTGCAGGCAGTCATGCTCCCCTACATGTATATATGTCTTTCTTTGAAACAAATATATCCAACAGAAACAGATATTTAAGCCACATGTGTATCCAGTATGAGCTAAACAAATAAACTTAGCATATACTGGATACACATGTGGCTTCAACAAATAGCCTTTTCATGGGATATCAAAAAACTTTTTTGAACTTGTTCCATGGTCCATTCTTGCAAAGTTGACACCAGGCATGCACTGCAAGAACATTGCACATTACAAGGAAGCCCCAGTGTGAATCAATCATATGCAAAGCTAAACTATGTTTTTAAACATGATGGTAAGAGAGGAGTTATTCCCCTGTTTTATACATTCACATTAACTTATTTTATTATTATTAGGCTTAAGGCTGAGCAAAAAGCTGCTGTTGATTCAACAGCATTTCACCACTGCAAGTACTTCCATCTTTCTCTTGTTCATGTAAACATTGCTATAGCTGGGCATGGTCTAACCACCAATGTGAGAGCACTCACATACAGAAGCTCTACTGTAAACAAGGCAAATAACCCTGAACAACCACTTCAACAAGGGCTGGATAAACCTGCCTTGCAAGCTCTGCCTCAGAGTGAACTAATGGGCCAGTATGGAGCACACAAATGAACATTGGAGA
>CM044434.1:46296212-46313044 GCA_024363595.1 Xenopus borealis | reverse complement strand
TGGCCGAAACCTCCGCTCCTCTCAGACTAACCGCTTGGTTGTACCCCCCACTTCTACTGTGGTTTCCTGTGTCAAACCCTTCTCTCTTGCAGCTCCAAATATTTGGAATGCCATTCCTGCATCTCTCCGGAGAGAATCCTCCCTCAATGTTTTTAAAACAAAACTCACCTGAACTGGCACTTGTACGACAGTTTCACCCACTGTAAAAAGCACTTTATTACCCCTCCAAATTGTGTCCGTAAGTTACCCTCCCATTTAGACTGTAAGCCCCAAGGGGTTGGGTCCGCCATCATCTTGTCTCCTTAACACTGTGTAATTATATTTTATATTTATGAAAACTGTATTTATAATAATGTACTTATTGTTACTTATTAATGCAGTGATCCCTTGTTTGTATTACTAAATTATTGTTGCTGTACAGTGCTTTGCCCTCAAGGAGCGGTATACAAATAAAAATATACATACATATATACATTGAGGACCTGGAGCAAATGAGTGCAACATATCCCACGCAAACTTTCTGAACTGCCTGTCCCAGGGCCAAAACAAAGGGAAAGCAGAAGAGGCACTTGCCTGGGGTGCAACGATGTGGGGGTGTTGGGCAGGTACCTGTTCAAAGGTCTTCTGCCTAGTACCTACTCTCCCCTGCTGCTCTCACCTCCCTCCCCTCTATCACTCTCCCCTGCCTCCCTCCGTCACTCCCCCCATCTCCGTCACTGCACCTACCTCCCTCCCCAGCCGTTCCCTTTTCCTCTATTATGGCGCATGTTCACATGCGTACATGCATGCACTCACATGCACGTGTACACACACGCATGCGCAGGGATAGCCGACTGGGGTGCCAAGTCGGCGTGGCCCAGCCCTGTCCTAATCCCACAGGCAAAAATGGGATATTACTTCCTTCACACCTAGTCTAGTTTTACTTCTCTGTTCATAGTTTTCTCTCTATTGGATTTTTAACTTTTTCTTTTTTCTGTATAATTTAACCCAGCATTGCTGCCCTCTCCCTCCCCTAGATGTGCTGTAGTGTAAAAAAAAAACTTCTGGCTCTTCCTATAGTCTTCGGGTTTCAATGCTGATTTGCGCATGTGTAGTTGAAGCCGAGTACTGACTTGACTCAATTGTGCATGCAGGCTTCATGTCAGTGAAGAGACCTGAAGACTATATGAATAGCCAGAAGATGTAGACCAGGAGCTTCTCTTCTCTGCATTTAAGTTTTTTTTTTTTACACTAAAGCACTTTGCGGGGAGGGATGGGGGGCAATGCCTGCAAGTTTAGGGGGGCTTTTGTTAGGGAGACTTTACTTGTCCTTGTGGTAAAGTGGGTGTGGTTTAAAAGCAGGGAATGGTCTACCCTGGCTTATTGGCCCTCCACACCACAGAAGTTGCAAAGCACTGTTTAAAAGCAAAAAGCCATTTTCACCCTTATTATGCACTGTGTGAAATGCCTTTGGTCTTCTTTTTTTGGGTGATGGAAGCACTGCTCTGAGCTTCAATAAGGTCCACAAGTGAAGGGAAGACTGGAAAGTTAAGTTGAAGAATGTGCTGTGACTCCCTTGTCTCTCATCTCTTAAGAGGGACCAAGCTCGCCGCCGGCGAATAAATTCGCGAAACACCCGAAAAAATTCGCCTGCCGAAAATCCGGCAAAAAAAAAAACGAGTCGCGCGACAAAAACGAGAAGTGCGTCGTTTCGCAAATTTTTTGGAGAAGCAAATCTGCCTAGATTCGCCCATCACTAGTGACAGCCAATGTGGTCTAACTCATCCATGAAACCTCTGCCAACAGGGTCGGACTGGCCTGGCGGGACACCAGCAGACCTGGATTTGTGGAAAGGCCGCTGGGGTCTATGGTGGCAGGATTTTAAGGGGAGGCATGCTGCCCAGCCACACCCACATAGGTTCAGAAACACTGGGGATACGTAGGAGATACAATAGTTTTTTTAATTTCACATGTGCCAATCCCCATTTCTCCTGTCCTGATGATGAAAATTTGTGAATAAAGGGCAGAGTATGGGGGCGACGAACAGCAGTGGGCCTAGGGGCACCCGCTGTGTAAATCCGGCCCTGGACACTGGGAAAAAACCCGGTGGGCCCCGACCCTTATGGGCCAGACCCCCTCTCCGTTTATTTATATTCTACAAAAAAAAAGAAATTCTTTGGCACAGGCAGGCGCCACCGGCGCATGTACGAAGCACCATTCACGCATGCATTCTGAGTGGCACCGAGCAGAATGTCACAGTAGGGAACTGGAAGGGGGGCCCTGAACAGCAGTCTCGGTGGGCCCGGGCCCCCCCCCCAGTTCAACCCTGCCTGCCAACACTGGTCTTCACTAGGGCTGCCGCCTGACTGGTAGATTGATCTCAATGTTATTAATAGGGAAAATGCATAAAAATATAGGATGCCCGGTGTTTTTTTCAATAAAAGGTAGCAACCCTAGTCTTCACAGACACCCTTTTGTAATTAGTTCAGGTGTGCTTCAAAAGTGAACAAAGCTCATTGCAGCCCCGGGTGCAAGCTGTACCTCCTGCCAAGGCAAAAACTCTGCATATGTTCAAATGAAAACAGCAGCACTCCGGTGATAGTGAAAAAAAGTGAAAAATACTTTACTAAAATGCTTTAGGCAACGTTTCGGGCAACACAAGCCATTTCTCAAGCCATTGAAGCATTTTAGTAAAGTATTTTTCACTTTTTTTCACTATCACTGGAGTGCTGCTGTTTTCATTTGAACATACACAGTCACCCTTTTGGGACCCTGGAACATTCAGCTGCAAAATTAAGGAACCAGCATACATCACAGGACCAGAGAAGAAGAACAAAATGTCTCCTCCTAAATTAGCCCTTGTTCTGCCCCTTGTTTGCAAATAAAACTAGGACTCTATCGCAGTACGAAGACTAAAAAGAAGATAATGTAACCTGATCCTAGTTTGCATCAAAAAATACTTTTCTGGTCAAATTGGGAAACGAAACTCTAATCGTGTCAGTGCTGTTGGCAACCAATAACATTTTTCAGTTGTTAGAAACAAAGAAATGAGGAGAGCACTTAGTAAGCATAACAACTGCCGACCACCAGTGCACCAAGTTAACCACAGCATTGTTATGCTTACTGAGTGCTCTCCTCATTTCTCTGTGTTCACATCAGGGAGAGGTGACCTGTATGAGTTGCACTATTAACTTAAACCAAGTGGGTTTTTGGAAAACTTTAACAATTTTGGAACATTTTTCAGTTCCCTGCCACAACTGTAGGATCTGAGCAGAAATTATTAATGAATTATACTGTATTTAGGGTTGCCACCTGGACGGTATTTTTGATGGTTAGTCCTAATGTTATTAATAGGAAAAAAAGATAAACATATAGGAAGGCCGGTATTTTTTTCAAGAAAAGGTGGCAACCCTAATTGTATGTATGTATATTTTTATAGCGCTCCTTGAGGGCAAAGCACTGTACAGCAACAATAAATTAGTAGTAACAAACAAGGGATCACTGCATTAATAAGTAACAATAAGTGCATTATTATACAGTTCGCATAAATATAAAATATAATTACACAGTGTCACATTACCCCGTGGTGCTTACAGTCTAAATGGGAGGGTAACTTACGGACACAATTTGGATTCTGATAAAATAATGGAAGCAGAGGAGGCAAAAGGGCATTACGATAAAAAAATACGAAAGAAATCTTTGTTTTTTTTATGTATTGAAGTAGGAGGTGCAAGCAGAGAAAATATCAGATGAAGAGGGAACAGGCCACCACTCTACCAACTTCAGATTGAGTTCCTTCGTTTTTACTCTCACAAGCCACCTAATGCGTCGCTGCGATTACGTGTAGTGGTGACGCTATTCTCGCGTGATGAGACTTGCGGGAGTTTTTGAAAGACAGGGGGAGGCATTCTGCTGCGAATAGCTTTGTGGAAAGTGTAAGTAGCGATTTGGAACTGTGGGCCGTGTTAGTAAAAGCGGGAGTGTTGGGCGCTGTGTGTATTTAAATCATGTGGATTAGAGGGATGATGTTTCATCTCACCCACGCTAATCGCCATTCGGATATTCCCCTCTGAAGTCTGCTGCTTACTGAAAGCAGGGACCCAGGTAAAGTAAATACAGCACAGCAGCCCCCGACCTTTAACACCCATGGGGCCCAGGACTACCCCCAACGGTGGCTCTGAGGTTCAGCAGTAGTATCCGTGTAACCCCCAATGCTCTTGGATATAATGATGCAAGCAAAGGTGGTGGACAATAGTGACTGGCATGGAGGGAGTTAGGGGTCATCGTCTATTTTTTTATTATTTCAGATTTCTGCCATAGGTATGAACCCACATTGCTACTGTCCCATCCAATGAGAATCCATCACATCCAGACTCAAAATGAAAATGACTTGCCCCATCTACAGTTTCTTGCATTTTAAAGAAACATTGCCCTAGATATATTCGTACTTCATTACTTATGTTGGTGTGTGCTTTTGTGGGTTTATTTTTATATTCTAAATGGTTTTCCTTGCAGATTCCTAGCATGTTCCAGATAGGCTTCCTTTGTGACCGACAATGAACATCAGCTCATCTGATGAAGCGAATGTTGGAGACGGCAACGTGGCTGACAGTGGACCAACCAAAGTGGCAGAATCTATAGCCATAATAATCATTGACATTCTCATTTGCCTAGGAAATTTAGTCATCGTGGTCACTTTATACAAAAAGTCTTACTTGCTGTCACTTAGCAACAAGTTTGTCTTCAGTTTAACCCTTTCCAACCTGCTTCTGTCTATGCTTGTCCTGCCTTTTGTTGTCGTCAGCTCAATATTGCGGGAATGGATTTTTGGAGTGGTTTGGTGCAACTTTTCTGCCCTACTTTATATGCTCATTAGCTCTGCCAGCATGCTTACCTTAGGTATTATAGCGATAGACCGGTAAGTTTTTTTTCTTTTACAACAAATTGCCATATACTGGCTAGATTTAAAGGATTATTTCAACAGAAAGGAAAATTAGATATTTTAGTTTACATAATATTACATTCTTTCCTATTATGCAACAATTTTCTCAGACATTTCATTCCTATTTATTCTGTTTAACAGAGTGCAATATGTGCTGTTTTATGTGCCAGTATGTAGTAGCCTTGTCAATGCTGTGCCCACTTTGTCCTATGTCTGCCTTAACGCAAAAAATAGTCGCTTTAGGGGCCAAACTGCCCATCATTTTAATTTCATGGGATCAGTCCCCTTAAAGGGGTTGCTCAGTTAACAGTTAACTTTTAGTATACTGTAGAGAGTGATATTCTGAGACAATTTGAAATAGTTTTTCTTTTTTTATTGTTTGCAATTTTATAGTTATTTAGCTTTTTATTCAGCAGCTCTCCAGTTTGCAGTGTCAGCAATTTGGTTTCTAGGGTACAAATTACCCTAGCAACCCTGCACTGATTTGAATAAGAGTCTGGAATATGAATAGGAGAGGGGCTGAATATGATTAGTAATAAAAAGTAGCAATAACAATACATTTGTAGCCTTACAGAGCATTTGTTTTTAGATGGTGTCAGTCACCCCCATTTGAAAGCTGCAAAGAAGCAGAAGAAAATTGCAAATCATTAAAAAACTAAAAATAAATGATGAAGACCAATTGAAAAGTTTCTTAGAATTGGCCCTTCTACAATATACTAAAAGTTAACTTGAAGGTGAACCACCCCTTTAAGCTTGCCATACATTTGCATATCTAGTCAGAGTGTTTGACTTACTTCAGCCATTTTGCACAAACATCTGGGTAGTGTGTGGCAGGTTGGGAGTGGGTTTTGACAGGCAATTCTGCGATCCTGTCCGGTAATATGTCTTGTTTGAAAATTACATTTTTCCAGTGTACCATGTTGCAGGTGCATGCTGCTTTTAGAGATGCACTTTCTGTAGTTCTGAGCATTCAGACTGCCAGCCAAAATGAATGGTAAAAGCTAAAGCTATCCATGTGTGTGTGAATAAGGGGGTAGATCAGTAGGATAATAAAATGGCTTCTATTAGGGTGTTGGTGCATGCAGGCACTTTCTTGCCCACATATATTGCAGTTCAATGGCAGGGGGACACATTGCTTGACTTTTCCTCCACTAACGCCCCTAAGGGAATTGGTGTGATAAACATACTATCATTTATTTTAATAGTGTAAATTTAGATAGTTATCCATGTTTGTATAATATTAAAGGAACAGTTCAGTGTAAATAAAAACTGGATAAACAAATAGGCTGTGCAAAATAAAACATTTTTCTGTATTAGTTGCAATGTACAGTATAAATGCTGGACTGACTGGATGTCTAATAGAACAGAATACAACTTCTTGTGCCCCCCCCCCCTCAAGTCACTGATTGGTTACTGCCTAGTAACCAATCAGTGGAAACTGAGAGATGCAAAGCAGGAAGTAGTGTTCTGGCTATTATGTTAGACATCCACTCTCTGCAACCTTTATGCATTATTACATTTTGGCTAGCTAACTACATTAGAAACATTTTTTGTTTTGCATAGCCTATCTATTTTCCAGTTCTTATTTATATACTGAACAATTCCTTTAAGGCAGGAACAGATACATCCTTTCTTTTCCAGAATACGATACAGCTTTAAAAGAATACTTTTTACTTCCTTTGTCCACACCATCAGATCAGTTACATTTCAATTGCTGCTCATATTTATAGTTTTTTGTTTTTAAGGTACTATGCAGTTCTTTATCCTATGGTGTATCCTATGAAGATCACTGGAAACAGAGCAGTACTTGCCTTGGTGTATGTTTGGCTTCATTCTCTTATTGGATGTCTTCCTCCTCTTTTTGGATGGTCCACCTTAGAGTTTGATCACTTCAAGTGGATGTGTGTTGCAGCATGGCACAAAGAGGCAGGGTACACTGCTTTTTGGCAGATATGGTGCGCATTGTTGCCTTTCATAGTAATGATGATTTGCTATGGATTCATATTTCGTGTAGCAAGGATAAAAGCACGGAAGGTTCATTGTGGGACAGTTGTAATTGTTCAGGAGGCTTCACAAAAGAATGGGAGAAAAAATTCCAGTACATCCACATCCTCATCGGGAAGCAGAAAAAATGCATTTTCTGGTATCGTTTATTCAGCTAACCAATGCAAGGCATTAATAACTATACTGGTTGTTATTGGTGCTTTTGTGCTCACCTGGGGGCCTTATATGATTGTTATAAGCACTGAGGCCTTAAAGGGGAAAAACAGTGTTTCTCCAGTATTGGAGACTTTAGCCACATGGCTATCCTTTACGAGTGCAATTTGCCATCCATTGATTTATGGATTGTGGAACAAAACTGTAAGAAGGGAACTTCTTGGCATGTGCTTTGGGAATCGGTACAGAGACCCATTTCATCAACAACACAGAACATCAAGAATGTTCAGCATCTCAAATAGAATAACAGGTACGGTATATCAAATGTTTGCAGTATGATTTTATTTCTTATAAAATGTTCAGTTTAAATGTGCTTAAAGGGCACCTATTGGTTAATGCTATCCCCAACCAAAGATGCGGGCTTCTAGAGCCTGCATTCTGATTGGGGATAACAGTAGTTTTTTTTTTTTTTTTAAATGCCCCCACCAGCGCTATTTTTCTTGTACAGGGAGGGAGCTCCTGGTGCGAGCAGCCATGTACGCTCACTCGCATGTGCATTACGCGTGTAACATCACACGCACAGGGAGGGAGCTCCTGGTGCGAGCAGCCATGTCCGCTCACTTGCATGTGCATTACGCCTGTGACGTCACACGCATGCACATAATGAAAAGCTGCCTCGATTAGGTACCGCTTTTCATTATGCACATGCGAGTGAGCTGACATGGCTGTTCGCACTGGGAGCTCCCTCCCTGTGCAAGTAGCATAGCGCTGGCGGGGGGCATTAAAAAATTTAAAAAAAAAAACTATTGTTATCCCCAACCGGAATGCAGGCTGTACCAGAATCTTTGGTTGGGGATAGCATTTTTAACCAATAGGTGACCTTTAACTTACCCATGTATATGGGTTAAACTTCTATAAGGGTTGCAAAATTACTCGGGAGTTACCACTTCTGCCTTGCATTACTAAGAGACCATTCTGCAAGAAGTTAATGTTCTCTGTGTTTCTATGTTGTTTTATATTGCTGTCTGGCTTCTTAGAGCGTGCAAAGATTAAAATCCATTAAAAATCACAGCAGCACTAAATGCCAAACAGGGGCTGCCCGCTTAATGCGTTTTGTGGCTTTATGCCACTTCATCAGAAGCTGTCGGCAGCCCTGCCCCCACAGCATTTAAATACATATAACCCCACATCCCTGATAGTTAGAATAACAGATGCATATACGGTAATTGGCTTCCTTTTAAAAAGATATACATACATACATTTAATCCCAGCTACAAAAGCATAAATCTATACTGTAGGTGAATAACCTCTCAGCCCATATGATTAAAATAACATAAGTGTGTAGAAATAATGTCCTTATATGGTACAAATACAATACCACCCCACAGTATACTCTAAACATATCCCACAGCAATAGCCATCACGTAACCCCATTCCCTATATTTTATAGCATGAACTACATCATGTCTAACAATTAGTCTAAACATACTCTTAGTTATATAGTAACTAGACCATAGCAACATTGTTACATAGGTATTATCCTACAATGTCAAACATAGTGACTAAACCCCATCTACATTGTTGCATAAATGTTATACTATCATGTGAAACATACTTAGTATCCACTGGTGTCATTAAATTATGAACGATGTATAACATGATCTATCCATATATTATATACAAAATGGATTAATAGCCACTCACTGACTAAGTAAATGTCTTGCCAAAATTATCCTCTATAGCACCATCATGTGATTGGAAGCTATGATATTCGTTGGTAATTATAAATTAATAATAATATATCACATTATCATCTAATAAAAACAAGTCAGCTCCCATTCCCTATTCATTCCCCCATATGTTTCAATATCTATGAGAAACATGGAGGGGTGATTGACCTACAGTTCAGAACCTCTTGGATCAATAGCTCTACAGTGGCTCACCCGGAAGACCGTTTTTCTTCTAGCCATTTCCTCAGCAAGACGAGTCTCGGAACTCTATATTGCAGATCACCCTTCCTCATTTTCCATCATGATCGAGTGGTTCTTTGCACCGTTTTACCAAAGGTTTTTTCAGGATTTGCATCTGAACCAAGAAATAGTTGTGCCATCTTTTTGTCCTGCACCAGCAAACCAGAAAGAGAGAGCACTGCACACTCTGTATCGAGTCAGGGACCTAAAGTTCTACTTGCATAGAGTTCAAGACATCTACAAATCGGATTTTGTACTGATTTTTCTTCGGAACCACGCCAAGGCGCCATGGCTACCGAACATGCAATATCCCAATGGATCAAGCAAGCTATTCAAAGAGCATACACTGACAGTGTCAGGAACCCTCGAGCAGAGTTACAGCTCACTCCACTAGAGGTGTGAGTACATCCTGGGCTTTCCAAAATCAAGCCTCAGCGGAACAGCTGTGCAAAGCAGCAACGTGGACTTCGGTTCACTCCTTTTCCAAATTTTACCATTTCAATACCCTTGCGGCCTCTTGACACTTTGGCAGAAAGGTGCTTCAGGTAGCGGTGGTTACTTCAACATAGGCCTCTTTCCACCCGAGCCTTTCAGGGGACCTAAGATACATATAAATTATCTGAACTTTTACAAATAAATATAAATTTATTTTGTTTTTACACTGGCATACCTAATTCCAACATGTTTAAGAAAACCATAATATAGTCTCTGTGCATTTGCCAGCCCCCCTCTCTCTCTCCAGTCTATCTCTAGAGTGCAACCACTACCTTGTCTTGTTTTGCTGTGAATTTGGAAGTTCAGATACTAGGGAGTTCAGAATGATTCTTAGGCATTTATAATAGTCAGGAATTATCTTCCAGAAAATTTGCCCTTTCAATTTAAAAACTAAATTGTGACCAGATTTATCAGGGACAACTGGTATTGCACAATTTATAATCATGACGTTATTTTGTAAGTACTGTATCTTCACTGTAGTTTATATAGGGTGTTTACATACAGCATAAAGGAAGAAGTATTCTAGCATTAATGACTCTCTCAAAGCTCATCATCGATGTGTGTACTTTGTTGGGAAAATTTCAGGAGTGATAAGTTTAGCATGTTTTATCAGTTTTTCAAGCATATGGTTGCCAATGTATTCTCATATGTTGCCTACTAGATCTTGGATTATCCCCTCATCTCACTGCTCTTATGGCACGTGGTACAGAATCAGAACATCAAAGCACAACTGCAAATACTGGATTCAGCTGTTCAAATGAGTCAGGTAAGTTTTATGCAATAAGTAGAGTATGTCACAGCTATTTTAAAGGACCAGTAACATCAACTTTAAAAAAAAAAAAAAAAAATGTCACTATACAGGGAAAAAAAAACACAAGACAAATTAAACTTTAAAATAGCAAAGCCTTTATTTAAAAATAACTTACAGAAACTCCACTTCCCCTGCTCTTCAGAAAAGGCGACAGGGTGACCATCCATCCTGCGTCGCTCGATTTCTCCTCCCCGGCGGTGGAGATGGGTGCTCTGCAGATTCTCGATGAAGAAAGGCTTCCATGGAATCATCAGGAATGTTTTGCATTTTTTAAAACACACCAGGAAATGTTAGAACAACAACAACAGCAGCAGCGAGATGCCTACACAATACAGAACAGAAATGGCTGCTCTTTTCCTGTCTCCATTTAGCTATTTAAGGCTGTTATCTAGCACTGAGCATTTGCACAGCAGAGTAATTGGGCTCTACCCTGACCATTGTAGAGGTTCCAAGGATATCGGCTGATATTGGGGATCCTGTGTTCTCCAGTTGTTACCCTTTAATACTCCTGCTGTAACCCTGCCGTACTTTGGCTCGGGTAGACCGGCTGGGCGCTACGCAGTACCAGGGACACAATCAGGTTCTTGTGCAGTTTGATGCCATCACACTGCACACAGGAATGGTAGATGTTTCCCAGCGAGATACTCACTATGTGGTGAGCTTCAAGGCGAGTCTGGAACCTTATGGTATCCCTGGTACTGTACAGCGCCCAGCAGGTCTATCTGATCCAAGGCCGGAGAAGTTACAGCAGGAGTATTACAGGGTAACAACCGGAGAACACAGGATCCCAAATCTCAGCCGATATCATTGAAAATTCTACCGTGGTCATGGTAGCGTCCAATTACTCAGCTGTGCAAACGCCCAGTGCTGGATAACAGCCCTTAGTAGCTAAATGGAGACCAGAAAACAGCCATTTCTGTTCTGCATTGTGCCTCGGACTTGCGACTGTAGGGGTGTAGGGATTGTGTTGTTGTTGTTCAAACACTTCCTGATGCATTTTAAAAAATGCAAAACATACACGATGAAGCCCAATGCACCATTACCAGGGTGTCCTCTTTCTTCATAGAGAATCATCGGCACCAGGAGTAGAAGAAGCCGCATGCTGTCAGTAGAATAGCCAGGGAGTGAGTGCTGCAGGATTGATGGTCACCCTGTCACCTTTACTGAAGAGGAGAGGAAGTGGAGTTTCTGTAAGTTATTTCTTAAAGTTTAATTTGTCTTGGTTTTTTATTTTGTTGTATAGTAACAATTAAAATATTTTTTTTTTAATGTTACTTGTTAGAAAAATCAACAAGGCTGTTTGTTATTCCGAATAGTGTCTCTGCTCCCCCTAGCAGTATTCAGTTCCCTGTGTGTTCCTTAATCCTAGACTTTATGGAATGTTTCCTTTTTCCTACATACAGTAGGCAACATGGGCATATCAAAACGTAAATCACATGACTTCAACACATTGAGTTTTACCTCTGTACATTTTTTGTGGATGTTAAATATTTGCTCTATTATTAGGGATGCACAGAATCCAATATTTTGGATTTGGCCGAACCCCCGAATCCTTGCGAGATTCGGCCGAATACTGGACCAATTCCGAACCCTAATTTGCATATGCAAATTAGAGGTGGGAAGGGGAATTTTTTTTTTACTTCCTTGTTTTGTGCCAAAAAGTCACGTGATTTCCCTCCCATGCCCTAATTTGCATATGCAAATTAGGGTTTGGATTCGGATCGGGCAGGCAGAAGGATTCGGCCGAATCCTGCTGAAAAAGGTCGAATCCCGAACCGAATCCTGGATTGGGTGCATCCCTAGCTATTATGGATGAAAAAATTGTAAAGGAGACAGTCTTTTTGTTTGGGGGTGCCAAAAGTTAGGCATCCACAAGTGATTGTATTTACTGGGCCAGTACTCCTGTCCTCAGAAAACTGCACAGGCCCAGGGGTCTTCCAGCGAGCACCACGGAGCTATCCTCTTGCTGCTTCTTTCTTGTTTCTTCCTGTGGCTGTACGTGTGCAGTAGAGAGAAAAGCTGAACTCTAATGAAAGAGCTGGCTTTGTCATTCTACTGTGCATACGACTGACCCAGGAAATTTGAAGAAAGACGTGAAGAAGTTGATTGCTCTGTGGTGCTTGCTGGCAGAATCGTGGGTCGGGGCAGTTTTCTGCTGATGGGAGCACCAGCCTAGGGTGTCCGGTAAGTAAATATAACCACTTTTACCTTCAAGTTAAAAACTACTTTCCTTCTCCTTAAAGGGGACTATCTTAACCCTTTCTGCAAAAAGGTGGTGTATTTTATTCTCAACCATACACAGATCTCTGATTGGCCAAATCAACAGAAACCATAAAAGGGGAGATTCACAGTCTGTGACAGATTCTAGTCTTGGGAACCCAACTTAAGATCTAGTTATTTAAATTGTTAGGTGAAAGTTTTCTTTTTATCCTATAAATATATTTTTATTTTTAGGTACTGATGTCATGCTGCTTGATGATACCAGCTCAGATGCAACACCACATCCTAGACTAATTTATTCTCGAAGAAAAAGTTCTGTGACATTTGAAGATGAGGTGGAACAAAAAAATGGTAAATATTTAATTTTCTGATGATGTCAGAAATTGTTCTTTTTAAAAGATTTAAATGTTTTTAAAGAAAAAGTAAACCTCCATTCCTTTTAGTATAACAAGTCTTCCTTCTCTTTGAAAAGGAAGTTGGTCAAAGAGCTGTTTACTGCTGCAAATGAAATCAACCAGGAACATGAAGTAGACATCTCTTTGTATATGTATTAGTAGTTTTACAATTATTTGCATTAGTATTATTAGTAGTACTAGTGTTAGTAGTATTAATATAAATAGTATTATTCATTTTAATAGTTATAGTATAAATATCATTAATATTAGAAGTATTAATATTCATGGTATTAGTGTGAGCGGTACAGTCATGAAAAGGTCTGGGAACCCCTCATTTACTCCACTTTCAACAAAAAAGATAACAGTGGTATGTCTTTCATTGCCCAGGAACATATGAGTACTGGGGTGTTTTCTGAACAAAGATTTTTAGTGAAGCAGTATTCAGTTGTATGAGATTAAATCAAATGTGAAAAACTGTGCAAAAATGTGGGTACCCTTGCAATTTTTGCTAACTTGAATGCATGTAACTATTCAACACTGATTACTGGCAACACTGAACTAGTTGGATTAGTTCATTAAGCCTTGAACTTCATAGACAGGCCAATCATGAAAAAAGGTATTTAAGGTGACTAATTGCAAGTGTGCTTCTGTTTGACTTTCCTCTGAAGAGTGATAGCATGGGATCCTCAAGCAACTCTCAAAAGACCTGAAAACAAAGATTGTTCGGTATCATGGTTCAGGGGAAAGCTCCAAAAAGCTATCTCAGAGGTTTAAACTGTCAGTTTCAACTGTAAGGAATGTAATCAGGAAATGGAAGTCCACAGGCACAGTGTCTGTAAAACCCAGGTCTGGCAGGCCAAGAAAAATACAGGCGTTGCATATGCGAAGGATTGTGAGAATGGTTACAGACAATCCAAAGATCACCTCCAAAGACCTTCAAGAAAATCTTGCTGCAGATGATGTATCTGTACATCATTCTACAATTCAGAGCAATTTGCACAAAGAGCATCTGTATGGCAGGGTGATATAAGCCCTTTTTGCACTCATGCTACAAACAGAGTTGCTTGTTGTATGCAAAGCTCATTTAGACAAGCCACTTTCATTTGGAACAAAGTACTTTCGACTGATGAGAATGTAGTTATTTGGTCATAACAAAAAGCACTTTGCATGGCGGAAGAAGAACACTGCATTCCAAGAAAAACACCTGCTACCTACTGTCGAATTTGGTGGAGGTTCCATCATACTGTGTGGCTAGTTCAGGGACTGGGGCCTTTGTTAAAGTCCAGGGTCTGATGAATTCAACCCAATATCAACAAATTTTTCAGGATAATGCTTAAGCATCAGTCACAAAGTTGAAATTAAGCAGGGGTTGAATATTCCAACAAGAGAGTGACCGCAAATACACTTCAGATCTACAAAGATATTTATGCAGAGGGAGAAGGACAATATTCTGGAATGGTCGTCTGCCCCCGACTTGAATATCATTGAAAATCTATGGGGTGATTTGAAAACTGTGCATGCTCGGCAGCCATCGAATTTAACTGAACTGGATAGATTTTATATGGACTAATGGTCAAAAATACCACCATCCTGAATCTAGACAATCATTAAAGGCTATAGGAGGCGTCTAGAGGCTGTTACATTTGCAAAAGGAGGCTCAGCTAAGTATTGATGTAATATCTCTTTTGGGGTGCCCACATTTATGCACTTGTCAAATTTTGTTATAATGCATATTTTCTGTTAGTCCAATAAATTTGATGTCACTGCTGAAATACTACTGTTTTCATAAGGCATGTTATATATATATATATATATATATATATATATATATATATATAATTTTTTTTTAAAAAGGAAGTTGCTTCTTCGATAGCTCAACCAATGATAAAACTCAAAAGAATTAAGAGGGGTTGCCAAACTTTTTCATATGACTGTATTACAAGTATGGAATATGCTATCCAGAATGCTTGGGACCTGGGGTTTTATGGATAAAGGTTCTTACTGTAATTTGGATCTCCTTACCTTAAGTTATTTAATCATTATATAAACCAAATAGGATTGTTTTTCCTCCAAGAAGGATTAATTATATCTTCGATAGGATCAAATATTTGTATAAATGATTATTATTATAATTTATGTATTACTGCGTTTATAAATTGTCAACATATTGGGGGGAATTCACAAAAGTGCCAGTAAAATAAGTAACCCAGAAGTAGCGGTCGACAAATTTGTAAAATGTTGTACAAACAGCAAATTCACAAAGGCAGATGTTACCATCTCTGAATGTCTCGTAAGTCCGACAAATTTCTAAAATGTCGTATATCTTTTCATCTTACATTACATTTCATCAATTGTCGGAAAATTGGCGGGGAATTGCTCTGTAAAATTGTCTGTTGCTACGACATTTTAAAGACATCTTTTCCTTCCCGACACTTTTGTGAATTCCCCCATTTAGTTGAGCTGTACAAACTACAGCAACATACAGCTTGAGATGTAAAAACAACCAATAACCAATAAAAGAGGTAAAGAGGACCCTGCCCTTCTTATCTTTTTAAATTATATTTATTTTATATTTCTTTTAAACACTTGTTTTGTTTAATGTATATAATTTTATATTTATACCTTCCCCCCTCCCCCAGATGCCAAAACAATTCCCACCCAACATATTTCACCCAATGCATCACTGGAATCGTATGCATTCAACTTGGCCAAAGCAATTGAAATGGATGCCAAAATCAGTTTATTTGGAGAAGACGTTTTGAGTTTTCCATCTAGTGTTCAAGCTGAGCCAGAAAATTCTGGCATGAACAGAAACAGAATCAGTGTTATTCAAAAGCAGAGGGTCCAGCTTCAGAGCATCGAAGAAGGAAACATTGAAAGCAGCAAATGTGATCTATAGTGGGCCACATAACCATGTATCGATTTTTAGCACATATTTGGCACAAATGCCTGGTGACCTTGAATCATTTCAGTATAGTGGTAAAGTACTACAGACCAAAATCACTTTCTATAGGAAAATGTATTAAAGAACTTGGGTTCTGTGCAGTGCTTTCATTACATGACATGGGCATAACCACAGAGGAAGCAGACCCTACTATTGCACGGGGACCCCATGAGGCCCATATTAATAAATTATTTCAACATATATTTGTAAAATATTACAGCCTCTTGATATGTTGAGCGCCCTAAAATTAACTTGTGGGGCCCAGTAACATCTAGTTACACCACTGTTGCATTATATTGTTTGTTTAAATTCAGCCAAGTGACCATGACCTCTGGGACACTAGACTGGTTTGAAGCAGGGCATATGGTTCTGTCCCACTCTACCTTCTACCTAATTCTCCCCATGGAGGTAGCGTAAGATTAAGCAGGATGAAGACATTAAAAGGAGATTAAGCAACCAATTAGGAGGTAGCATTTATTGGTCAACTGTTTAAAAGCAAACCTCTTATTGGTTGCTATGTTGCACCTGTCCAAACTTTGTGCTTCTTATTTCATATGGGGTATACTGAGCACAATATAATTAATCAATAGGAAAATATTGATGTTAATAAATAGGAAATGACAAAACGTGTAAGCCCTCTATGATGGGCTATGATTGAAACTTCAAGGAGAAAGAACCTTAAATGGCTACAACCATGCAAATGATTGTTTACAGTGTTGCTATTTACTCCGTTTTAAACTGTGTGATAATAAACTGTATACATATTTGGAAGTATTATTAAAGATGTTTAGTGTTAATTCCCACTCCCTTCCTTAGCAGCAGATACTCCATTCAAAGAGCCCTAGCCATATGGAAATATTATATATATATGGACTGCACAAGCGACAGCACTCCAAGGACTTACAGCACGTCAAGATAT
>CM044434.1:46278563-46293506 GCA_024363595.1 Xenopus borealis | reverse complement strand
TATATATATATATATATATATATATATCTCCCTTTATTTCCCGTCTGGGTTCCTGTTCTAATCCCAGCACAAGAAGATGTAAAAGGGTGTGGCATACCCAGCGAAAACGGGCTTCAAACAAAAACTCTCACTATGTTTGATCTTACTGTGTGAGTGATAGCATATATCTGTGCCAATAAATGTATTCTGTACACTAAGCTTAATACTGCTAATCGGCAGGTAGCTTCTTTGTGCTGCCTGATTTAAACCAGGTATTCACAAGGTCACACACTAGACTAGGCTGTGTTGCTATCTAGATTTTATTTACATTCATAGCACTACCTTTTAATCATTCAGAATACCCATGTAAGTCTGTTCTGCATTATATTTTTTAGTATTCAGCCAACCCAGTATTTACTGAGCACTGCCTGCAATACTTGGGAATTCATTAGAACATTTCTCCAGCACCATTCATTCAACCAAACAAAAACACATGCTGCTTGATTTAAACTATAGCTTACTTAAAGGAAAAAATGTAATGCTTTGGAGCACTGTGCATTTAAGGGGTGGTTCACCTTTAAAGGGATTGTTCACCTTCCAAACACTTTTTAGTTGCTTTCAGATTTTCCCCAGAAATTGTTTTTTTTTTAAATTATGTTCCATTATTTATTTTTTACTGTTTAGTAATTCAGGTGCAGAGTCTGAACAATTGTGCAACAATTAGTTCATACATTTCTCAGCAGCATCTCTGGAGTATTGGCAACTATTGTAGCTATTCTAACAGCCGAGGCAAAGATGAGAAATGTATCAACTAAATATATCAATTTATAACATTTTCAGGGTCAGTGACCCCCCTCCCAGACATGCTTTAGATAAAAATTACACTTTAAACTTCAATATTCGAAAAACGGAAACAAATAGAAAGAAACTAGTTGTTTGAAGGTGAACAACCCCTTTAAGTTAACTTTTAGTATGTTACAGAATGGCTAAATTGCTTAAATGAAACAGTAACACCAAAAAATGAATGTGTTTAAAAGTAAAGAAAATGTCATGTAGTGTTGCCCTGCGCTGTTAAAACTGATCTGTTTGCTTCAGAAACACTACTTTCTACATCATACTAAAAGTTAACTCAAAGGGGAACAACCCCTTTAAGTGCGGCCATTTAAAAATATAATCACTGGGGGTGCCAACATGTTAGGTACCCCCAATAATTTGAACTGATAGCTTCTGATTGAATTCCCAGCTATGTGTTGACTGTTTTTAAAGTGTTTTGGACCACTTTTTTTACAGATATGCAAATGTTTGTTTTTATTCAAATACATCTTGTGTTATTTGTATATTGTATAAATGTGAATGGTTGTCTGTAAATATGTACTCGTTTTGTAAAATGCCTTTCATTTCACTTTTCCCCTTTAAAATTGGTACATCGAGGGATACAGTCATGGGAAAAAAATGTTTTCAAAATGCATCAGTTAATAGTGCTGCTCCAGCAGAATTCTACACTGAAATCCATTTTTCAAAAGAGCTAACAGATTTTTTTTAATATTTCATTTTGAAATCTAGACATATTGTCATTTCCCAGCTGCCCCAAGTCATGCGACTTTTGCTCTGATAAACTTCAATCACTCTTTACTGCAATTTTGAGTGATATCACCCCTCCCTTTTTCCCCAAGGGGGCCTAACAACAGAATAATGGGAAGCTAAACAGATAACAGCTCCCTAACACAAGATAACAGCTGCCTGGTAGATCTAAGAACAGCACTCAATAGTAAAAACCCATGTCCCAATGTGACTCCTTCAGTTAGATTGAGAAGGAAAAACAACACCCTGCCAGAAAGCAGTTTCCTCCTGCTGGCACAAGTCACATGACCAGGGACAGCTGGGAAATTGGCAAAATGTCTAGCCCCATGTCAGATTTCAAAACTGAATATAAAAAACTCTGTTTGGTCTTTTGAGAAATAGATTTTAGTGCAGAAGTCTACTGGGGTAGCACTATTAACCGATGCGTTTTTAAAAAAAACCTGTTTTCCCGTGACAGTATACTTTTAATAATCATGTCATTAAGGCAATCAAACACCATACCGATGTATTCCAGCATGATTTTGATATTGACTTCCTCAATAAGACAGAAGCAAATGCAATTCTTCTCCAAAGTGTTATTCTGTTGCACGTGTGTTTTTATAAACTTTTACAACTGCATGTTTTTTATATTGTATAAACGTGAATGGTACTTTTGTAAATAAATTTTGTAGAACTGTTTTTTTTTTCCATTGTGGATTAAACTTTGAACGCTTAAATGTGTTGCTTCATTTAAAACGTTCATGTGCCTAAATGACGAAGAGTAAGGCACAACAGACAGCAGTGAATCTATAATAAAAGTCACAGACGGGTACATGGGATCTGTTATCTGGAAACCTGCTATCCAGAAAGTTCTGAATTCGAGGAAGGACATCTTCCTTGACTGCATATTATTTACATAATTCAGATTTTTCTAAATTATTTCCTTTTGTAATAATAAAGCGTACCTTGTACTTGATCCCAACTAAGATATGCCAACACATGTAGAATCTACATTCTGTGGGGATGGCACTTGAAATGCCACAGAACACATGTTCTGCAGATTTTCAGGTTTAAGGAACGGTTTAAGGTTTAAGGAATGGCTTTTCAAGCTGCTTGCTCCGTTCCTTTTCATTCCCCAGGCAAGGAGCAGGGGGCCGGGAACGAGTGGCCCCTGAGGCGCGATCGCCCAGGGGCCACAAGGCAGCAGCAGTCACATGCAGTATATGTGCCCTGCTGCCTGCACCTTCGGAATGGAGTAGCAGCTTGTAAAGCCCCATGCTCTGTTTCTACTTGTCCCCCCATGTTACCCAGGATCTAGGCAATGAGCCTAGTCGGGGAACAAGGGGCCCCTGGGTCGCGATCACCCAGGGGCCCCTAGGCAGCAGCAGGCACGTGAAATCTACATGCTCCGCTGCTGCCTGCACTTTGAGAATAGAGGAGCGGCTTGTAATGCCGCTCGCTCTGTTCTAACTCATTCCCCAGTCCCTAGGCAAGAAGCCTAGGCAGGTAATGAGTGGCCCCTGAGGCGCAATCGCCCAGGGCCCCTTTAGGCAGCAGCTGGCAGGTGCAATGGGCGTGCTCTGCTGCTGCCTGCACTTCTTCATTGTTGGAAGATGGTGCCTTCTCTACCTGCAGCTCTCCTTGACTATCTGGACCTGCTAACCCCAAGTTAATGCCCATCCACACACACTTGTATTAGCAATACACACTTACACACACATACATTTTTGGGGGGTCACACACATTCACAGCACTCATAGTTACATGGTTAAATTGGGTTGAAAAAAGACAAAGTTAAAACCCAGCATACACACACCCCTACACTCTTTCACACAAACCATATATGCCCATAGCTATACTAACTGTAGAGTTTAGTATCAAAATAGCCTTTGATATTCTGTCTGTCCAAAAAATCATCCAAGCCCCTTTTGAAAGCATCAACAGAATCAGCCATCACAACATCACCCAGCAGTGCATTCCACAACCTCACTGTCCTCACCTACGCTGCTTCAAATGAAAGTCCTTTTCTTCTAGTCTGAAGGGGTGGCCTCTGGTGAGGTGATAATCTTTATGGGTAAAAAGGACCCCTGATATTTGTCTATAATGTCCTCTAATGTATTTGTAAAGTGTAATCCTGTCCCCTCGCAAGCACCTTTTTTCCAGAGAAAATAACCCCAACCTTAACAGTCTACCCTCATAATTTAAGTCTTCCATCGCTCTAACCAGTTTAGTTGCATGTCTCTGCACTCTCTCCAGCTCATTTACATCCCTCCTAAGGACTGGAGTCAAAAACTGCACTGCATACTCTAGATGAGGTCTTACTAGGGATCTATAAAGAGGTATAATTATGTTTTCTTCCCTTGAGTTTATGCCCTTTTTATGCAGGACAGAACCCTATAACACTCACACATGCTTGCACATGCACCCAACATGCAATTGGTCAATTGTACACACACATACACACTTACACTATGTTGTGTCGTTTTTTTAATCGCATCATCAGTTTGTTTGCCTGAAAAGACAGGGTTTTTTTTTTTTTGTCATTGCGAATAGCGTATTTGCTAATTGCACTGCGCAAAACCTTTTGTATGTTATGTCTGTGATTATACTGCAATTTTGGTGATTTTGATGAGTTTTTAGCCATTTTATTGCATGTTTAGCCATTTTACTGCATTTTCAGGGTGTTGTTCGCTTATTTCTGTTGATACTGACTGCCAATTACACTACGCGGGAAAAAAAGCATTGATTTTTGTGGTTTTGTTGGATTTTAGTGATTTTATACCATTTTGCTCTGTTCTTTACTTAATTTCTCCCATGGAAATTTTGTCTGCTATATATTCATTTGGGGTCTCTGTGTGCAAAATAGTTTGGTAAATCTATGCATATTGGGCATCAACCTGTTAAGTAGACCCCTGGCATTCATATTTAGGATGATGTTTGCTGGTACGTTATGAAATGTGGGGTATATAATGGGGTAAAATGCATACTTTTTATAAATTTTATAAAAAGCATTATGTTTAGCATTGCTTTGCGGTTTGGTAGTTAGCAGTAGAAAGGTGTAATGCAAATAGAGTTTCCGTATCCTCGGCGCCATCAAGGAGAATCAACACGCTCATCTCACCAATAACTTCATGGCTTTATTAAAGGCACACACAGTGTCAAACAATGGGCATTTCTGCTCAGGTGACTAACGCGTTTCTTGCCGACCTGGCGGCACTTCCTCAGAGTCGGGACTCTGAGGAAGTGCCGCCAAGGCCGGAAAGAAACGCGTTAGTCACCTGAGCAGAAATGCCCACTGTTTGACACTGTGTGTGCCTTTAATAAAGCCATGAAGTTATTGGTGAGGCGAGCGTGTTGATTCTCCTTGATGGCGCCGAGGATACGGGAACTCTATTTGCATTACAAGGAACCGGCGTGTAGCAGCCGGCATTACATATCGGCAGCACAGGAGCAGACGCGCACACTCGGATGAGCTCAGCAATAGACCGCTTCTACAAATTTGTCTTTCAGTAGAAAGGTGTAATTAGCTTTTTTTTTATAGCTTTATTTGCTTAGATTTGTCTGAATGTGTACTTTCGGAAAATATATGGTTTTCTAGGGTCTCCATACTGTTAGGGTTTATGGTGCATAATGCACATACCAGGTGCTTGTATTGTAGCAGTCAGACTGTCATACGTGAAAATTCTAAAAAAGTCTAAACAAGGGGTTCTACTTGCTAGAAACAATGGAACCTTTCCTTGTTTATCATGCAACTGTTGTTCCAATTGTCAAAAAGGAGATGTACTTTACCATCCACGTAAAGACAATTCGATTAGGATTAAAGGTTACTATATCTGTACATCTACCTTTGTAATTTATGTTATAAAATGCCCAAGCGGTTACATGTATGTGGGTCAAACCACATGCATGATACCAGAAAGAATTCGAGAGCATAAATCTGCCATTAGATTAAGAAAATTGTAACAAGCAGTTGCATGTCATTTCACGGAAAGAGGTTATGGGGTCCAACAATTGAAATTTCAGGTTATTGATCATGTACCCACTCTCTGACGAGGAGGGGATAGAAATAAGGAATTACTAAAGATAGAAGCTTGGTGGATACACTATTTAGAAACAATGGAACCACATGGCTTTAATAGGGAGTACAATTTACAATGTATATTTCAATAAATATGTTTTTAATTTGGTTTTATTTATGTTTTAATTTTCACAGATATTGGAACAAGGATGCTTTATCTATGGTGAACAGGACTGTTCTACCAACAATGTATAAATTTAAGCAACCATGTATCTGTTATTTTAGATCATTTTCAGTATTTTGACACAAGATGGTGCTATGCAAAATAGTATAAAGATGTGTGAACGTGTGTAGCATTAACTTGATAAAGGGCCATGATGGCTTGAAACGTATCTATCCAGACCATGTAGCCAAAAGTGACAAATAAAGGCTTTCTATTTGTATCCTTCTGATGGTGCTGTCTGATACAATTTTGTTGAAATACTAAGGCGGTTGGAGTGGATACCTTGTGACGTGCTCCTGATTTATTCAAAAGAGACTGACAATTGGTGAGTGCTGGCAAGTTGTTTTGCTTTTAACAGTTTGCAGTAGAAACACATATTTACCCATAATGGATTTATCAGAATGTGTTCTTTTTTGAAAATGTTTTTTTTTAGGGTCTCTGTATTGTTAGGGGGTCTTATGTCACATAATACACATACTGGGGGGCTTATATTGCAGCAGCCATCGCGTCAGCCGTGAAAATTCATATACACTATTGTCATTTGGGCGTGTCCGTGCGCCACATAGTTTAGTATATCTATGCATATTGGCATAAGTGTTCAATAGACCCCTGGCGTTCATTTGTAGGATGTTTTATGCTGATAAGTTATGAAATGTGGTGCATCTAATGGGGTAAAATTCAAGCTTTGTGACGATTTTCAGAAATTTGATAAAAACTGTTACATTCAGCATCGCTTTACAGTTTGGCAGTTTGCAGTAGAAACACATATGTAACCATAATGGATTTGTCAGAATGTGTACTTTCTGAAAATATATGGTCTCTGTTCTGTTAGACCCCTGTGCTCCTGTTTAGGATGCTTTATGCTGGTGATGATACATGGACATTACGATGCTGGAAAGTTGAAACATTGAGGCAATTTTCAAATATTTCACCAAAACCGACAAGTTTGGGAAAGCCTTGCGACATTTTGGATTCAGAAGAATGTGTACTTTCCAAAAATATATGGTTTTGGGGGGTAAACCTATATTTTTGTGTTTTTACCCCACAAAAAAGCAGTCAGTGTGTTGATTTTTCATTAGGTGAATTTACACATAGGTCTATTTGTATGCACTAACTTCATTTTGGGGCCTCTAAATGCCAGATACTTTGGTAAACCTATTCACAATCGGCACCAAACTGTTTGGAGGACCCCTGGCAACCATATTTAGGGTGCTTTTTCTTGGTATGTAGTGATACATTGGTGATATAATGCTATAAAGTTTTGACTGGTCATTCATGTTTGCCTGCAGCACATTGGACTAGGCCCCAACATGCTAACATGGATATTATCATTATATTAAAAACCCCACGGCACAGCTAAAAATAAATGCATGCCTATCAGATTATTTCGAAACGATTATATCCGAAACGGTACACAACAGGGATGCCCTTTATCCCCGACTTTATTTATACTAGTCCTGGAACCTTTATTAAACCACATCCAAAAATATATGGTTTTGGGGGGTAAACCTATATTTTTGTGTTTTTACCCCACAAAAAAGCAGTCAGTGGGGGTTATTTATCAACACTGGGCAAATTTGCCCATGGGCAGTTACCCATAGCAACCAATCAGATTGCTGCATTCATTTTTCTACTTGCTGGCTTCAAAAAGCTAATCACTGATTGGTTGCTATAGGTAACTGCCCGTGGGCAAATTTGCCCAGTGTTGATAAATGAGCCCCATTGTGTAGATTTTTCATTAGGTGAATTTACACACAGGTCTATTTGTATGCACTAACGTCATTTTGGGGCCTCTAAATGCCAGATACTTTGGTAAACCTATTCACAATCGGCACCAAACTGGTGGAGGACCCCTGGCAACCATATTTAGGGTGCTTTTTCTTGGTATGTAGTGATACACTGGTGATATAATGCTATAAAGTTGAAGCTTTGAGGCAACTTTCAGATATTTCACCAAAACCAACAATTTTGGAAAAGCCTTGCGACTCAGTAGTTTGGAGAAAGGCATGGGTACCCAGTTTAGATTCGGAAGAAAGTGTACTTTCCATAAAATATATGGGTAAACCTATAATTCTGTGTTTTTACTCCACAAAAAAAGCAGTCAAGTTGATTTTTCATTAGCTGAAGTAAAGTCCTGGACAATTTGGTTGCGCTAACTTCTTATTGGGATATCTAAATTCCAGATACTTTGTAAACATATGCAAAATGGGCATCAAACTGTTCAGTGGACCCCTGGCAATCTTATTCAGGGTGCTTTTTTATTGGTACCAAATACAGTGTGGTATATGCGGTGCAGCAAAATAAATCCTTTGAACTGATTTTTCTAAATTTTGTAAAAGTTATAAAAACCGCTAGGTTCAGACAAGCTTTGATGTTTGTTAGTGAGGAGTAGAGAGACATAGTTACCCATTTTGGAATCAGCAGAATGTGTACTTTCCAAAATTATATGGTTATCTGGGGTTAACGTACTGTTTCAGGATTTTTTGGCCTTGGAATCTAAAGTATGGCGTTTTCTCCCTTGGTGCTTTAAAAATTCGTATATGTATAGTTTTCCTAGGTGAACTATAGGTTTCCTCTCAGAAAATGCCCCTAAAGTGAGAGAGCACAAATGTTTCAAAAACAGCTGGCATTTCACATAACCAAAATGTGATATTCTGCTAGCACTTAAAGGGTTAATCCTTATTGGAGGCAAAACAATCCTGTTGTGTTTATGTAATCCTCGTGGCTCCCTACTGGCCGCGAAGTGCGTGGTTCGCTGATCTCATAGAGATGGACAAACCACTTTGGCTTCCCCTCAGAGAAGACTTGCTTACACAGGGACCGATTGCCCACCCAAATTCACACACGTGGGCCTTAACGGCGTGGCTCTTGAGACCTTAGTTTTGGAGGCTTCTGGAGCACCCCGAGATGCAATTCCCACCATGCCACGAGCCCGAAAACCAGTCTCGGCAAAGATATATCACAGGGTGTGGAAGACTTTTATCGGATGCTGCGAAGCCAGGGAAATATGGAGAAGGAAATAATTTAATTCCTACAGGAGGGTATCGTCAAGGGACTAGCTCTCAGCTCTTTGAAGGTACAAGACTCCGCTCTCTCCATTCTCTTTCAGAGGAGGTTAACTTTGAACAGCAATATCAAGACCTTTCTACAGGGGGGGCGGCGAGGATAGTTCCCACATAAAGATACCCAGTTCCTCTATGGGATCTAAATTTTGTTTTATCAGTTCTACAAGAAGACCCTTATGAGCCTTTCAAGGCGGTCCCACTGTCCATTCTGATGGAAAAGGTGGCATTCCTTTTAGCAATTACATCAGCACGCTGAGTATCCGAACTGGCAGCCTTAACCTGCCAGCCTCCATTCACCACCATACATTATGATAAGGTGGTACTACAACCAACTCCAGAATTTCTTCCCAAGGTGGTATCAGAATATCACATTAATCAGGACCTGATGGTCCCGTCACTCTGTCCAAAACCAAAGAATTCAATAGAGAGGAGGCTCAACAAGCTGTATGTAGTCTGGGCCATTACTACCTACCTGAAGGTCACAGACAAGATCAGGAAGACAAAGTCAGTGTTCATTCTCACAGACGGTCCAAAGAAGGGAATGAAAGCCGCCAAGACAACCATAACTAAGTGGATTTGATCCACCATAATCAGAGCTTATGCAGTCAGGGGCAAGCCGCCTCCATTCAAGGTTCGACATCAGGCATCGCCTGAGCAAGTGTCGAGCCGCTACTTGGTCCTCCATACACACCTTCACGCGCTTCTACAGGTTGCACACAGCACACAAAGGCGTCAGCAAGCTTTGGGAGGAAGGTGTTACAGACCGTTCTAAACTGAACACCTAGATAGGGTAATGTTCCTGCCCTCAGGGGTTGCTTTGGGACATCCCCATGGTGCCTGTGTCCCCCAATATAGGTGAGAGAAAGGAAGATTTTAGTACTTACCGTTAAATCGTTTTCTCTCATCCTATCATTGGGGGACACAGGCCTTCCCTCCGTGACAAATTATAAGTAAGAGGTGAATGGGCCAATTTGTGCCCATCTCGGTTGCAGTTATATGGTTGATAGTTCAAGTTGTTTAAAAGTGGTGGGGAGACTCCTCCTCTGCCTTTTTGTGGTGATCTGGGTTAGCTTACTCCTTCTTTGGTGAGAAACTGAATATAGGAGGAGGAGGCAGGGGATGAAGTCCAAAGCAGGAGGAGGAGTCACTTTTAACATGTTAGTGTCTGCTCTCCAAGCTGCAGGATCTTCATCCCCATGGTGCCTGTGTACCCCAATGATAGGATGAGAGAAAAGGATTTAATGGTAAGTACTAAAATCTTCCTTTCAGCCATCTGGTAGCTAGTGTCCAAATTACCCTAGCAACATTGCATTGATTTGAATAAGACACTGGAATTTGAATAGCAGAAGGCCTTAAAAAATGTTGTCACTACATAACCAGTATTATCATGTAAAGGTAGACATAAAGCTTTAGATGTATAACAGCAAAACATAAAGACTGACAAATTGACAGATTTAAATACTTTAATGTTAGTAATGCATTAAATTGTGTTCTACATTCCAATCCATACAATTAAATATGATGTAAACTGAACAAAAGCCATTCTTTTTCACGGGGGATATTTTTCCATTAGAAAAAAACAACTGCATGTATAACAGGCTATTTAAAGAAGTCAACAAGTTGTGAAAGAGCAGCACTATTATGATATATAATATGATAATATTGCATTATCACTCTGCAGCCTTTACTGTACACTTTCCAATTCTAGTTGCTCACTATTGATCACTACCTAAACAGATTGTAAAATGAGACATAAAGTGCCTGATAAGGTCTTGGGAGACATTATCAATTTATCATTTTAAAATAATATCCAGTTATTAGGTCTAGCAACCCCACCAACATCCTAATATGTATTCTAAGTGTAGATTTCGTTAGTTAATTTCATTGTTACTTATTTGTCTTCCTCATTCATTATCAACCACATTCCAACCACAACCAGTGAAAATAAAGAAAATTAAGGGCACTTGATCACTGTATTAAAGCACCACTGTCCTCATTATACTGAAACTGTGTGATTAAAGTTAACATCCGTAGAATATGTTTAGGATACGTACACATATGTTATAATAGATAACAGATATGTATTTCAAGGTTATTGTTAACATATAATCCACATATTTATTGATCCAATGTTTTTCCTGTAAGATTATTATAAAAGAAACTCCAAATGGGCCGACATTGCACTTTGGAAACTGCAGCCTCTGCCAGCCTTATAGGATTTGGTTTCCTATACTGCACTCTCAGTATTTGGTGCACTATTTTGTTCATGTTTATAAAACTTGATGAAGAAACGTTTAAGAGCTTATTTAAGTAATATACATTTTTATAAAGATAAGATGAAAATAGCAGTTATAGTCTCCATCCAATGGCATACCATACATACTATGTGTATGGAAAACTGCAGCTCTCTGATAATCTAGGGAATAAATTACAGTAATACTTAACAGGAACAACTGAAATATTGCCAACCCTCAGCCTATCAGTACATGCATCTCTACAAGTCCCCCCTATCAACCATTCAAAAATGGCCATCACAAGGTATAAAGCTCTTTAGGCAAGTGCTATTAAAGCTCTGCCTTTGTTATATAAATCAAGCCTCTCCTGTCTTATCTCCCTGTCTAAATATGAGTATAAATGTCTGGGTTCTGGGTACGTGACCAAGATGCTGGGGCTTAATATGAATATCCGTGGGTACAGTCTCATGGCACTAGAGACATGACCACTCAGTAGAGGTCACAAATGAGAGAGAGCAAAGGGGAGAGTGGGGGTGTGAACAATCTCAAAACATTTGCTCATAGTCTGCACAAAGAAATACCAGAGGCATTCTTCTGTACAAAGCACAGTTAGGCAAATACAATTACTGTGTTTAGTGTCCCTTTAAAAAGTCAATGAATATATGAGAAACAGTACATTTAAATCTAGAAAACACAAATCAGTTGTTTGCTTTATCATCTGAAGTATTTGCTGCAGAACTCTCTTCATTGGATGAACCACCTGGCTTGCTTTCTTTTTTCTTTGCTGCTTCTGTTGCTGCATCTATTGCTGCATGTTCCTTCTTTACCAATTCTTCCAGTTCAGCCTGCAAATATGAAATATATATAAAAAATCATAATCGAAAATACACAAAAGCGTGTCATTTTTAAGCACACCTCTTACAAAACACATTGGGGCACATTTACTATTATTCCCCAAAAATAATTTGTTTCTATTCGATATTCGATTAGCGTTCGATTTTCGAATGTTAATCGAATAGTTCTAGGCTACCTTTTATTCGATATTCGATCATTTGACGATCGAATACAAACCTATTCGATCAGTCGAATAAATCATTCGACTGAACGAAGAAATCATTTGATCGTTCGAATGATTCGTACGAATCGAACACTTCGAACGTAGGAATCCTATTCGATCAGGTGCTCCCATAGGCTTCTATTGCAATTCGGTAGGTCCAATCTGCCAAAGTAGATAATCGAAGAAACTTAAAAAATAAAATCCTTCGCTGATCGAATGATTGAATATTCGTCCATTCGACTCTATTCGAATGTATTCGATCGTTCGACCATTCCCTATTCGATGATCGAATATGCCAAAATTCACATATTCGACCAAAAGAGGAAATCCTACATTCGAACTTCGATCGAACTTCGAATCCTTCACGTGAATTTAGTACATCTGCCCCATTGGGTCTGTTATGTCAAATATATGGTTTCATGTAGCTTAACTTTTTATTGTTACAGAGAAAAAAGAATTGAATAAAAAAAATAGAATTCTTTGCTTAAAATGGACTCTATGGGAGACAGCATTCCTGGTATTTTAATCTTTCTAAATTTCTAAATAAGAGATCCCATACCTGTATTTATGAAGCCCAGCAAGTTTCTATTGCGTCTTGCATTGCGTTAAAAACCTGTTTCATAAATATATAGGTATGGGATCTGTCATCTGAAAGTTCTGAATTACAGAAATGCTGCCTCCCTTAGACTCCCATTTTATTCAAGTTATCTAATTTATAACATAATTTTCTTTTTGTCAGTATTAATAAAACAGTAGCTTGTACTTGTTCCAAACTGAGATATAATTAATCCTTATTGGGAGCAAAATCAGCCTAGTGAGCTTATTTGATGTTTATCTTATTTTTCTAGTATTAATTGCTTCCATACCTCAACCACAAAGCAGTTGGGACTACAGTTCTGAACAATATATACTGCAATGTTAATTCCTAATATCTACAAATGTAGTTGACCAACCAACAAGTTGAATCCAAGCATTTTTTTTGGTTAGTGCCACTGAAACCTCTTAGCATGAATATGGAGTTAATATTATAGAGGTGGAGATAACGCAGTCATTTATAACAGCTCAGCGTAAACTGCACATATATGTTATCTGTGGCCACATCGTTATGGCCACCATAAACTGTTATATATTAGCTTAGTAGTTTTCAGTCACCATAAACAGTTGAAGGAACAGTAACACCAAAAATAAGTAATGAAAAACTAAATTAGTGGTGTGCTACACTGGTAAAACTGGTGTGTTTGCTTTAGAAACACAACTACAGTTTATATAAACAAGCTGCTGTGTAGCAATGGGGCAGACACTCAAAGCTGAAAGATGAGAAAATGCACAGAGAAACTCTTTATTATACAATGGGAATCTTCAGAACTTATCTGTTTTCTGCTGTGTGTCCTGTGCTGGAATGGCTGCCCCATGACTACACAGCAGCTTCTATATAAACTATAGTTGTTTTTCTGAACCAAAGACACCAGTTTTGCCAGTGCAGGGCAACACTATAATATATTGTGTTTCCTTTTAAAAAACGTAATTTTTTACTGTTCCTTTAACTTTTTCCTTTTGCTTCCACTGTAAATAGAAGATGACATAGAAAGGCACAAATGAACAGTCACACTAAAAATGACACCATATTGACTTGAGCCAAAACAACTTCAACTACCAACTTTATTGAGTCATCAGTAGCATATTCTGTACCTTCCACCCCAAGAAATCTGCCAGTGCAAGGCAACCATCATCACAGTCTCCAAGCCATGCAACATCCCTACAATCAAAAATACTATTAGTGTTTTTTTTTAAACAATATCTAGAACAACCAAATCTGAATATTTGAAGTTGCTATCATATTTGTTAAAGGAGATTAACGGTTTCACAAAAAATGCAATTTTTATACTGATTTCTGACTGAAAGTGTAACCAGTAGATGGGCTGCAGCAAAGGCATAACAGTTAGAACTATGCTGCAGTCGTTTCAGACAGGACACTATCTGCAATGGGTCTGCAAATTCTCTTTATGTGGATTTCCTCTGGGTACTCCATATTCCTCACACTCTCCAGAAATTTATAGGCAGGTTAATTGGCTTGTGACCTAAATAACCATAATGTATAATTGATAGGGACTGATGTGGCACTGTATAAATAAATATATTTTGTGATGTCTTGTGTTCTGTATCAATTACTAGGGAATGAATGCCTACAAAATCTAGCCTCACAGGAAATCATGTTGTTGGTGTGATAAGCAGATGGTAAAAATACTGTGGGTTAGATTTGTCTAATTTTCCTGGAATATTTATAGTGATTGTCTTTTTCCCATGTACTAAACTCATTCTGGAATTGCTAATCAAACCACATGCATATTTCCCACCCACTGGCTTTGTATCAGAAAGTGTATCAGCATTGAGTAGTCAAACAACATTTCTTCCTATAAGATAAAATCTTTGCAAGCCTGCTCAAAATGTTGTTTCTGAACTGATTGGTAAAGTCTTTTCATTTCAGACAGATTTTTTTTTCCAGAGTTAGCTGTCAAAGTTCAGGAAAAAAATATACAGTAAATATGCCCCCATATTGGGAGATTTTGCCTCAGTTATCTGGCATTCTAAAACATTGACACAAAAACACAAAAAAAATGATGGCTGAGAATTGTATTA
Organism: Xenopus borealis; assembly: GCA_024363595.1. Lineage (NCBI taxonomy): Eukaryota > Metazoa > Chordata > Amphibia > Anura > Pipidae > Xenopus > Xenopus borealis. The sequence goes on along the minus strand of CM044434.1, from coordinate 46,278,733 downwards.
GACAAAAGTACTGCCTCGGTTAAACCTTCTGCAAGTGTGGGGGCAAAACAGACATTTAGGGGTTTTCTGGTTGGAGCTTTAAAGGGGAAGAGACTTTTTTTTTAGGAAAAGGGAGATTTTGTGAATACTCACCGTTAAATCTGTTTCTCTTCAGTCTCTTGGGGGACACA
>CM044434.1:46254564-46276048 GCA_024363595.1 Xenopus borealis | reverse complement strand
AAAAACACCTGAATTTTCCATGATTTATTAAATCCCGGTGCTGCTAAAATTCGGAATAAAAAAATACTCCATCTCAAACCTGTCGAGGAACATATCAGGATCTGCTCTAGGTTTTGTACAACAATTCAAATAATTTGTAGTTTTAGGGAGATAATTCGAAAAAGGCTGAGTTTTCAGGCGTCAAATCGGAAAAAATCCAACAATTCAGATTTTTTCAAGATTTTAGTGTCTTTTCCTGCACCAGATTTTTTTTGAGTTAACTTATTGAGTTTGGTCAAAGTGTTTTAAGAAAATAGTGACACATTTTCATGATTTTAGTAACTCTCTTAAAGGAGAAGGAAACCCTGTTGGTGCAAAACGCCCCCTTCCCTCCAGGGGCAAATGCCCCTAACTTGTTACTTACTCCTCCTTCTAGGTCATCTCCAGCAAAGTTAACAACGCCATCTTGTCACGAGCATGACCTAGAAGGAGGGATAAGTAACAAGTTTGGGGCATTTGCCCTGGGGGGAGGTAGGCCAAGGGGGAGGAGGTGTTTTGCGCCAACAGGGTTTCCTTCTCCACTTTTTAATTATCTTCCTTAATGTGACCAACTAATTCATCATATTTGTCACAGACTAACTCCATAAGCCATTTGTTTCACCAGGCAAAAACATAAGGCTGCTTTATTTATGGGTTTGTTGTATTTAATATGCACTAAAAACTATGTATGCAGTGAATCCATAATTTCTGAAAACAATCGAATATCAAATTAATTGGCTTTTCAAATTACCTGTATGCTTTCTCAGAATCAAAGTCCATGCCTCCCCCCAAGCCTAGAACACTTAAAAATGAGTCGCCCTAGAATGACATATAGAAATAGTGCAAGTGACATAATAGCAAAAAGTGAAAGCGTTGTCTTTAATTAATTAATTAATTAATTAATTAATTTCTGGTTTTTCATTTTCATAACTTACCTGACCAGTCAGCTCTTTGTTTATTAGAAGTCGAGGGGTCTTACTAGAAACTCTGTAATAAACCAATAAGTCAAAGCCTGAGTCATCATTAATATATGTCTTATAGTAGAAACAAGGCTAAATTATTGTAGGGTAGCAATACCTGTAGCTGCTTCCAATTACTAATTTGCCCCATAGGCAAAAAATAGGTTTGTAGACAGTTAAAAATAAACAATATGTCTGTTTTTCTTTCTATCTATCTATCTATCTATCTATCTATCTATCTATCTATTGAACAACAGTTACAACACAAGCAGCTTACTTGCTGACAAGAGATGCAAATGGTTGAACTTGCAGAGATGTTCCCATCACTATGAGCAGATCAACCTTGGGAAAGTCCTTTAGGTAGAAATGAGAAATGATTATTATACTTTATACAGTGGTGATATACTCCACAGTGCTTTATAGTGATTATTTATCATTCACATCAGTCCCTGTCCCAGTAGAGTTTACAATCTAAGGTTCCAATCACATTCACACACAAACACACACACTTGGGTTAATTTAATAGCAAGCCATTTAAGCTCCCTGTATAGCTTTAGAGTGTGATAAACCCAAACAAAATATAAAAATTCCTTGCACACAATTCCCTATCTGAAACTTAGGACCCTAGCACTGCAAGGCAGGAACCTAAAATTTGCCATAGCTTGCATATGAAAAAAAGACAAGCATTTGGGGTGCTTTACATTGGAAATGGAGCTGCCAGTCTGGAGATGGAGGACAAGAAGAAAAAGTAAAACAAAAGCACCACTTAAGTGGCAGATTAGTAACATTCATAATTTGTCACCCCACACAGCAGGCATATAATTTTTGTCAAAAAAAAAAAAAAATCAAAAACAGCATAGGTAAAAGCATAAATAAAAAGCAATGAGTTCGATTTTTATTTATGAAAAATATTCAAGTTAAGGGAATCTTCTACCCAACTGTAACCTCTAAAGCAAAAATCATTTCTAAATTCCTTAGAGGTAAGGCAAACAGCAAAATGTGGGGAAAAAAACAAGGAGCGAGTGAATGAGATGAAAGTGGTGAGGTTATTGGTGATGGAAACACACTGTAAGGACCCTCAGACAATACGTTTACCAGCACAGTGCCATTTGGTTTAGGGAGAAGGTGTTCCTGAAATGTTGGTATGTGGAGGGACATGAGACTATAGTTTTAATAAGTAAAGGATTGTAGGTCAGAGGAAGCAGAGAAGGTGGCATTGCTGTACATCAGACAGGACAGATGCGATCATTTCATCATTCTTATTATAGAGAGCAGTGAATATTTACTCAGTCTGCTCCACATCAGTATCAAACACATGATAACCGCTCATCTGGCAGCAGCATGAAGGTGTATGACACACTGGCCAGGAGAAAAACAGTAGAGATTCTTGTTACTGGAGGTGTCTACCAAATAGGCACCCCAGTGGTTGAGCCTTGTCATGTCCTTAAAGTTCAGAAACTTGATTTATTTCATAAAGAAGTACAGAAAGGCGGGTGGATTGATGGATAAACTAGGGGTCCGATATTATTTTGTACTTTCTATACATTTACACAAATACAGAATAAAGACATCAAATAACTATTAACTTACAGACTTAACGGCAGAGAAGAATCTGGATGGCAAACTTTCACCAAAGAAAACAATATCTAAAAGCAGATGTTATACAGGTCATTATTAATAGGCTTGTTTTGCAGAGCTGTACAGTCTTTTTCCTTTGCAAACAAATCTCCTATAAGACTGTGATGTGTACTGCGAATGTACTTCAGAGCTCAAGATTTCACTAAATCACTTACCTGGTTTAACCAAATTGTTACATTTTTCACACTTTGGGATTAGATCAGAAAAGATCTTTTCTAAAAAAAAAAAAAAGGAGGAATGAAGAGTTAACATAGAGTGTGTTCCTTCAGTGGGAAAAAATAACAAATATGCCCACTATCCCTTTAATACATTTTTTTTAATGCTGCAAACATGTTTGCTCTAGTGTCATAACAATATATTTTTAAATTAGCCTACAAATAGGTTCTTCAAAATTAAAGGAAAACTATACCCTCCGAACAATCTAGGTCTCTATAAAAAGATATTGCATTACTGCATAATTAACAGACAGTTGTGTCTTTTGCTTCCACACTTCTTCCTGTTACAGTTAGAGTTGAAATATTTCTGGTCAGGTGATCTCTGAGGCAGCACACAGACCATCACGAAATGGTGGTTCAAGGTAAGAGATGTAAAAGGGCAATATTTACTTAAATATATATACCAGGTTGGTAAGATTCTTTAATATGTCACTTAATTTGATATAAACTATTTGTTACTCAAGTATTCAGGGTATAGTTTTCCTTTAATATAAGGCTATTAGAACTGTTGTCATTTAACACAGCAACAGTCGGCTTCACTCCCTCATTTTAGGAAATAAAGAAGTAGTTACCTTTCATCCATGAGAGAGAATATTCAGCCCTACAGAATGTGCCAACACAATGGGAACTGTGAAATGTTCCATGAGCCTCCACCAGGTCCTCAGAAATCAGACCTGCCACCCTCTCCAGGGTGTCAATGTTCTAACACAGAATAAAAAATGATTACTAAAAGACCATCAGTGACAGTTGTATTGCAAGAAAAACAACTGAACAAGAGTATGACTATGAAATGTACTACCTGAGAATAGCAACGAAGAAGTAGTCCCTTCTCCTTCAACAGACGCATAAAATAATGACAAATTGTTGGCTGGAAAATTAAACAAACCAATAAATCATTCTTTTGGAGAACTTACACTTAAAGACTGAGTTGAATTAAATCAAGGTAAGAACAGAGCTGAGGGGGAATCAAGAGAACGGAGGATTTCAGGAATGATTTTAATTGGTATAATAATGAATGTGCAAGGGCTGTGAGGAAGATTTGGTGGATTATTTGAGAAAAGCGTTGCAGTAGCAATGTTGTTGAATTGTACATGTAGAACACAAAAATTAAGGAAAATAATAATTTAAACAGAATTTCCATGAACATTTCAAGCTCCAAGCCTCAGAAAAGGCTAAATCACACAAAAATATTTGCCTTTTCCTTCTTCATTCTCTTAAGTGCACTTTATTTTCTTCTTTTCTTCTCCACCGACGGAGGCTTATTTATCAACAGTCTAATTTTAGTGGTTTGAGGTTTTTGAAACCACAACTAAACTCACTTTCTCTAAAACAGAATGAAATTTATTAAGATCTGAATATAAAATGTTTGAACGGAAAAAGTACTGAATGATTTGCTAAAAAATATGGATACCTCTAAAATATCAAGGTAGCTTCCACTGACTTCTATAGCACCTCAAAAACTTTTACTTGGCAAACTTTTGCATTAGAGGTTTTCATGGATTTTAAGCTTAATAAATCTTGAAATATAGGAAATTTTATATTAAAATTTGATTTGTTTGATTGTTAGTAAATCAGTAAACTCAACAACATACCCTGTCTTCTTTATAATTTTTCAATTGTATGTACCATCAGTCATTTTTATTATCCTCTCCCATTGCTGTAACAACTAGCCTAATCCACTGTGATTTAGTAAAACTGGATCTTAAAAGGTACAGTTGAATACTTTTGTGCTTTTTTACACCCATTCTACAATTCATTTGTCTAAGAATTTGTTGCTTACCTTGAATTGCCCTGGAAATAGCTCTCGAGCCAGTGCAAAAAATGGTTCTGGGTTTTCCTAAAACGTGAAATACATTAATAAAACAAATGTATTGTATCTATACAAAGTGTACTTGGTATAAAACCTGCTCTGTAAACTCCAAGGCAGTAAGGTTATACCTACAAATTTTAGGCCTTTTAAGACCATGTAAGATAAAAAAAAAGTGGGCACTATAGTCTAGGTTTTCAGGCAGATCTGGGGGTGTTTACTAACATTGGATATAAACATCTCCAGTGATGTTTCCCATAGGAAGCAATCAGATCTTTGCTTTTGTTTTCTAACTTGCAGGAAATCTAAGGGGCAGATTTACTAAATTCACATGAAGGATTCGAATAAAAATCTATTTGAATATTCAACAGTCGAAGTACTTCCCCTTTAAATTTTTATTCGACTGCCTAGTTTGCCAGTTTCAAACTACTGAATTGGATTTCAAAAATTTTGATCGTATAAAAAAATTCAATCGAATGGTTAAAATCGTTCGAATCGATCAATCGAATTTTTATATTCGATCGTTCAACCAATCGAATTGCGGTAAACTATTCCCATAGTCAAATTCAAGGGTTTTTTAACCCTCGAATTCGACCCTTAGTAAATCTGCCCCTTTGTTGGTTATGGGCAACATCACTGGAAATATTTATCTCCAATGTTAGTAAACATGCCCCTTAGTATAGAGGAACATCTATGGTTCCATTTAGCATCTGACCTGTTTATATAGGTTATAGGAAATCCTATAAAGTCGTTTTTTTTATGAAGAATGGCATTTCTGGCAAAGTTCATCTGACCACTACTCTAGAGGATTATCACCCTCCTGCTAAGGAGTTTATGCCCTGCACTGAAACAGTGGCTGTTTCAGAGAAATACTAAAACAGCAGATTGAACATGTAATGCACTTCCCAGGAGTTGTTGTCAAACACACTGACCTGCTGAACATGCCATAATTTTAGTGATATGCAGCAATTTGTTACGGGTAGATTGCCTCTGGTATGGATGACAATGCTCTTAAAAATATCTTTTAATATTGGAGTAATCACAAGAAAATTTGGAAGAAGGCATGATTCCCAACGATTACTCAGAATTGTTACATTTAAAGAAGGATATCTGTAGATAATGGGTTCTGCATACAGAGTAGAGGCACTGCCAGATCTTTTAAAATTTACAAGTCAGCAACAATTTCACTCTGGAGAACAGAGTAATTTTTTTGTTCAATGCACTTTCACAATAACATGACTTGTTGATTAACATGTTTTTCGAGTGAAAATGTTGTGAATAATAAAGTTACATTCAAGCAGTATTCAGCATGTCCACTTAATACACTGATGTTAGTTTAGTGTTTGCTTAGTTTTTTTATGAGCTATTCTCCCATAACTGTGTCCTTCTAAGACACCAGAATGAGTATTGCAGTACTATTTATCAACTTATATTTTATCACAAAAATTAATCAATGTGTGTACCTTAAAGTATCCAATTTGAAAGATGGCCTCTGGATATGGTAAATTGTATTTTTGCAAGTTGGAGTACAGCCCACTGCCTGGCGAACGGAAGTCAGGAATTCCAGCAGCTACAGGGGCATAAGGAGCAGTTGTGTCACTGAGTGATGTGTAAAGTGGTTGATTGAAAAGGTGAATACTCATTTTGAGTTATAAGAAAAATACTAGCGAGAGAAAGGAAATGTAAAACATATGTGGATTTTTTATTAGTACTGAAAAATGTCCAGACTTACATGTTGAGATGCCAGCCCCTACCATACAGATAATGTTCTTGCCTGTGAGTAAAAAAAGGACATTAATGGAAAGTCGCAAAGAAAACCTCAATAGAATTGTATTTAGTGCAGGCTGCTCACACTCACATTTCTCACTTAGCATGAACCTGCTCACACCCTCCAGGCTCAGCTCATCCAGGACTTTCTCTGGGGTACCAATGCCCAGTGTACGTGAAAAGAGGTTACGCAGGAAATCCACTATTAAAGATAGACAATGTAATATGAATGGTGGAAAACCCTCCATTTAACCCACAGTTCTTTGAGATTTACATTGTGCTTGCAATATATTGGTGAAGACATATGAGTATAGCACCACATTTTTAAATGGGGAAAAATACAGTGTTCTATAGGCCAAAAGTTATAATAACATAATGCATTTAATGTCTTGTTTTCTTTCCCCCGTTTGCCTGTAGAGGAGTGTTATTGTAGCTTTCAAAAACTGCACAGCTCTATGGGGTATAACTCGCAAATAACATAGTAACATAGTAAGTTAGGCTGAAAAAAGACTCGCGTCCATCAAGTTCAACCTTTTTTTTTTTTTTTTTAATTTTAACTGCCTAACTGCTAGGAAGGCAAAAACCCCATCCTAAGCCTCTCCAATTTGCCTCAGAGGGGGAAAAAATTCCTTCCTGACTCCAAAAAGGCAATCGGACTAGTCCCTGGATCAAATAAGATTTTTAAAAATTGTGTATTTTATTATGAAACTATAGTTGGTTATTGCACTTCATCTCATGATTATAAAATGGAAAAGTCAAGAAAATGGCAGAAAATGTGGAAAGAAGAGGTTAATATTGTGAGGGAATATGTAATTGTTCTAACCCTTTGCTAAAATATAAAAAGTTTTGTAAACAACCATTTTTGTTTATACCCATTGTTGGCAATTAAAAGCTTACTTTCAGATGCACCACTATTGTCTTCACTGGAGTCCGAGTCCTGTTAAGCAAAGATTACTGTGAGCAAATAAACACCAATTTTATTAGATTATATATTCTTGTGTGGCTCATGTTTATTAAAGTACCACACAGATGCAATGTTACTTTAGTGTTAAAGGGCATCCATAATCAAAAACTATGCCAATATTCCTACTAGAAAACAAAATAAGGCACTTTGTAATATAGTTTCATGTGGGCTAATTTTGTTTTACTGACAAATTTGCATCTAAGCAGTAACCTATGGTAACCAAACAGTGCTTAGTTTAGTTCAGCCTGCAGCAAGTAAAACAAAAAAATGTGATTGGTTGCTATGGGTTACAGTCCCTATGCCATTCCAATTACTCTGTAAATTAACCCCAAACCATGTTTTCTCTGTCATTTTTAAAGTAAGATTTAAGTGCATTTAAAGGGCCACAGTAAACAATTACACAATAAAACCAGACACTCTGGCTATAGGGTCAGAGCACTCCTGTGACTCTGCAGTATACCATTATCATGATCAGTTGGATTAATGAGAAGCCCCTTGTATCATAAGCTGCTCATTATCTAGTGAGGGGAAGTGAGGGGGTTGTTTATATTAATGCAGTACAAGAAATAGAATGTGACTTCAGTTTCAGTTTTTGCCCTGCTTAGTGCAAAGTTGTATCCCACTCGTTATATACCTTTAAATGTGTACTGCAGACTTAAAGGGAAACTGTCATGGGAAAACATGTTTTTTTTAAAATGCATCAGTTAATAGTGCTGCTCCAGTAAACTTCTGCATTGAAATCCATTTCTCAAAAGAGCAACCAGATTTTTTTATATTCAGTTTTGAAATCTGACATGGGGATAGCCATTTTGTCAATTTCCCAACGGCCCCAGTCATGTGACTTGTGCCAGCACTTCAGGAGGGAACTGCTTTCGGGCAGGCTGTTGTTTTTCCTTCTCAATGTAACTGAATAGTACGCAGTGGGACATGGGTTTTACTATTGAGTGTTATCTTATGTTAGGGAGCTGTTATCTGGTTACCTTCCCATTGTTCTTTTGTTAGGCTGCTGGGTGGAGGAAAGGGAGGGGGTGATATCACTCCAACTTGCAGTACAGCAGTAAAGAGTGATTGAAGTTTATCAGAGCACAAGTCACATGACAAGGGGCAGCTGGGAAATTGACAATATGTCTAGCCCCATGTCAGATTTCAAAATGAAATATAAAAAAAATCTGTTTGCTCTTTTGAGAAATGGATTTCAATGCAGGATTCTTCTGGAACAGCACTATTAACGGATGCATTTTGAAAAAATTTTTTTTTCCCATGACAGGATTCCTTTAAGATTTAGATTACCTCTGAATCTTCAGCTTGTGCCTTGAGATCGGCTGGTTCACTAGCTTCTGCAAAAAGGGAGAAAAAGTAAAGATTTTAGGGACAAGTGACATGCAAGTTATATTCTATTAAAAGAATTTAATTAACAATATCAGCATAAAATAAATATCATTAAACACAGTTTAAAGAAGCATTAAAGAATACAAATACATTTATATAAAAAATATAACCCACATGATCAACAGTGTACTATTCTCTGTGGCTCACAGCATAACGAGTTATAGGCGCAGCAGAAAACATTAAGTGATGTATTAAATGCATTCCATTATAGGTGGCAGATGTAGACATAATTTGCCTATGAGCTATATATTAGTAAACCAAGTATTCTGACTCCATATATAAACCGTTTTAGTACATTTCTGTTTGTATTTAATAAAGAGTGACCAATACATCTTTTGTCCCTCAATAATGATAACATATCTGTGGGCCTATGACAAGGTGAGTTTGTGTGTTTAGAGCAATGGTTTTTGAGACCATTCTATCGCCCACTTAGTGCCACTTTGAGATGCAACATTTAACAAGGTCACACACACACACACACACACACACACACACACACACACACTGTTTGTGAGCCATTTAGCCAATGTTTAATTAATGTAGAGGCATCAAACATTCACATGTTTACACAAATCCTTTCTCTAATCAACTTTCAAGATGGGCTTCCAGGAGGATAACCCCCAGTGACAAACAGGTTTGTAAAGCCAGCCCCAAAGTTGGAAACACAGATGTAGAAGGACACTAGGATGTGGGGAAATGGTATTTGGGGCCAGGCTAATAACCTAACTGGATGGGCCAATGATTAATTGGACAGGGATTGGCCTAATTTGGCCAATAAGCCCAAAACTAGTTTTTATGTTTTTGGCCTTAGGAGAACAAGCAGGGTTTAAATTACTTTCAGGGAGTAATAAACATAAATTCCATTTACTTGTCAGGCCACAAAGTGACTGACAGCTGAGGAACAGAGTAGAAGGACTATCTTTCCACAATATGGGGATAAATTGGCATCCTGCAATACAATTGGTGGGTAAACAACCCAGAAAAAGCAGCTAATGGAAACCAAAGAGTAAAGGGAACCTTTTCCTCCTTTTTAAGAGGTATAACGTAATGGCTTATTGTAATTTTGTGCTTATGGCCAGGCAGGCCCGGACTGGCAATCTGATCTGTGGGTTCTGGCCAGATGGAGGCCACTATGTAGTGGACTGGTGGGGGGATGTTCGGACCTCTCCAGGGCCTATTTTGACTCTCAGGCCAAACCAGACCTGGGGGTACTACTGCAAGGTACTGTAAATACCAAGGCGAGAATGGCTAGAATATTGATGGAACTGGAGCTTTGCTGCAATGTTATTACTGTGCATATTTCTGTACACTGTTATACAAGATATAGCCACGTCATCCACTTAATATATGCCCAATACGTATTCAGAAGGGAACCACTAACACTGTTTATTTAAACCATGCAAAATGAGGTAATTGTTACGAGCGAAAAGCGATTAATCAACTAATATCAGCGGCATAGTTATACCTGCAGCCATCGAAGCTTCGGCCACTTCCGGGGTTTGACAACAACAGTGGATCACGTGAACACACGGAGTCCGCACTTGCCATCTCCCCATTGGTGCAAATGGATGCAGCATGCAATTGGTAGACCATAATCTGATTGGCGTGTTTTGCACCAATGGGAATAGAGAACTCTGGTATGAGAGAAGTGAGCGCTGTACCCTGTACTCGTGTGTTAGCACTGTGGTATTCACACGAGATGTTGCTGACATGTTTTCTAGGAGAGTTTGTATACTTGCTGAAAGGCCCCATGTCCTATGTCCTCATCTTGTTATTCGCCTGTTGAGACAGTACCAGAGACCAAAAGCAGACAACCACCATTTAATGTGGTGTTTGCTGTTTTATTTCTCCAGAGAAGTAATTAACCCACCTGCTATGAAAACTATGCCCACAAAATGAATACTTGAGCTCAGAGGTCACCTGAAAAAAATTAGTGCTTCAGGTAAACAACATGTAACCAATGTTAACTAAAGTAGGGTTGATATAACAATATCAGGAAAATTAGTAATAACTCTGGGATGGAAAGTAAATCATTGCTAAAAAAAAGTCAACAGAACAACCAAATAATAAAATAATTCATACAGCCAGGGTCAGACTGGGCCAGCGGGACACCGGGAAAAAACCCGGTGGGCCCCAGACTTTTGTGGGCCCCTGCTAGCTGGCTGTTGTCAATTCCTGCCACCACCCCCCTTTGCACGGGGGTCTCGCAGCAAATACAGCACATACTGGGCAGCATGCATGCGCACTGAATGCGCATCGTGCCGGCGTCCTCCTCAGCCCGGTAACCCAGCATGCAGAGAAGGGGGGTCCCCCAGTCCGACCCTGCATATAGAAAGCAGGTTTTTCCTCACACAAGAAAGTGTATATCATTCAATTTAAAGTACAGTTTACTTACACATAATCTATTGTTCTATAATGCTATTATTATTTATTGCTTTCTTTATTTCATTTTATTTGAATTATTTATATTAGCTTTCGATATTGTCAAATAAGACAAAACTAAACAAATGCAAACTATGTTTTTCACAAGAATCCCCTGCACAGCTAATTAAATGTACAGCAAAGATGGCTCAACATCTGAAACACGCCAATGTAATTCATAGGCCTATGTTTAATAGAAATAATATTAAAATACAGCTAAAAAGCTAAATTATGAGTTAGAGTTAAATATTAAAAAGCTATCCTGCGTGTACTTACCTTTATTCATCCCATGGGTATTTGTTTTGAACAATAATGTTCATTGAAGGGCACGTGCATCAGAGCATTACGTACATAATACATGTATTTTGTACCAATGTAACAATATTTTTTCCATTCGTGATGCACAAATAGATATGGTGCACAATCCTCTTATTAGTAATCAGATTACATCCAAGCATTTAGTAGGTTGGTCTAGAGTTTGAAAGTAGGTGTCCTATATGTTACTATAAGAAGATTTAAGATGATTAGATGCAGGAAAATTTTTTACAGTAGTTACAATTAGTGTAATGAAGTGTTGATAAAGAATAATAATATTCCACAGCGTGTTAAAATTTGTCAGCTCAAACTTTCTCTAGCATTATTTTCTTCCTAGCAAAACTTCATTAACATATTTATCTTATTTCAATTGAAATATGGTGGGTACATATACGTCATATGTATGTCTGTATGAGTAATGGTGAAATTGCTAGAAGTGGCCATTTATTAAAAATGTCTGAAGCAGTAAAATAAAGACAAATTTCTCTATTGTCCTAAAAATTATCTTACCCTAAAACAAATGTGGCATAGCTTCAAATGGTTAAAAAAGAGTAAATAACACATATTTAACAGTCACAACTTTTTTAAACATAATCCCACATGAAAATATGAAAAACACTAGATTTTTATTTTTTACTTTTTTGAATACAGAATGTGATATCAGTGAAATAGTTATGTTGAGGATGGGCAAGTAGAAGCAGGCGAAGCACACTTTAGCAAAAAGGGAAACATATTAGAAAGTTTACACTTAACGACCATTTGCCTGACGATTTGTCACCGAAAACGGAGTTTTTTTTCAGATTTGATGCTCGAAACCTCCAACTTTTTTAGATTTGACGCCTGCGAAGCATGAAATCTTTATATTATTGAACAAAAAATCATACTTTATATACTTTATAAAAATCATACTTTATATAAGTAAATAACCCACTAAACTCATAAGGCTGTCACTGCTTTTTGTACTTCAATAAACACCTGTTTTTTTTTTACAAGTCTGTCTGGAGGATTGCTCTTTGAATGCCTGCTCTACCAACAAAAAACTGATTTCTGCTCCCTCAATCTGAACGCTCAGGGCAGAGCACCTGGGCCTCCTCATACATGTTCTGAGTCTCTGGGAAACAAAAGCTTATATTATATTTCTGGGTTTTGCATGTTAATTTATACAGTTGAAATGTAATCGTTAGCTATTTATGATTAGCTGGTCCAGACTGGCAAATGCCAGAGGAGCTGCTGTAAGATGCTGTAGACCAGGGGTCCCCAACCTTTTTTTACCCGTGAGTCACATTCAAATAGAAAGGCGGTGGGGAGCAACACAAGCATTAAAAAAGTTCCTGGGGATGCCAAATAAGGGCAGTGATTGACTATTTGGTAAACTCTCTGGGGACTGGCAGCCTGACGGATGATCTGTTTGAAAGAACATCTAAATTTTATGCAACAAAAATGTGCCTCCAAACCAGGAATTCAAAAAATAGGAAGGGGTTTGAGGCCACTGAGAGCAACATCCAAAGACTTGGTGTGCATCATGTTGCTTTACGAGCCACTGGTTGGGGATAACTGCTGTAGACAGTCACTATTTAGCTAGTCTGTGGGGTGATATTTGGGCCTCTGTGTACTTGAAATGCCATTTTGAATCCCAGTCCTGATCTGAGCTGTTCCTTATAACTGAGTTCTTGATGCTACTTGTTATATTCTTTTGCTATTCCAAATAACGTCACATTTCACAGAAAAATGTTGGTCTTGTGTGCTTGTTTGTTATACTGACCCTAGCCCAACACCATCATTGAGGAATATTGAAACTGCAGCTTTTATAAATAGATATAAATATGTATGTGATTCTTAAAGGGATACTGTCATGGGAAAAAAGGTTTTTTTTTCAAAATGCATCAGTTAATAGTGCTGCTCCAGCAGAATTCTGCATTGAAATCCATGTCTCAAAGCTGTTCCCTCCTAAAGTGCTGGCACACGTCACATGACCTGGGCAGCTGGGAAATTGACAAAATGTCTAGCCCCATGTCAGATTTCGAAATTAAATGTTAAAAAAATCTGTTTGCTCTTTTGAGAAATGGATTTCAGAAGTCTACTGGAGCAGCACTATTAACTGATGCATTTAAAAAAAAAAAAAAAAACATGTTTCCCATGACAGTATACCTGTAAGGTAAATTATATCTGTAATTTAAAACACATGAGAATGGGACGTTTTTTGCTTATGTCATTTTCCCATAGATGAATATTTAGAGATATGAGTTGAGAAAAGATAACAAACCACTCAACCAAAATAGGAAATGAGATTGTGTAAAAGCAAATGCGAATGCCAGTAATAGTTCACTCGCATGTGTTCTCTTCTGCTGTTCATGCCTCATTTCAAGAATGGCAAGGTAAGAATATTGAATTTACTAGTCACAGAATGATATAGAAGAACGTTTACCTTTAAAGTACATTTTAACGTAACTTAACTAATGGTACTGAATGTCAATTTGCATTTGGTCTTCTCTTGTTCATTTTTTGTTTGTTTTGAATTATTAATTTAAAATATTTTGTTTTGCAGAGCTATACTGTTATGTGGTTGTTAGAGGCCAACTGAGCCCATTATCCTTTTATTCTAAAATTAACTTCCTCCTTATATTTGGTGTGGTTTTTGAATCCCTTCTAGAATGTTCATAATAAAAAATAAATAAATAGACATTAATCTGTCTAATCTTAGCTATAACACTTAGATTATTGCAAGACTTTTGTTAGTGGGAATTAAATCCATAACAACAAATAAATATGTTTGAGAACTGTGTTCTCTGAGGAATTGGTAGGCCCAGGCAAAGGGTCACATTGGTGGATTGTCTTCTCAGGCCAATCTGTGGTTGTTCTGCCTCCAGACATAAAGCACACATTTATGTTGATGCAGTCTTCTAGAAAAATCCATGTGGAAAACTCAGAATTACAGGAAGAGCACCTCCCATAAAATCCATTTTAAAGGAGTGGTTCACCTTTAAGGTAGCTTTTAGTATGTTATAAAATTTGCAGGTGACCAGCATCAGTGTTGATGAATGGTAGACCCCCGAGATACCTACTTGTTATATGAACCAGTCTGACATCTCTCCTTTAAAGGGGTTGTTCAGCTTTAAATTAAGTTTTAGTATGAATATTGATATTCTGAGACAATTTGTAGTTGGTTTTTATTTATTGTGGGTTTTTTTTTCAGTTGTATTTCAGCCTCCTGTTCAGCTCTCCGTATTTCAGCAGCTATCTGGTTGCTAGGGTTTTATTCACCATAGCAAACAGGATTTTTAAATATGTAACTTATAGTTTATTCTTTTTATTATCAGTTTTCAGAATAAAAAGAATAAAAAGAAAAGGTATCAAATTAAACCTAAAAAGAGAATGCTATTTCAGTTATATGGAGTATGTACATATAGCATTTACACATATATGTGTATATATATATATATAAATATAGGATATGCGTTGAATAATAAAGATTCACTAATTTTCATGAACATTTGGAGTGCGAGTCCCTCTACAAATATATATAAATATATATATATATATATATATATATATATATATAAAGAAAAACAAAAGATCACATCATAGTGATCTTCGTCAGGGAAAAACTAACAAGAGTTAAGGGTTGCACTGCTTACACTCTTTTTTTTCCCTGAGGAAGATCACTATGATGTGATCGAAACGTTGGAATATCTTTTGTTTTTCTATTAAAATCAGTTATCCTAACCGAGCCTGTTATATATTATATATATATATATATATATATATAAAATATATATATACATATAGCAGGATGGTAATGCAAACACAAGATAGTAGATGTGGTAATTTTAAGGGTAATGACAGACAAATGACAAAGGTACTTGGTTAGGAAGGGAAGTTCTTGTCTGCAGTCAGTCTGAGCCATTTCACCTCAGATGAACACTTATGATTCGAAAACAAACTTGGTGCAGAGTACAAATCACACATTAACCCACATAGGAAATTACTTTGTATGAAAGATGCAAATGCCAGTAATAAGTTCAGTTGCATATCTTATCTCCGCCTGTACACATCTCACACCAAGCAAGATAAGGTAAGAAACATCAGTTATTTGCTAGGATGAAAAATATTCATGACATCAATGAAAATTATATCACTGTCATGTGTTCTTTTATATTTATCTTTGGCATCCGCTAACTAAATTGCGTGTGATGAAAACACAGCAAATAACCAAAGCCTACTACCAGCTTTGCTTTTGAAATTAGGTTGAATAGATACAACAACTTGCTGTCATACCCTTTAAAATTGCTTCATTTGCCTTAGAATTGGATTTCCTCAAGGTAAAGTTTTATTAAAAATACTTATGCAAATATTTATTTAATTTGATGGTTGGAGATACTGCAGTATTTTGGAGAAATAGGAGCATTTTGCAAATGTAGCTTGGGTGTTGAAATCACATACCTTCTACAATGTCTATAATAGAACTACAATGTAGGGGTCTTTTATGGCCACACACAAAGCTGACACTGGCTTCTGTTCTAAAGTAGCAGCCAGTTGCTAAATGTGCATTGGTTCAGGTGTGCATAGTACATGCCAACTAACTTCACTGAGTGTTGTGCTATTTTAGTAAATGAGACCAAACATCTCATGTTATAATGAGCGCTGGTGTGCCTAAAGCACCTTATAAATTCAGAATGGCTACTTGAAATCAACTTTGCATTGAAAAAAAAACTCAAATTATTCAAGATTTATTATGCTCCGAAGCTGATAAAAAGTTGAATCCAAAAATACTCCAGCTAAAATCTACTGAAATCATGTAGAAGTCAATGGCAGAAAGGTTGCGCAATTTGAATTGACGCTTGAGCCCTGATTTTCTCAACAAGTTATTGGTAAATTAAGGGGATTCAGGTTTGGGAGTTTGGTAATTTTTTTTTTATATAGTTTAAATAGTTGAGTTTTAGTAAATAACCCCCTTAGATTTTTCCTTTGCAGAGTCCCGAATGAAGTCTAAACATTGGCAGCTTTCTTCTGATATAAAATACACATAGATGGGGCAGAATTACTATTGGTCGAATTTCGAATGCCAAAAAAATTCGACCAAGGGAATAGTGGGGAAGTAAAATTCTTCGAATTTGACTATCGAATTCGAAGGATTTTACAGCAATTCGATTGATCGAAATATAGAAAATTCGAATCGAATATTCGAATGATTTTAAGCGATCGATCGAATTTTCTATATTCAATCAAAGATAATGATGCCCAATTCGGTAGCTTTGATCTGGCGAAGTAGGTGGTCGAATTAAAATTTAAAGAGGAAGTATTCGGCCATCGAATTTTCGAATAAAATTTTATTTGAATATTCAAATCATTCGAATTCGAATATTCAATGGTCTAATTTGCATATTCGAAGATTCAAATTCGAATTTGCTACAAATTCGTTCGAACTTCGAATTCTTCATGTGGATTTAGTAAATCATCTCCATATTGTTTAAGAAAGTAAGGAGTGGAAAATGGCTACAATGTGCTAAACAATATGAAAACCTCTAAAAATGCAGTCAGTACTTTTCCCTATATTGTAATAAGTGACGACACGGGAATATAGGCACTCATAAAAAAGAACCACCACCTGACACATGGGTTGATTCTTGTAAGGTGCTCCCACAGATGAGTCGTGGAACAGTGGTTTCTATGGTACCATAATAAATATGGGGGGACGCCCAGTTGCATTAAACAACGTATCAGGAGGTTATGATTTTGTAATTGTTTTTCTATATGTATATTTGTATTGTATATGGAAAGGCTTGGATGAGTACATTTCTTTTCAAATAGTCCTGTTTGCTATGGTCTTTAGGGAGACTAACAGCTTCTATCACTTGGCTGTACTTTCTTTTTTAGGTCACTTTAATTGGGATAGCATAAGCTTGTAAATCATATGTATGAATTAATACATTTGACATCTTCTTTACTTATAATCATTAACAAATGTTAGTTAACGGCATTAAGTGAAAATAAGTTTCATAAACATGGAGTTTACCAGAATATAGAGTCCTGCGTGGGTCCATTTTTTGCAACCCATACCCGACCCATACCCGCAACCTGGAACTTCTACCTGCAACCCGCAGGGTATCACAGGTTTTGTGGGTAACCCGCAGGTACCCGACCTGCTGCAGAACCAGAATAGTTTCTTCATACCTAAATACATAAACGCTCCCTATCTGGTGACTAATCAAAAAACATTTCAACATCTGAAAGACATTAAACCTCTTGGTATTAGCACAACTACCATAGATATCCTGGATGGGGGGATCATGCGGGAGTCCCTTTAATATGCACATCAATATAGATAGATTTATTTGCAACCAACAATGTTGTTACAGTGCAGAGTTATTGCAGAACCAATATAGCGCATCAGAATCATATCTAGTAAACTGACCATTTCCTGTTGAGTTCTTTAGGAAGTATTGCAAAAAAAAAAAAGAAAAAAGTCAACACGCAATGTTCTGTTTTTTTAAACAGCAATGTTACCTTTCCTGAGCAGACAGAGCAGCAGTAAGTCTGATCCTTTCTATTTTCAGATTGACATTTCAGAGTTTTCATGGTGGTCACTAGTTTTCTCCTTATATTCAGGAATTCATCTAAGTGTGGTGGCTGATATAGTGCAGCCAGACTGCAACTGGATGGCCCCAGTCAGGGGACTGAATGAAAATGATTATTGTGAGGATAAAAACTTTGTAAAGACTTAAGTGAAGGTCTTGCATTGTTTTAGAATGGTATATAAATATATTTGCCTTACTCAAATAATTCATAGTTTGTTTTCTGTGGCAGTAGGTAGATATCCATAAAATATATACATTTACCATTTGGGTATCATATTTCATTTTAAGGTAATCAAAAAAGGATTTTGGTGCATTCTCTTGCCAATTCATAGCTGGATAGCTGCTTATAAAAGCATTTGTTTAATGGTGACCAAAATACTGCTAAACGTATTTTAGTGTTACTTCTTTTGTTACTATTGCTGTGTCTATTTTGTGGACTGAAATGTTCATAATGTGAAATGTTATACATCTTGCTAAACCCAGAAACTGTTTAGCAACCACTTCTGACAGTGGAAGCTTGCACCAATACACAGTTAATGTGATAACATTTCTTGCTGAAAAAGTTGTTAGGTTTGCTCTGAAAGATTAAGACAACTTCAAGCACTTCTTAAGAGTGCGCAATTAAAATTTCCAATGCAATAACTGTTTAAGGAACAATAACACATCGCAAGATGTGCATTTTTATTCCTATTGATGTGAATTGTTTTTCTCTTTGCAACTTTATTTACCCCCTACAGCTTTTAGTAAGCTTGTAAAATGCTTCTGTCCAACAAATGTCAAGTATGGGAACTGTTATCCAGAAACCTATGAATTACGAGAAGGTCATCTTGCATAGATTCCAATTTAATCAAATAATGATTTCCGTTTTCATTGAAATTATAAAACAGTACCTTGTATTTTATCCCAAGATATAATTAATCCTAATGGAAGTCAAAACCATTCTGTTGGGTTTAATTAATGTCTAAGTATTTTTTTTATATAGATTTAAGATATGGAGATCCAAATTACAGATCCTTTTATGGATTCCTTATCTGGAAAACACCAGGTCCCAAGAAATCTGGATAACAGGTCCTGTACCTGTATCAGGTACTTGTTTATACTCATGAGCAAACAATCACAATAAACCTGCAGAGGCTTAAACATAAGGTAGTAGTCTCTAAATTGTAGGGTTTACCCCATGGGGTGCAAATCAATGTATATGGCCTTAACAGAAGGATATAAACAATCTTCTAGGCAGAAAAGATAAATAAAAGATAATCAGAATACTATATAATTTATTAATTTAAACCCTGCAGTTTCTAACACTGTGTCCTTTTAGTTTTCAGTATTATTCAATACCCTGTTCCTCTTTTTCTGGGTTTATTATCACAAGAAATGTAATAAATGTTTATTTTATGGTGATAATATACAGTTCCATGGTACAATCACAATAAACAATTTGGCCCAAAGCATTGCCATTACAGGAGAGACAGGATGCATACACTGTGCAGTAGACTTCTGAGACTTCCTACATACTGTACAAATTATCCCGTAGACCAGATCCTCAGATCACAGAAAGAAATTCCTTAGGTTATCTTTAACATTACAGGTACGGGATCCATTATCCGAAAACCCATTATCCAGAAATCTCTGAATTACGGAAAGCCTGTCTCCAGTATACTCCATTATTATCAAATAATCCACATTTTTGAAAAAAAGGTTTTCTCTGTAATAATAAAACTGTACCTTGTTCTTGATCCCAACTAAGATATAATTAATCCTTATTGGAAGCAAAACCAGCCTATTGGGTTTATTTAATGCTTAATTGATTTTCTAGTAGACTTAAGGTATGAAGATCCAAATTATGGAAAGCCCCAGGTCCCTAGCATTCTAGATAACAGGTCCCATACCTGTACAGCTTTAAATGTATGTTTGCAGCAGCATTATTCATGGTATACATTGTTTGCTTCTACATTTGATGCTAAAGGCAATAATTATAGGTACAAGCTGGAGCATATTGTATTTGTTGTACTGATACCAGAATTTTGCACACCAATTGGATTTTTTCCCTCCCTTATTTCCCCAGGCTTTGGTATGAATAGAATAAAATCGCTTGACCGGAGGTCATCCATTCTGATTAGAAGAAAAAAGGTTCCACCTAAATATTTTGAAGGAGCAGTGAGAACTGTGAATATGTGGAATTTTCTTCCTCAATCAGTTGTACAGGCTGATACACTAGAAAGCTTTAAAAAGTGAGGGAATACAGGGTTAGCTAAGTAAGTAAAATAGCTCATAGTACAAGTTGATCCTGGGACTAATCCAATTGGCATTTTGGAGTCAGGAAGGAATTTTCCCCCTCTGAGGCAAATTGGAGAGGCTTCAAATTTTTTTTGCCTTACTCTGGATCAACTAGCAGTTAGGCAGGTTAAAAAAATAGTTAAATGGTTGAACTTGATGGACGTGTGTCTTTTTTCAACTTAACTTACTATGTTAATATGCTAACATGTTCTTTATTACAGTAGAATGTATTAACATTCTGAAAAGAGACCATAAAAAGGATGAAACTGGACATGTCACCAAGCAACACAGCATCAAAGCATTTCTGTAGCATACAAGTGACATCAGAAAATGGAGCTCTGTGCATTATCAATCCCCTCTTCCTACATGAGCATGGTGATACATGGTTAACCGATAACTCTCGTAATAAGATGGAAAACAGGATGAGTGTCCCATGGAACTATGGACAAAATGGAAGCAGAAGATCTATGGACTGGAGGAGGATGTCCATATATGGACAAAGGCCTGAAAATATAAGGCGTGGTAAAGAAGGTATAAAGACATTTGTTTTGTAATTGTCTAAAAAAATAAGATTTGACTTACTGTAGTCTGTTTCACAAAGAAGTTTAAGTTAATAGAAAACACATTAGAATGTTCTTCTAAGAGAGTCTGAATCTTTAGTGAGAGAACAGATATAAACTTATGCAAAGCTTATATGTGTTCTTGCATAGTCAGCATCAATATACAGTATAAAGTCAAAAAGAGACTATAGATAGGTACATGAAATTTACTAAATCAGGGTACTTGACAAGTGCTTGTATTTAAAGCTCATGTGTTGGATTAGTAAAAATCCATTTACAAGTGCAAGGTTCAACATTTAAATACAGTATGTACTTCTCATGTGTGAAGCTATGCATCTGATTCAACTGGTGTTAAGCCATGTCTATGTATGCACCTTCCTAAGGGCACTCCATTGTCCATATGGACAAGTGTGGCCAGATTATTATCATAGGCTGGGTGGGTGAATTTGGACCTGTCAAATTGCAAAGGGTTTACGATGGATGCAAGGATTAGTATCTATTTGTGCCCGTTTAAGCACTTTGCACTTCTATTTATGTTTGTAAATGAGACTTAAAATCGGACTTAAATCATTCAAATTA
>CM044434.1:46221108-46245468 GCA_024363595.1 Xenopus borealis | reverse complement strand
GACCTTGCACACTGGGCGTGCTATTTCACGTGGGCAGGGCTATGATGTGTTGATCAGCAATTGGCCATGTCAATCAGGGAAGACAGCCCTTCTGAAAACCGGCTGTCCAGGTCAAATCCAGACAGGTAGGAACCTTAATACAGCACAATACCTCCATGTTTAAAGAAGAACTAAACCCTTCATTAAAAAAAAACCCTACCCTGCTCCCCCCCGAGTAGTTCTTACCCTGGGCCAATGCCCATTAAGTTTTACTCACCCCTTGTGGCAGTTTCAGGCATTGGAGTTCAAGGCAGCTATCTTCTTCTTTTTCGGTAATCTTTGTCTATTGAAAGGCGTTTCAGTGCATGCACAGTTGGACCAACTCACGGAAATTTCTGTAGACCAAAGAAGAAGAAAATGGTTGCCTTGATGCCTGAAACTGCCACATTTGCCCAGAGTAAAAGCTACCCTGGGGGCAGGCCCAAACTGGCAATCTGTGGGTTCAGGCAAATGCCAGATGGGCCGCTTGCTTTAAGATGTAAATGGGCTGTTCACCTAAGAAATGCAAATTAGGTCTGTCTTTAATATGTAAATGAGCCAATCACTTTAGAAATTTAAATGAGCTGTACATAATAGCCAGCCACAGCTAAGCCGATGCCAGCATTTGTTTGTACTTATGCCTGTAATGGCATATGGGAGGAACCAGGAATTCTGACCAACTTCAGTTGCTTGCTACATACCCAGTCCCTTATGCTTATTATAAGTATGTTGGAAACAGGAGGATCCATGATCAGAACAGTCACTTCAGCTTGTATATGGAAAACTGTGATATGTAGCATTAATTGCATGAGAAAGCCTAGTTTTTTCAAGTATGCCACACTTTGGCCCTGTGATACACATGGTAATTAAAGTCCTCTTATCTGCCAGGGTGCATGGTCTAGCTGGGGGCATACAAAGGAAAATTTAGAATATACTGTAAGTATAGGGTCACTAATCAATTAGATAGAATAGTTTTGACAGAAACTAGGGGGAGATATTTGTTGCAAGTATCAGTTGAAGCACATAGGATGTATAATAAACAAAATAAACACCAAGAGCCCCAATAGTGTAATATATATTGGTAAGGGATATTGAAATAAGAATAAATAACATACTCACAAACCAGGGTTACCAATAGGCAACCGCTGTAAAGGCAGGTGGGGAGAATGTCCTGATCCCACTCAGGATTATGAAGTCGCTCTCTGTAGAGGGTATCAACCCTCCACCAAGGGTGGACTTAGTATTGTATAGAAAGAACAGAGGCGCCAAAAGGATAAAAGGATATGAACGAATTTAAAAGCCAAAACTTGGCAGACACAAAACGACTGTAATCAAGCAGTCAAAATTTATTAATGAACTCTTGGAGTTTGACTGCTTAATTACAGTCGTTTTGTGTCTGCTCGGAGGAGGTAAGTCCACCACTGACTCCTCTGATTACCAAGTTTTGGCTTTTAAATTCGTTCATATCCTTTTATCCTTTTGGTGCCTCTGTTCTTTCTATACAATAGGATGTATAATATTGTTGGGGATTATATGGTAATAGACTCTTAATCTAGAAGCAGTGATTCACAATTACTACAACCCATCAGCCTCATTATGAAAGTAATTATCTCTTTTGGCATGTAGTTCATTTTGCACAGTGCACAAAGGGAAACCTAAATTTGATGCCCATCAATAGAAAGTGTAAACTACAAGGCTTTTGTGCATCTGTAATGCTACAATCAGTGTTTTGTGCCCAAGTCACAATTAAAAGGTGCAATGGAAGTATTGGTAATAGGTGCTACAGTAATACTAATATTAAATTAAGGTGTCCAAAAGTCAGTTTTGGACACCCAAGGCAAAACCTCATCCATGATGGCCACCCTGGTTATGATGTCACCTTTGTGTATTATAAAAATACTAGATCACCAATCCCTCAGCAAAAATGCTTGGCCTGGTTCTTAATTTTTTTATGTAATTGAGGCACTTAATGTCATTGCAGAAGGTATACACTTTCTATTAGCTCTTGAGTGCTTCCAGCACTGATTACAAAAGGGAGCACTTCTCTTGGAAGAGGATATATATATATATATATATATATATATATATATATATATATATACTGTATATACTGTATATATATGGTTCTTCTCAACAGAACCAGTTACATATGTAAACATGGTTTCTGAGTCTAGGTCTGTTTCAAAGCAGAACTGAAGTGAACTTTTGCTCAGATCAAGCACTGCCAAACATAAATATGACAAAGTATTTCCAGCCGTTAGATTTTTATTGCAGACATACATATCACGTGAAAGCTGCAGGAGCATATGCATAATTGATTTTATGTTGTTATCCAGAAGCCTTTGGTGCTGATGACTTCTTACCAGTATTAATACATGTTCTGCTGAGTTGTGACCTGACTTCTCTGCAGCTTGATGTGGAGTATATTATGGAACTTGTGGATCCTTCTCAGCTTCAGGGAGAAGGTGAGGAAACGTCTATTAATATTATTATTATTATTATTAATAATAATAACATGTATTTATATAGTGCCAACATATTTCATAGGGCTGTAAAGTAAATGTGTTTATACTAAATTTTAAACTAAATTATATAAATAGAACATATGGAGTTACATACATAATGAGCGATGTGGTACTGTATGTGAGGCTTCTCTAAATTTTTTGAAAAGCATAAAGGTTGGGAGAAAGTCGGACAGACCTTAGGAGAGAATTCCAGAGGAGGGGTGCAACCTTTGCAAAGTCTTGAATGTGAGGAGATAATGAGAGAAGAGTTGAGTAGCAGGTCAGTAGAGGAGCATAGTAAGCTGTTGGTCAGAGTTATGAAGTGCTTTGAATGTCAGGGTCATTAATTTGAATTTAATTCTGAAAGGTAGTGGAAGCCAGTGCAGGGATTGGCAGAAGGGCATGGCAGAGGAGGAGTGGATACTGGGGTGTATAAGCCTTGCGGCAGTGTTCATTATAGACTGGAGAGGTGACAGTATCTGGCGGGGAAGGCCAGTTAAGTTACAGTAGTCATAGTAGGAAGAATTTTGGCAGCATCTTGGGTGATAAATGATCGTATTTTGGATATGTTCCTTAGGTGGAAGTGGCATGATTTAATAAGTGACCTTGAATATTAACTGTCATTGGTTTGTTCTCCAGTGATTAGTTTGACATTCAAATCAGCAGAATGTTTAAAAGTTTTTGTAATAAAATAACAAAAAAGAGTTATTTATTTGAAGTTCCAGACCAGCTTTTCTGTTTCAAATACGAATACGTTTGCTTTTCTGTACTCATATCTGGAGTTTTGTGCACCCCCTGCTTGGCTTGCATATTTTTATTCTTTAAAGCTAGCCACTGACAAGAACTGTAGATCTGTTTATTTGATGAGGTTATCAAATAAGCAGATCTTTGTACAATTTGGCCACACATGTAGGATTTTGGCCCCCAGCCGAAGGATTACATTCTAATATGGGCCTAGGTAGAAGTGTTGGAGGATAGCTTCAACAGGCCATTGCAATCAAAGAGATTTTCTAAACTGACTGATCGGCTTCTGGCTGATTTTCTGCCAGATGTTGAGCAAGGCTCTTGAAGAGACCAAGCTGACAGCTTCTCTGACTGTCTGCAATATTTTATGGTGGAATCTGCCTTATGACTAATTCAAACACTTCTAGAATAAATGACTAATAAAGTTAATAATACATTTTAAGGTGCCTATTTAAAATAGCATTTACCTGTACCATTGTTCCATCATCAAAACTATCAGGGTTAAAGTTTCAGTAATTTGACTTTTTGTCAAACTTTCTTGTTTCAGGTGGTTATTATCTGACTACACTGTATGGAGCCCTGTATCACATCGGCAGCTTTAATACTGTTTCCAGGCAACTCAGTGCAGAGGCACAAAATTCAATAAGGCAATGGCAACGCAGAAGGACAGTTTACTATAAAAACACTTCTCAAAACCACAGTAAAAATATGAAGAATGAAAAATCTGATGCACAAAGTACACCAGAAAAAGCAAAGTAATACTTTTGGGTGAAAGACATTATTTAATATTGTATAAATTTTGACAGGTGGTTTCTAATTGAACTTTGGTGTAATTTCAGGAGGAAAGTTGTGGGATGCCAAACTCTAGACACTACAGTTCTGTAAAACTTGAATCATCCAATATAAATACATATATAAAGCTGAACTAAAGTTTGCAAAGCAATTACCTAGAACAAGAGTTCCATGATTATCCAGAAGACTTACACTGCCAGTTGCATCTTGGTTGCAGTAATTGGCAGAGTGTGCTTCTCCCCAAAAGAACATAGAAAAGTTGCTAACATCTGATTTGTCTGAAACTGTAAACCCTGGACTGCTACATTAGATGTAATTGCTTCTACCCTTGAGGAATCTTCTTTATGACAATATTAAACAGTTCAAGAATAAAAGACTAATAAACATGTTTCAGATTGAAAAATTAATCTCTTTAAACGATTTCCCTCTACCAAGGCTTCAAAATATCAGGGTTGATACATATTGTTTCATCATTATCGCCAGGTTAAATGCTTCTAGATTATGCATGGCATTTTGCATTAGGATTATACTTGGTCTCCTTACTTAAAGTTCCAATAATGCTTCAAAACATATTGCTCACACTATAGGCACACTATAGAGATGTATGTACAGTAATTATATTCAATGACTCAGTTTTCACTTGAACCTGCATAAAGCCAAATATACTATATATGTATACACATTATTTGTATTATTAAATATGTCAATGATATCCCTTTTTCATTAATTAATTTTTTTTTTATTTTTGGTATGGCGTCCTTTTATGAACACAAATAAAATTACAAATGTATATTGTCATTATGCATACATACTTAGAGTGGGGTCAACAAGAAGCAGTATCATCATATACTGCATTAGAGAGATATACTGCTCTTTATTATGTGCCAACCCATTCTTAATATGAAGATACTTGTGCTTGGTATAGAACGCGACACAGTATTGGATTGATTATTATTAATGCTCCCATTCTAACTGTTCCTGTGATTTGTGGTTTCATGAGCAAAAACTCACAAATTCAAATTTTACAGATTTGTTAAGAAACATTTTGGTTTGTGTCAAACTTAGTGGGAGTTGTCCTAGGTAAAATGGACATACAGAGGATCCAAACACTGTTGCTCTACCATAGTTTATATAGATGTAACTGAAGTTGCCATATATGGCAATATATTATTAAGGGTTATAGTATGCTGTGAACTATTTTCCTGCATCATATATATATAACCCAGCAAGGTTTGTAAATTTAAACATTGCTCACCATAATGAACGCAAGGTAATCCTCCAATGAGAAATCCAGATCTGTATAACTAGGGTTCCATGTTCTTTGTTCCTGATATTAGAGCTAGAAGCTTTAACGCACTTTTTTTGCACTGAAAAACAGGGTGGTTCAAAGTTAACTTTTAGTATGTTATAGAATAGCTAATCCTAAGTGACTTTTCAGTTGCCCTTCATTTTATCTTTTTCTAGGTTTTAAATTATTTACTTCTTCTGAATCTTTCCAGCTTTTAAATGGACAAATGTATTGTTATTGCTACTTTTTATTACTGCTTTTTCGTTTCAGGCCCTTTCCTATCCATACTCCTGTCCCTATTCAAATCAGTGCAGGGTTGCTAGGGTAATTTTGGCCATAGCAATCAGACTGATGAACTTGCAAATTGGAGAATTGCTGAATAAAAAGCTAAACAACCACAACTAATAAAAAATCAAAACCAAGTGCAAATTGTCTCAGAATAGTGCTCTCTACATCCTACTACATCTCTACATCCTACTACATCTCTACATACTAAAATATCATTTAAAGATGACCAACTCCTTTAAGTTTGCTCTCTACATCCTACTACATCTCTACATACTAAAAGATCATTTTAAGATGACCAACTCCTTTAAGTTTGACAGTAACTGCTATTAATTTACTTCATGAGCATTAGTAGAGTGCTATGCATGGAACTTAAAGGAACAGTTAAGAATACAAATAAAAACTAGGTAAGTAGAAAGACAGTGCAAAGTAAAAAAATGTTTCTAATATAGTTAATTAGCCATAAAATGTTATGTATAAAGGCTGGTGTGACTGGATGTCTATCAGAACAGAACACTACTTTGCAGCTCTATTGGTTTCCACTGATTGGTGACCAGGCAGTAACCAATCAGCGACTTGAGGGGGGCACATGGGTCATAACTATTTGGCCCCCCTTAGCTGACTAACTCAGAGTAAAAGAGCTGAAAAGCAGGAAGTTGTGTTCTACACAACAACATTGAACTTTTTTGTTTTTAAATAATTAAACCAGAGGATTAAGAATAGGATTGAATACACAAACATAATAACAGAAAATGAAACAGTATGTAATATATACCTAATTTCATGAATATAATAAAAAAAGCAAATATTTTGAGGGGCATAATTTGGGGACTAATTAATGACAGTTTAAAAATATTTTATTGTAAAATGTGTTATTGAGCCACAAGTGTTCGCAAAAACATGAAAATTATTTTCTATACACCTGCATCACTGCTGTGAACACGATTACTTAGGGAAAAGTGAAAGACAATGGACATTTGTTTCTGTTGTTGGAAAACATGGCAAAGATTTGTTAGAGCTTTCCCCACCTCCAGTAGCTCTTTCCGAAATCTTGCCTGTGTGCAGGCATATAGATACATATTTATGGCAGTGTTGCTTAAATCCAGCATTGTTCCAATGTCAGCAGCAATATTAATGGCCTTTGTGTAGTCTCTTCTCTCTTGATCATAATACAACATCTTGATCATGATTTGTGTAACAAAGCGAGTTGTGCACAGATAAGCAAAGGTCATTGATACTGTAACTAAGAGCACGACAGATCTCATCTTCTGTTTACTAAGCTTTCTTAATGATGGGGAACTGTCATGGTTTGGTTGCATTCCACACTGAACTTTGTTGCTTTTCCATATTTGCCTCAATATTAAACCATTGAGAGTAAATATAATAATATATGGCACAATGTAGACAAGGGCTGCTTGAAACCACACCAGGCCTTCAGCGTATGTGGGAGTCGGAGGGTGGGTATTATACACACAGGTATATGTTTCTGTATTATTTACTTGCTGGGATTCATTTGACCAATAGTAAGGTACTGAAAAGAGATGACTACAAAGAAATACCAGTGCTATAATACACAAAGTACAATTCCTCGTACAGAACTTGGGCTTCAGGTGGCACATTCTAATGGCAACAAAGCGCTCAATAGTAAAGCAAACCACCAGCCACACTGAAGAGTTGTAAGCTCCATAGGCCAACACATCTCGCATCATGCACCAAGGGATTCTGCTCCAGAATGGTTCCGGGGTATGGTATTGAAGGATCATTTCAATAATCACAATCTGGATTATTACCATGGTGTCAGCCACAGAGATTGCCATCATGTAGCAGCGACAGGATGGGGAAATGCCACAGTCCCTTCTCCAGAAGATAATGAAAGTTATTATATTTGCTGTAAAACAAGAAATATAACAGTTATTTAATGGGAAGAGGAAGTTCATGTCAAGGCAATACCACTTATTTCCTTCTTTAGAAAACTAATGTAACAGTGTTTTTTTTCACAAGCCTGGATCAACAGGTTGACCATGACCCTTCAAATTAAATGCATCCAATTAATGCAAGGCAGCACATGCAAAAGTTTCAACAAAATCAGTTGCTTTCCTCACTGTTTCCTTAGAGTATTACATTTATCACAATGAAGCAATGTGTAATGGTGATAAATCGATTCTTTTCCACTGTAGTTTTCTTTAAGGAAATTAAAATGCACTTTAGCACTAGTACTTACATGGGATGCCAATGACAGTGAGCAGAGGGTAGAATACTTTCTGCAAGGTGATCATCCAAGGCTCGGCAGTCATTGTGATGGAACAAACGAGTCCTCCATGGAAAACTCACTTTTAATAAATACTAGTGAATCCCTTGGCTGTCTGAAACTACACAACATGATTCCATGCACACTAAAAGCTATCTGCGCCTGAGTATTACTTGATTCTATTCAATCCCTTGCTTTGTGTTTTATCCATGAGCCGTTTATCTCACCTTCAATCATATCATTTTTAATTTACTTTGGTAAACACTGGAATGGTACAGTAAACAAACAGATGATTATTAATCCATGGTAGCACACAGTGCATACAGAAACACTGTTTGTTCTGTTATGTACACAGACTAAGGACTTTTTTGTGCTATTTTGACAGATGTATAACTATATAGGGTACAAGGGTTGTAACTTCACTGGGGAGCACACAGAATTTCATAATTTACAGCACAAATCAAAAACTGTGGTAGCGTGTTAGCCAGTAGCAAAAATAACAAATAAAAAAGCAAATACAAAAAGTATTGTAGAAGTGATACCTATATTGGCTAACAATAAAGTATTAAATAACAAGCGAAAGCTTGCAATGTATTTTTATTGCTAGCCAATATAGGCATCACTTCTACAATACTTTTTGTATTTTTTTTTTTATTTATCTTTTACAGCAAAAGAAAAAAACACATTTACAGTATGACCTAGCAATTTACAATCCTTGATCAAGATTTATAGGGATATAGGTGTCAAGGTGGGGACCGAGACTTCGACTGCAGGGAAAGAAGAATCACAATTGTGAGAGAACAGAAAACAGACACACACAGTTAAGGAGTACCAAACAGAGGAAGTGAAAATAGAAAAAAAATGGTGGTTATTGGGGCAACAAGAAAGGTCCAGCTTTTGCAGTTGAGAGATAGAACAATATTCTATAGCCTTGGCCACTAGTACTCTCGCCTTGAGGGCAGAACAGCCTGTTTTAATTTTTCTGTGCATAGAGCAATACCTCTGTGCTTTCACACCCGTAACTCCCATTTACTCACTCATGAGTCTCATGTTCTCATGTCATACGTTTCTTAGTCTATAAAAACTCTGTGATCTCTTTGCTCTGATCTGTTCTGTGAGATCAGAACCCACAGATCAAAATTTGTCTTTTACCTAAACTGCTGTCCAGTTCCGAATTTTTATAACAAACTGGTGTCCCAAAACGTTTAATTATGCAACTGAATACTATGACATTAAACCTCAATAGTCACCCAAATAAAAGCCAAATGACCTTGTATGTGAAAGCTATGGACATTAGTTGTTAGGACACTGTTTTGTCTAAAGATGAGGCAATTTTAGTTGCAAATTATCTCTCATTGCACAGTGCAGGAATCTAAGTTTTATTTCTATGAATTATGTCTATTCGTACTGCAGGTTTATAAATCTAAATGCAAAGGCAAACGGGCCATTTTAGAGCATTTTAGTCAAAATTGCCCTTTCATTCATGTCAGTGAGTGTTATTAAGCAGTAAAAAAAGCGAACATAGGGCTTATTCCTGTTCAAATGAATGCAGGGGTGATTTCAGATTTGTCTGAAAACTGAAGCTGTTTCCTGTCTCTGCTATACAATGTTTTTACAGTATAAAAAATCCTTTAATGCTATATTCACTGGCTAATAAAATGTAACATGGTTACAGAGATTTTATTACAGTTTGGCTGCACTGCTGTGGATTAAACAGAGTAAAACTCAGAGAGGAACTAACACAAAAGGCATGCATGGCAGTCATTTGCAACGCTATCAGTTAGAAACTGTGCTAATCTGTGTTTCTGAAATGTGAGTATAATAAGAAGTAATGGATAATGGATTTCATGGTCCCATTATCACGGCCGTCATCAGAATTTGCAGGGCCCTGTACAACAACATTTTCTGGGCCCCCCTCCAAGTAAAAAAACATTGGTGGTGTGGCCGCTGTACAAGTTAAAGGAAAACTATACCACCTGAACAATGTAGGTCTCTATAAAAAGATACTGCATAAAAATCTCATATGTATCTCATAGTTTTCCTTTTAAAAAAACATTGGTGGCCAGGAACCTGTACAAGTAAAAAACAACTTGGTGGCCAGGCACTCCCCTCAAGTAAAAAAAAAATCAGTTTCCAGGGCCCCCCTACAAAAAAAGACCATTGGTGTTCAGTGGAATTTACCTGAATTCCATTTCTTCTTCTCTGGGTCCACTTCTTTGGGTCCTTTCTGTGGCTTTTGGCTCCTTTCAGGGGCAGTTTGACTCCTACTTCGGTAGCGGCTACTACTTCGGCACAGCTCAGCTTCTATTTCACCACAGCTTGGCTCCTATTTCAGGAACTCAAGGGAGGCAAGGCTAATCTAGGAAACGTAGCATGGCCGGAGCCCCCTTAACAAATAGAAGCCACCGGGCCAGGGATATTGTTCCCCCCCTTACCCCCCCGATGGCAGCCCTGCCCATGATTTCTATGCATGTAGCCTCCTTCATTTAAACAGTAAAGTAGTACTACATTTTAAACCATTAGGGTAGAACTACATGAGTGTTTTTCATCAGATTTTTTTGCAGATTTTATCTGATCCTCCATCAACACCACGCTATGCCACGCTACACCACAAGCTTTGTAGGATGCTACAAAATCTGATCAGATAAGTCTGATGGAGTCTTTTGTTCATGCATTTACATCCGAAAGTCAATATGTTTCAATGAGAAAAAAAGCTTTTCCGACACCATCTGTTCGCGTCGAGTCAGATGGAAAATTATACAGTATATGCATCTGATTTTTGTAGCAGTCCCATTGTATTTTAACCCACACGACAACATCAGACTTGTAGGATGCGTTTTGTCGATCCGACACCATCCTACAAAAGCGCTTGTGTAGTTCTACCCTTAGGCGGGAGTGTAATGTGGGTGTGACCACAAAATTTATACAAATCCTCTGCACTCACCCATTATCAGTAAATTCCTATTTATTTTAAACAGATTAAGTTTTACTTGAAACTTTGCCAGCTTGAAGATATTGCAATATATGGACAAACAATCCCTGTTCTGTTTAAAGGAGAGGCATTTTAGTAGTTTAATGTACAAAATGTGTGGGACCTGTTAACCAGAATACCGGGTAATGGATCTCATGCCTGTATTGTGGGTTGCGTTTATAGCATCTTTTGTCTGTATGAATTTTGTGTTCACATTGCACCCTTGCCTAATGGTTTAAATATAGTAGTAAGCATAACTTTCCCCTTTTTTGTTATAGTTTATATAGGTGCAGTAGCCAGCTCCATGTTGTAGCTTCCAACCTTTCCATCTATAGTCAGTTGATTCCAGTGGCAGCAAATAAAAGGGCAAACATTTGCAAGTTTTAGCCTTGAAAGGTAAATCCCTGTGTAAAATGTATCATGAAGCAATATAATTCTATTGAATAATTCAGATGAACGTTGAGTGTAGGACTGGCCAAATCAGGGATGACTTTAAAATAGCTGACCATTTTAAGTATATTGCAATAAATGGACAAGTGGCATGTTTTTTGCACTTTGCACTCTGTCAAGTGTTTTGTAACCAAAAGCACTCCCAGAATAAAGTACAATGAACTGTTCCTTTGTATAACTCCATTGCTGTGTGTGTTTAGCAGCACAATATTCATAAGAAGCTGGCACTTAGGTATCCCTTCGGAAAAATTAGAAGCTGAAAGATATGCCAAATACATCTTAAAATATCATTGTTACATTTTGAAATAGTTTTTGAAGAAAAAAAACAACTCAGTTCCTTTGCTTTGTGCGTGTATGTTCTGTTCATATATTTCTCTTGTGAGACAGGGCTTGAGAGTAACATTTGT
This sequence comes from Xenopus borealis, assembly GCA_024363595.1. Taxonomy (NCBI): domain Eukaryota; kingdom Metazoa; phylum Chordata; class Amphibia; order Anura; family Pipidae; genus Xenopus; species Xenopus borealis. Next base: position 46,233,761 of record CM044434.1, on the reverse strand, counting down.
GGTTTGTTATATTAATAAATACACAGTTTTACTTTCAGCTTTCTCAGACTTTCAGTGTGGTCAGAATGCAAAATTAGTTTTGCATGTTGCCTCCTTATATGGCAGTTATTTATTTAACATAGAAACAGTTTCCAAAGAGGAAAGATATTAATATTGTATACAAAGTAGTGATGTGCAGGACCACCTGAAGCCCGCGACCCACAGGGCGGGAGGGTTCGGGTCAACTGCCGCACAAGGTTTACTGCGGCCATGGGTGGGCTGAACTTCCATCCCGTGACCTCCTAGTGTCCCACTTTCACCACATGCCGTTGGCCGGGCAGGAGCAGTTACTGCATATACAGTAATTAGTAACGTGTGGTGGGTTAGTGTCGGGTGTGGGACAAGTTTTTCTTGACCCACACATCACTTCTACAAAGTATAAAGTAAAATGCTAGTCTAAGGCTACTGTTGGTAGTAGAAGTGGTTAAACTACATATACATTAATGTAGTTGCTGAGGAGGGGAATACCTCCATCTAATTCCACCTTTCCCTTACATACTGTAGTTTGTATATAGTTTATGGCTGTTTTAAAAAGATCCATACAGTATATAGTGTATGGCTATTCTAAACAAAATAGGTTAAAACCTCTGCATTAAAGCAGTTACCTCACTATTTTAGTGGTGTAAAAATCCTAATCTATGCCAATATGGTATTCCCCAATTTCGTGAATCTCATGATAAAAGAACTTGTCTCATACAGTAATTATTAATGGATTCCAATAGCTTCTAAGGGGTATATTTAGCAATGAATAAGTTAGAGCTCTTCACAGTATTTATCAATGAGTGAAAGTAAAAGTTTGCCCTATGATAAGTATGCCTTTCAAAATCCCATAGAAATGAATGAAGAGTGGACTGTGGCTAATCTCTAACTTCACTCTTCGATAAATATACCCCAATGGGGTATATTTTCTTAGGACTGTATTTTTGCTTCAGAAATCTTCGCCATACTTCCCACATCTATGTCAGACATTGATTTGATAGGGCTACACTTAATCAGCAAAATGCGAAAATTCGTCTTGGCAAATGAATGCAGGTGTACATTCTCGAAGTGTGGCAAAGCCTTCTGAGGAGAAAACTTACTCTTTAATCTCTGATGAAGTGATGAAACATGTCAGACAGTATAAACTCCATTAAATATTGTAATCATAATGATATTGCATATTTTTTTCCTTTCTTTGATATTTATTTATGATATAACTGGATTCAGGATTTGCCAAAGCTTCACCCAGCCCTAATTAGTTTAGAGCATTCCAAATAATAAAGTGAAAAAATATACATGAAGGATCTAAGGGCTAGTCCATCTTAGATAGCTAAGTCATCCACCCAATTTTGTTGGTAAGCCTGCTTGATAAAACATTGTCTCAAACTATCCTTGTGGTGGCAGCCTGGAAAAGACTCCATAACATCATGGACACTGATGAGCTTGTGACTAGTTTTTGGCTTCCATAAGTCTGGCTTGACTCCTTCCAGTTGGTGATCCCTTGCAAACATTCAAACATCCAGATAAAACTATAGAGTGTCCCTGTTGTAAGGGTAGGAGATGTCCTACTTGACCTACCATCCTACCCAGAGCCCTCCAAAGGGAAATAAGATAAAAATGGGACATGGAGTTGCCTCCAGTTGCCTTTAAAGTTTTATTTAAAGTCCCGGGGATACAGTTGCATACAAAGAATCCTCTCAGCTTGGTACTAATTTCTGCAATGCCCTTTCCTGCTTTGTGAGGTTCCTTGTATATGACTGTCTGCTCCATTTTGGAGCTCTGGATGAATCAAAACATTGTCCTTGTAATGACTCTACAGACCTTAGCCAGTAGCAGTCATGCTTGGACAATATACTCCAGAATAAACAAGTCTTGTTCTGCAGCACCAGTGGTTTTCTGTCGATCATAAGGATTCTGGAACTCCAAAGTCCAATCTCTTGTCTGACCTTTGCTAGTCTCTCATCTCAGGACATCAGGTTAGCATCCTCACTACCAAACCCAGCTCAACCAACAGAACTGATAGATATAAAAATCTATATATAGAAAGAATAGAAGATAAAAGGTATGGGACACGTTATCCAGAATGCTCTGGGTCTGGTGTTTTCCAGATAACGAATCTTTCTGTAATTTGAATCTTCATACCTTAGGTCTATTAGAAAATATTTCAAATATTAAATAAACCCAGTAGGTTGTTTTTGCTTCCAATAAGCATTAATTATAATTTCGTTTGGATCAAGTACAAGGTACTGTTTTATTATTACAGAGAAAAAGGAAAGAATTTCTAAAACTTTGGATTATTTGATTATAATGGAGTCTATGGGGGTCAGCCTTTATATAATTCTGAAAACGGGTTTCCTGATAACAGACCCTAAACCTGTACTACACTTGATCTTAGCCAAAAGGGTGAGTCAATATTAGCTGACTATTAATTATGCAACATATATTGTTTATCCCTACCACATGCTTTTTTCTTCATGCAGGTTTCTTCTCCCTGTATGCATGTAGTCTGCAAGTGTCTTCATGATAACATGGGGAGATGAAAAGCTACACAATTTGTTTGTAGCCTCACACAAGGCATTTCATCAATGAGGGCCAAAGCATCCTAAAGCAGCACTATTGTTTCACTTGGATCAGACAGACAGGATTCTGATTGATAAGCTTGTATGTACTGTATGTTTGATAGTAATAGGCATTGACTAGATCAAGAGGGCAAAGATAAAGGTAGCTTTGCCTTTGAATTATTATAACACAATTTTTTTTTATTATTTTCTTATTACTCTTGGTAACAGGGATGTTATGTTTTAACTACATTGTATGGATTCTGCTTCACATTTATTCTATATTTTATTTATTACATGCACTCTCCTTCTAGTGCTGTTGACGTTTATACAAGTATGTGATCCGTTATCTGGAAACCCATTATCCAGAATACTCCAAATTACAGAAAGGCCATCTCCCATAAACTCCATTTTATTCAATAATCCAAATTTTCTAAAAATGATTTACTTTTTCTCTGTAATAATAACATAGTATTTGTTCAAAACTAAGATATAATTAATCCTTTTTGGAAAAAAAATCGGCTTATTATGTCCATTTAATGTTTACATGATTTTCTAGTAGACTTATGGTTTAAATATCAAAATTACAGTTATCCGAGGGGCATACCTGTACTATAGGTCAAACCTCAATTAAATGGTAAGTTTAAGAGACCAGCATACTGAAGCAAACAAACTTACACAACGGTCGGATTTTAGTGGTTGTTGAGTAATTTTGAAACCATGAATAAACTCACAATCTCTCAAACTATGAATATCATGAGATTTATTAAAAAAATCAGACAAAAATTTGAAAGAAACGCAGAACAATGCGCTAAAAAAATATGAAAACTTTTTTCAGACAAATTGTAAAGGAGAAAATATCCACAGGGATATTGCCAATTTACTAAAAGGAGAAAAATCATAAAAAGAGAAAAAAAAGATGGTGTTTTTTCATACATTAATATGGGATTATATTTAAAAGTTGTTAAATATGTTATTTATACTTTTTTAACCATTTGAAGCTTATGCCACATTTGTGTTAGGGAAGGCTCATGTCTAGGATAATCTCTTTTGTCTTTATTTTGCTTCTTGGACATTTCCTTGGCCACTTCCAGCAATATCACCAATATCACTAATAAATACATACATACAGTACATGAAACCCGTTTCAAATGTGCATTGGGGAATGTGGAGTGGAGTGCAATATGCACTGATAAGAATCTGACCGATGCATCACTTGGACATTGGATATTGGACAGCATAAAGGTCATACAGCAGTGCACTTAGAAAGGGCTAGCTCAGTGGTAAAAATAGTAGGGGCCAGGCACACCTTACACACTGCATTTTGCATTTGTTGAATTGCCACAGGTGCCCTGCTGCACCTCATGAATAAAGCTCTGCTCAAACACAGACAGCAATATATTAGTCAGGGCAGCCACAGGTCTCTGTGCTAACAGAGGCCTTGGACTACAGAGACCTGTGACTGCCCTGACAAATATATTGCTGTCTGTGTTTATGTAGAGCTTTATTCATGAGGTGCAGCAGAGGGAGGCCAATTGGTGCACCCTCTCCAGTACCTTACTACACATTATTCACATAAACACGTTAGGAAGCAGCAAAGGTCACAATAGGGCCCTGTCCTTGCCGCTTGCCCAATGGTGGGCCATAAGGACAGGGTACACCTTCCACTCCCAAATCTGTGTTCTGCACCTTGTGTCAAATACAGTATTTTTATCCTTCTCGAGGTGCAGACACCAGACACTAAGGGGAGTGCTCTGGAACTTCTACCACCGGTGTGTTAAAGTAACACCAAAAAATCAAAGTGTCCTTAAGAAATAAAAGTAATGTATAATGTATTACCCTGCACAGGTAAAACTGGTGTATTTGCTTTAGAAATTCTCTTATAGTTTATATAAACATGCTGCTGTGTAGCAGCACTTATAATTATATGCAGGTCATATCATAGACTAATTTATGTGCTATTTACTTTACAAGTTCTAAATACCACATTGTTATTGCTCACCTGCAGAAGCCTTAATTATGAAGGCCACTGTTTCCGGTTTCTTGAAGGACCACAGTTAAACAATTGCTAATGTTTTCATGATGATATTATGTAAAGTCTGTAGAAATATGGATCTCTATCAGTTATGTAACTATGCTGCAACTTCCTTGTAACTAAATCACATGCAGTATGGTGAAAGAAAACATTACTGTGTTACATGCTCATGAAACAAAGAGGCATGAACATTCTATCTGCTTGGAAATTACCAATGAGGGGAGGGAGGCAGTATGCAAATGCAATATGGCATCTAAAAGGGTAAAGATATGCTTGTTGATTTAGTACAAGGGGGTTACTTGTATTCATTTTGTTGGATGTACAAGTATGGGACCTGTTATCTGGAAACCCATTACCCAGAAAGCTCCAAATTACGGGAAGGCCATTTTAATCAAATAATTCACATTTTAAAAATGAATTCCCTTTTTTATGTAATGATAAAACAGTACCTTGTACTTGATGCCAGATAATATATAATTAATCTTTATTGGTGTCATGACAATCTTATTGGATTTAATTGATGTTAGCATTTTAGCAGATTTAAGGTATCCAAATTACAAAAATAGCCAGTATCAAGAAAACCCCTGATCCCAAGCAATCCAGATAGCAGGTCCTATTTTTGTACAAACTTTGTACAGGTATGGGACCATTTATCCAGAATGCACCAGACCTGGGGTTTTCCGGATAATGGATCTTTCTGTAATTTGGATCTTCATACCTTAGGTCTAATAGAAAATTCTGTAAACATTAAATAAATGCAAGCTACTTTTTTATTATCACAGAGAAGAAGGAAATTAGTTTTCAAACTATGAATTATTTAATTATAATGGAGTATATGAGAGACATCTATTCTGTAATTTGGAACTTTCTGGATAATGGTTTTCCAGAAAACAGATGCCATAACTGTAGCAAGTAAAGGTTTTGTATTAGTTTTGGGAAGAATAAGAGAAATACTTAGAAATGCCTTTCCCCTGTCCTCTCCATGGGGCAAATTCACTAAGCAGCGAAAATGTGCTAGCACTTCGCCAGGCGAATTTTCGCCAACCGCTGCTAATTCACTTAAAATACAAATTTGCGCTCAGGGAGGTGAAAAGTAGCGAAGTTGAGCTACCGTTACTTTGTCAGGCAAAGTGTATTTATGCTAGCAATGCCTAATTTGCATACGGCGCGAAGTTGAAAGTATAATAGAAGTATATGTTACAGCCACTACATTACACTACACAAGCCCAGGAAACCTTTAATAAATAAAATAAAGTTGTAGGGGGGAAGGAGAGTAATCCCCCCCAAAACATTACACTATTTTTCAGACTATCACCCTAAAAAAGTAAAAGACGACAATGCTTTTTTGGGACTTTCAAGTTTTTTTTTCAAACTCCTATCTATTGTATTGAACTTCGCCAGGTCTGACCTGGCGAAGTAAAGTCTAGCGCAACAGGTAACGTTCAGTAAAATGGTCATCTTAGTGAATTAGCGTAGTTACGTCCCTTCGTCAATGTGCAACTTCTCCTGGCGTAAGGGTGCAAAGTTGCACTAGTCTATCTACTTCGCTAGCGAATTTTCGCCAGGGACACTGTTAGTAAATTGGCAAGTTGCGAAATGACATCACGCTTGCGAATAAGTGCTACCGTTGGACACTTCGGGCTTTAGTGAATTTGCCTGCAGCCACATCATTTTTGGAACGTAGGCGGGTTGTGGAAGTTTGCGCTAGATCTACTACAGTTTCAAGAGTCCGAAGCAGCACGCTTGTTTTGAATCAGTGTCCTGGTCCACTTCGCTCCGGCGCTCTGCCACTGCTTTTATTCCTCCTCTGGGTAGGTTATTAGTTAGCGGACTCCAGGGGGTACCTGTCATGGTTGTTGTTGTCTATGGGGACTACCACCTAACGGCAACTATGATTTTTTTTTTACTACAGGCCCCTCTTTTCCTGGTTAGGTCCAAGCCGAACCCCCCAGAAGTCTGGTCCCCCCCTGGTGACGTAATAAAAAAAAAAAGACAAGTTAAGCCCACGCAAGCACAACAGCTGTGTAGGACCTGGGCAGGCTGGGGTATTGATAATGATCTACCTGTTTCTGCTTTCTCCTAGTAACATGAAACCCACTGCTAGGCGAAAGGAATCCCCTAGGCCTCAAGCAGCCAATGCCTGGGAAACTGCACTAGTGGGAAAAAGACTGTGCCAACTCTGTTTCACAGAGGCAGCAGGCCCTTCAGTCCCGCCGTCAGATATAGGGGCCTGGATCAAACAAGCCATAGCCCAGGAATTGTCAAGTGCCTCAGCTGTCACAAACCTAGCTTCCAAAGAGGCTTATCCACCAGAGGAAGATGGCAGTGCAGACCTATTGGCGGGTTCTTCCTCACACTAAGAAAATTCAGACAAGGAACATTCCTCTTTTGACTTCGATCTGGTTTCCCCTCTGATAAGGGCCACAAGGCTCACCCTAAATCTCAAGGAAAAGGAGGAGTCTACTGTCCAGCTCTTACCTTCATCAAGGAAGAAGGGTAAAAGACTGGAGATAGACTTAAAACAGGCATGTCTCAATGCAGGAGAGTCTCTGAAACTGGCAGTGGCCAGCCTGTCATTTGCCAAAGCCATGGAGACATGGCTAGCCAACATAGAGTCTGCCATCAAAGAAGGCTAGGACAAAAATTACATTCTAGAAGGCCTTATGGAGCTAAAGCTGGGTTCTTCCTTCCTGATGAATGCCGCTGTGGATCAGGTTGGGTTAGCTTCAAGATCCCTGGCCCTTTCAGTCGAAGCGAGAAGTCATGGGAGGCAGATACCACTTCCAAAATCTCCCTCTGCTCGCTCCCCTTTCAGGGGCAGGCATTGTTTGGGAAGAGAATGGAAGAGCTGATTTCCAAGGCCTCCAGAGGAAAGAGTCAGCTGCTTCCCCAAAGGAAAAGAAGAGGGTTTCCAGAGAAACAGTCCTTAAAAGGCAAGTTGCCCTCTAAGACTAGGCAGACTTCAGGGAAATCATATTCCTTTTGTAGTAAGACTTCGGATGACAAGTCATCAAATTGGCGTGGAGGATTATTTAGGCACTCCAGAGGGAAATCCTCAGGACCAGCCCGTTGCCCTTTATGAAGGTGGTGGTCCCCAGGATTTCTAGTTTGGGGGAAGACTCCACCACTTCTGGGATGCCTGGGATCAGTCCACAGAGGATGCTTGGGTTCGCAGGGTGAATAAAGAGGGCTACAGTCTAGAGTTCGTCACCAACCCTCCACTGTTCAGCAGTTCAGAGGAATCCAGAAAAGAGAAAGGCTCTTCTCCAGTGTCTGGATTCTCTAACAAAGCAGAATGTCATCACTCCTGTCCCGAGGGAAGAAAATAAGTCTGGGGTCTACTCAGTCTTCTTCATAGTCAGGAAGGCATTGGGGGCCTGGCGCCCAATTCTAGACCTGAAATCAGTAAACAAGACTCTACGGAAACAGCATTTCCAAATGGAATACTTGGACTCAGTGTAGAAAGGCTTATGCCCAGGCGATTGGATGTGTTCCATGAATATTCGTGATGCTTACCATCATGTTCTGGTCACTGTCCAGGATCAGCAGTTTCTGTGGTTTGCAGTAGGAAGGGCTCACTTCCAGTTTCAATGCCTTCTATTTGGCCTGTCTACAGCCCCAAGGGTTTTCTGAAAGATCCTGGTGGTACTTGTAGCTCTTTTAAGATGGCGGAAAATCCGGATCTTCCACTACCTAGACGATCTAATTCTCCTCGCAGGCTCCAGGTTACAACTGATAGACCACAGGAAACAAGTTATATCTTTTCTACAGGGACATGGATGGTACCTCAAATGGCAAAAGAGTCAACTACTTCCGACTCAGAGAATAGTGTACCTGGGAGCAATTATAGACTCCTGCAGGGGTGTCATCAGTCTATCAGAAGAAAGACAAACAAACAAGAAGATCAAATCTTAACTCAAGAAGCAAGGGAATTGATCCTTCTCTCCCAGCAATCTTGGAGATGATGACCTCAGCCTGGGCCCAGTGGAGGATTCTTCAACAGTGGGATGGAGCCTTTATTCTTTCCTGGTGGCAGGTACTACAACATCTCTTTCTGAAACCATGGTCCATCCTGACCACAGACGCATTAGGCGTAGGCTGGGGTGCGGAGTCGCTCAAGGCTCATGGCAAAATCCATCCTCAGACGTGCTAGAGATCAGGGCAGTAATTGAGGTCTGTCAGTTCTTCAGCGTTCAACTTCAGGCCAAAGATTATTGTTCATTCCGACAACGCGACCACAGTGGCCTATATCAGAAGGCAGGGAGGTACAAGAAGCATCTCACTGTTGCGGGAAGCAGAACCTCTCTTTCAAATTGCGGAAGAAGCCTTGGAGGATCTCTCAGCAGTCTATATCCCAGGCAGAGAGAACCAGAGGGCAGACTTCCTGAGCAGACATACTCTAGGAAGGCACGAATGGGAACTTCATCTCCAAATTTTCAGGAAGATCATTCAACGCAGGAGCAGCCCAACAATAGACTTGATGGCTACCACAAAAAATTCAAAATGCAGCAGGTTCTACTCCAGGGAACCTGAGCACAGGGCATTAGCAATAGATGCCTTCTGTCAGAGGTGGATTCATCCTTTGGCTTATATCTTTCCTCCTCTTCCTCTGATCGGGAAAGTAATTCAGAAGAACAGAGAAGACAGGGTGAAAGTCATATGCATAGCCCCGGCATGGCCAAGGTGCCCCTTGTTTCCTCATTTACTTCAGATGACAGTCCAGGGGACATTTATCCACCCAGACCCGGGTCCATTGGCTCTGATGGCTTGGCGACTGAACGGCAAAACCTAGAGGCCCATGGTTTGTCAGCAGAAGTCGTGAACACATTACTAAAATCCAGAAAGGACTCTACCAATAGCAGGCATGGGAGAACCTGGGAATGTTTCAGGTTATGGAGAGAAACTAGGGGCATACCTTCAGCAGTCAGGCCTGAATAAAAGCTTGAGTGTGAGCACCCTGAGGACTCGGGTCTTAGATTTATCTGCCTTCTCAGAGGTACGCTGGTCCCAGCACCCATTGGTTGTTCGCTTCTTCAAAGCAGCCGTTAAAATCTTACCAGCAAGGAGACCTTCTTGCCTGCAGTGGGATCTGCCCTTGTTACTACAGATGCTGTCCAGACACCACTTTCATCCTTTAGAAGATATGTCATTATGGCTCCTGACATTAAAAACTGCATTCCTGGTGGCAATCACCTCGGCCAAGAGAGTATGTGAACTACAGGCTCTTCTATGTGACAACACCAGTCCAGTGTTTTTCCAGGACAGAGTAGTCCTAAGGTTCACTGCTTTATTCAAACCCAAGGTGGTATAATTTTTCCATCTGAAAGATGAGTTATCTTTATCATCCTTTCCAAATGAAGAGGAAGACCAAGATCTTCGAGCATTTGACGTAGCAGCTGCAGTAAGATCCTATTGTGAGGCCAAATCTCAGATACGAAGGGGTGACTGCCTTTTCATTGTCCCCGTGGGAAAGAATAAGGGAAAAGCAGCCTCGTCCTATACCATCTCCAGTTGGATAAAACTGGTCATCAAGAAAGCTTATTCATCTCAAACCACTCAGGACCAGGCAAGTGTTAGGGCTCACTCTACCAGGGGGGCAAGCAGCTTCTTGGGTGGCTGCAGCAGGGACTCCAGTGGAGGTGATTTGCAGAGCAGCTTCATGGTCGTTATCTAATACCTTCCTTTCACACTAGAAGCTGGATGTCTCCTCAGCCAGGAACGCTCAGTTTGGCTCTAGCGTTCTCAGATGTGCCTCCGGAAAGCAATAAATGAATTCTTGCAAATCATTGTCTGTGGTTATTATATCCCACCCTATATCCGGGGATCTTGCTACATCCTGGGAGTACTGACATGGAGAGGACTGGGGAAAAGGGGAAATTGCATCATACTTACCATGGTTTTCCTTTCCTAGGCCTCATGTCAGTTTGACCTTCCCAGACATTCAGTTAAGGAGCTTGTTACTAGAGTGTAAGTGACACCTTTATTGATTTGTGGGAAGGTTCTTCTGATGGGGCATGGGGGGGGGGCAGTCCCGCCGAGTACTGACATGGAGAGGTCTAGGAAAGGAAAATCATGGTAAGTATGACATCATTTTCCCTTTTTCACTAGATTATTGCATAATAAAACCAAGCAAGTGTTTTGCTATTACTTACACTTCCCTGTCAGTGAGAGCACTGGGTAAACATCAAATTTCAATTTTATTTGAATTAGAAATTTTTTTTAAATTTCACAAATTTCAATTTTGATGAATAGGACTTCAATTTGCAGAGATGCTTAAAAGAGAACAACCTTTAACTGCCAACTTTAACTCCCATTTAATAATATAATGTATAGTTTTTTCCTAAAATATGTTAAATAATATACTGTAATGTATAGTTTTTCACTAAAAGAAGGGAATTTAAAAGGCTATTACTTATCCATTAAGGTAATATTCTGTCCCTGTTGCACATGATCTTCTGTTTCTAAATGGACAATAATATGCATTACTGGTCCAGGCCACTTGCTAAACAGACACAGTTCTATATAATAGACAGAAAACATTGTAACAATGTCCTAATTGAAGGTTTCTCCAGCATTAGTTTTCACAATTATGCATTTTGACAAGGATCATAGCTGATAAATAAAAAAATAACAAATAATATATATTATAACCTATAATGGTTCTATTTTTGATAGATGAAAAGCAGAAAACAAACACATTTAAAGATAAGATTAACAAAAAAAAAGTAGATGACTGCCGTAAACTACAATGGACAGAATCTGCACGGAGGGGGTAAGTAAAATGTTAGGGGCATTTGCCTGGATAGCAGATCGGCTGGGGGGGAGGGATGGTCTATATAGGGTTGGGGGGTAGTGGGTTTTTAATGTATGGGTTGAATTCTCCTTTAAAGGAGAACTAAACCCTAAAAATTTATATGGCTAAAAATGCCATATTTTATATACTGAACTTAATGCAACTGCCTAAAGTTTCAGTTTCTCTATAGCAGCAATGAGCCAGGACTCAGAGTCACAGGGGGTCATCATCTTGGACAGTGTCTGTGACACTCCCATGGTCAGTGGGCTGTAAGCATCTATTTTGAAGCTAATCTTAGGCATCATTGCAAATTATCATGCAGAAAATGAGGTTGATCTGTAATACAAGCTGATTCATTTGAAGGCTGATTATTAAATGATGATGCTAGCTTTACTGAGATCCATGCTGCCATGTAGTAATTATCTGTATTAATTACAAATAAGTTTTATATTGGGACATGTATATGCTATGTGTGTGCTGTATATTTTGAGTCAGTTCCGAAGTTTACTGAAGAAAAGAACATGGCTGCCGTGAACTCCAATGGACAGAATCTGCATGGAGGGGTAAGTAAAAAGTTAGGGGCATTTATTGTATACATTTACAGTTAGATCACCTTAAAGCCTTTTACTGTATAATGTACTGTACTGTTTACTGTATTAAAAGCCCATGTGGTCTGGCATATGTTGACCAAACCACTAGACTTGCTAACTACCCACTGCATCAGTAAATGAGAAGAACAAAAAGAATAAGGAGGCAGGAAAAGTGAAAAGGAAACAACATTGGCCAGACACTTTTTCACACATGGCCACTGGGTGGTGTGAGAGGGCATATTTTAGAAAAAAGTGGTGACAAAAAAAGGACAAGATAAGAAAAGATTGTTACTTCAAAGGAAGTGCTATCGGATTTGGCTAACAATCCAAGCATCGCAGGGGACTTAATGAAGTCTTCAATCTGTTCTGTGACACTAATTTGTCAGTTTTCTGCCCAGGTCTCAATTTTACCCGAATCTTTTAGTTTTGCACAATATTGCATCATCAATATAGAAAAATAGAAACAGAACTTTCCATGCCCATCTCCAGATATTTAATAAACAAGTAAAAAAGTAGAGGACCAAGGATAGACCCCTGCAGTACGCCACTAAAAATACTGGTCAGAATAGAAAGTGTTCCATTTACCCCCACTAGTTGTAATCTGTCCTTCAATGCACAAATACCCAGATAAAAGGAAACATTGACCTAATATATATATA
>CM044434.1:46175952-46192878 GCA_024363595.1 Xenopus borealis | reverse complement strand
ATTTCGAATGAAAAAAAAATTCGAAATTCGACCAGGGAATAGTGGGGGATTAAAAAAATTAGAATTCGAATTTTTTTAGCGCAATTAGATCGATCGAATGATTGAATGGGGAAATTCGATCGAATTCGATTCGAATTCTCGAACGATTTTTAAACAAATTTTTTCTTCTCGATCTTAGGGAATGATCCCCATTTCGGTAGGTTTAATCTGGCGAAGTAGGTGATCGAATTTAAATTTAAAGGGGAAGTATTTGACCATCGAATTTTCGAATATTCGAATAAAATTTAATTCGAATATTCGAATCATTCGAATTCGAATATTCGATGGTCGAATTTGGTCGAATTTGGTCGAATTTGGTTGAATCTGCCTAATTTGCATATTCGAAATTCAAATCTTTTTGGAAATTCAATCTAATATTCGAATCCTTCATGTGAATACATGCGAATTTAGTAAATCTGCCCCTATATGCTGGACACAGTAAGTATGAGATCTATTATTAGGAAACTATTTCTCCAGAAAGCTCAAAAAGGTCATTTCCCATACTAATTTAATAAATCTTCATGGTTTTTGACTGATGTGTTTTATATGTAAAATAATCAATGTGTTTTTACTGCTATGTAAACTAAGGTAAACAGAGCTATGTTGATGCAAACTTCCAAAACCTGGAAGCTTTAAGGCATTAAGTGCTCCAAACAATGGATAGACCCATTATCCTGAAAACTCTCTTTTTCCATACTCATACTGGCAACATTTAATTACCCAAGGTCAACCATTAATAATACCTTCCAATGCATAAACAAATCCACCCTTCACACTTGACTGATTTATTTTTACATGCATTTAAATAGCTTCTTGTGGAAATTTTCTGTAATCCAAGTGTATCTCATTCCACTCTCTGATTTATTTTGTAGAATGCATTGCTGTATTGTAATGGAGTAATTAGCGCTTAACTCGAAAATGCAAAACTTTTACCCATCTCATTAATGAAATTCTGACCTTGCACATTTTCTTTGCTTAACTGTGCAGTAAAAGGTAGGATAGATGTCTAGGTCTTATCAAAGAATACTTGAAAAAAGAAATATTGTTATGTACCTATCCCTTAAAGGGGATTGAGGGACCCTTTGATAATTTTTTCAGTGTACATTCAGTTTCTGTTTTTACTGGTTTCTGCTATATTAGTCATTTCAGATTTAAACTGATAATCTCAAAAGTTTTTTGTAGACTTAAAACCTAATGTCCCTGTCTATGAACTTCCTGTGTTCAGTTAAACCATGGGTTTCTGACTCTCATTTAAGTTAAACTATTGCAATTGCAAAAAGCGAATGTTTAATAAACATAACCATTCACTATTTCTTGAAAACATGGGACCAGGGAACACACTTTGATCAAAACTCTCTTTTTGGGTAGGTTTACAATACATTTGACAAAAGCAGTTGCATTCTATAATTTAGAACTAAGTGTGCAGTTGCCTTTGGGTCCCCCACAACCCTCATTTTTACATTCAGCAAGGTATATATCCCAAAATAAGAAAAACACATTACAAAACATTATTTTATGTGTCATAAAACCATGGATACTATACACATTGGAAAATATATCCTAAATAATCCTATGAAAGAACAGTGAACGGCTATCCTTTAGTATAAACATAAGTGCAGTGAGCAAAGTGCAATTTTTGGCCTCAAATTGCCATGAAATGCTGTGTTTTTCCCATAATTTCACAGTTTAATTTGCATCTGATTAATTGTATTATGCTTGAGTTTAAATGCAAAATGGGTGGACACTGCATTTAGCGTTGTGAAATTTTGGGAGCACATATTAATAAAAGTGTTTGCATCTGGGTGCAGTTCTGGAGCAACCATTGACGCAAGGGGCACATTTTCGCTTTGGAAGGCTCTGCCACACTTTGTGCAACTTTGCCAGACGTTAATTTGCAGCGCAGTTGCTTATTCATCATAATGCGAAGTCTTGGCTGACAAACGCTGGTGAAGTTTTGCCGGTGAAATTCGTCAGTGCGAGCATTTCAAAGCAAACTTACACTAGCTTTCCTTTCAACCTATCAAAACTTAATTAACATACTTACCCTTAGGTCAATATGAAAAGGATGGGTACATATTGGTCTTTATTAGTGATGTTGGGAAAATTGCTTGAAGTGGCCACTTATTATAAAAAATGTCCAAGGAAGCAAAGTAAAGACATAAGAGATCCTCTAGTGTCCTAGACATGAGCCCACCCTAAAACAAATGTGGTATGAGGTTCAAATTTTTACAAATTAAAAAAAAATATATATATATATATTTTACAGTTATAACTTTTAAACATAATCCTACTTTAAAATAGGAAAAAAACGCAAGTGCTTTGTTTTTTTATTTTTACATTTCAGCATACAGGATATGATGTCACTGACATAAGATTGTTGAGGATGTAGCTTCATTTTATCAGTCCACCAGATATAACCTGGCAAAAAGGGTAACGTAGTGGAAAGTTTCCATTTTGATGAATTTGCAGAGTAACAACCATCTGCCTGAGTGAAAATTCACCAGGCTAAACTTCTTTCATATTGTCTTCTATTCCTGTTAGTAAATTGTCGATGTCCCTGCGAAGTGTCAATTTTCGATATTGACGGCCACTTCTGGCGCCCACTATCGACACCCCACTGTGGGAACCCTAGGGTGGTGGCACCTCCAGAATTCCCCAGCATCAGTAGGCATTGTTGCACACTATTTATAAGAAGAGGCAGAATGGACAAATTGGCAACAATGTGAAAGTGCAGGAGAGTGTTTGAATGCAAGTATCATAAATATATGTGTAGTATAAAACACAAAACCCAAATACACATTTATCTGAAATAGTATTATACCTTGGTATGTTAAAATAAATATACATAGATTCTAAGGTGAGAGTTTTTTTCAAGATTCATGCATGCAAAATATTTTGCATACTGTATATTCACTTGATTTCAGATTTTATGATAAAATAAAATCCATTCATTATGATGCTGTGTTCTGCAGTTCAATAGATTCAAAATCACAGTAAAAGTTTCCTGCTATTCTCATTTTTAGTTTTTTTTTTAGTACATTTTTATTAAAAGTTTTGTGGGCTTACAGGAACCTTAACTCTCTTCTGCTCAGTATACATGTAATATACAGTAGAACCCCCATCTTCTGTTTTTTCACTGGACCAGAATAAAAGTGTAGTGTAAACATTTGAAAAAACTCAGTTTTTCCAGGGAAATGTGTTAAAGCAATGTATTCTTCAGTATTGAAAGGATGTAAGCACGAGACAGTTTTACTTTGGAATATTTACTGATTTGTGCACAACTGTATAAGGTGCAGAGTCATTGAAATTAATTACAGAAAGAAGTAAGGCAACATATGCATCTGGTTAGAACGTTAAACCTCTTCAGTTAAAAAAATATTCACAAAAGGCACATTTTCATTTTTAAGAACATAAGGAATCAAAATTGGTGTAAAATCTCGGTCTCCTATTGATATGCATTATAAACTGGTGGTTAGTGATGGGCGAATCTCCCGAGATTCGCTTCGCCGAATTTATTCGCCAGCGGCGAATCGCGGGAATTCGCCGCGAATTCGACCTAGGCGAATAAATTCGCCCATCACTACTGGTGGTACGACAAAAACTGTGTGTAAAATTTTGGAAGACCCATCATTTCTCAATTGTCCGTTACTTTATTACATATAATTGTTTCCTTAGCCATCCCACTCTTATTTTCTGTTACAGCCATGCTTTCATTTGTGCATTGATTGAAGTTCTTTCTGTGCTTATGAGAGCATTGTCAAATACAGTTAAAGCGTTAAATATCTTACTACTTCTGTGATTTTAGAGGTTTGTATCAGTACTGTGGTTATAAGAAAGCAGAAATTATTGGACATTAGTGCTTTGCACAGGTGAATGATGTGCAACTAAGCAAGCTTTATTGGTGAATGTATTTCTTGTTCTCTCCTTGTAAGCAATTATAAAACAGCTATGTCATGTTGATGTGTTTTCCATCAATGTGTTGAATGGATTGCCAAATTCCTATTCTTTGACTAAATCTTCTTTATATTTCATCTTGAAGCCATAATTGTTCTTGTAGTTCCTTGAGGCTTGCAAAATTGCAGTGTTGTATTTTAGGATTAAGATGCTGTGCTGTGTAATTTTCTTTATGAATAAAGAATGAATCCTCATACTGGAAGAATTATGGTTTACATTAGACATAGCCTAGCAGTGCAGTGGGTGGCGCAGTGGTTAGTTTTGCAGTTCTGCTGTAGCAGAATCAATTCTATTCAGGAAACAATTGCAATAAAGCATTGCGGCTTAATAGTCAACACTAGACAATGTTGCATGGTACTCGTGGCAAATTACATTTTTGCTTTATTCTGTATGTAACTGGCTAAAAAAAAGCTTATTGGATTCTGTGAGTTACTACCCAGGTGCAGATTTGACCATTGTTGATAGAAGAGCCCCAATCATGTTCTTGTCATGTCTGTGGGTTTCTTCCACATTCTCCAAAAACATATATAAATGTTCATTGTCTCCTGAAAAATGTCACTATAGCAGGCATTGTTTTGCTAGATTACATCCAATTGAAGTTTATTTGAGTTGCAAAATATACTGTTGCTTTATTAATAAAAGATAATATTTGTTAATATTCTCCACAAGCTTCATTTTTTTCATAGTGCAATCAAGTATGAACCAAACACATCAAATGTGGAACCATGGCCACATAACTAAGCACTTTAATCATAAAGGGGATTCTGTTGTTACTGAGAGTTCCTTTAGCAAAGCAATCAATAACATGAACGCTCATTTATGAACACAAGCACAGTGTGCAAAGTGCCATTTCTGGATGCATGTGGCCCCCCCCAGCATCTTTGCGGTTGTAGGCTTAGTTGGCACAATCCAGAAATAATCAACATCAACCCAATTGAGGCTACAGTTGTCACAGAAACTGATGCTACTTGTATTTGGAATTATTTGTATACACCACATTTTTGATCTAGTAGACTTTAGATATGAGGATCCAAATTACATAGGATCCAGAAAACACAGGTCCCAAACATTCTGGAAAAAAGGTCCCATACTTTTACTCCAATTTCTAAAACAATTTCTAAAACATTTGAATTTGTACTTTACATTAAGCTAATCATGTTTCCCTGGCATCAGAACTTCATTATATGACATAATATGATGTGTTCTGTATATCTATTCCCTTTCTAGGCAATAATCATTACACTTATTTGTAGGAATGAGCGAATCCCTCCCATTTCACAAAAATTCTTTTTTTACGCTTGACAATTTTTTACACTCATTACTTTTTTTCTAACTCCATATGCAATAAAGTCAACTGGCCATTTTTTCATGCAGTCAATTTTTTGTCTCAGAGCCTTTTTGTCCAAAATGCATTAATGTTGATTGATGTTGAGTTTTTACCTCAAGTTATTTCTCACTCAAATTGCATAAAAGTTTTTACCTCAAGTTATTTCTCACTCAAATTGCATAAAAGTTAATAGTTTTTTTTTGCTACGACTGTCTCTGCAACTTCTTTTTCATCGTAACCTATGCCTGGTGAAAATTGCTCATCATTACCTATTTCTAAAAGTGGTATATGATTCCAAATGTCAGATTATGTAAATATTTTCAAAACAGTAACTGTGTTATTCATCATATTCAAATATTTATATGTCTGTCCCTTTTCTGCAATCTTTCCATATAATTTTACTGTTAATTTTTTATAGATGTGTTAATGGAGATTGTGAAGCTTCTGTGATTGAAATTGTCCTAATCATGTAACATACATTTTTTCTGTGGTTCTGAGATAGAATCACTTCTTCCTTTAAGTCAAGAAAGCTTTATGTTTACAGCAAAAATGTGACATTAAGCTGAATTTAAATATCTTAAACTGTGGTATTTTTAGTTTTTTTTAAAGAAAAACTTTGTCTGCCTGTGTATTTGAAATATGAAAGAAACAGCCAAAACTTATGTTACTGTCACCTTGCATTAGTCTCATTTGATATGGTTCTTTTTCATTTTCTTGGCCTCTGCTGTTCTTGGTGTACAGGATTGCTTGCAAGATTAATGACACTTTGAAAGTAAAGCTATAGGATGACTATTTTACTCTGAATGCAGTCAACTGTTTTAGCAGACTTTTGTATTTATCATTATACTGTATCTGCCTCACTGTAATAGATTCACTCTTACCTAAAAACAAATATTCATAATCTATCGGTCAATCCTGGGATCAGCAATTATCAGTTCTTTGACATTTTAATAGTATCACTTGCTTCATCAATATTTTGGGTACTAACAATATGCATGCTAGGCAGGGTTTATGTTGTAAAGAACATCATTAAAAAAAAGATACAGTTGGGATAACTATGAAGATTCTCATTCAAACAGGTCATGGTATATCCAACACAAGTAACTCAAAACAACTGGACTTGCTGAGAAAATTTAATGAAGCAGCTTCTTCAATTCAACTGACTGGTGTAGGGGAGTTCTCGGCATATTGACTCTTCCAACAATCCAATCACAACAGCACATTGTAACTTTTCAGAGAGGGGACATCTGAAATTCACAGAGATGTTGATTCTGTGTAGTTACTGTGTGGAGTTACTGGAGTTGCATGACACATTGGTAATCCTATCACAGAATTACTGGTTTTCTAGACTAAAGATTATTTCTCTCTCTCTCTCTCTAACAGCCATATTTGGCTTGGAGAGCATGACATAGCTACTTTGCTGGTCAGAAAATAGAAGCATAAAACAAGCATAGACACATGCATGCCCATGCACGTGTACAATACAAGGCGCCTCACTGAAGGAGTTTGCAGTGCAGGAGTAGGATGGGTTTGGGCAACATCCATTTGTAAAAAAGAGATGTTACTTCCATAAGGATTCTGACAGAGCAAATCGAAATGCTTTTTAAGGTAGTCAAAAGGAGGTCTCTTCAGGGTCATTGCTTGTCCTAGCCAGCAAATACTACAGCTCACCCTGAGACCAATGTGAATCAATGTGAATCAATCTTCTAATCATTAAATTAACCATCTGAAGGCTCTTTCTTTGTGAGTTAGGCTTTTTAAAAAAATATCTTCTTACTACAAAATACTGGAGGAAAAATAAAATTGCAGCCTTGGTTGACTTTACTCATCAAAGGAAAGATGGACTTTAATAGCTACTTTAATAACATTTAGCAGGAAAGAGTTACTTAACCTCCTGTTCTAGCCCACCTTTCTGATGGTTCTTCTCTGCTGTGTGCAATACTGTATAAAAAAAGTAATGTTATTTCTTATAAAGGAGACAAGGGACAGTTTTTATCATGGGTAAATTCATTATGAGATCTCTTGTCTTAATGTAAAGGTACTCCGATGAGATTATTTACAATCAATTCATAATTAATACAGTGAATAAATATAAAATTACCATACTTTGAAAACTGTTCAACTGTGGGGCTGAATTACTTTTTTATCTATTCATCATGATTTAAGAATTCAAATTTTTTTAAAAGCTCTTTTTTTTATTATTTATTAAGCACAAAACACTCAAATGTAAAATGTTGCCATCTAAAGGCATGCAAGATCATGTAGTCAATTAAAGCTGTTGTAGGCAAAACATATGCGGTTGTAGATTCAAAATTAGACTGCTACTTTGATATTAGTTTTCATTTACAATTTTATTCCTTTACTTTTTTATTCATATTTTTAAATAAATAAGCTAACGTTCAAGTTTTATTGTATTTCCAGTTTAAAGAACTTTGAAAATTTAACAAATTCGAATTTTGATAAATAAGGCCCTAATGGGGGAATGTAATATTGGTCACTAATGCAAAAATAATTCACTATTTGTTTGCAGTGCAACTAAAGGTTTGCAAAGAATACAATTTTGCCTTTGCAAACCCGATGCACCGTGTATGTAATAAAAAGTCAATGATAAAGTTGCTGCACTTGCTCCAAAAGTTTACACTAGAATCCATGATTTGACCTTATTATAAAGGTTTTTTTATAAAAAAAAAAGCACAATTTAATTAGATCAGGGACAAACTCGATAAAATTGACAAATAAAAAGTAAAATCACAATTGTGGTCATATAAATTTGTCCTCAGTCACATTAAAAAATCACATACATTAAAGGAACTTGTGTCAAAAGGCACCTATTGATTTTTGCATAGTTGCACTTTAGGGCGCTTAGTCCGTCATGTGTCCCATTCAGAATTGTGAGGGAACCCTGGACCTTATACCTCTGAAAAGTGGAGCTACCTTCAGTGTGTTGTATGTCATACACTAAAAATGTGGGTGTACATGTCATTTTGTTGCTGAATGCTGAAAATAATGGCAACTGGAGTTTCCAACTCAATCACATCAAGTGCAAGCACAGTCGTATATATTTTTTTTCATATTGGCCACCATGTGCCAGCTGCATCATGCCCTCCAGACCACAATTATGCTGGATGTAAACAAAATTTAAATACTGTATTTCATTTGTCATGACACTTTATTCCCTACAAATAGTTGTCTGCATTTTATGCAGAACAAAAGCCCCTAAATAATGTATTCTGACTTTCCCATTAAGGGGCAAATTCACTAACTTCCTAAATTCACTAGCGTTGGCTTCGCTAGTGTTCACCGCACTTCGACAAGCGTATTTTCGCAAGCGCTACAGAAATTCACTAAAGTACAAATTTACGCTCAGGTCGGCGAATGGTAGCGTAGTTTCGCTAGTGTTACTTCGCAAGGCAGAGCGCAGTTACACTAGCGAAGCCTAATTTGCATACGGTGGGAACTTTAACTTTTAATAGAAGTATATGTTACAGCCACTACATTCCACTACACAAGCCCAGGAAACCTTTAATAAATTAAATAAAGTTGCCCTACATGTGCCCCCTGTATAGCTGTGTTGCCATATGTTAGGAAATGTAGGGGGGAAGGAGGGTAACCCCCCCCAAAAAAATCGATCTTTTTCAGACTATCACCCTCCAATGCTAAAACACGCCAGCATTTTTTTGGGAATTTTTACATTTTTTTGGGAATTTTTACATTTTTTTTCAACCTCCTATCTATTGTATTGAACTTTGCCTGGTCTGACCAGGCGAAGTAACGTCTAATGTAAGTGCTAACGTAGAGGAAAATGTTCATCTTAGTGAATTAGCGAATTTATGATCCTTCGTCAGTGCACAACCTGGCATAAGGGTGCAAGGTTGCGCAAGTCTATCTACTTCGCTAGCGTAAATTCGCCAGAGCTGGTGTTAGTGAATTTCCGAAGTTACGAATTGATGTCACGTTGGCGAATTAGCACTAGCGTTAGACGATTCGTGCAATAATGAATTTGGGCCTAAGAGTGCAGTGCTGCTGTTAGATTAGGGGCACCAATATGATTTTAAAATATTTAAAAAGCCTGCCTGGCTCTTTATTCCAGCACTTCTCAGTCTTTGTTCAATATGTTTTCCTATATTTTATAAGAAGCCCCCCCAAACAATGCTCATTTGAAAAATAAATTGCCAAAGATACATAGGGGCAGATTTACTAAAGGGCGAAGAGTCCGTCGGTAGCGAAAATTCACCAGAAATCCCATCCACAGGAACATTGAAAATTTATTAACATACGTAGAGGACAATTGACTAGTGAAAGAGACCGTTGTTAGCTCAGTTTTGCTTATGTCAGTGACATCATATTCTGTATGCCAAAAAGTCACAAAAAAACACTGACGTTTTTTCATATGTTAACGTGGAGGATCTCTTTTGCCTTTGTTTTGCTTCCTTGAACATCCTCTACAACAAGTGGCCACTTCAAGCCTTTGCACCAACATCTCTAATAAAGTCATATGTACAACCTATATGAACCCGTCCTATTCAAATTGAGCTAAGCGTACTAACGAAGTTTTGAACAAAAGTTAAAGAAAGTTTGCTATGAAATGCTTGCGCTGATGTATTAACACTAGTGAAACTTCATCAGCAGTCAGCTGCAGCCTGCAGAGATGTAACTTCTCATTTTAATGAATTAATGTAGGGGTAGCGAATTGCACCTGGCTAGTGGCGCGAAGTGTGGCAAAGTCTTCATAGGATAAAATTTACCCCTTTTTGTCCATAGTATCCAGTTAAGTTTAGTTGACAAACACTGCAATATGGCATCAGAGTCACCCAGCGGCAGCCATAGAGGATTCGAGAACCTTGGGAGGGGACTGATAAAAAGTTTCAAGATACATATGTAAGGCTATCTACCTCATTTAGTTTTACCACTAAAAAAACCCTCAAATTTCCATTTGTAATTCTTATCAGGCTCAGCAAAGCAACCACAAAAACAACTGCCATATTAACATGAAAAAAGTGATTTTTATAGCCTATGAAAGTGAACAGACAAGTATAGCAATCATTCCAAGTCAATATTTTCCCTTTCTGTCTGTGTTTGTGTTTCTATTTTATGTTTGAGTCATGATTCTTTCCTGCAATGCTTCATTTTAAACCTGCTAATTACAAAGCTATAAGCGGAGGATGAATAAAAGCTTGAAATCTGCATCACTTTCATCTAATCAACAGCTTTTAAATTACAGCCTCATCTCCAGCAGAGTCTTCTTTCATGTTAAGCCTTTGGAAAGAACTAAATTACAAGCATTTCCAGCGCAAACATCGGGATGAAGAAGTAGAAAATATATGCTCTTATTGCAGGGGGGTAGGTGCTTCATTAAATTTGCAACAGGGTGATTTGTAAAACTTGTACTGGTCCCTTTACCTCTTCTGTTTGTTTTTCCATTATAAAGAATATGGAGTTAAGCTGGCCATAGAAGCAAAGATTTGATTGCATGAATCTTGGTTTATATGCCATGTGAGGTGTGTCTTCATTTTTTGTGCCATGGTGATGGGTCGTTTAGTCGATCGGAAAAGATAGAAAATTAATGTCGGCTACCAATAATATCTCTGCATGTATTGCCAATCATAGACTTTACACTTCAATATTAGAAAAACGGTTACAACTAGAAAATAAACAGTAACTGGAAAAAGTCGTTATTTATGATGATCTATCTGAAAACAACTAGTTGTTTGAAGGTGGACAACCCCTTTAAGCAAGAAGGGAGTGGGGAGAAAATTGATCTGCTTTGCACATGTATTTACTAATCACCCAGGACCTCCACTATTCCTATAGTCACATAACCAGTCCTATGTTTACAGGGTAGATCTATGGTCAGTGATTGTACACTGTTTCCCTTTTGCTTTAATTTCCTTGTGCCTATTTGCATTTCCAGCTGGAGCCCTCCTTTATGGGCTACACAGTGTCTTGTGTAGCATGATATGCTCCAAGTCATTTGTTGACTACTCTTTATTTAAATACAACTGACTGTTTTTTTGTTTTGCTGTGTATCTACACATAATTTTTGTGATTATGTTGCTTTGATGGTTTTGCATCCCCAGTCTTAGGGACATAGTCGCTAAAGCACGAAGCATCTAACGCTAGCGCTAATTTGCCAGCGTGACATCATTTTGCAACTTTGCAAATTCACTAACACGGACTCTGGCGAATTTTGGCTAGCGAAGTAGATAGACTTGTGCAACTTCGCACCCTTACGCCAGGCCGAAGTTGCGCACGGACGAAGGATTGTAAATTTGCAAATTGACTAAGATGAGCATTTTCCTCTACGTTAGCACTGACGCTAGACGTTACTTCACCTGGTCAGACCAGGCGAAGTTTAATACAATAGATAGGAAGTCCCAGAAAAACGCAGGCGTATTTTAGCATAGGAGGGTAATAGTCTTGTATGTATGTATGTATATTTTTATTTATATAGCGCTCCTTGAGGGCAAAGCACTGTACAGCAACAATAATTTAGTAGTAACAAACAAGGGATCACTGCATTAATCAGTAACAATAAGTGCATTATTATAAATACAGTTTGCATAAATATAAAATATAATTACACATTGTTGAGGAGACAAGATGATGGAGGACCCTACCCCTTGGGGCTTACAGTCTATATGGGAGGGTTACTTACAGACACAATTTGGAGGCGTAATAAAGTGCTTTTTACAGTGGGTGAAACTGTCGTACAAGTGCCAGTTCAGGTATTATCCAGGTGCTCCCAGAGGTAGTCTCTGAGTTTTGTTTTAAAAACATTGAGGGAGGATTCTCTCCGGAGAGATGCAGGAATGGCATTCCAAATATAAGGAGCTGCAGTCTTAAAAAGATTGATAATTTGCGCATCTTAGTGTATTTGCCCCTTAGTCTTTGACTTCTAATGCTACAGTTGGGTTTTCTGTGCCACTCCTACTGGATTACAACTATTTGCTTAATCAAAAAAAGATGACTGTGATCCATTCACAATGGTGTCAAATCTTTACACTACAGTGAAATGGATGAACAATATGCCCCTCTCACCCAGGGCACACATGACACCAGGGTTAATAAGGTGTCAGTATTACCTTAAGTTTATCTGATGCCTGCAAAGACATTAGACTTCTGCCAAAGTTTTTCTTTGTTGCAAAGGGCAAACTTATGGAGATTGCCAAGTTTTTTCAGCACTAAACCTGCGCTATTAGTAAACTCATGTGGGGTTTCCTTTCATGAGCATGAAAGCTTGGTCAGTCATAAATCGGCGATCGGAGATATTTGGTGTTTGTTGTTGATTCTTAAATGCGGTCTGAATTACTATAAGCTCACCAAACATCTGAACCCAGCCACTCCTCTTGACAAGGGGACTCCTCAATTGGCTCTTTGCCTTCAGCTATCCCATTGAACCCCATTATTACATACATACTGTAATGAAACACCAGGAGCCAGAAATGGTAAAAATGGCCACAGCATGTATTCACGTTTTATGAAATATATAGAACCTTGCTAGCCTCATCCCAAGGCAATATTCAAAGCCAGAATTCCATAAGCGATTGCTACTATGCTTTGCCACTTGTCACTTGAGCACTATGTCATTATATCCACCACTAAGTATTAGGCTGCCTCAACTCTGCTACCAGCAGTGTGCAGCATGTCGATGATAGGAAATCCAAGCTGCATCTCCCACCATGAGAGAAGTTCAGCAGCCCTGCAGTCTGGCGATGATAGAGAATCCAAATAGGCTGTCACCTAGCACAAACAGTAGTAGCTTCAGTATCAATCAACCCACTCTGCAGTCACAGGAGAGAACCTCCTTTCTCCCTCTTCTAAATTTACCTGTGCAGTACTCTGGCAAGGTCCTACCGCCACCATGAGCCCAACTGTAAACCTTCAGTTGGGTTTGTCCCCACCATAACTTTATAACTATTGGTTATTAGTTAGAAAAAGAATGAACTAGAAAAAGAATGAAAATTAAATATTCACAAAATATCCAAGCATTTCTTTTGTATCACACATTTTGTACCACAGGATGGAATAAAATTAGCCATTAACCATATTGAATATATATATTCCAAACATGCTGTGGAGACCTGTACTCTGACAGCCCAAACATGCTGTGGAGGCCTGTGCTCCATTAGCCCTTCCACACTGTGGAGACACGCTCTCCGACAGGCCTTCCACACTGTGGAGACCGATCCGGCAGACCTTCCACTCTGTGCAGCCTCACTCTCTGGCAGCCCTTCTACTGAGACCACCGCCCTCACTGTATATTTCAACTACAGCTCTCTGTGTACTGTAATATGTTGCAGTAGCAGCAGCTCGGTGTCACGGGCTGGATTTCTATATAATACAGAGGGTGCCTGTTGGGCCCAGCCTGACTTCCACGCTGCCTCAGTGACTACAGTTAAATTAACTGCTGTGAAACAGCAAATAAACAGCAAGAGACTAAAAACAGCTTCCCTGAGGAGTTATATACTGCAGCTAATAACATTATATTACAGACAGAGCTCTGCCTCATGTTTCTACCTGCTCAGAGAGATATGGAAGTGAACTACTTCTTCCCCTGACATCACACCCTTGTCTTTCTCCGCCCCCCAGCTTGGCTTTTCCCTGCCTTTACTCATTCCTTCTCACCCACTTACAGCTACATATGATTCTGCCAGTCTTTAGATATAAACCAGTATAATCTGGCTGCTGGACATTCCCAGGGCTGGATTTAAATAGCGGGTGCCCCTAGGCCCACTGCCGTTCGTCGCCCCCATTCTCTGCCCTTTATTCGCAAATTTTCATCATCAGGACTGGAGCAATGGGGATTGGCGCATGGTGTATCTCCTACGTATCCCCAGTGTTTCTGAACCAATGTGGGTGTGGCTGGGCAGCATGTCACCCCCTAAAACCCTGTCACCCTAGGCCCGGGCCTAGGTAGCCTTTCCTCAAATCCGGGCCTGGTCATTCCCTTGTCATGCAGCCCCTTTGTTTATAGTTCCAGTCCAGGGCTTTCCTTTACTACAAGTCACTTTGATATTTCACTTTCATATTTGTTATGCAAATTGAAGTATTTTCCAAACATCAAAATTAAATATGTTACATGAATAGCATGGTATCCCTTGAGCAAATGAGTTTTTGTATCTGCTAAAATAGAACCATGATTTTACTTCCCCAGATTTTTTTGTCAGAATTGATACTCTTTACATGGTCCTATACAGGCAAGGGGTGTTTCCCTGCCCCCCCCATCCCACCTGGATTTTACATGTTTCTAGAATGTATGCTGTTTTGACGCCATTCTCAGAGAATTGTACTGTTTTTCACATCATCTAATAAAACTTGTGCTTTAATTTGTTTACAATACAAATAACTCTTTACTGTTAAATTATCTCTGCCATATATATCACCCTTTTTTTGTTTGTTCACTTGAAAATTGTCATCCTTAGCCAACATATCCCCAAACCCAAGAGTAATAGCTTATCCAATAAATGTTCATAAAGTACCTGATATTCTTTTGTAAAATAATATTGACTAGCAAATTTATTTTTAGTAGAATTGTCCATTATTTACAACAAGAATAAAATGGAACTTGGTATATTACTATGAAGAGTGACTGTGAACCTGATATTTCAGCTTTTATCCATCTATCAGCTTATGTCTCCTGCACGGGAATTTGTCTATAGACAGTATTTCTTTGAAACTAGAATTAGTCACATGCATTGAGTGATTGTGTTAATTATGAGGAGTCTAATTTCTCCCCATGAGTGCCTGTGCCCGCTCATCTTGTTTGGAAATTAAAGTTGATTCCTCTATGAATAAGAATCAAATTAAAAAATCTTAATGAAGCAACCAAAGGGTCATATGACTTTGCGTATTGCTTTCACCCTAGCGTTATAGTTGGCACCTAGGTCAGTGTGTAATATAGCTCAATCATTTCTCGGGAGATCACACTGCTTCTTCTAGAATTAAAATTAAATATTCTTATACTGTATTTATAACTGTTTGTTAAAATTCTGTGTGAGCTTGGGTATAATTAGTTGATATTACCCTTGCATAGTGAGCAATTATGAAACTGGTAGAGAATGTTTTCCTATGAGAAAATTAAACTGTGTCTAACTAAATAAATCAGGTGATCAACAGATGGAATGCTTTGTGTGAAAGCTAGAGAAATCAGAACATGAAATGAGAAAATGTATTAACAGATTTGATAATATATTTCTTATCTTGAAAATCAAATTAGTTGTTTGTTGATAAGTTGGATATTGTTAAAGTATTATTTGTTATTAATTGTCTTTAATATATAAGTATACTTTTTTGATGCCAGATACATTTTAAAGGAGGAGGAACCTCATAAACACAATAATCAACTGCATCCCAGAAGTCTGATGCACATTAGTGATGTGTGAGTTGGACAATTTCTGACCTACACCCACCCTAATCTGTCCTTTCTTAACATAGGCCCAGGAACCCAGCCACAGTGCACTGTTCTGTGTGGTGCTATGGGTAATGGTGACCTATCTTAGCCACAGGTAAACATTCTGATTAAAATAAATAATATAACCCAAAACAAACCCCTCAGTCCCTGTCTCAGCTCACACTACCTACTATACCCGCTGCCTTTTGCTTCGGGAGGGTTAGGGTTAGCCTTCCACTACTTGGATACCACCAGGTCTTATAGTGAGAGTACGAAGGATAGAGTTATAGTGAGAGTACGAAGGATAGAGTTCTGGGAAGGCTAGGGAACTGAATGTGTGCAGGAAGACAAGACAACAAGGAACATGGTCGAGGGACAGACTGGGTCAATACCAATCAGGCAGCGCAGCACCAAATCTGAAGACAGGAAAGTCACAGGCCTGGGGTCAAACCGAACAATAGCACAGTACAGTAACAAGATCCAAGACAATGGTCAAAGAAGAGGCAAAGGTTAGTACAGGCAGCAGAACTGCATGGGTCAGGGACAGGCACTTGTTAATAACAGGATCAGACAATATAAACATACCCAGCAACCATGGGAAATAGACCTACATTGGGCAAGGAACTATAAATAGTTGAATTTCACTCTAAGTGCTATGTTTCTCTGTAACAATAAAAGAGTATATTGTACAGTATGTGATACCAATGATATAATCAATCCTTATTAGAGGCAAACAATCCTATTGGGCTTATTTAATGTTTAAATTAATTTTATGCTGACTAAATGTAAATTACAGAAAGATCACTTGTCTGGAAAACTCCAGGTCGTTAGCATTACGGATTTATTGCATAGCTCTGCATATCTGTGGATATACTTTTTTTTTATTTCAAACACATTTGAGTATGAGTGAATTAAACCATGTATCAAGAATATGAATAATGACCTGACAAAGATTTAGTATTAATATCTTTACACCAATTTCAGATAGAACGTCAGCATCAAACTTTAATGCCACTAATGTAACTATGTATGATGAAAAATTATGGGTCGGATTTATCAAAATGTGACATTAGAACTCACAGCAGATTAATTCTTATGGGATTTTTAAAAGAACATTTATCAAATCATGAACTCCATTGATAAATACACTTAAAAATCCTATAGGAATGAATAGAAAGTGTGTGAGTTTTTCTGTGGTGAGTTATAATCTCACTCT
>CM044434.1:46162458-46173409 GCA_024363595.1 Xenopus borealis | reverse complement strand
AAAAATCATAAGCTTTACTGTAATTGAGAAACACATCAGGTGTATGCTAGCCCAAATTAAATTGCCTCTAATTTGTTTATGTTGTTACCACATGTTATATTGGATTTTTAAAAGAACATTTATCAAATCATCGACTCTATTGATAAATACCCTTAGAAAAATCCTATAGGAATGAATAGAAAGTGCGTGACCTTTTCTGTGGTGAGTTCTAATCTCACTCTAGGTACTGTATGCTTAAAACTCTTCATGTAGAACAATATAATGTCATTTGGGGACATTGGATAATGTTTCAAGCACAAAAATCATAAGCTTTACTGTATTGAGAAACATATCAGGTGTACAGTATCCTAGCCCAACTTAAATTTCCTCTAATTTGTTGAATGTTATACTGATGCTCCATGTTCAGCTGACCTCTAACATACATCTTCATAAGCTTTTGATGATTATAATACATTGCTAGACTTTAAATAAAGAGATGTTAAGAACTCTCCATGGAGTGTAAGCATGGTGATAAATTTATTATTGATCCTGAAAGTTATTAAGTATATTTTAAGTATATTTCAGGTTTCCCAAGAAGTGGGGACCTATATTTCCCCTATGGAGACAGACCTTTTTCCATCTATACCTACCATGATGGCAGTGACTTTGGGGTCCAAAAAACAAGTAAAACAAATATCGTGATGAGATTACTTACAACCATGACGGTGTTGGAAATTTATTAGAAAGCAGAGCAGGTTAAGTGAAGGGAATTGCTTGGTTGCAATCTAGAATAATGAAGACGTTTATATGCCCATGTCTAGTAAGAAAAAGTCTAATCGGCAATCCTTTGATTGCAGCATTCTCTCCACATTAATCCACCTTGCAGGACTATCAAAAATATTTGAGATGGTAGTCTGTGGGGAAACTCAAAAGAAAAAACTTTCTGGTGTAGAATTCCCAGACAAGTGAATTATATTAGTGCACACAGCCACACACCATAGGTGAAATGGATTGCAAATCAGTGAATGTGATATGTGCCTCTCCAGATATACCTGTAAGAGGTATATGCGCCAGACACAATATATAGAGTTTTCAAAACCTTTGATCAACAAGGATAGGAACACAAAATAGGGAATTATGTCTATTAATGCTGAATAAAAAATCCCAAATAAACAAAAATAAAAAGCATTGTTTAATAATCACTCAGTGCTCAATTCAAATGAAGAATTCCTCTACGAGTTTCGAGTAGTCTACCACGCTTCCTCAGGTGGATATTAAAATGATTTTAGATGATACTATAATCATCAAACCAGCAGATAAGGGAGGGGGCATTATGATTCGACAAAAAGATGATTATTTTAGGGAAGCTTATAGATATACCTATAGGTACCTATAGGTAGCTAGATTATGATCCCACTATTAACTTTGATAAGGTATTAACTAGTAATGGGAGGATCTTTTGCTATTTCCCACAGAATTCATTCTCCATTATACATATGCCCAAGGCTGGCCACACAAGTCTCAAACCATTACAAGTAGTGCAGGAGATTAAAAATGTGAGCCTACAATAAGCAGGGAAATTTACTATTATGATATAAACAGGAAAAGGGGCCAATTAAAAATGTAGCCAATGTAATTAATGATCCAAAGTACAAAATAATAAGAAAATAACTGAATTACTGAGCTTGAAATGTACAGTTAACCTAATCAAACTGCTCGCAATAAACTCAGAAAATAAAGAACAGAGCCTGATAACATAGATTATGATGTGCATAGTAGAGATATGAAGACTGTGATTATAGAACCATCTACGTAATGTTTCTAGGGTGTCCTTCATGACTGGCCTGACAATTCTGGCAGAAACGACTGAAATGAGAAAATTACAATCAATAAATTACCCATGGAGTGTACTTGTAAAATGAAGCAGACTGTTTGGTAACAAAGCACAAGGCACATTTGGTTGGGACCTTTATTTTCTAGCAACTAAGGCTTGGAAATATTAGTACAATATACAATAATAGGGGGCTGTGTGCGCACTCAAAAGGCTAAGTTAAAGGAAAACTATACCCCACGAACAATGTAGGTCTCTACAAAAAGATATTGCATAAAAAACTGATGTAAAACCCTGCTTCATGTAAATAAACTATTTTCATAATAATAAACTTTTTTAGTGCATGTGCCATTGGGTAATCATAAATAGAAAATTGCCATTTTAAAAAATAAGAACAGCCTCCTGGGATCATATGATTCAATGGTGAACACAAACATACCAAACAAACTATAAAGTTAGGTCACGTGAGCCAATTAACACACAGAGTTGTGTCTTTTGTTTCCGCACTTCCTCCTGTTACAGTTAGTGTTGAAATATTTCTGGTCAGGTGATCTCTGAGGCAGCACACAGACCATCATGAAATGGGGGCTCAAGGCAAGAGATGTAAAAGGGCAATATTTATAATAAATACATATTCCAGTTTGGTAAGATTCTTTAATATGCTACTTAATTTGATATAAACTATCTGTTGCTCAAGTATTCAATTTTGGTGTATAGTTTTCCTTTAAAGTATATTGAGGTATAATGGAAGTGCTATTTTTCAATGCACTTCCCTGGTCCCCTGTTCCATAAGTAATTCAGTATAAATGCTAGTGCATATGTTTACAAAACAGGGGTCTTTTGTTACAAAGCTGTGATCATAAAGTTGATAAGCCACCATACCACGTCAATTTTGACCATTTTTACATCCTTGCATTTAAAAAAAAAAAAAAATAGGCGTTGGTTTGGGCAATCACTCTCTCTTAAAAGCTGCAAGTTAGTGGCGGGGGAGGATTTATCTTTCAGACTGAAACCTAGGTTCTGCAGACTTTTACTTCAATTGATGCTATTATTCCGAGCGGCACTTGATCCTTTCTACTATGACCAGAGGTAACAAGTTAGGGACCGCCATATGGGGTTCACCTTGATGTGGTATGGTGGCTTATCAACTTTATGATCATAACTTTATGATCATATACTTGAATATATTTTAACTTAACCTTTTGAGTGTTCCCACAACCCCCTATTATTGTATACTGGAAATGTTAGTGTTAAAACATTCATTGAACCCAATAGGATGGTTTTGCCTACCTTAAGGAATAATTGTATCTTTGTTGAGATCAAGAACAAGGTACTGTTTTATTATTACATAGAAAAAAGGAAATCACTTTTAAAAATTCAACTTATTTGATTAAAGTAGAGTCTATGGGAGATTACCTTACTGTAATTTGTAGCTTTCTGGATAAAACATTCAACTTATTTGATTAAAGTAGAGTCTATGGGAGATTACCTTCCTGTAATTTGTAGCTTTCTGGATAATGGGTTTCTGGAACTTTCTGCATAGCGGATCCCATATGTGTACTATGTGAAAGATTACAGCAAGTCAACTGCAACCTGATATTTGCTTTCGCACATTTAACTAATCACCACCTACAGAGGTTCAATGAAGCTATGTGCCCCTTGTGTGTTTTTTCTTTGGCCTGAAATATTTGGTGACCTCAGACCATCTGCATTCATCTATTTTCTTAAAGGAATAGACACATTTATTTATCCAAAATTTTTGCATATCAAAAGTTGTAGGACACCCATTGACTTTAAGTCATGAGTATAAAAATTGTCAAAATTATCGTGTATCAAAATTATTTTTGACTAAATATTCAGGACAGATTCGCTCCTTCACTAACAATCACCATATGCTTAGATCAGCTTTATTATCTATACATTTATGGTGTCAGCATCTTTAAAACAGCACTTTTTCAGGCATAGTGCTGAATAAATCTGAAATTAAACAGAAGGAAATGAAGGATTAGTGTTTCTCAATTTCTGTACATGGTTTGAGAAACAGACATTAAATCACTTTGTTAGAGATTTAAACACTAAAGATTAACAGGGACTTTACATTTGTGTGAAATAATCAAGGACGTAGAGCACAGCTGGAATAAATTGTCAAAATTATCGCTAGATGCGCCTGAATTGGATATAATATTTGAAAATTGCAGTGCTTAAGCCATTTACTTAACATTCATGAGATGGGCAAGCAAATCTCATGCAATGTTACATAGCGGGCACTACTTAACTTCATGTATTTGCTATTTATACCATCTGGTTCTTGATTATATTTGTAGAAAAATGCTTAAAATAATTGAAATACATATCCCATAAAGTACAAATGTCTTATGTTAATAAATTAATTTTTGTAGAATGATTATCAAAAGTCCACTCTGATATCCTGAAGTCAAAAATATGTAATTCATAAGTTTGCAGATATAGTCTCTTATGATCCTTATGAGGCCACATAATATGCTCATCACTCAGTAGCAGAAGGCCACTTGAAGATCTTAAAGGCAGGGGCCTCTTTTAATTTTTTATCATTTATTGGTTGATTGGTATGTAAATCTGTATGTTCATTGCATATACAGTATTTATTTGTTGCACAACGTTGTGCAATATGTTGCAATATATTAATATGTTATTAATGTGTTCTGTAATATTAATAATAGTAGTTTCAGCACACTACTTCTGCTTAAAAGTGAAAAAGAGCATAGAACAGGAGAGGTAACAAGAGGGCAGGGGTGCTGCTGCAAAGAGGCAATTTGAGAGACTCGCCTGAGGTAGAACAAGTTACCAGGGCGAAAAAAGCCAGAGCTGAATTGTGCCCCCCCCCCATCCTATTACTGTGAACATGGCAAAAAATCACCCCTGATGGAGGGACAGTGTTGGCTGGTCAAGGGTGGAAAGCTGGCTAAAAAGTTAGTAAAATTATAATTATGTAAATATATAATTATCATAATCTGCATTTGTATTTGATTTGAATTTGTGTTTATTTTGCAAAATGGGGAGTAATCTAGCATAAGAATACTATATATATGCAATGTATATTTGCTATTAATCTTAATTCCCCTGTTTCCCTGGGTACAAAAAACATGTGATACTTATAATAATAAAAACCATGACAATCATGAAAATGGCTGTAGCTACTGCTTTTCAAATCGACAGTATTTCTTTAAGACATTTTAGTTAGAAATGCTACTTTACCTTAATACATAAACTGCTTCTCTGTTATTGTTTAATTATCCCATGCTCCAATGATCCTTTCCAAAGCTTTTCGACACCATGAAAAAAAAACACTGAAGACTTCCAGAAGCATCTGGTACAGTAAATTATGAAGCGGAACACTGATTAAATCAGATTGCAATTTGTCTGTCGTGCAGACTCGTGTATACTGCGCAGATGAGGTACAGGGTCTGTATATATTATATGCAACATGGGCTCAGTCATTGGCAAGTTTAATGAAGATCTTAATTGCATGAATCATTGAAGTACCATTTGCAAATTTTATTTCAGACATAAAAGATTTATTAGTTACCTGAAACAATCCTACCATCATATGCATATGTGAGTATAAAGTTAAATTTTTTGATTTTCATTTGGGATAGAAACTAAAAAAAAAAACATAACTTATGAATTGCTTGCTCTCTAAAGGTTTAAAATTGACTTGATAATTTAAGTTACAAGGAGAGATGATCAAATCACTGTGCTGAAAAATTAAATTGAGGCTGTCTGCAATTTTTATTAACTTTAATTTAACTTGACTTGTTCAGCCACATGAGTATTCCTTGAGGGAAGGCAAGTGGAATATATGGAAAACGAAAGCCACTATGACTAAATGCATTGTATGTAACTTAATTGCTCAGGAGAAGCATCACTTCTCACTTAAAAGGAAATTACATATTTCAAAAATGAGTTTCTCCAACAGTACATGACAGCAAAGGGATGTAATAGTATTAACTGAATTGAAGATCTATGACCTGCAGTCTAAAGGTATGTAAGACAGCAATGCATGGTACTGCGTGAGTAGAACAGACCTCACTGAAGCCTATGCTGTGACTTTAATAAGAGACACAGAAACTATAGGGAATCTTCTATTACTTGTTTTCAAGGAGATTAAGTAGCAAGAGGGTGCAATAAACACTGCAGCTACTGGATCATTGTAGAGACTTAGGGGCAGATTTACTAAGTGTTGAATTTCGAATAGGAAAAAATTAGAAATTCAACCATCAGATTTTTTTTTAAAGTGAATTTTTGATCTTTTACATTCAATAGGTCTGTTTTCGATCAAATAAAAATCATCTGAATTGTTTGAATGCATCGTTCGAACGATTTTGGACATAAAAATTTGATTTTCAAAAATTTTCAAAAAAGGTTCCAGGAGGTCCCGGATAGGCTACAATAGCAATTCAGCAGCTTTAAGGTGGCGAAGTGTCAAATTAAAACAAACAGTACTTCGATTTTGGAATGGTCGATTCAAATTGAATTTTGGCCTATTCGTTGTTTGAAGTAGCCAAAAATGACTTCGAATTTATAATTGTTTCAATTTGAATTTTCACTTCGACTCTTAGTAAATGTGCCCCTTAGAAAATCCAGCTATAATGGCTTCACTGCATTTATTTTAAATGTAAACAGCTACTGGAATAAATCCTTTCTTGAGTTTGAAAAATAACAGAGTTGAAACCAGCTGACCTTACTACTGAACCAGTCCAGGTGGACGAACCGCTACATATTTTTTTTCCCTGCAGCCTTAGCTTAATATTATTATTAACAAGAATGCACAGGACTTGGGGTTTTGCAGCTAAGGGATCTTTCTGTAATTTAGATCTCTATACTTTAAGGGGGTTATTTATCAAGATCTGATTTTATCTGGTTGGACTTTTAAATGGTGAAAACACAATTTTTTTGTAGGAAAAAAATCTTGAATTTATTAAGTTCCGATGGTGTTAAAATTCTGCATAAAAAAGTATTCCAACTCTGACTTGCCTAGTCCATGTAGACGTCAGTGGCAGATGTCCTGTTGATATCCTGATTTGTGCTGAGTCTTGTTCAATAATATGAAGATTTTGTGGTTTTCGGGCATTAAATCCGAAAAAAGTTGGAGGTTTTGGCGTCAAATCCATAAAATCTGTACGATACAGATTTTTTCATTATTTTGTAACATTTTTTCCCTGCACAAAAAATTACTAAAGACTAATAAATAGTTCCACAACACACATTAGGAGGCACATTTATCAAGGGTCGATTTTCAAATTCATGTGAGTTTTTTTAAAACTCCCATAAACGCCCATGAACTCAATATTTGGCCAATCAAAACATTATAAAATCAAATTTTTTAAACTTGGTTGAATAGGATTGACTGAAACTCTGAAAAAAACTTGAATGTTAGGAAGGCTGCAAACAACTCTAAACTGATCCCTGGACTCTCCCATTGATTTAAACAGCAATTTGGCAGGTTTTAGGTGGCAAGTAGTCAAATTCAAGTTCTTAAAGACCAGAGTATGATACAACTTGAAAATCTAATTAATTAAAATAAAAACTTGAATGGAATTCTAGTCAAATTTGATATTGACCCTTGATAAAGCTGCCCCTTTTCAGCAAGGGCACATCAAGGCCAGCACTATGTCTATTTAAGATCCAGATTGTCTAATTTTAATATGGCCAATGCTAATAACATATGCACTTTTCCTTAGGAGCCAGCACAGCAGTGGTTCTTATTTTATGTATATTCATACAGCAGCTAAGTAAGTGGTTGATAATACTGACAGACACACCTGTGCTGCTTTGTGAATATCCAAAAATATGCTCCTTGGTCACAAGGATAGATTTTTGCGAGCACAGTAGAAGTTACAGTTTAAGTTCAACACTGACACACTCCTTCTTCCATTGGATGACATTATGTTGGTTGAATGGCATTAGTGCTGCAGTCTGCTTAAATAACAAATGTTGATGCAGTGGCACAACAATGATTAGGATCTGAAAATGTTGTTTGCTCTAAGCTTATACAGAATGGTTCACAGTCTAAACCAGCAATTGTAGAAAGATTTATAATATATGGGGAAAGTGTTTGGAACTAAATCCCAAATCAATCACCTGGAATGTCACTGGTTATTTATTAATAAACGAGTCTGTGCTGCACCATGCTGTTGTATTTCTCTTTGTAAATATACCATTTTTGTGTGTCTATGGGCGGGGTGTACTTCTGTAACAATAATTTATCCTAAAATAATGTGCATAGCACGTTTTAAAGAACCTTAAACAAATTATAGCGCACATTAGTACAGCATTCACATTGTATGGCACAAGAGATGAACAACACTGTATCGTGGTAAATTAGGAACTTTTCTGGAGCTGTCAACCCACCCCCTTGGATTTATATATCAGAAGGGGAGTAGAGTCATGGGTGTGTTTGGGTTGTACCAGGCCATATCAAACACCTCCAAGAAATCACATCTAGGAGGCTGACATGTCTGTCTAAGACCAGGGAAGGAAGATGACCCTTCAAAAGATGACTAGCAAAATAACTGTTGTATCATTATCACATCCTTTGTCATCTCAATACACACACATGGCAAATGATTACAGTACAGAGTAAGCTTTTGTCCCAGGAAGGGATATTGCTAGGGAAAGTCTGAGCTCTGCTGTGACTTGGTACTGCTGATGTCCAGTTAAGTTTGTCTATTCCTGAGATAAGTATGAAGCATTCAATCAGGAATTGTACATTTTCCACAGTATACTCACAGCTAGAAATGCACAATATTATAAGGAAGCTGAATCCTGAACAAAGTGTAAATTCCTATTGTACTCTGTATGGATGTAATTGTATTTTGGAGTCCACCCTGGCCCAGAAGAACATAGGTTACAAAGGGTTATAGTTATATAGGTTAAAAAGGTCAAAGCTTACAAATGTGGGCCTGTTGTGTTTGGTAGCCGAGGATGAGGAGAGTATAACAGTGCTTTATTAGCAGGTTCATGCATTCCATATGCATCCATCAGACAGTTCTACATATGTCTATGGTCCTCGATGGCGTCTCACTTCAAGTGGTGTAGTAAATTTATATTGTCCTTGTTTCGGTATTCCTGGTTTCTTAATTCTGACTAAAGATCCAGACTGAAAGTGCACTTCTCTTGTGCCACATTTTCTATCAGTATAAGCCTTGCATTTGACTTGTTGACGTTTGACAATGTCAGCAGTAGATGAGTTTGTAGGAACAGTATTTGGTGGAAGTTTGATGTCTGCAACATGTAACTTAGTGCGCATCTGTCTGCCATGTAATAATTCATCTGGAGAAGATTGGGTCATTGCATGGCATGTTGCTCTGTAGTTATGTAAATACATTTCAAGATTTCCCAGCAAGATTTGCTTCAATCAGGCACAGAAGCTGCTGCAAAAAGTGCTGTTTATTTCTCACTACATTTCGATCGTAGCTGTATCAAGTGTAATCACATACAAAAACATACAGATATTTAAACCCACATAGCTTCACCCCTCATTAGTGGAATTGTATTCATACCACTGCTATTGGGTGATTTGAAAGCCTGGTCCATATACAAAACTTGTGGTGAAAAAGTCAATACTTTCAGTCCCACATGAACAAGTGAATGGTTCCAGCAAACAAAGTTCCCAAACTTTCTGTGTCCCTATATCACAGAATAAACCTGTAAAAAGTAATTTTAAAATTCCATTTAAAAACAATCACCCCGGTACTGCAACAAAATTGCCTTACCTACATTTGCTTCAAACAGGATATAAAATATATCTCATACTATTTAAAGAAAGGGAAAACGTTCTTACCCTTTAGTGGTAAACATTCAAACAATGTATCAATTTTATCTGAAGGGAGAAAGACAAATTAGTAACCCAAAGGCACAATACCCCAAGATACAATATAACAATTTATATTCCACTGTTCATTTAGACTAGGGATCCCCAACCTTTTGAACCCGTGAGCAAAATTCAGAAGTAAAAGGAGTTGGGGGAGCAACACGAGCATGAAAAATGTTCTTTGGCTGCCAAATAAGTGCTGTGATTGGCCATTTGGTAGCCCTTATTTGGACTGGCAGCCTATAGGAGGTTATATTTGGCAGTATACCTGGTTTTTATACAACCAAAACTTGCCTCCAAGCCTGGAATTCAAAAAGATGCTCCACCTTGGAGGCCACTGGGAGCAACATCCAAGGGGTTGGAGAGCAACATGTTGCTCATGAGCTGTTGGTTGGGGATCACTGATTTAGACCCTCAGGATATAACAATTTAGTTTTTTAATCCACTTAGTTTCTTGTTGTATCAACAGTTTTACTATGTTGCCACCTCTCTGGGGCCTAGATACCATTTCTAATACCTGCAATTTTAGTTTTGATTGGTTGTGTTTCTGTGCAATACAATGTCAGGAAACTGACATATCAGTCTGTGTTCCTGCTTTAAAATTTCCAATATTCGATTTGTGTTCTTTAATCCATTCTTTAATTGGGCGAACAGTCTGGCCTACATAGGTCAAACCACAGGGACATTTCAACACACTGTATAAATTACAACAGCACTTAGGCAAGTGGCATAGCAGTTTTATATCCTGTTTTTTATATCCTGTTTGAAGCAAATGTGGCTCTAGGTACACAATTTTGTTTCAGTGCCAAGGTAATTTTAAAATTACTTTTTACACGTTTATTCTGTGATATAGGGACACAGAAAATTTGGGAACTTTGTTTGCTGGAACCATTCACTTGGATGTTTTTTCATGTAGGACTGAAAGTATTGACTTTTTCACCACAAGTTTTGTATATGGACCAGGCTTTAAAATCACCCAATAGCAGTGGTCTGAATACAATTTCACTAATGATGGGTGGAGCTATGTGTGTTTACATATCTGTATGTTTTTGTATGTGATTACACTTGATAAAGAGCTACACTCGAAACATTTAGTGAGAAATAAACAGCACTTTTTGCAGCAGCTTCTGCGCCTGATTGAAGTTCATTATTATCTTCTATATACTAAATATGCTTCGTTGGACGGAAGTGTCAGTAATTGAACTACTGATTGAATCCTAATTTCTCCTTGTAAGATTTGCTGTCTGTAGTGCTTCTTTCAGACTTCTGTTGAATCGCTCGATTTCTCC
>CM044434.1:46135620-46145735 GCA_024363595.1 Xenopus borealis | reverse complement strand
TTTTTTTTTACATTTTAGTTTGAATCTGTTTAACCAGTACCTACAGATAAACAATTTCATGGCAACAAATGTCCTATTTTATATGAGAAAGATCTATAGTTTATTTAACATAGCTTATCATTTATCTGCTGTGTAACATGTGTCTTTTTGTTCTGTTCTTGGGCTGCAATTGCATCAGACGTGAAATCTCTGCATTAATGAAAAAAACATAATGGTTGAAATTGCTCACTGTGTGGACCTAAAAATTCTAAAAAAATTTTATTGAACGATTCAAATTATTTTAACCATTTTCTTTATTCAATCTAAAAAAACAATTCGGTAATTAGCAACTCGGTAGGTTTAATCTGGTGAACTAGACAGTAAAATTATAATTTAAAGGGCAAGTAATTCGACTGTCGAATATTCAAATAGAATTTTATTCGAATTATTGAAATCATTCAATTCGATCAAATTTTTTAAATTCAATGGTAGAAGTGGCCACAAAAAATATTCGAAAATTCAAATCTTTTTGAAAATTCAATCAAATTTCGAATTATTCATGTGAATTAAGTAAATCTGCCCCTTGGTTTTCTTCATTTTAATTTTACAGGTGACATTTTCTAACCCAGACTTGACAAATCCAGTAGTACAGATGCATCAATCCCATGGGTAAACCATTTACCCCCATCGAAATGAAACACATTCGATTCATTTCTATGTGTAGAAAACATGGCAAGACTCTAACTTAACCCCTCCCCCCCAAACATTACATTATTTGTCTTCCATTATCTGTTTTCCATAATTTTTGGAAATAAAGACTGTAAGCTCTTTTGGGCAGGTTCTATTTACCCGGTATTGGTTGCTGTGTTTTTTTTGTATGTATGTTCAATGTTTTATGCTGCAAAATATGTTGGCACTTACTTGTGTAATTAATAATAAGATAAGTCTAATAATAATATTGATGTCTGATTTTATAAATTTAAAAGCATCATGATATTGTTGCCTAAGCAAACTCTATATGATTTATAGTGCTAAATATAAAAATAAATATTTATATATATATAATGTATTCAACAATTCATGTCACAGACACACAGCCTTGCTAAGTGTGTCATTTAAATTTGTTCAGACAGAATACAAGCTAGATTAATGTCTAAATGAACTCCCACTGAAAACATATACCTTGTAGCTATATTGATTATGAGCTGGCAAGTAAGAACCTAAAAAAGTTATTCTTCAGTGGAAGAAATGCAAGTCTTTGAATAATGCACATACTATATGAAATATTTAAGGCCTGTGTCCCCCTTGGTGTCATTTTCTATTACTAAATATGCTTTCAATACTCAAAGAGCAAATTTTTTTTGCATACCTTTTAAATGCAATGGAAAGTCAAATAATTTTCCCCACTTTTACTCTAATGCATATGCTAAAATTTTAGCAAACATTTGCAAAATTTTCCTCAGTTTTGCAATTTTTTTCTTTTGAGCAAACAGGGCAGTTTCACTTATCACTGCACTTGTCTTTTCACTTGTTCTGCACAGGACATTATTGCACTCATGGGACATGACAGGGTACTTTGATAATACATTGTAGTGTGGTAGTGTGTGTAAGTGCGATAAACCATCATAGTGTAGCACTAGATCTTAAATCTTTCCTGGGGTATAACATATTCAACCAGTGTCGGACTGGCCCACCAGGATACCAGGAAAAGTCCCAGTGGGCCCAGGTGTCAGTGGGCCCTCATGCTGTTAATTTGGCCAAGTTCATGGCCATTCCCTATTTCTAGAGACTAAATAGATGTAGTAATAGATTATAGTATGAAAAGAAAATACACTAGGAGAATAGAGGTTGAATGAGTAGAGGAAAAATAAAAGTACTGAGAGTGGGCCCCTGGTCTAAATTTTTTTGGTGGGCCCCTAGTGTAAGGTTTTTGGGTGGGCCCCGATGTCCCAGTCCGACACTGTATTCAACTGATTTGACTGATGAAACTTATCTTAGTAACTTCTAGTCAGAGCTTAATAATAAGTTGTGGTCAGACAGTTCTCTACGGGACTTCTCCACCCCTCTTTCCCATTTCTATTTTCCACAACCTTATGATTACACAATAACTACTGAATGTTTTTTGTTTAAAGAGATTAATTGCAAATTGATATAATCAACACATTATTTATTAATTTATTAAGTATTTATTCACGTTCTGCACAAGAAGATATTAATTTAAGGAATTTACTAATTAATGAATTGCACTATTAAGCGCTGGATTATTTAATCATTAACTTATCAACAAGCACTAGCACTTTAATTAATTTTAACACTTGGTAAAAAAATTAGTCTGTTCAGGAGGAGATTTCTTTTCTTTCTTTTTCTATTCTAGTCAGGAGAGGAGATCAGGAGAGGAGAAGGAGCACAGTCATACTCAGCCTGGTAAAATCCATGTCTGAAGGGGTGCCCGGCAGCTTCCTTGTCCTCCTTTGTATCTAGTGTGTGGACGCATGCATGCACTGTACAGGCGGGGCAGGGGAACGCACATACCGACACATGCAGTACCAGCATGCTGGGGGACAATGATATCCGATAAGCACAAGCGAGGGGACGAGGGCTTGGAGAAAGGGTAGGTGGAGTAAGAGGGACTAGCTAGGCGGCGAGGCCCCCCCCTCCATTGCATCCTAGGTATGTGCCTCTTCTCCCTACCGCTAGTTCCGGCCCTGGTCACTTCACAAAAATTATACAGATTGCGTATGCACATGAAAACTTACACAATTTATATAACAACTGAAAAACTGCCCTAACTTGTCTAGGAACTTAATGTAAGTTACACAGAAACTTGTGTTACTTATCAAGCAGTAGCAAGCACAGGCCCGGGCCTAGGGTGGCAGGATTTTAGGCTGCGGCATGCTGCCCAGCCACACCCACATAGGTTCAGAAACACTGGGGATACGCAGTAGATACAATAGTTTTTAAAATTTCCCATGCGCCAATCCCCATTGTTCCGGTCCTGATGATGAAAATTTGCGAATAAAGGGCAGAGTATCAGGGCGCCCGCTATGTAAATCCGGCCCTGAGCAAGCAGAGAAACTTAACAGGGGCAGCAGGGGTAAATTCCACTCACTACCAATGATTTAAAAAAAACAAAATTCCACTGCCCCCAAATTAACAAAATTAGAATTATTCATTTTAACTATTATATGAACTTCTTATAGGGTAACCTTAGCCGTTTATATTGGGATTCATTTACTGGATTATATGAGAATCTCTG
Source organism: Xenopus borealis (assembly GCA_024363595.1). Lineage (NCBI taxonomy): Eukaryota > Metazoa > Chordata > Amphibia > Anura > Pipidae > Xenopus > Xenopus borealis. Next base: position 46,142,500 of record CM044434.1, on the reverse strand, counting down.
ACATGAATTTTTCAGCAGTGGATTAACTAGTTATTTGTGCAGTTTATGTAACTTGTGCAAAAACTTAGCTAACATATACAAAAACATACTTTACCTAAGAAACCTCCATATTAATTAATGAAAGGGCAGAGCAGCAGGACAGGGGCAGGAAGGTGGGTTGGGTTTAATTTAGGGCAAATTCCCCTGACCCACAATTAATTAAAAAAGGTAAATTCCACTAGCCTCCCCAAAAATTGACTTATCTTATTAATGAATTATGTTCACAACTTAGTTATGGGGCCCCACAGCAAGATCCTTGGACTCTTTATTAGCACACACAAGGGGCATGACCAAAACAATTGTTACTGTGTGCTTGTGTTCATGGGGGCCCATATAACTTAAACAGGCCAATTGTCTAAATTTTCAATGCACTGATTTAAACATCATTCCTTCATTTGTGCTTTTCATCAAACATGAAAAAATTGCTTCTCCTAGGTAACTAAGGCAAAGGCATTGCTACACTGCTAACACTATAAAGAATTGTTGTTCAGACTGTGTTTTCAAGGGTTTCAGTATTGTGACGCCAGTTGAGAATGAGCAGAAAGCCTTGTAGTTAACAACTGCATTAAAGTGATACTGACAATAAGGGGCCCATTTATGTTTGGACAAGATTTTGTGCGCAGGCAATCACAAAGGAAACCCTGTGCAGGGTTTTTGTCAGGACTGTTCCTTTGTAGAGTGCACCACCTCGTAGACAAAATGACGGCACCCAGGGCCGTGCACTGATTTAATTGAGCCATGTCATGCATGTGATGTCATCACGCAGAAAATGACGCGAGAATTCAAAATAAAAGGAACTCCAAGACATGTGTTCAACGATCTGAAAATAGGTTGCACTTGTTCCTGTGCGTTTCTTAATTCATTGCTAATTGTTTCCTGGACTTATGACTCTCCATTTTGTTCCTGAACACAACCAGTTGCCACTTGCCCTTGAACCTTTGCCTGAAACACAATTACGATCCTTCTTGACCCCTTGGCTCCACGTACTGGACTTTATACCTAGTGCTTCCTCCTTGGTCCAGACTTCTCCACTCATTGAGCTGTGTGGCCCTGACAGTTTTGTGTAAAAAAAAAAAAAAACTTCTTCTTTTATGATGATTGTTCACTGATAGGCTGCTTTTGTAAGTCATTGTTACTTGGAGTCTCTGAAGCCAACTGTTTTGTCTACCTGACTGTCTTTTCTCAACCTGTTACCTGTGGCTTCCAATGCTAACAGACTACTGCTAAACAAATATTGCAGCCCCTCATGGAGAAACATGGGGAATCAGATAGGTAATGTAAAAGCCCTGGGCAAAATTATAAATGGTATGCAAGTACAGTGTTATGATAGATGTTATGATAGATGTAAAAAAACTTCAGTTCTGGTGTCAATATCTCTTTAAGATGGTTATGAAATGGTTACTCTGGCTGTCTATGAATACTTTGTGATCCTGAGAAATGTCCCTCTCTGTACAACTCAATACATTTTCTTGCCATTGAGCCTATTAACAATTCTGTGGGGTCTGCTGCATGCATAATGATCCATAATAATGAATACGGGGTCTACACTATCTCTAAATATATAAAAAAAAATTACTAACTTTATAATGTATCTGCCTCTGATTTCTTAATCTGCAAATCAAACCACTACGAATTAATACTTCAATTCAAGTGAAATTCTAATAGATCTGCAAAAAAAAAAAATCTAAATTCCCAAAATAACTTTTGTTCATGTTATTCCCTTCCATCTGCTTTAAACATAGCTAGGGTCACCTTGTTTAACTGAATGAATGAGTTATTTCCTTACAGGATACTACTTCTATAATCATAGTTCTTCAAAGTTCCTAATCATCCTATGAATCGAAAGCATTCGCCAAATGGCACGTTGACACTGAAAAATGGAAACTGCCAGACTTTACATTCAACAGCAGCTGTCTGCCTTTTTCTGTAATCACAGGCACATGCAGAGAGCAGGAATTAACATTCTTCCCTTTTGACTGATGGTGGCACATGGGGCACAGCAATATTTACATTATGCTCAAACTTTAGCTGGTGTTTGCCTTAGTTATTATCTTGTAGCACTGCTCTTTACTAATTACATTTTGTCTTGCCTTTTTTTTCTTCATTTCTTGCCTAAGTAAAGATAATGCCTACATGGAAACCTTCTTCCCACAACATTATGTGTTATATTACTAAAAGCTTACAAACTGTTTCTTCTATACCCTGCTTACAAACAGGGTGAACAATTAAGTTTTTCAATATAATATTGCAGTCTAAATGTGATGCTGTTAGGAACAGAACATCTCTCAATACATTCCTTTTTTGTATTTATGATGTGTAATGGTAATGGCAGTCTTGCATTGACTGATGCATTAAATAATCTCATAAACTGGCCATACATTGGGTAGTTGTGTACAGTAAAAGGGCATACTGTATTTATTATGCTGTGTAAAAAAGTAGTGAGACAATTCACCACACATCAGCAGGCTTCACCATGTGAAAAAATGGCATACATTTTTCATGGGGTTTTTCTTAGAGTGACTTCTGCCAGAATCTGTAAAATACCCGCAGCAAATCTGGCATTCACATGTGGTAAAATTACACACACCTTGATAAATTCGGCATTTCTTTTACAGAGCTTTTTACACCGTTTTTTTTCAGGCTTATTTTTTTTATTTTATGCACAGCATAGTAAATGTGCCCATATGTGACTGACTGGCTTAATGGCCGACTGGATGGAGAAAGTATGAGGGGGCAACAGCATTCTATTGTTGCAATAGTTCAGGAGTCCCCAACTTTTTATACCAGTGAGCCACATTCAAATGTAAAAAAAGTAGGAGAGCAACATAAGCATAAAAATGTTCCTTGAGGTGTCAAATATGGATTATGCTAATGGTAGTCCCATGAGGACTGTCAGCCTACATGAGGCTATGTTTGGCAATACACATAGCTTTTATGCAACTAAAGTTAGCCATACATGGGCAGATTAAATCTTATCTGCCAGTGTATGGAGGCTTCCAACTGGTCTCCACTATTGATATCTGGCCGAGATATCAATCAGGGAGGCTTGATTTTTCTGGCAATCGAGGACCACATCGGCTAATTGATGCGGTCCCCATGTTCGCCCTGTCTCATATCAGGGGAAAGATTTGCTAGTTTAGTGACGTCAGCAAATGAGCCGATCTTATAGTGTATGGCTACCTTTATGCTTGTATTAAAGCCTGCTGTGAGGCCACTGGGGGTAACATTCAATGGGTTGGTGAGAAACATTTTGCTCTTAAGCCACTGGCTGGGGATCACTGCAATAGTTCATGCAAAGAGCGCAAATGACTTGAACAGCAATAAGTCAGTAAGTGAAGAAGGACTGTAACTCCACATAACCATCTGTACTGACAAACATGGTGCCTTGGCAGATTAAATTTTTAAACCTGCCAAATTCCTGAACTGACATGGATATACTGTAGATCAGGATCACAGGCCTCATACACGTATCAATAATAATTTAGTATAGGACAAGGAAAGTCTAAAATAGGATAAGGCTGGAAATGCTGTATTTGTATCCAAAATACAATCACACTAAAGATTTATGCTTTCAAAGATGACCACAGGGGGCTGTCATCTTGTAACTTTGTTAAACATCTTTGCCTGACCCTGACCCTGCACATGCTCAGTGTGGTCTGGGCTGCTTAGGGATTGTCGTAAATTATCAAAAAAGCACAAATCAAATAATATCTGATAGAAGCTGATACAGCAAGACTGATTAATAATCAGAACATACAGACTGCACTGGGTCCTGTGTTGTCATGTAATCTAATGTGGATTTTATAGTTTTTGTATTGTTTAATACAAACTTTCTCAAACTCTGCAGAACAAGTGGCTGCAGCAAAATATCCATCAAATAGAATCCCAGTTTATCTGTTTAAATCTGGCTCCATGATCTTTATCCCTGCAGTTGGAGTTGGAAACAGTAAAGGGGACATAAAGGCAAAAATAAAACCCAATACAAATCTCTACATAGTCACCAACTGCTCTACAGGGAAAAAAAGCTTCTTGAGTTCTGCATGGCTGGGAAGTAAGGCGGGGCTCCCCCTGCTGTTCATAAGTATGATTGTTTCCCTGTAGAGCAGGGACCGTCTGACAATTCCTATCCACAGAAGCAAAAAGAAGGGATAATTTCACTGCATACAGTCAGGTTTCTTATAAAAATCGTAATTGCACCTGAGGAAGGGGTTGGTTGAAAGCTTGCGCCACAATGTCTGCAATGTCTGTGTTAATTGGTATGCTTCTTCACTTTGTATATCACTGAACTTGGAGGCTGTCTGGGAATTCAATGTACCCTATAAGTAAGCAAGTTGTGTGCAGCAGTGAACTTTAGTTTTTGTTATAAAAACGGTAGACATTTTTAATTAAAGTATATTGGAGATAGGTTTCTTTTTCATTAAAGAAAGTACAAATGGGGCTTTATTTTTCGCCTTTCCTTGTCCTTTGAAGGACGGCTTTAAACTGTTTGAGAGGAAACAAGTGTACCCTGAAGAAACCCATGCAAGTAGTGATGGGCGAATCTCCCGCGATTCGCTTCGCCTAAAGATTTGGCGAAAAATTCACGCGCCGCGTCAACTTTGATGCGCGCCGCCTTTGACGCGCGTCGCGTCATTTTCGGCGCATTGCGTGCGACTTGTTTTTTTCGCTGGTGATTCGCAAATTTATTCGCCAGCGGCGAATCGCGGGAATTCGCCGCGAATTAGGCCCTGGCGAATAAATTCGCCCATCACTACATGCAAGCACAGACGAGAACATACTGACTTGCTGATAGTATCCTGGCCTGTATGAAACCCTATACCCCAGTGCTGCAAGGCAGAAATGCTAACCAATGAGCCACTGTTCTCTCCTCAATATACTGTAAGTATATCCGCAGGGGGCAGATACAGCAAATGTTGAAATGTTTATTTTTTGGTTCAGGCCAGCAGCTCCTTACCTACTGGATTTAGAAGGATAGCTGCAGCAATTAAAATTTTTAAAAAATATTCCCATTTTCTTTTAAAAAATTAAACAGTACCTTGTACTTGATCCCAACTGAGATAGAATTAATCCTTATTGGAGGCAAAACCAACCTATTGGGTTTATTTAATACTGTCATGATTTTCTAGTAGACTTTAAGGTATCAAGATCCATATTAAGTAAAGGTCCGTTATCCAGAAAACCCCAGGTCCCAAGCATTCTGGATAAAAGGTCCAATACCTGTATATGTAATATGTCACTCAACTTCCAAGTTAATTTTTCATCTTTAGTACCATTCCTTTTGCCTTTCTCTTAATTATAGGGCTCTTTTACTAAAGGTTACAATGTATAGAGTACAAGCAACAGAGGCAAAGCACCATGAGTTTGGCCTGCAACGTACCTGTCCCCATCCCATATTCCACTTGACAGCAGAAGAAAGAGTGTTTGTGGACGCAAGGGGTAGCAAGATCCATTACTTACTACCTTCATTAGCATACATGCACCAGTTTTGTAATGGTTATTCCTATAAACGTTGATCCTTATCTCCTTTCTTTGTTCCATAACCTCTTCTTTTAAGATAGCACTTATTTCCCTTCAACCTTTGTTTTTCAGTAAATTTTCTTTCTTTTGATTTCTGTTTATGCTCCAATGTCTCCTTTCTTTGTCTTCCCATTCCATGTCCTTGTTACAATTTCACTTGCCATTATAATTCCCCTTAGGCTTCTCCTTTCTACTTCTTTCTCGTTAATATTTTTTCGATTTTACTGTCATAAGCATCCAAAGTTTTAAAAAATGTTTCTCCTCACTTCCTCATCCTTATATTCTATTCAAACCTGTCTTTTCTGCTTACACCTACCTTTCCTAGTCTTTCTTTTTCTCTTGAATGCTTTCTTCTGGATTCTCTTTTCTTTTGCACCCTGTTTCATTTTGGTATTGTCTTAATTCAGTGTGCTTAACTTTGCTTCCTGTTTCAATTTTCACTGCTGATTTCCACTAGCTAGATTAGTGCTTCCCAGACAAGCAGAAGTGGAGGGAGGGAACCTTTGACGGGGTTACACAGGCAATTGAGGCAGCAGGCGCAGAGGCACCACCCTGCATGGCTCCGGGACCAGTTGGGCAACATTGTTAGTCTTCAGCTCAGATATGCTCCTTCCACCAATAGACCAAAATGCAGGTGCAGGCGCGATTGAGTCCTGAAGAGCAGCAAAGCAGGGGCAGACTACCACCCTGAGTCCAGGGGCTCAGAGAGAGCCAGGGCATCCACCCCTGCCCCTACATTGGGTAGGATGAGCAGCTGGGACCAGAGTGCAAGCCACACAGGAATGCTGCCCTCTTCATCTGCCAAGTCAAGGGTGGGGGTGGGGGGTCAGGGCTTGCACACCAGCCGCAGTGGTTCTAGTGCAAGCTAGACATGGAGGGGCTTATTGTCTGGGCTTAGGGACCTTGTGGCATCATGGGAGGCTGGGCGTGAGGGGGCCTCCATGTCGGCCTCTGCACGGGATGGGGGGCTCCTGGGAATGAAAGATCGAGTTCAGCAGTAGCCACCAACTCTCCACCCCTTGAGGACATGGGTCAACCCTGCATGAGGTAAATACGTCAGAACCCCCTTTGCAGCAAGTCACTGCAGTGGCCAGAGGGAGCGGAGTTCAGGTGGTGGATATGGCTTTGTGGGTTCATACTTTTGTTGCTCTGGCCCCTTAAGAGTTCACCTTAAACCAGAAGTAAAGTAGAAAATATGGAAAGGGGAGTTCTTAGAGCTGTACTCACCTGCACAGGGAAGATTTCCTAGATGTAGATGAGAAAATGATAAAGACAAAGTGAAGAAGCATGAGGAGAAGGAAAGGAAGCACTATAGGAAAATGTT
>CM044434.1:46091914-46131454 GCA_024363595.1 Xenopus borealis | reverse complement strand
TTTTATAGGAAAATGTTTGTGAAGATTCTCATTCATCCATATCAACTGGACATGCTGTGTTTCTTCCTTGAAGATGTTTCACTGGTCATCCAACTGGCTTTCTTAATGCAGAACAACTATTCTGGTCCGTGGGCCAGAAATACTAGGGTCGGTTATTTATAAGGGAAGGTTTTTGGAAGAGCAGTGCAGGACTGTAGGCAACAGGGCCCAGGATTATTTGCGCTTGCAGGTACTGTTATAGTTCCTCTGTAGGAGGCCCCATTATGGCCATTCCGGGGCTATGATGGGCAGGGACTTCTCTGCTTTCTCGTTTTGTTTAAACTTCAAGGCAATCTGGATTTGACTAAGTATTTTTTTTTGACTAAGCATTTTTTAGTTCAGTTGGTTATTTGGGACAGAACACCAGGGGGAGGGTCACATGCACTGGGAACAGGTGTTGATTGACTCTGCAGCCCACCAGACATATTAGTGATGCATTATGAGGGAAATTACCTGGCCAGAGTGTCCCAAAGGGAGCAGATACGGGTCAGGAGGCTGGATGTAGAGCAGATCATGCAACTGACCCCCAAAGGAAAGATATTTGTTTCAGAAATGGTGAGTAGGGTTCAGTAGAGGTTTGCCAATAGGTGGAAGCTATTGAGTGGAGCCGCTGGCTTTGGAGGATGGTAGGTTTTGTGGTCCAACACAGGTACCTGTCAGGGTACCCAGGCACCCAGGGTTTTATTTGAAGAATTGAGTGCATTTGAACAGGTGGCTCTGGACATGTTTATATTGGGGTTTCAGGATGGTGTTGAAAGGGCTTTAAGCAAATCTGTTGGGGGAGCCCAGCCAGCTTAAGGGGTCAAGCAACCTGGGCCGTGGCAGGGGAATGCTTGCCAGAGTGGGGTAAAGGGGCTGTAGCCCAAGGAGGCAAGGTTGAGTGAGGCTATTCACTACTACTTGCCGTGCAAATGCAGCTCATTTGGAAGCTGGCATGGCCGTGGCCTGGTCACTCAGGGGAGTAACTGTGTAGGCAAGCATTCCATGGGATTACTGCTATGTTACTGTAATGTTACAGTTAAATGTGGTTATATTAATATGTTTAATTAAGCTATCCTGGAGTTATCCTCTATCCTGGGCTCCAAGTGCCTTTATTGGGGTGAGTATGTTATGTAGGGGGGCTAAGTGCCTAAGATGGTGGCCTTAACGTGCTTGGGTCATAAGGCTTCCCGGACAAGCAGAAGTGGAGGGAGCAAAGCTTTGACTGGGTTAGACAGGCCATAGTCAGCATGGGGTCAGGATTGTCCAGGAATAGAGCGGGAGGGCTTACCAGGCAGGTTGAACCAGCTTGGACTGTTATTCATCCAGTCTGCAGGATCAGCAGGGTGGAAGCAGCATTCCTCCCTCCCGCCCTTGATTGAGAACTTTGGTGGTGTGGTAAGTTGGTAGATATGAAGCTGTGGCAGCTGGGGAATGCTTCCCAAAGTGGTGTAATGGGGCTGTAGTCCCCTATCTGTGGAGTGTGCTGGTGCCTCTCTGGGTAAGGGTCCTGGTAGCTAAGGTTGAGTAAGGCTATTCACTGCTGCTTGCTCATGCAGGTGCACAGCATTTGGTGGCCTCACATAGTGGTGGCCTGGTCACTCAGTGGAGTAACTGACTACTCAAGCATTTCCGTGGGATTACTGTTATGTTAAATGTGGTTATATTAATATATTTAATAAAGCTGTGGCCTATAAACTACATCCTGGGCTCCAAGTCTCTTTATTGGGGTCAGTAAGTTATGTAGGGGGACTAAGTGGAAAAAGGGTAAAACAATGGCCTATCCCTGCTTGGGTCAAAATACTAATCGTTAGCATTTCCCATACAAGAAAAAGCTTGCCATTAAATAAAGGTTCATTGTCCCCTCTATAATTTAAACATGTGAGTGGAAAAACTAACATGAATGTACAGTAGTGTTTTTATAGGCCTTGGAGGGGGGGGGGCATTTCACTCTATTAGATTTCCCATAGGGTGCTTTCAGTGGCAGTTGTATATTCTAGTTTTTGCATGGGTCACTCCAGTTTCTTTTCACACACCAATAACATAAAAGCATGTTAAATTAAGTGGCTCACAATTAAATTATTTCTAGTTTGTAAGTTTTTGTGTACAAAAGTGAGATTGCAAGCTCCACTGGAACAGGGAATGAGTGCACATTACCTTAAAAGCTTTGGCTAATATTTTCACGCTATATAAAAAGGTAATAATAAGAGGTAGGATAGTATGATGGAAAGACAATAATCTAATATAAGGGCTTTTCAACATTGATTTTCCTGTAATATTTTTGTTACTTTTATGTAAATTTACCAAACTAAATTCTCTTCTCAAAAAATTAGGCCATTGGCTGTTGGGGCATTAGAACAAAACTTTTAAAACAAAAATCAACTAATGTGTTTATGTAGTTTATTTTTTTCATTGTCCTTGCGGTTAGCTTTAGAAATCCGTCACTTTGCTTATAAACCGAACACAAATCAGGATGCACTACTTTTGCAAAAAAAAAAAACAAAGCTATTGCATGTATTATATCCTCATTAAAACTGAAAATATTGTATAATGTTAACTATTTTGTCCCCAAGCTTTAAAATGTCAGCATATACGGCAGTGATTTTAGCTGCTAGCAATTAGACAAATTGAAGGGAGCTGTTACAGATGGTGGCTCTGACTTTGCCACAAAAGGAAAGGTTTGCTTCAAGTGATTGTGATTATGCGCTCAACCGGCTCAATCATCCTTACATAAAAGTATATGTCAGCTTGTTAAGCAGAGGGGACAAAGCTAATGCATTTTAAACAAGCAGAGTATTTAATCTTTTTCCGCTGGATAGACAAGGATATTTTCAGGCAATACATTAAAAGATTGATAGATTTATAAAACAGAGGAGTGTAATAAATAAGGCACCATACTAGTATGTACTGTACATAGCAGTGATGTATGGCTTCTATAGTTTCCCACTAAAGCCTGATTTTGCAGATTTTCAATATACAACACAGAAGCACTTAATATACTACACTTACTTATACAGTATAAGCAGTAAATGCATAGGACATTGCCACTTACCCTTGTCTTTACCATTTATCATGCCTTTAGCTCAAAGTATGCTGCTTTTGAATGTTTATATATTCAGTTTAAATAGATAAACATATTAATAAAGCCTGAACTGAACAGTAGCCAAGTGAACCAAGGGAAATTATTTCACATACAGTACATGCACATATGTGTATGTTGGGGGTGCAATCATTTTCATACTATATCCCCACAAGACTACTATTACTCTTCCTAGGAATACTGTGAGTGAGGCAAATTTCCTGAGAAACTGTACTTTTCAGTCATAATAAAGGAACAGTGCTCCCCATGCAGTTACAGTTGTGTTCAGAATAATAGCAGTCCAACAGCACTAGCCTGATCAATCACTTTTTTGGTAGAAGTTATATTTCTACATGGCAAATAATTTACTAGGAGGTGTAGTAGAGTTATAGAAAACCAACAGTCATGACATGCATGCTGGGACCGCCTTACAATATACAGTACACATAGAATCTAAATGTCAAAGTATAAGGCTAATTAGTAGTTAATATGGATAATTACTACATGGCAGCACAGAAATCAGTGCAATTAGCATCATAATTTAATAATCAGCCCTGTAGCATCATTTTATATGGCAGGCAATGACCCCTAAGCTTAGCTTCTCAACAGCTGCTCAGTGTCACAGACACTTTTCAAAATGGTGAAGTCCTGTTTCAGTATATAAAACATGGCATTTTTAGCCCTATTCCTTGTTAAGGTTTAATTCTTCTTTAAGTAAAAAAGGCAGCAAATGTGCATGCTAGTTATAGTGCATTTCTCTCTGAAAATAAATTGGGTTGTTCCAGACATTGTTCAGAAAAACAGAGTACTTTGGTTAAAAAGTTGATCAGAGAGAAGAAAACATATAAAGAAGTGCAGAAAATGATAGGCTGCTCAGTTAAAATGATCTCAAATGTTTTAAAATGGTTACCAAAACCTGAAAGATATGGAGAAAACAGAAAAAAAGTACTATTGACATGGATAGAAGAATAGCCAAATGGCAAAGACTAAAATAATAATAAACTCTGCAAAGTTCAAAGAATGTTTAAAGTTACCTATGAGTACTGTTACAATTAGTGATGGGCAAATCTATCCCGTTTCGCTTTGCTGAAAATTGGTGAAAAATTGGCAAAATGAGTCGCGGCACATTTTTTGACGCGCGTCACGTCATTTTTGACTAGAAAATGCTTATGTGAAGCCAAGCTATTGGCAAGAAGCCCCCACAAAGTTTGATAATTGATAAAACACATGCTGAAGAGGTTCCAATTTTCTCTAAAGAGAAATGGCGCACATTTTGTGGACTGGTGAATGCAATATCTTTTTCTTTTTGAGTCTAGGGGCTGCAGACAGTTTTGTCAGACAATCCCCAAAAATTGTTTCTCATATTATGGTGTTGGGACTATTTATAACATACCAGGGATCATGGATCTCATATTATGGTGTTGGGACTATTTATAACATACCAGGGATCATGGATGAGTTTTAATACATCAAAATACTTGAAGAGATCATGTTTAGTGATGGAAAACCATGGGTCTATAAAAGAAGGCTGGAGTGATTAATCTGTTACCTCACGGAGAGTTGCTTGTATAATATGCTTATTTTATAACAACAACAATTGCAATCTTTGAATACACCATGTTTAGTATACACTTGCTATTCACCTCCCCCAGTTGAAAATTCAATCTTTCCTATCCCCACACTTTTCAACCTTGCATCATCTTGATTTTTGAATGGACAGCCTCAGGAATCCATGCCCATCCCCCCAAGACTAAAGGTGGCCATACATAATAAGATTATACACTATAAGGTTAGCCCGATATTGCCCTGCCTTTGGTGATCTTAGAAAGATCCACTAGAGTCAAATGATTGGATTACATCAATGGGAATGGGACCAAAGGGATGACAACAGCATCATCTAGCTGATGTGGTCCTCGATATCAAACCTGCCCAATTGCTGTCTGGCCTATTTTTGGCCCAATATTGGTAGAGGAGACCTGTCGGATGGCCCCATACATAAGCAGATAAGCTGCCAAATGAGTCTAATCATTTAATCTGCCTGTGTATGGCCACCTTAACTCAAAACCTGACACGTACCTATGGCCAGTCTTTAGAGTAATAGAATAGGTGAAGTTAGTCAGAGAGATTTCCTGGAGTTCCTGCAATGAGGACACAGATGCTAGACCCAATAGAAGGATAAGTAACAGGGAGGTAATAGTTTTAGATCCACCATATCCAAACTTACTATTATCTTTATAAATATCTGATAAATGTCATGTTAGTTGCAGTGTTGCTTGCTTTTCATTATTTTACATATGTTATTTCTGAAGGTATGCATCCACTATCATTTCATTAAAGAACCCTTATAACCACAAATGATTATTTACATGTGTATATGAGAATACATATTTACATAAAAATATCCTTGGTCAACAAATCAAAGGAAGGCTGCTCTCATTCTGTACCTACAGGTGATATTATGACTACAAATATGCACAGTATCCCTGAGGAAGTGTTGGGGATGAATAAGACTGTTAAGCTTTTGACTACTTCAGTGATGGACTGGGGTGTCTAGGCTGCCACCTCAGGCCCCCTACTCTAGTCGCGAGTGCCTCCACTTATCAAACCCACTGTCCACCCTCCACCAGACAGTACGTACCTTTTTTTGTGAAATCAGTTCTGAAACCATGTTAAGACCAGCAATAGAAGCCTGTCCATTACTGATGTTTCAAAAAGTAACCCAAACCTTAGGATCACAAGGGGACCCATATCTACTGAATTTATAACACCACAGTATTTTTTAATATACAGGAGAAAAAATATTGCCATGGGTCCTGTATTTTATCAATTTATTTTTTTGGTACTAATTTATAACTAATACACTTTTCTGCCAAAGCACTTCCCAGTCACCTTAAAGTGGCATATGGGTTACATAGAAAGTTCCACCGCCTTAGATTCTGGGGCAGCAGGGAACTTTCTAGACATTAATTTTGCCCAGAGACAAGGTATACTCACAATAACCATAGACCCTTCAGTCAAAGCTTTAGCTATTGATGGGCGCTCTGTTGGCAGTGGGTTAGTGTCTTCCAGATCTGAAAATCATACTTTGTACATGGGTTTGAATCACTCAGAACTATTTTTTTTATATTATTAATTGTCCTCTTACTCCTTTAATTCTAGGCCTCCCTTGGTTACATAAACAGAATCCTTAAAAGAGTATTCAACCCTGTAATAAAAAAAACCTGTACCCCCCACCCCACATAGACCCACCTCCCTCCTCCCCCCACAATGCAGAACAGAGCAGCAGAGGACAGGGGCACCATGTTCGTCAGCCTCAGCTTCTTCGTTGAGCAAGTGCCGATCCATATCCATATATGGAGCATGCACAGTTGGAGGCAGAAAGCTCCTTAAATTACCGAACAACAAGAAGAGGATCCGGAAGAAGCCATGGCTGACAAACACAGCGGCCCTGTGCTCCGCTGCGCTGTTCTGAATTGTGTGGGTCAGAATTTCTAAGGGACACAATTTTAGCATAACAGTGTGCAGGGAGGAGGCGGGGAGGGGGGCCTACAGAGGGGAGTCAGTGGGGAATTTTGACTGTGGAGGGTTTACTTCTCCTTTAAGTGGATTGGTCTACTAACAAGATGCTTCAATGGGGAATAGGTTGTGAAATTTCATGTCAGAAGTCTTCTCAATTACCTATTCCCACTGTCTCCAAGGAAGTGGTAGCAGAGCCCAGATTTGTATCCCTCTTTTCCTGAAGCCCAGGTTAATTTACCACCTTGTGTACCTCCAGCTGAATGCCTTGTTCCAAGCCACAGTAAAATTTCTGAGATTGGTCAGAAGGGACAAACTTAATTATTGTCTAAAGTCGCTGCTAAAAAAGAGCCTTTCATAGGCATTGTAATGTTTTTCCCAGGTATCAGCGAGCCAGAGCTGCTTAACAGAATTCTTCACCCTCCTCTGATTTCTGTTGAAGTTCAACATGTATCTTTGGTACAGGGGTTAGTGGATTCTCACCTTTCCAGAGGTACCTTACAATATCTGGTACACTAGAAAGGTTTTTGTCCTGAGGAGAGATCTTGGGTTCCAGCCTCTTTTATTCATGCTGACTATTCCAAAACAATTTCCAATGGGTTCTCTGGCCCCACTTTGAGAGGGGATAATGTGATAACCTGCATGGAGTAGAACCTGGTGTTCATGGGCTGTCTGTGTTACCACTGCTCTATGTGAGCAGACAGTTAAGGTGCTGGTTCACACCTATGCTTAGTAATTGCTTGTTTCACCTGTTGCCAATTTGGCCACAGGTGATTTGTGTTAGCCAACTGACTGTGTATAGACTCATTACCCAGTATAGGTCTATTTTGGTATTTCCTGGGTGTCATCTTTTATTGTTGAAGCCGTGTTTGACCTTGCCTGTCCCTGTTCCTGAATCGTCTGCCACGTGTCCTGACCCTTGCCTGAACTTTGGCTATTCCTTTGAATTCTGCTTTGTGCCTTGATATCGGTGTGTTTTGACCTGGCCTGTGACCCCGACTACTCTTACGTCTCTTGTATCTGAACTGCCTGTTCTCTTTTGGGGGCCAATTCACTAAGATGCGCAAATTCACTAGTGTTGGCTTCGCTAGCATTCGCCGCACTTCGCCAGGCGAATTTTCGCCAGCACTACGGAAGATTCACTAAAGTGCAAATTTCCGCTCAGGTTGGCGAACGGTAGGGTAGTTGGGCCAGTGTTACTTCGCTAGGCAGAGCGCTGTTATGCTAGCAAAGCCTAATTTGCATACGGCGTGAACTTTAAGTTATAATAGAAGTATATGTTACAGCCACTACATTCCACTATACAAGCCCAGGAAACCTTTAATAAATTAAATAAAGTTGTCCTATTGCCCTACATGTGCCCCCTGTATAGTTGTGTTGCCATATGTTAGGAAATGTAGGGGGGAAGGAGGGTAACCATCCCAAAAAATCGATCTTTTTCACACTATCACCCTCCAATGCTAAAACACGCCAGCGTTTTTTTGGGACTTAGAAAAATGTTTACATTTTTTTCAACCTCCTATCTATTGTATTGAACTTCGCCTGGTCTGACCAGCCTAACGTCTAGCATAAGTGCTAGTGAAGAGGAAAATGCTCATCTTAGTGAATTTGCGAATTTACGATCCTTCGTCAGTGCGCAACTTCGCCTGGCGTAAGGGTGTGAAGTTGCGCAAGTCTATCTACTTCGCTAGCGAAAATTCGCCAGAGTCCGTGTCAGTGAATTTGCAAAGTTGCAAAATTACGTCATACTGGCGAATTAGCGATATCGTTAGATGCTTCACGCTTTAGTGAATCTGCCCCTTGGTATCAACTTGGCCTGTCCCCCAACCTCGCTTCTTGTTCTCTATACCTGTATTTTGTGTTCCCCTGCCTGCACAGAAGTCTCTCCCTGGTCCTATCACGTAGTGATGAGCGAATTTCTCCCGTTTTGCTTCGCTGAAAAATTTGTGAATTTCCCTTGAAATTGGTGCAAAATCATGAAAATTGGAAATAGACGCACGCGTCCAAGCTGACGCTGGTGTTAATGTCAATTGACGCATGTCAACAAAATTTTTGTTAATTTATTCGCCGGAGCGGAAAACAAGGAGATAAACTGACTGTGAATTCATGCTAGTCAAATTTATTCACCCATCACTACTCTCACAGTAAGAGCTGGCGGCACCCCAGTAGCGAAAGCGAAAGCGAAAGGTGGCTGTTATACTGTAGGTGTAAGACTGAACCTTGGGGATTGTTCTTGGTTTTGGGATACCAATTATGACACTAATGAAGCCACTTTGGTTTGTGTGTTTATCACAGAATATCTAAATACATTTAACCAACTGATCTCATTTAACACAGAAAAATGCATTACAGCATCCCATCAAATTAAAGAGTTCACTATTTGTGAACAATTGTGCATTGGTATGCTAATGAAAAGGTTAAATGCATTGAATGAGTTAACATGACTTAAGATAACATATATATATATATATATATATATATTCACCCTCCCTGTTGGTAAAATGTTTGGGAAACATGGAAAAATGTTTGCATGGATGGCCACATCTATCTTTGCTTTGAGCAGTTGAATTCAGTTCTTTCCTATGGGGTGTTAGAGGCCCATTTTCAAGATCTGATTTTATTGGTTTTTAAAACCACAAATAAAACTTGTTTTTATTAAAACATTGAATACAATTTGGATAAAAATTGAAAAAGAGTCCAAACAAAAATACAACAGCACTTGTAAGGCCCCATCTAGAATATGCCATACAGTTTTGGTCTCCATCACTCAAACAGGACATTATTGTATTAGAGAGGTTACAGAGAAGGGCAACTAAGCTGGTAAAAGGTATGGGAAATCTTAGCTATGAGGAAAGACTGGCCAAATTGGGGATGTTCACGCTGGAGAAGAGATGCTTAAGGGGTGATATGATAACTATGTATAAATTTATTAGGGGATCATATAATAATCTCTCTGCTTTATTTACCAGTAGGTCTTTCCAGCTGACACAAGGCCACCCATTCCCATCAGAAGAAAGGAGGTTCCTTCTAAATATTTGGAAGGGATTTTTTACAGTAAGAGCTGTGAAGATGTGGAATTCTCTCCCTGAATCAATTGTACAGGCTGATACATTAGCTAGCTTTAAGAAGGGGTTGGATGGCTTTTTAGCAGGGTTATGGAAGATAGCTCATAATACAAGTTGATCCAGGGACTAGTCCAATTTTTTTTCCCCTCTGAGGCAAATTGGAGAGGCTTCAGATGGGGTTTTTTGCCTTCCTCTGGATCAACTAGCAGTTTGGCAGGTTAAAAAAAAAGTTAAAAAGTTGAACTTGATGGGCGTGTGTATTTTTTCAACCTAACTTACAATGTTACTAGGTTGCAAAAACATTTTGATGAGAATAAAAGCATAGAAAACCACTAAATATTACGAAGCAAAGAAAGATATTCCAATTGAATAGGAAAGCTTCTCATGACTTTTACTTGACCCTGCCAGCTTTTAGATTGTGAAGTTTTCTTAGTGCTTTTTTTAATTTGATAAATTACGCATCACTATTCTTAGCACTGAAATACAATATAATCCAACTATAGCTCCCTGTTAGTTCTGTTAGTCCCTGAAAAGTCAAGAATCAAATTGTTACTAATCATTTTTCATGTTCCAATGATTGTCAAAAATGATTGTCATTATCACTCAAAATTATGTTTTTTCATATCCCTCAACTAGTAAATGCAAAATCCATCTGAGCAAGCCTATCCCAGACTTACTGCCAAAAAAAGGCACAATGGAAGTAAGTGTTGGCTTTTATTCATTATGTTTATAGCTTTTCCAAATATGTGATCTTTCCATAATTTGGACATCCATATTCTCTAAATACTAAAAAATAATGTAAAAATGAATGAAACACAACAGGATTGTTTTGCCTCCACTAAGGATTAATTATATCTTAGTTGGTGGCGGAGTAATTGCTATTTTCATGCACAAAAACCTCGCTAAGTGCCTGTACTCACTCAATGACCCAACTCGTTTGTGAGTCGTTTGCAAAAATGTATTCAAAATGCGAAGACCCAGAAAGACGGGCACAGCAGTGCAATATTTTAGCGTTCAGGAAAAAGCATGGGCAAAACAACAATTTGTGACCAATTATGCGCTGCACTAACTTTATAAATGACCCCCTAAGTCTTTAAAGGGGTTGTTTAGCTTCAAACACTCTTTTCAGTTCAGTTGGTTTCAAAAATGTCACCAGAAATATAGACTTTTCCCAATTACTTTCTGTTTTCTATTTGTGACTGTTTTTTTTAATATTGAAGTATAAACTTACAATTTTAACCTTCTAAAGCAGCTCTGGTGAATCTAGTAAATTGTAGTAGTTCGGAATCTGCTCCTGGATCACTGAGATGCCAGAGACAGGAACATTACACTCTAAACTTACATTTTGGGAAAACTGTAAAAAATTAAAGATGGAAAGCAATTGAAAAAGGTCTTTGTTTACGGTGAAGAATCTGAGAACAACTCAACTGAAAAAAGTGTTTGAACCATAAACAAACCCATCCCAACTAATACTGTGAGTGAGTTAGCTCTGAATTAAAAATAAATGTACACCAAAATAATCAAACAACATATCTTTATTTAAAAGTATCAAAATAAATTAGCAAAAAATAAAAAAACACGAATAGCAAATCCACACGTTTAAAAAAAAAAAAAGAAGGCCATAAGTTGGTCAAACAACATTGCAATAAAATAAAAAAATTGGCCCCAGTGAGTAAAAAAAATGCAAAAAACACACAAATAAAAATCGCTGTGAAAATATATTAAAACATTTCATACCAAAACATGGAATTTTTCTGAAGTTTTGATTTTTTTTTTTTTACAATTTTCAGACGCAATATCGTTAAAAATACTGGGACTTTTTATTAAGATTTTTGAATATTTTAAGTGAATAATAAATATAGTGTTACTCTTTAAATTAATTAAGGGATCGACAATTTGATTTAATAATTTAATTAAATAACTGCTTTTGAAGGCAATTTAGTCATTCTGGGTTAATAAATGCATTTTTGTCTATAATGGTTCAGAATTTTCAGTGCCAGAAAGTATAACCTATTGACATCAATAGGATATAATATGTGCTTGGGGGACCAGAAGGCATTTTATGGAATAGCACTACGCAGTTAAGTCCTTGTAATTATATTTCCAATGCATCGTAAGTTTACATATAGGTCCAAAAATAAAACACACCAATAGTGCAGAGTGCTTAATTTTAAATATGTTGCTCAGGATAAGTTATTGACACCTCCCCAGATGTGATGCTGTTGACAATCGATGATAAGGAATTGATGTCACGTTGCTCAGAAGAGTCGTCACTCAAAAGATGATCTAAGTAGTAAAAGAAGTTGAATATTATATTCAAAACATTACAAAGGGCACTATTTTGTATCTGATGAGCACTTGTTGAAAACAAATGTTTGTTCACTTAAGTTAAAGCCAGGACTTTCTACTCATGAAAGGTGGAGGAATCTACTGTAGCTTTCAGCTGATCTGTTGGGTCACCAAATACTGTAGCTTCTCTGGAGTTCTTCTTAAATTATGAAAGTAACAATATTGCTGTAAGGTACATATCACTAAGAAAGAAATCTTGTTTAGATAAGTCTTTAGTTGGCCTACTAATAAACTTGATAATAAGGTGTCATAATCCCATAGCTCTGTCCCTATAAACAACATTAGAACTGAACAGTACATTCAATTAAAACCCTATAATGGTAAGAGGGACAATCATAGAGGCTAAACATAACCATGGAGTCTTCATTCTTAAATCCTATTTTATTGAATATTATTTTTTTTCCATAGCAGTAGAATGATACCTGTTATATATATTTCTGTGCCACACTTTGGGGCAGATTTATCATTGTTTGAATTAAAAAAAATTCGAAATTCGACCATTTGAATAGGAAGTGAAGTAAAATCCTTCGATATTCGAATTCAAAGGATTTTACCGCATAAATTGTTCAAATCAATCGATTTTTATTCGATCAAAAATAAGTAAACCCAATTCGGTAGCTTTGATCTGACAAACTAGGTGGTCGAATAAAAATTTAAAGGGAAGTACTTCGACAGTCGAATGATCGTATATTCTAATTAAATTTTATTCAAATCATTCAATTTGATCGAATTTACAAAATTCTCTGGTCGAAGTGGTCTTCAAAAACATTCAAAAATTCGAATACAAACGTTTTTGAAAATTCGGAATTGGAATCCTTCATGTGAATTTTGTAAATCTGCCCCTTTGTCTTTAGGAGGTTGAACTGGGAACGTATTTTTTATTTTCCTATACTGTGCCAGAGAGAACTTTTAAATAAAAATACTATTTCCAAAGTTATTTTGACCCATATTCTTGAACAGGAGTAGAAAGTATAGCAGGGAGCTCATAAATTATATATAAAATATATCAAAATACCTATAAATTATTTAATTCCTAAAAACCAGCAGCAATGAATTAAGCCCCATTAATATTTGTAATCATATTGTTTTAAAGGAGAAGTAAAGCTTTACCACAGAAGTAGGCTACAAAAATTATGTTTTTGGGTTCTGTACCAGATCAAGGCAACCACAGCCCTTTAGCAGTGTAGATCTGTGCCTCAAAAAAGTAGTCCCCCATCTTCATTTCTGCTGATTCACTGCACATGCTCTGTGCTGCTGTCACTTACTGAGCTTACTCAAACAAAATTTAAAAAATTTGAGATTTAATTTTAAAAACATGAAAACCTCTAAGGCAAAACATTGCCAAGTAAAAGTTTTTGAGGTGCAATAGAAGTCAGTGGGAGCTGCTCTGACCTTATTGGATCGCTATTAATCAATTCGGACTATTAGATGTTCATGTTCATATTTTTTATCTGATAGAATTCATATCTTATTCATATTCGTATTCATATTTTATTCCGCATCATGTAGTGCTTTTTTTTCATTCATACTTTTTCCAATGTGAACTTTTAATAAATTCAATGAAAATTGTGGTTTAAGAGTTTATGAGTTTAGTTGTGGTTTCAAAAACCTCTAAAACCACTAAAATCCAACCTTCAATAAATAAGCTCCATGTGTTAAAATCAAAATGTTTTTTTTGTAAGCACATTGTATGTAACATTTTTATTAGTTTGTAATTTTTTTATTTGGATCTTTTACTAAATGGTTTTAAAAAATGTGAGTTTAGCCGAGATTGAAATAAACCTCTACATTACACAATTCCAAATTTGTAAGGGTAAAGGTAAGGAAACCTAAATGAGTGAAATTATTAGGGTTCATTAACTTGTGGGGTTTCTTTAGACAGCTTGAGCAGTAAATGAAAATAAGGTAAATAACGAAAAATGTAAATTTTGATATAAATTGCCTGATTAGCTTTCAAAATGATATTTAAGGTGTATTGTTTTTTTATGTGTAACATCCTGTTGTGACCCCTCTGGTGTGGAATTTAAAGTAATGATTCCTTTCTGGGGTCACTGACCTCAGGCAGAGAATTAATGGAATGCCAGGTCGAATTTTTCACATGTCTGTTGTAGCTTCTGCTCTCTATTTATGGTTCTGTCTGACATTCAAAACCCTTTCTGGAAGTTTGCACTTCACTGACAGGACATAGCTACAGTAGCGGATAGGTGAGGGATGAAAGTGTAAGATATATTGCTACTGTCAACAACATAAAGATATTTGTTAGGTGAAATTCCCCTTAGCAAAATTGAAAGGTTTTTACTTATACCTGAATAGGTTATATCATTTTATGATTAGAAAGCAGCTGTATCTAACATAACTTTTTTATTGTATATATTCTCTTCAGCCACAGTTGTATTACACTATAATTGTCACATATACAGATACGATTAAGCGTATTCTGATTCTCTGGTATCTCTTTACTTACTGGCACCTTTTCGATTTTGCTGTGTTGCATGTTGCCAGTAAACACTTAGGGGCAAATTTACTATTATTCCCCCCAAAAAAATTTGTTTCTACTCGATATTCGATTAGCATTCAATTTTCGAATGTTAATCGAATAGTTCTAGGCTACCTTTTATTCGATATTTGATCATTCGACGATCGAATACAAATTTATTCGATCAGTCGAATAAATCATTCGACTGAACGAATAAATCATTCGAATGATTCGAACGATCGAAGACTTCGATCGTACGAATCCTATTCGATCAGGACTTAGCCTCAGAAACCTATGGGAGTGCTCCCATAGGCTTCTATTGCAATTCGGTAGGGCCAATCTGCCGAAGTAGGCAATCGAATAAACTTTAAAAATAAAATCCTTCGCTGGTCGAATGATCGAATATGCATTCATTCGACTCTATTCGAATTTATTCGATCATTCGACCATTCCCTATTCGATGATCGAATAAATCCTACGTTCGAAATTCGATCGAACTTTGAATTCTTCTTGTGAATTTTGTAAATCGGCCCCATGGTGCAGCATATATCAAAAGGAAACCAGATGCCACATATGATCTATGGCAGTGGCAGGCAGATGCTATCATGTTAGCTCCATAGACACCATTAATAACTTATAGATATGCTAACGGCTCACTCATCACCTGGACCATACAGAACTCTCTCATCATAGGTGGTAGGGAATAAGATAGGCACAGACAGGTATAGCGGCAGGAGAGTTTGTGATGTATGAATGATCAAGACAGGAAGGAGATAAAGGTGAAGGTACATGAGGAATTGAAGTGAAGGTGAACAGAAATAGGGTAGTCGGTATGGAGTGGAGAGGTGCAAAGTGTTGGTAAATGAAATGCAGTTAAAAAGGGAGCTCTCAGTATATTTTGACTTAACTGTACACTGGGTAGTAGCTTATAATAATGTAACCCCTGTTGAAATGTATAAAGATATTAGAAATCACTTTAGCGATATCTAACCTGTCTAAAATATATGGTATATATATCAGTATATTATAATTCAGTTTTTTTCTATAAACCATTAAAGAAATTAAAAAAAATAACTAGCCAACCAAATAACTTTTATAAAAATGTCTAATTTTTCATTCCATGATTTTATAGGTCAACTTATTCTGCCACTTGGCTTGCTTTGTATACAAATACCAGCTTTGGTTGGTTCTATGAAATATTTGTCATTTCATCCAGTTATTTATTTACTTTTAAACTCATTATTGTGAACATGTGATTTTTTTAATGGTGCACATAATCTTTAATGCACAAGCCCTAAAGGGATTTCTGTCCCAGTTTAATCCATTAACATCCAGAACACAGTTTGACCTTTCTAGGAAGACAATGTTCTCTACTTTTTATTTTGAAAATATAATTATTTTTGTAGCCCTATATTACTATAATCTTCATAGAAGAAACTTAAGAATGATGATGCATAGTATTAGTATTTGACACTAACGTTACATTGGGACAGGCCTGAATTTCTTTCTTTCGTGTGTATCAGAATGCAAATACCAGCACTGTGGCTTAACGACTAACTAAACCCTTTTCATGTAAATAATATTGTCTGTTTTTGTTAGGCATTAACATTGTATATATTTTATGTTGTTAGTGTAAAGTTTCATAATAAGCAGCGGTAGGGTAGATGCATTTTCAACTGTTTCCAGCCTTGAAAAAGGTTCAAGGTTAAATTTACTTACCACTTTGGCTGCCACTAAAGTCAGAGTCATTCCATTCAGGACTACAAGAAGAAGAGTTTGATCCACATTCACTTGATACCTGCAATATAAAGTCATTGTTAAATTGCATATAGTACTGATCATATTACAGGTTGCTTGCCCAGCAACTGAATAATAAGGAAAAGTCACTTGAAAATGAGGTTGCTCAGTAAGATATTATTACATGTATAGCAAACAAGTAAGGGGACCAACGTTTTTATTCAATAGTCAGGCTCTGTCTTCCTCTTCTAGTAAAGAGAGTTAGAAATTGCTATGTGTACAGAATTTCTGCAGCTAAATATTAAATGCTGACACTGCACTACAGAATATATCATGCATATCATAATACATTTGCATGTCTGTATACTGGGGTCATACTTGTCACTGGGAAAATTCCCTATTATGAGAGAAAGAGGGAGAGAGAGAGAGAGAGAGAGAGAGAGAGAGAGAGAGAGATTCATTTACTTGAGATCGACCAAGGCAAGAACATTACACACTAATAGTGGAAGAGAGGCACAGACCTGCACACAGAAGGTTTCTTTTTAATGAAAGGCTCTGCTACTGCACTATAAAGAAGATGACATTTCAAGTTTCTCTAAACAGCAGCTATATCTGTATGTTTTTTACAAATTAGGTATTTCTCATAATAGAAAGTCTTGCAAGAATACCACTTCTAAAAAGCAGCCAGCAAATAACTTTACAGTGTTAAGTGTACTAAGAGTTAGTGCTACATAAAAAATATGACCCCATGCCATTGACATCTTGAGCTCAAGGGTCACAACAAAAGGGCATGGCAGTTATGTGTGCAAACACAAAGAAAGTGGCCTAATTTAAGTCTTACAATCAATAGGTCAGTTGAACAGTCCAAAACAATATATTGGAGACAAAGATGCATGCTATGATCACACACATATTTTATAAATAATGGATGACTAATGAACATTTTGGTGCATAAATGGTTTAATATGCAATAGTTTTTGTTAATGTGTCAGATGTCATTGTCTTGAGGGCACCTTAGAGTGCTCTGGTAACACAGCTGATGGAAGCCAGAGCTTAAATTTAAAATTAAATCTTGAATCAATAGTAACAGTAGTGTGTATTTTTTTAGGGATGCAATCTTACATTTGTACTTAGCAAACTGGGGGAAAATTAGCTTCTTCAGCCACCGACACAGTAATTATAGCAGGATCAATATGATTCTAGGGGTTAAGGTCATAGAGTCAGTTGAGCCTTTTATTATTCCAGTCTAAAGTTCTGATTTTCATTGCTTTTAAGACATGAAAAGAGATGGAGACCAATATAGACTATATAGGAAAGATAATTTTCTACTGTTTATTTACAGTGCATGTGTGTGTTTTTATTCACTTGCTGTTCATGTAAGCAGTAGTGATGGGCGAAACGGCGCGTTTTGGCGAAAAATTAGCAAAACGAGTGCGCGCGTTGCGTCAAACGCGTTGCGTCATTTTCGGCGCGCGTTGCGTCGTTTTCGGCGCGTCGCATCGAAAACGAAGCGCGACTCGTTTTTGGCGGCGAAATTTGGCTGGCGTTTCGCGAATTTATTCGCCAGCGGCGAATCGCGGGAATTCGCCCCTGGCGAATAAATTCGCCCATCACTAGTAAGCAGCCTTCACACTATTTACTGGGCATTGCAAAGTGCAAGTCTAAGATAGTTATAAGGTAGAGTGCCTCTAAATCTACAGTAATGTTTTTGAACAGTGGCAATCATGTTTGCCTCACAGGGACATTTAAGCTGACTGGACTGAAATTTTGTGTGAACTAATTGGCTGAGTGATGAAATGGGTAAATTTGCACTTACACTTACAAACTGAACCCTATATATAACCCCTATATATAATTGACTAACCCCTCAATATATATGCGTGTATAGTTAGAGCAGGGGTACGCAACCTTTTTTAACCTTAAGCCACATTAAAATGTAAAAGGAGTTGGGGAGCAACACAAGTATGAAAAAATCTCTTGGGGTGTCAAAGAAGTGGTGTAATTGATTATTTGGTAGCCCCTATGTGGACTGACAGCTTACAGGAGACTCTACTTGGCACTATACTTCATTTTTATGCAATTAAAACTTGCTTCCAAGCCTGGAATTTTAAAATAAACACCTGCTTTGAGGACATGGAGAGCAACATCCAAGGGGCTGGAGAGCATGTTGCTCACAAGTTACTGGTTGGAGATCACTGAGTTAGAGAGTTAGAGAAAATCAAGTTTGTTTAGAGGAAATTTTTCACTGAATCACAAAAATGTTATAGATAAGAAATACGTTCCAAGGGCACTGGAATTTATTCAGTAAAATCCTGCCTATTATCCAGGGAGCAAAATAAATTGATAATGGGTTTCCGGATAATGGACCCCATACCTGTAAAAATTGTACCCTATTGCTTGGTGATGCTGATCAACTGAGCACGTACTGTATGTTTCCTTACTGACAGCACAACCCTATTAAAATTCAGTGATCAAGGTCAGTGTAAGAGAATACACAAATTTAGCCAGCTGTAACACATAACAAATGTTGTGGTCAAAGAATCATGACACTGTAAACTCATTTGCATTAAAGAAACATGCCAAAAATGTTATATTTCAGTGAAAAATAGTTACTAGTAAATGTAAACCTATTAATGCTTCTAAAACATTTGTCTCAATTCTCCCTGGTTTAACACTCCACACATAGTACTTGCTTAATTTCCTCGACAATATTTGAAACACAAAGTTTGCATCTTTATCTTTACATTGTAAACACTGTTTAAACATTGTTTAAGTAGGACATGCTGGTGAAGGTTGGGATGCTTAAAATTATAGTTCTGCAACATATACAGTGGTGAATGCTATTTATGCCTTCCATATGGTCTTAAGACCTACCATACTTGAACAAGCAGTGATTTTACTACTTACATGAAGGTATAACAATGTATAACAATATTATCATGTTACAGTAATTCTAATGGCTTGATTATGCATATGCTAATAGGATTCATAAACTTTAACATCTAATAAGATTTATAATCTTTAACATCTTATTTAAACTTTATATAACCTTAATATTTATTAGCTGCCTTTATATATATTTTATTTAGGTATAATTTAGGCTGGTGCATTCAATGTGACAAATACAGAAGATAAGGTTAATGGCACAAAGATATATATTTCTTAGCCAAACAATGTCCTTAAAGCCATCCTTTTCCTGGTTAAAACTCATGTGTTATCTACCTTTAATAATATTCTGATTCTAACAAAGATATGTTTAGATCTCTGCCCAACAGGTACTGTGTGGAGACACCTGGTCTTTCGCATGATTTGGATCATCGTCTCAGTCCTAGCAACACCATTATTTCAGATTATTTTGTTAAAAGCTTGTGTATAGTATCAAACAGTTATAAAGGGTTAAATTATATTTATGATATAAATAAAAGATAAAAATAGATGTGAAACTGACCTAATTTCACTTGCAACATACTGTATGAGCTCCCCCCTTCAAAAAAAATCTTTCCCTTGTGGCTTCGTGACTCATTGGCTTCTTGTAGATCCTGGTAAGTGTAAAACTGAAGCCAAGGTACTGTATATGAAAAATATCAGTAGCACATAAATCAGACACGATAATTACACTCAAACAGATGTGTGCTTATGTTCAGTGTAGTGCGACTCAGAAAAGGTTGTGATGTGTGTATGTGTAGACATGCCTGTGTAAAACAGTTGAGATACCTGGATGAAACATATTGATAAACAGAATACAAGATTTTGCTTACCACCCGCTGGGATCCATTACTGATGAATAATAAATCTCTCTGATCCCTCTCCTGCTGGTTAAGGGAAGCCAATAGTGTCTGCAAACGTTCTATATACTGGATGGCGCTCCTTAAGATTTCAACCTTTGGAAGTCTTTGGTTAGGGTTCATCAGAGTGCTTCTTTTCAGGGCTTCAAATGCCTCATTGACTTTTTTTAACCTGCGCTTTTCCCGCAAGGTAGCAGCCCTCCTTCTGTCCATGGAAACTGTCTTCCTCTTGCACACCTTGCAGGCCCACGGCAGGCATTGCCCAGGGCAATGTTCTTGTTGGGTTGCGATCGGATGGGGAGAAACCTTATCTTCAATCCCTGAACCCTGCAATAAAACCCCATCTGCACATAGCCCCACTGTGCCACGATCTTGAAACCCAGTTTGCTCATATGTGGGAAGCCTTGCAGAGAAATAGTTATCATTGTCATAAAACCTTTGGTCTGAAAAGAAATAAGGGCTGGTTTCAAAAAGCTCCATCACACAGGACTGTCTAGAAGTGTTTCCTCTCGACAACTACACAGCAACTGCACTTCTTCTCTTCACACCAACTGTTTGATGCCATTTAAACCCTCTGCCCAGCATTAAATCACTCAGATAAATATAGAAAACATTCAGGAAATCTGATCCACTTTTTAGCTGTTGCCTGACATCAAAACTTTTTTTTTACATCTGAAAAAGAAGGGATTCTCCCTGGAGGATTCAGGCAGGGGAAAAAAAAAGACAAAAGAAAAATTCCCCTTTAAAAATCCTTTTAGTACTCAAGTTCATGTAAGTGTTATATTATTTATAAAATACATATTCATACATACAGAAAAATAATACATATAAATATATAAATAAATATATATAATATATATATATATATATATACTAATTATTACTTTTGTTTTGTTGGTTTCTTTATATCACATTAAACTGAATGTTTAAAATTAGAAAACAATACAGAAAAACAAAACAGAAAGGAAGCATTGTATATTTCTGATAAACTGGTCCAGGGTTGGACTGGGCTGGGGCCAGCCCTCATGGGCCCCACTGGGCCAGAACCGCTCCCCTGATCGATTGCCATTTGCCTGGTTTTGACCCAGACAGCCCAGATTTTTGAAGGGGGTCAAAACTACCGGTTTTCATAATTTGGAAAACCGGGCAGGATTCCCTGTGACTGACACGGCGATCGGCTAATCACTGTTCACCATGTCATAGACCTGTCCCTGATGTAGGGACTCCAGGTCCAGCATATCATGGCCCCTCCCCCATTACGTCATGGAAAGTGGCAACCCTAGATGCAGCGTGGGGAAGAGTGGACATCTGGAGGAGGGCTCTTTTGGTTGCAAGGATAGCCTTGGTGTCGCACCACAGTGGGCCTGCAAAACGCCAGTCTGATGCTGTACTGGTCATTTGAATGTATGCTATAGCATTGTCTAAAAACAGATCTGCTCATTCGAAGACCTCACCAAACAAGCAGATCTGAAAGTGCATGGCCACCTTAATAATATAGTGAATAAAGTACCCCCTCTTGTAAAATATAAGGATATTATAAGATACTATACTATTTTAAATAGCGAAGTAGATAGACTGAGGCAACTTTGTACCCTTAAGCCAGGCAAAGTTGCACACTGACGATCGGTCGTTACTACGCTAATTCACTAAGATGACCATTTTACTGAACGTTACCTCTTGTGCTAGACTTTACATCACCAGGGTCAGACCTGGCAAAGTTCAATACAATACACAGGAGATTAAAAAAAAAAAGTTGTAATTTTTTCCAAGTCCCAAAAAACGCTGGCGTTTTTACTTTTTAAAGGGTGATAGGCTGGAAATTTTTTTTTTTTTACCCCCTACATTTCCTAACATATGCCAACCCAACTATATACTGTAGGAGGCACATGAGTAGGGCAATAGGACACCTTTATTTGAGTTATTAAAGGTTTCCTGGGCTTGGGTAGAGTAATGTAGTGGCTGCAGCATATACGTCTATTATACTTTAACTTTGCGCTGTATGCAAATTAGGCATCGCTAGCGTAACTTTGCTATGCCTGACAAAGTAACTGTAGCGCAACTTTGCATTTTAGTGAATTTGCATTGTGCTGGCAAAACTACACCTGGCAAAGTACGGCAAACGCTAGTGAAGCCAACGCATGTGCAACTACATAAGTTTGTGAATTTGCCCCTAAAAAATGTCATCGAGTTTTTGCTTAAAGAAATGATTCCTATATAAGCCTGATCACAAATTTTGGTTAACAAAACAGTTAACTCAGGGCCAAAATCCTGTGGGACAAAGGGTGGGGAATTCACAGCCCAATGATTTCCAGCATCCAGAACAGCAGTGGAGTATTTCAGTGTTTTGTAATATGCTTAGTAAAAGTTAATATTCTTAGGGGCAGATTTACGAAATTCACGTGAAATGATCGAAGTTCGATCGAATACCGATCGTACAAATTTTTCCTGAATTTGGATATGCAAATTTGGCCTCTTCGATCATCGAAGATCAAATAGATTGAATGATCGGATATTCGATAATTTGATCATTTGATGATCGAAGGAATCAAAATTTTAAAGTTATTCGATTAACTACTTCGTCAGATTAAGCCTACCGAATTGCAATAGAAGCCTATGGGAAGCTCCCCATAGGCTTCTGAGGCTAAGTCTTGCTCGAATACCATTCTTACGATCGGAGCGTTCGATCGTTCAAATTGAACAAATTTTTCGGATGCTCGAATGAAATTTTACGATTTTTTTGTGAAATCGAACGATCGGTATCCAATTGTACGAATTCATCGAGAAATCGAATAGCGAACAAGATGATAGCCTAAAACAATTCGATAGCATTCGATGGTCGAATGCTAATCGAATTTCAAATTTTTTTTTGGGGAATAATGGTAAATATGCCCATAAGTATTATGAGTACCCTTTTTGATTAAAGTGAAAAAATAACAAATAAAAAGCTTTGCACATACACAATAAAGCAGAAGAAGCATTTCTATACTGATGCCCTGTGTCAGTGTGATTCTTCCGGTCTAGACCTATAATCTAATTTGGACAGGAATAGATATTCTTAGGATCAGCTTGTGATCCATATCAAGGTTACTCAAATTAGTTGGGCACATAATAAATCCAATAGGGAAAGTGTTATCTCAGTCTGGGGTTTATTTACTCTATTTGTGTTGTTACCTTTACTAATAAGAACACATTGCTTAAACACTGCTCCACGCCTCTTTGCAGGCCTGGATTACCCGCTAGCGCTCTAGGCGCCTGCCTACGGCCCGCCTAGCTCGAGGGGCCCTGGGCGCCCGGCCCAGGATGGAAAAAAAATCACCTGCCGGCTGCCGATTCTTCCGGGTTCCGGGCCCCTGATGGTGATGCTGCGTCTCACTCGCAAGTGACGCACGGCATCATCGTCATGTGGTATTTGCACTAAACAAGATAGTGTATGACCTCCTGTTAAAGCTGTTACGTGGTCTCTGCAGCTGTTCCGCATACACTCACCCCAGCCCCAGGTACCAGCCAGCTGTGCCAGGCACCCTCACGTGCACCTCCCCTAACCTCTTCCTGGCCTATCATTTTTCTCTCTCTCTGTCTATCAATCTCTGTGTCTGTCGCTTTCTCCCTCTCTCTGACTCTCCTTCTCTCTCTTTCTATTCTATTCTGTTCTATTCTATTTTATATTTCTATGAAGGCATGGTCCCCTGTTAGAAATGCTGATTCCCACAGTTGACTGGTACCTCTTACAGTGCCCATTCATACAGGGGCCCACTGTCAGTGATTGCATAAATATTTTTTTTGAAAATTCTTTCGGTTTGCCACCCTGTGGTCCCTCTGGTCTAGCCTATCATAACACTAGTCGCCCCTTAGTTCTGGATTATGCCTTCTTGGGGTATTTATGGATGAAATAATCTCTGTACCATCCCGCTAAGCCTGCTATGAGTTCTGGGGTATTTATACAAGGAATTGCAATTGTACCATCTTGCTGATTTCTAGAGGAATATATGAAATTCCAGCTCTGTTCATGTCTATATTATATATTTTATATGTTCACTGTAACATGGGGAATGGTTTAATAGCAGGAGTGTCTTCCAAAGTGGTCTTACTGGCATGTTTGGAGTTAAAGGAATGCTTACTGGACATTTTTCAGTGATTTACTGACACAACTGGAACTGAGTACTCATTGGTAATTTTACAGTGATTATACTGGTACAGCTCAGGTTAATAAGCTTAGTATCAATTTTCTGTAGTAGTTATACTGGCATGCCTAGGGTTAATATGCCATTATCCATTTTACCTTTTACTTCTGGGTTGTGTTTAGGTAAAAAAAGGCCAAAAAGAAGCTGTGGCCTTTAAAACTGGATAATGGGAGCCCATTATTTGGCTCTTTGCCCAGGGCCACCCAAGGGCTTAAAACAACCCTGGGTGTGCGCAGGAGGAGCTGCAGTTGGCGCCCAAACTTCATATAGTTAGGAGCTCCTGTCTAGTCTCTAAACCTGTGTTTTTGCCTTACAGCCTATTTATTTTTTGTGCCTGGTTGGTCTTTGCAGCAAGTGTGTGGCAGTGTGCCTGCTGCAGGCTGAAAAAAATGTTTCAATTACTTTTAGCATATTTTTTGAAGAGTGGTGGGACTGGCTTGTGATGGGGGAGAAGGGGGCAGCCAGGCCAGGCTGGCAAGCAGCTGTGGCTGTGCGTAGCCATTTGAAAGTGATCTCTAGATAAAATTGAAAATTGTGGGACTGCTGGGGCAATGTGTGGGACTGTAGAATTGTTGCAGGGAGGGGGCAGATAGAACTGAGAAAAAAAAACTACAAAAAAAACAAAGAAACTACAAAAATCCCCAAAATAAACTACAAAAAATTTGGGGGCAAAGTCATTTGTAAGGTTCTCTGGGAGTGGGACTGTACAAACTGTAATTGAAAAAAAAACACAGAAATATGTTAAAATTTTCATAACCTGGCAAATTTTGTAAAACATGGTAATTGGGGGGTTGGGCCACAAAAATGGACGTGGCTTAAAAAAATTTGCCGCACTATGTACAATTTTTTTTTTAAATTCCTCTTTCTATTGCCAAAATGTTGAGAGGTATGTGCTAGCAGTGCTTCTTTTACAACTGTAACTTTAGGTGGTTTGAGGTGGGGGGGCCGGAAGCACTACCTTGCTTAGGGCCCTGTTTAGTCTTAATCCAGCTCTGCCTCTTTGTACCAGTCATTTATAATGAGTTATTTTAAGAACTGGGATTCATTATTAGTGAGAGGTGAGACAGTGTGAGTCTACATGTACACTCATGTCTCTCATATTGTAACTGAATGCCTATTAACTAGTGGCAGCTGACTAGGCACATGCTCTACCAACCAGTCAACCACATCCTGTTCTGCGGATTTGCTGAGATTACATTTAGCATCTTTGCATTTGCATAGATACTACTTTATATTACTAGTGAAGCAGAAAATATGCATAATGATGAGTGAATTTATCCAGCAGTCATGGATTTGCTGTGAAATTCCACACTTCATAGAACGTTTCACTCCGACAAAACAGTCACTGTGACAAAATTGTCGCCTAGACAAAAAAGTTGCCATAAGAAAGAAACTTCCAATGACAAAAAGTCGCCTCCATAAATTGTTGCAGAGGAAAAAAAGTAAGAAAAACCTACTGACTTTAATGAAATTTGGACATAAAAATAGCCAAGACAAATAAGTTTCACAAATTTTTTGGCAAAATGGGATAGATTTAGACATCACTAGCATTGATCATACAACCTCTCTTTTGTAATTACCATGGATGTGGCCAATATATATGTGTTGGAGAAGAGTATGAAGCTTTGCCAGTACATTTTGTTATTGTGATTTATATGAGATGTGGTTGGTCACATACCACTCCATCCACTCTAGGGTGACAAGCAATTTGTGTGACATAGCATACTTGGCATCCTAAAAACTAAATTTGTTATTGAAACGGTTGGGAAATGGGTTGGCAACTGAGATAATTTCATATAGGTGTTAGAAAGGTTTCTATGCAAAAATAGAAATGTTTCTAGTTTGTTGCTGCCAGAGTCTATATAAAAGTTTTATACATTTATGAGACATACATGTTGCAGCTGTGAATAGCCTGTATTGCCTCTACACGCTAAGGACTATCAATTAAAAGCACTGGCATTTGATCAATTTATCAGGCTGGATTTATTAATCTCAAAAAAGCCAGGCCTAAGAACAGCCCCATTTTTCTATATAAAATTAGATTTCTAATTTTATTGTGCTGAAACTGAATGTTTTAGAGGTAATGTTATTCATTCTAAACAGACAGAACCATCTGTCACTCTAATGGCATTGGGGTCCAGCACTAGGGAAACAAACAAAGGTGAATTCAGCAACACATTCTATGAATACCTTAATACTAATTTAGCATGCCCGGTTATTAACCAGACATAACAGGGACCTTCCTAAATAACCCTATAATCTAAATTAAGAAACTGAGGTACAGGAGGGGTCATTTATAATGCACTGGGCAGGGTCACAGAGTGCAATAACAGATACAAGCCACCATGGTTTTGGTAATTTGGAACATGCCATAACACAGCTTTTAGCCATGCAAAATGGAGTGAAGGAATATACTGTATTGCTGCAAGCTGTGCATCATTCAGACTTGCACATTAGGGAGCAGGTTCAGGGTCAGTGTTGGACTGGCCCACCAGGATACCTGGAAAAGTCCCAGGTGCCAGTGGGCCCTCATGCTGCTAAATAGATGTAATAATAGATAGTATGTATCTAGTATATAGTAGTATAGTATGTAAAGAAAATACACTAGGAGAATAGAGGTTGAATGAGTAGAGGAAGAATAATAGTACTGAGAGTGGGCCCCTGGTCTAACATTTTTTGGTGGGCCCCTAGAGTAAGGTTTTTGGATGGGCCCCTGATGTCCCAGTCCGACGCTGTTCAGGGTGCAAAGAAGCCCTGTCCTTACCATGTTCCTTATGGCAGTTAGTAAGGAAAGGACTGTCCCTTGTGCTGGATTTCTAGTTTGTTGTGAGGTGCAGACATGCCCCGGATGTCATTACTTATGGAATGAGTACTAAGGCAAGCAGTTTACACCTGGGTCACATGTAATTAATGCCCCAGGTGTACAAATGACTAGCCTAAAGTTATAGGAATTGGCTTAAATGACCAGCAATGGAACATGGGTCTCCCAGTTGATGCTTTGCACTTCTGCAATGGCCTGCCCAAGTACTGTATAGAATAGGTGCTATTGTTACTTTGGCCCAAATCATCAGTTTTTTATGACTGACTATTTTTTATACAGTGGATGTGCAGGAGGATAAGGGGATATTCTCACATTGGTCATATCTGATCTCTTTTTGTATAATGGAAAATGTAAACAGGTCCACTTTATAACAACATGAGTGCACCATTTATAATATCGTTTAATGAAATAATTTTTAATTTGGTGCTGTTGTGATAAAAAGATATATAAACATAAAACAGATTAATATATGTTATAATAGTATAATATGTTATAATTCCAATAGAAAAGGATAGATTTATTTGCCAGAAAGTTAATTTCACCATTTTATTATTTCATTGGATTATCGTAATAATATTTTATCTACTTGACTAACCATCTGTAACTAACTGCCAGTGACGATGCTGCATTTATTCAGCTAAGGGCCATTATACTCTCTTAAAAAAAATACAGATTTTGCTGAAAATAATTTTTCCTATTGTTTTCATAAGGAAATATATTTGGTGTTTGTTATTTCTCACACTAAACTGGACTAAATATGAAGAAGCTGACCTCAGAGAAATGCGTCAGGTGTAACATCATTTCCGGTCTCAGCAGTGAGTGGATGTACAGGTGGAACAATTGGGATAGGGAGAGGCCAGCAGAATCCATCTCTTTGCATTGCAATGGTTCATGATCTGCATTATCAGGTTGGATTGTTTGATATGTGCTCAGAAGTGTGACATACGTTGCAATAAGTTTTAACGCCTTTTAAAAAAATAAAGGCAAATCACACTATGGGCACTGTCCCTGCATTGTAATATCTTAACAGAAAAAAAAATACCCTGGTGTTGATATTGATATGCTGTTTTGAAATCAGGAATCTTGTAAGTAACCAATCCCACCAGAGAGTGGAGAAGCAACATGCTGAGTTTTATTGATTGAAGAAAACACCATTGCACCTTACTTTAATTAATTTTATCTCTTGAAGCAAGCACTACAAGCAACTTGTTTGACTTCATTTTAATTTTAATTTTATTTTGGCAATAGAACTTTATATACATCACTATAGCACTTTAGAAAATACACACACAGATAGTAACACTTGGTGCACTGAATATTAACACTCTTGCACTGGATTCTATCTGTTTTTTTCCATAGCCTATGGCATTGATCTATAATTGTATCTTGATTTGATGATCCAGTGGAGGAACTGTGAAAAAAAATCCGAGGGTTTACTTTTCCTTAAATCTTTCAAATTTTGTTTGTTTTTGCAATTTAACTCTGCAAAATATAAGACTTGTAGTAAAGTAACACTTTAAGTCCTGGTTTGTATGAGCACAATGAAAATCAACCTCCCACTGAGAAACACTCTGTATAATGAGCTCCTCCTTATCACAAAGTCAAACAAGGGCTGCAGTTGAAAAGGGGAGGGGATTGTTTATACATAGGGCTTTATAGTGGACTTTAGTGATGGGCGAATCTCACCCGTTTCGCTTTGCCGAAAAATGTGCGAATTTCCAGCGAAATTCGCGAATTGGCGTAAAGAATCGCGAAACGAGTCATGTGTCGTTTTTGACGCACAGCACGTCAATCGCGACGCGTCGCTTCCGTCGCGTTATTTTCGGCGCACGTTGCGTCGTTGTCTGCGCGCGTGGCGTCTTTTTTTTGGGCGAATTTTTGCCGGTGTTTCGCGAATTTATTCGCCAGCGGCGAATCGCAGGAATTCGCTGCGAATTCGCCCCTGGCGAATAAATTCGCCCATCACTAGTGGACTTCTAATTTGTTTTGATTGAGCTTGTAAGAACTGAAAGTAGAATGTGTTTTTACTTTCAATTTCAGATTTCTAAATGCAAGTAGTAACACAAGCCAAACATATTTCCAGACTTCATGTCATATGTGCTGAATATAAGGTAGGCTATAGAAATGTCGTATGTTGTTGCAGCATGCATCCAACATGCAAAAACTGTTGTGTCGGATCCAACACATGCGCTTCCTCACACTGCACTTTAATGACATTATGAGGGGGATTATGTAGTTAAGTACTTTGCATTTGCTGAACCAAATTAGCTATTATATTTTATTGATCTGGTGTGGTTAGATTATTGGAGGAAATGTTTGGTTTTTGGTTATGGATGGCTATTGCTAAGATGGTTATGGATGTGCATCATGTTACTATATAAACCAACCATTAGTCATATGTGTGCTTTGATTCTACAGGTAGAGTATAGCTAGGTCAAAATAACATCCATTCAACATGTGGTTGATTGAATTTTGCAAAAAAAAAAAAAAAACTAAGGTAATTTAAATAAAAAGGAAAATGGCAAAATAATCCTATTTTTATGCCTAAGCATTGATTTACATTACAGTCATTATTTCTCATTGAACTAAATGAGTTTAGGGTGCAGTTACTGTACTGAAGGTGAAGTCATAGAGCAGATATCAGCAGTATAATGATGCTCCTTAGAGTATGACTTACTGTCACAGTCACCTGGTCACATGTTATTGTGCCCTTGTGTCATTTAATGATTGATATATAACTGCTGTCATTTTATTTTGGGGTAGTAACCATTATAAGTCAAATGCATTTAGCACAAAGACTACAACATCCTGATCATTTTATATGACCTACTACTCCATAGTAAAATGTACACAAACCTTTAAGAAAGGATTTTGGAGGGTTCTTTTGGTTACGTATATATACAAGTATGGCTCCTTTATTTCCAGAATGCTCAGGGTTTTCCTGATAAGGGGGTCTTTCCTTTGTGGTAAGGGTTTATTATAGTTTAGATAGGATCAAGTACAAAGTACTGTTTTATAATTAGTAGGGAGAAAAATTTTAAAAATTACAATTACTTGATTAAAATGGTGTTTATTGGAGATGGCCTTCTCATTATTTAGAGCTTTCTGTATAATGGGTTTCCAGATAACAGACTCTGTGATAAATGATAGGACTCTTACACAGATAACCCTTTAATCCAAGGCTATCCCTTGTGGCATTGCTGCCCAAACACTAATATTGGCAACGTTAAGGCTGCCTTCCAATATGACTGCAGTAACAACGCAGTTGCACATTATAAGTATTAAATATTTCCTATGATGTTGTTTCATAGTCATAGTTTTCTCTTGAGTAAAGAAAGTGATGTAACTATGGGGCTAATGGGCAGTTGCACTATAGTGCATGACTCAATCCATGACACATTTTTTTCAAACCATGTCCCCTAAGTGAATCTCTGAATTAAAAGGTCAGTTAAGGGGGTGGGTCTTTATATATGGTCCTTTCCGAATATTTCTAATAGTATGCATTTTTAAATCTATTCCTGGGTATTTAGCTAAATACCAAATGAGGGATTGGTTAGTGGAAAGAATTTTATCACTCAGGATAGTAGATTAATGTTGCCGTCTCTACACAATGCATTCCGCCCATGATGTTTAAATCCTTTTAAAATTCGTTGAAGTGAAGCCAAGAGAAATCTGCGGGTTCTAACATTACACTTGCTTCCATGGCAGTCCGGAAATGTTTTCTCCAAATAAACGTATCACGGTTAATAAATAATTGGTGATGTAGTATAGAGTAACGCAGCATAATATAACCATACAGTTCTGGTGGGGCAAGTTTCAGTGCAGGGCATATTTATACACATAACTGACTTGTATTTATATAGGTATGAAACACACAGAGTGAGAAGAGAAGTATTTTAAGACAATAAATATACTTTTAATAAAAGCCAAGTTAACAGCTTGGCAAAAGGGATTCTTTGTTGCAGCTGTGTGCAGAGGTAGCTATAACACATTACTGTCAGTGCATAGCATGCTTAATATTTAACATACACTGCAGCTGTTCTTAGGCATCAGCACTAGCCTTATGAAAAAGCAGAATTACACTAAATAGACTGGGTTCATTTGTCTATAGTTCATTGTATAACAGCATTCTTTAATTAGGGTTATGGCTGCAGTTTCTTATTTCAATTCCTATTCTTTGTAATAGGACACAACAGTGATGAGCAGAATGCCTATTGTGCCATTGTCCCAGCAGTCTAGAGAAGCACAACAAGGAAACCAATCACATTTAAAACGCATAAAAAGTTAACATTGACATATTAAAAGTGCCAGAAAATAACACAGATGCGGTAACGTGACAATAGAGTGGCATGCTGGAGGCAGCCGGGAATGCCGAACCGTCCACCCTCCTCCGGAAGTGTTTTGTTATCGTACAAACTATTTGTGGGTTTTTTAGTAAGCTCTTGTTAGCTACCCGTGGACCCACAAGGGGTGCAGAGCCTGGTACAATTGCACCCCTTGCTCCCCTGGTAGTTCCACCACTGCACATATGTTTTATATATATATATATATCTGCTTTATAAAATGTACAATTTTGAAATGCTCTTAGCTGACTTCTAATATATTCATATTTTGTAATAAGCAGTACATTGATTATTTAAAGAAAAACTATACCCCCAAACAATGCAGGTCTCTATAAAAAATATATTGCATACATAGCTAATAAATTAAACCCTATATATCTTTCTATCATCTCTCTATCTCATTGGGCATTTATATAGGAATTTCAAATTGCTTTCCTCTAAAAGATTTGTTTGGGCATAGTGTAAACGTATGCCATGATATTGTATATCTGTGTGAGAAGAACAAAAGGTCACATGCCTTTGTTTACATACAAAAGTATGCTTTGCAGATTACATCTTACCTTCCATGTAGAGGGGAACTGTCCCCTCAAGTTTCAATCCAGACCTGTAATTTACAACACAGAAGGAATGGGGCAATGTGCAAAATAAGGTACAATTCTTCTTCCGTCCCCTGCCTTTCATGCTTTATGAATTGCCACAGGATCTGTATCAGCCCCATGTGAATACAGTCTTATGTGCATTTGACAGCACTGTATTCATTAGGGGAGGGTATGGGGAGAGAGGCATTTAGTGAACCCCCTTCCTGCCTCCTACCTGTTTAATAGTCATTCAGAAATAAGGTTGTGGAAGTGACAGCAATGGATCCTGTACCTACTATGGCAGGCAGGACTGTATCATGGGAAACAGGGCTGCCATGCTCTTGCCAATGATGCACATCTCATGCCAGATTTGTCTAAACTGTGCAAGGTGCAGCCAACACCTTTCTCTGTGCCTGAACCATGACTAAACTCATAAACTCTAAAAACATGATTATAAAAAGTGAAGTCCAAATTGATTAAAAACGGTCCAGTCAGATCAGCACATCTACCACTGACTTGTACCACTAGATAACTTTTACATGGCAGAGTTTTGCATTTGAGGTTTTCATGGTTTTTACACATAATTAATCTTACATATTTAGAAAACCACTTCTGTTTTGAGATTTGTGGCAAAAATTGCAATACGATTTTTAATTAATGAGCCCTTAAGGGACATTGTACTTAAGTGCTCCTACACCTCTGTCCGGGGTCCTGCAAAACAGTTTTAAGCCATATGTATGATTTAGATGCCACTGCAAATTGGTTCATTTCAAACATCTGATTTTAATCATCTGATTTATCTAGTTGTCCTGCCTACTTATAAAAGGGTCCTCTCTAAACCTGTGCACACTTTGGGCAGCAGCCCCTGAAACTCTGCTGTTTTTGGAAATTATACAGAAGGGTAAACATAGTTTGGAAGGGATGTTTTCAAATTTGCATTTCACTTAATAATTGGCCATTAGAGTGTTGGAAGGGGAATGGGGATTAGAACAAAAAACACCTTTATGGACCAGGAACACACATATTGAAAGTTGCCAACAACACAATGCAAGCAAAACTCACTATGAAATGTAATATTGTATAGTGTACATAGTTAAGCAGTGCAAAGGATGCCTAGGGTGCAACCAAATTGAAACTTTTACAAGCTGAGGAGCAGGTGTTTTACTAATAGGGAGACACCTAATCCAGAATTTGGTTTGTGATTCAACTGAATCATAAAATTTTTTCTGGATTTGGATGATATTTATTAAGAGCAAAAAATTGAAATGTAAAAGTTGCCGAGTTCATGTAAAAGACAATGGGAGCTGTCCATGGCAAATTTTTTTCAGACCAATTAAAATTTGAAATTTTGGGGTAATTTCGATTTTTCTATGAATAAGCAAACATTCATATTTTTAATAAAATTGAGTTTACCTAGAAAAAGTAGTAAAAAACAGTGGCGTAACTACTAGGGGAGCAGGGGGTCCAATTGCACCAGGGCCCGCTCCCTCTTGGGGCCCTCTAGAGAGTCTAAGAGAATGTGCAATTCATAGGGGGAGAGCCCGATAGAAGGGCCCAGGTGCCAATCCTGCACCAGGGCCCACCAGCGAGTAGTTACGCCACTGGTAAAAAAATTACACAAATTGAAATTATAATAAATAGTCTCTTAAGAGTCTATGTGTAAAGGAGGCCATACAGAATAAGATCCACTCATTTGAGGAGGTCAACAAACTAGAGCATCTTTCCCCAATTTGCCCCCAACGACAGGGTGATACCGGGTTAACCAGAACGTTTGGCCCTAGGGCCAAATGACTGAATTACAACAAATAGAATGAGCGCCGACGGTTCATGGGACCACATCAATTAAGGTGGCCATACACGGGCAGATAAAAGCTGCCGACAGACTGTGTCGGCAGCTTATCTGCCCGTGTGGGGGGCCCTCCGATGGGCTTTCCCGATCGATATCTGGCCAAAAGTCGGCCAGATGTCGATCGGGCAGGATAAAAAATCCCGTCGGATCGCGGCCGCATCTGTTCATTGATGCGGTCCCGCGATCCAACTGCCCGTACTGATCCGAACGTTGGGCCCTAGGGCCCACGATCGGATCAGCTGATATCGCCAAACGAGCGGATCTCTTCGTGTATGGCCACCTTTAGCTGATGTGGCCCTCAATCTCCAGAAAAATCAAACCTCCCCAATCGATATTTTGGCCAGATATCGATCTGGGAGACATGTTGGAACCCCCCATAACACTGGCAGATAAGATGCCGAATCGGTCTAATGGACCGATATCAGCAGCTTTAATCTGCCCATGTATGGCCACCCTAAAGGAGATCCAAACCCATACTTTAATAAACCCCTCCCCCCATAGAACCCATCTCCCCCCAGACTACTTGTTACCCTGGGCAAATCCCCCTAACTTTTTACTCACCCCTCTCTGCAGATCCTCGGCAGCCATCTTCTTCTTCTTTGGTAATCTTTGTGCCTTCTTTCGACTACTGGCTCTTCGACATTTCCCATGAGTTTTGTCGCATACGCAGTTGTCTGGAACTGAAATGTCTTTCAATACACGATGATTACCCAAGAAGATGTCTGTTGGGAACTGTGATGCCTGAATCTGCCTTGAGGGGTAAGTTAAATGTTAGGTGCATTTACCCAGGGTAGCAAGTAGGCTGAGGGCAAGCAGGGTCTACGGGGGGTAGGGTTTTTTAAATTATAGGGTTGGTTCTCCTTTAAGGATAGTGTCAAACTTTCAAAAAGTCTCTTGACAAAAATTGTCTTTCATCAGCTAAAGCTGGCCATAGACGCAAAGATCCGATCGTTCGAATCATCGAATGATCGGATTTCCCCATCTCCCGACCTGCCACTAACCTTCAGATTAAATAAAGTAGCAAAAGCACAAATCAGCCGACGTTCTGCCCCTGACAGGGATCGTACAAAAGTTGTACGATTAAAAACCTAGTGACGGTCTCCCACTGAAAATCGTACGATCTGCAATAGACGCAAAGATATGATCGCCAGCCGACAGAAATTTTCTAACCTGGCCGATCGACCAAACGGCCGATCGGCATGGCACGACAAATGTCGGAACACTCCACACACGATCCAAAAATCCTCGATTCGTATGATCGGATCGTTGCGTCTATGGCCAGATTTATGCTTAACCTCGTAAGGAGTATCTAATGAATGCAGCCCATCTTAACTTTGGCTTTAAACCTACAATCCTACTGTTTAAAGAGATGTATTTGTCGATGAATTTATGTTGATGCTATTATGAATCACATTACCTGGTCATCTTGAAATAAATAGCTGAGCATTGCTAGTATTTGTCGATGAATTTATGTTGATGCTATTATGAATCACATTACCTGGTCATCTTGAAATAAATAGCTGAGCATTGCTAGTGATTCAGTACAGAAACACTGCCAAAACAGCTGATGGTATAGATGCCAAATATTTTTTTGGGAGCAGACAAAAGTGTTGAATCAAATAAAGAAATGGCATCAACTTGTCATAAATATTTCTGCATTGGATTTGTGAAAAGGTGAAATTAGAGCTCATTGCAAAAAAAAAGAAATACACACAGTCTATTCATTTCTACAGTATGGGGCAGATTTACTAAATTCACATGAAGAATCGAAGTTCGATCAAATTTCTATTAAATTCGAATTCGAATATGCAAATTAGGCTAATTTGACCATCGAATATTCGAAATTGAATGATTCGAATAAAATTTAATTTGAATATTCGAAAATTCGATGGTGGAATACTTCCCCATTTTAATTCGACCACCTACTTTGCCAGATTAAAACTACCGAAATGGGGATCCCTACCTAAGATCAAATATAAAAAATTCGATCAATCGATTAAAATATTCGAACGATTGATCAAATTTCCTACCTCCCCACTATTCCCTTGGTCGAATTTGAAAATCGACCAATAGTACATCTGCCCCTATGTGTTTTTTTTTAAAACTCTACCTTTCACCCATGGACAGGGGTGTTTCTGGGGCTGCTGCCGCCCCCCCTCCCGCTCCGCGCTTTGAACTTATAGTGTCAGAGCGGGTGGAGGAGGGGCTGCATCACTAGTGCAGCGAGCGCTGTTGAGCTCGCTGCACTAGAAGAGCCGAATTTCCGTTTTAAAAATTGGAAATTTGGCTCTTAAAGCTACCTTTTTTGCCAACCCTGGTAACTGGCCACTCCGTGCCACCCGAGGCAAGGTTCTACACTTCT
This sequence comes from Xenopus borealis, assembly GCA_024363595.1. NCBI lineage: Eukaryota > Metazoa > Chordata > Amphibia > Anura > Pipidae > Xenopus > Xenopus borealis. The sequence continues at coordinate 46,095,295 of CM044434.1, read as the reverse complement.
AAAATCCCAAAGCAAAGCACTGTGCCTCTCCTGGTCTGATTCCATCCAATTTGTATATAATTCCTACAATGTGTGCCTTGTACGGGGTACAGGAACAGACTACTAGGATTAAAGAAAATTTGGGACTTCACACATCCTACTGGAACAAAGTGAATTAACAGTCAAACTGTAATCGGAACTGTCCTAAACAAAAGGCTTATTCTTAAATGTAGGTGGTCATGTAGTGATCCAATGCCACATCAGATTAGATATCCTAGGTGTTGTTCCTTGTGTGGCCAGCTAAAGATGGGTATTACATTTGTACAAATAAGTTATTATTATTATTACATGTATTTCTATAGTGCCAATTTATTTTGTAGCGCTGTAAAGTGAATGTGATTATCCAACTAAATCACATGAATTACATACATAGAACATAAGGAGTTGCATACATCACAATAAATATGGAGTTACATACATCACAATAAATACCGGTACAGGAGGTGAGGAAGGCCCTGTACAAAAAAAGCTTACAATCTAAAGGGAAGGGAATGATACACAAGGTGTGGGAGTGGGCAAGATCAGAGTAAACTGGGTGAGAGATGTAGTACTGTAAGCGGTATTGCATTGAGTAGTTAACAGTGAGGGTAGGCTTCTCTAAAAAAGTGGGTTTTAAGAGATTTCTTGAAAGCTGAAAGGTTGGGAGAAAGTCGGACAGACCGTGGGAGAGAATACCAGAGGAGGGGTTCAGCCCTTGCAAAGTCTTGAATGCGAGGAGGTAATGAGAGAAGAGTAGCAGTAGAGGAGCGTAGTAAGCAGTTGGGTGAGTATATGGAGATTAGTTCAGAGATATAGGGAGGGGCAGAGTTATGAAGTGCTTTGAATATCAGGGTCATTAATTTGAATTTAATTCTGAAGGGCAGTGGAAGCCAGTGTAGGCATTGGCAGAATGGCATGGCAGAGGAAGAGCAGTTGCTGAGGTGTTTAAGCCTAGCAGTAGTGTTCATTATGGACTGGACTCGAGGGGAAGACCAATTAAAAGAGAGTTACAATAGTCTAGACGCGATATGACAAAAGAGTGAATAAGAATTTTGTCAGCATCTTGGGTGATAAATGGAGGGACTGGAGGAGGAGAGATCCGGCAGTATCAGTAGTGAGAATTTTTTGTTGTTTTAGCCATTAAAAGGTCATTAGTTTGGTTAAAACCAGATTTTAAGGGGTCCAGCAGGTTATTGTCAGAGAGAAATGAGGTTAATCGGTTGTAGACTAGGCGCTCTAGTAGTTTAGAGATGAAAGGTAGCAGAGAGAGATAGGTCGGAGGTTGTCAAGATTGTACCTCCAAAAGTCTGATTCTGAGCGGGATTTGCGCCAGCGACACTCAAATGCGCGTCAGTTTCTTTGGAGCGCTTTAGTATTAGCGGTGTGCCAAGGTTGAAGTCTAGCACCTTTAGTTACTTTGTAGAAATGCATGCAGCTGAATTAGGGATAAATGGCACAGGTCAAATAGTGAGTAATTGATAAGCTCTGTAGAATACCGTTAAAGATCTGTAGAATAACATTATATTCCACAAAACTATCTGCTATGTAACCTCCTTTGAATGGCTGTAGCTTGTTTAGATAAACTGTTTCTAAAGCAATCAGACCAGTTTTACCATAGCAGGTCCATGCTACATTACATTTTGATTGCTTTAAAACGCTGTTGCTTTAATTTCAATATATTTTGAACGGAGCCTATGGTTAACAATGTGTCTGTTTCCACTTATATGTGTACGTGCAAATTAATATTCAGAGCAGGTATTGCTCTACTGCACAACACCATACTTTATTGACAAGTCATGGGAAAGTATGTGCAATCCTTAACAACAACAAAAAAGCACTAAATCTTGAACCATGGAAATAGGCAAAAGTCAGAACTCACAAATGAAAAAGACAGTTATCCTAATAAAAAAGTATGTTTAACTGGCTGTCATGAATAGAAAAATATGCATACTGTATGCCTAGAAGCATAACTATAATTCCTTTTATAGATTTCAGCATCTAAAATATCTTTAGGGACTCTAGACTTTAGGTGATGGGTAATATGCACTGTATTTATGTGTTTTCTTTCATGTTCTAGTAATGTCTGACATATTTTTACATAATCCTGCTAATGTTTTCAGAAAGAGCAACCTTGTATTATACCAAAGATGAATATAGTAGAGTCAACTGAAGACAGATTAACATAATTTAAATTAATATGTAAAAATTAGTTCAAAGTTTAGGATTACCAAAAATTGTAGCTAATCGTCTGCTCTCTGCAGATGGATGAACATTCTGGGGCAGATTTATCAATATATTTATTTTGAAATTTGATTTTTTGAGATTTTTTTATAGTGAAATTCGACTAGGGAATAGTTAAACCTTGATTCGAGTTTTTAAAAATTGCAATTCCGGCCCCTTAAGGGCCCTTACACACGGGTTTTTGGATCTGCGCTCTCCCCTCCGTTGCGTTTGGCTCCGTTCAGCCGCAGGGGAGAGCAGGTCTAGACTCACCTCATTAGTTTCAATGGCGTTGTACCCACAAGACGCGTGTAAGCACCGAACGCAGATTCAGACGCAACATGCTGCGTCTGAATCTGCGTTCGGCACTTACACGCGTCTCATGGATACAACCTCATTCAAAAGAATGAGGTGCGTCTAGACCTGCGCTCCCCTGCGTGTAAGGGCCCTAAGAGTTCGAGTTCGACTAGTCACCAGCTTAAACCTGCCAAATTGCTGTTTTAGCCCATGGGGGATGTTCTAAAATCAATCTGGAGTTGTTTTCTGGCTTCCTGACATTCAAGTTTTTTTCAAAAAAAAAACTTTTATCAACTTAGATTCAAATTAGATTCTAATATGATTTGAATTATATTTGAATTCAATTTGAGTTTGTGGGTTGATTCCATTCACCCGAGTTTTAAAAATTCGAATTTGTTAATAAATTGTAGTTGGTCGAATGTCGAGTTCATGGGAATTTTAAATAACTCGCATGAACTCCAAATTCAACCCTTGATAAATCTGCCCCTCTGTGCCTGTATCTCACTATATACTGTGAACTTATCTTCATCATCCTCATCATCATTATTATTGTTGTTATATTTACTGCACACTCAGCTTGCTGTATGGTTCCTGCTTGAGTCAGATGAAGGTAAATGACTACGTTCTTACTAAAAACAGAAGAGGTAATTTTCTAAACCCCTGACACAAGTAGTAGATTACTAGGAAGTGAAAGTGATTGCATAAGAATCAGCAGCAAGCCAAGACAGAGGTGCAACCCTCTGTCCACACTCTTGGCTCATGCACTGCCTAATGCATGTCCCCTATGCAAGGGACATGCCACAGATCTTTGTGCTGTGATTGCACAATTGTTTTGCAATTTGCACA
>CM044434.1:46062353-46075053 GCA_024363595.1 Xenopus borealis | reverse complement strand
TCGTTCATTCGACTCTATTCGAATGTATTCGATCGTTCGACCATTTGCTATTCGATGATCAAATATGCCAAAATTAGAAACTGTGAGGCTCATTTAATAAAATAGGTGCTAAAATGCACCAGTGCAGTTACCCATAGCAAGACTATGGGGCAAATTTACTAAATAGTACAAATTACCCAGTCATCGCAACACTTTGCAAAATTCACTCAGACAGCGAAATTTTCATCCTGGGCGATGAACGCTGGCAAATTTCCACTAGTTTTACTTCGGCAGAGAGAACGAATCAAATCGACGTGTTCAATTCTGCCCAGCACAACTTTGCCAGAGGTCTAGCCCTCAGGCTAATTTGCATAGGGCAGGAAGTTCCAAGTGGAATGGAGCTACAGTATTTATCTTTAAATTGAAGATTGAGGATGTTCTATGCACTCCAACAGGTCAGAGCTCGCGAAGGCAAGTCTGGCAATAGAGGTAACGTTCAGTAAAAATCTGCATCAAGTGAATTTGCAGAGTAACGTCCATTCACCAGAGCGAAAATTCAACTGGCATTAAAGAGGGAATACTCACTAGCGTCTATCTCCTTCACTAACAAAGTGATGCCTGAGCCCCTTAGTAAATCGACGAAGACTGAAAATGGTAATGCTGGCGAATCATCGCCAGTGTTAGTCACTTCGCCCTTTAGTAAATCTGACCCACAGTATCTTTTAATTAATTTTCTAAATTATTTTAAGGGGATGTAAAGACAAAAAAAGAAAAATCCCATTTTTGCTTTAATGAAAAAGAAATCTATCTCCAAATCTCCAATATACTTTAAATGAAAAATGTCTACTGTTTTTATAAGAAACCTAACTGTATGCAGTGAAATTCCCCCTTCATTTTACTTGCTCTGACTTCTGCAGGGAAACGTTCATACTTTCAAACAGCAGGGGGGAGAGATTTCCCAGAACTCCAGCAGCTTTGTTTATTTCCCTGTAGAGCAGCCCACAACATGTAGAGATTCGTATCCACAGACCCAGTGCAGTCTGCATTTTTAATCAGTCTTTTTGTATTGGCTTCTATGGCAGATATTATTTGACTTGTGCTGTTTTGATAAGTTATGACGATGCCTAAGCTTAACCTCCCAGCAGCAGCGCAGACCACACTGAGCATGTGCATAGTCTTGGTTTTGCAAATATGTTTAACAAAGTTACAAGATGACAGCATCATTTGTCTTATTAGGCTTATGGTGCAGTAAGTTCATGTTTATGTTTAGTATACAAAATCCAGCATTTCTAGCATTATTCTATTTTAGACTTTAGTTCCCCTTTAAGACTGTTCCAAGATAAATGCTGATAGATTGTTATTAGAAACTGGTGTAGTTTAGCACCTATAATTGTAAATGAGCCTTAAAGTCCAATTTATGAAAATTCTAATTTGTGTAACATTAGAGACAATTTTCTATTTTGAATAAACCCATATTCTTATCAAACGTTAGGAGGTTATTTACTAGAACTCAAAATCTTCTCATTATTTTATTAAAACACATTCAACCAAACTCCCACAATTGTACCTTATTTTTAAAGAAAACAACTTGAAAAATTCAGGAAAAAATCATACAAAATAATCATACACATTTTTCATATTTGACACCTTAAATTTTTCAGATTATCGCCCAAATACCACAATTTATTCACATTCTGACTTTTAGCAGCCTCTGTGTATAATAAATCTTATTTTTGTTTGAACAAAATTGTGAAACAGTTTTTGAATACCTTGAATTTTTAACGATTTGTTATTTCCGATAGGTTGAAAAATTTAAATAAACATGTAGTTTTGGCAGTTTTGAGATGAAAAGTCTTACATGCAAGAATGTTTTAGTGCTTAATAAATTTTGTACATACATGTTTTTGAAAGAATAATTTGGATTCAGTCGCAAATAAATTGAATTTGTGGCAAAAATTTAAATTTGAACGTTGATCAAATACTCCTGTACATGACCTTGTAATATGACTTTACATAAAAATGATATTTGCATATTTTTGCAAGCTTGCTAATAAAGCTGGTGTTAATCCAGAAGCATTGTATAATATATGAATTATTTTGCTATATTAAACAGAGCAGATTCCTAAACATCACTTGTGTGCTGAGCACCAATATTTCCATTCAGATTCTGACAGACGACAGCTGCTGCTTGTGGGACAGCTGCAGAAAAATATTGCCTTTAGTAATGAAACCCTTTATCAAAATGAAGATTTCTAGCAAGGGTTTAGTTTCACTAAAGAGATTTATATATATACATAGATATTAGGAATCATAGATCACTATTGATGTGTACACCCAACCCCTGACATTTTGAGTAGCTTTTCTTTCTGCAATCACAACAAAACAAAAGGGAATTGGCACAGACACGTGTATGTGTGTACACAGATCCACAGATCAATAGAGATTAATTATGCCCTTTTGTATTTGCCTTACTCACTGTTACATGGCAAATTAAAGTGGCGCAACATGGTGACACTTAAAATGTTACTCCTTAATCAATAGCATCAAAGTTGTATTAAGTCTAAGCTTCCAGAGACATAGAATTTCCTTTACCACCCCAAGGACAGAGTTTAGCTGCCAGAACTGAGCAACAGGTGCAGTCTGTAGTTCTTAGTCTTTTGAGTGTTTCTCTGGCACGGAGTCACTTTTACAGCAGCTAAACCCCAGCTGCTTGGACACATGCATATGAAATTATTGTGCCTTCATTTCTTATATAAACAGTCATCTGGAGAGAGGAGGCTGGAGATTTGTGACATGTATCACAACAAGTGGATTTTCTTGATGAAATTAAATGTTGAATGTTAAAGAATTAGAGTAGATGGGGCACCTGGCAACATGGGGAGTCCTGCTTGTCAAAGTTCTGATTTGAGTGGTTTTATAGATTTTAGAAACCACAGAAAAAAAATCACTTTCTCTCAAACCACGAATGCCAAGTAATATTTTAAAACAGCCTAATATAAAAAGCACAACTGTGAATGCTAATCCGAAAACTAATCTGAGAACCTCGAAATCCTTTAATTTTTCATGCAAATACAAACACAAAAATCTCTAAAAGCATGAATTAAAGATTTTATAATTAGAAAAGCACAAATCCCATTGACTTATATATGACCTCGACAATGTTATAGGGATGAGCAAATCTGACCTGTTTTGCTGAAGGACAAAGTTTGCCAAATGCTTTGAAATCAAGGAGCATTTTTACACTGTTTTTTTTATTTTACTATACATTAGAACTTTTCATGGAAAAATGTAGCAAAATATTTTGCTCATCCCTTTTAGATGGCAAAGTTTTGCATAATTTTTTTGTGGTTTAAAGTAAAAAGTGTAAGAGATGATTTTCAGCGCTAATAAATATGATTCAGGGAAACATATAAGATACAAGCCCTATTAAAAGGCCCCATAGAGGCTTTAAGGCAGGGGTCCCCAACCTTTTTTGCTCGTGAGCCACATTTAAATTTAAAAAAGAGTTGGAGAGCAACACAAGCATGAAAAAGTCCATGTGGATGTCAAATAAGAGCTCTGATTGGCTTTTTAGTAACCTTTATATGAACTGGCAGCCTACAGGAGAGAATGTTTGGCAGTATACTTGGTTTTTATACAACCAAAACTTGCCTCTAAGCTTTGAGGCCACTGGGAGCAACATCCAAGGGGTTGGAGAGCAACATGTTGCTCGCGAGCTACTGGTTGGGGATCACTGCTTTAAGGAATCATCTGAAAGGCAGCTGTGTACGTATGTAAAGGGCTAATTTTCAGCCTGTGTCTACTGCTGCTTGATACCATGCATTTTAGAGGACACATAGGGGGCAGGAACTAGAGAAAGGACATCTTTGTGCATCTCTGTCCTACTTATCCTTGGGACATGCTCCACCAGTGCCCATTGGTGCTGCCACTGGAAAAGGGTACACATTCCAATAAAAACTTGTATATTTACCTTCCCCGTCATTCGTAAAGGAGCCCTGTAATCTACATGTGGGAGGATAGGGGAATTTACATGAAACAGGGCTGTCAATAGTTGGCTGGCCATAGATTAGACATCCACAATGTTTGTAATTAAAATATCTTGCAATTGTTCTCAAACCATCCACAGTATGTAAAGCTTCATACTAGCTCTTTGACTTCCTTTGTTAAGCAATGTGTACTTGTTTGCATATGTGTGTTTGGTCTTGAGAGGAGTCCCTTCCTCACTGAGAAGAACCTAGTGGTGTCAGATAGTTTGGAGGGAACAAAACAGCAGCATGATGATGAGGCAGTTAGCTTGGTGACATTTAAAAAATCTAGTGTGGGCAAAAGGAAAGGGAGTCTGCTCTAGGATTTATACATCCCTACAGATTGTGTGAAGAAGATGGGTGTGTGAACTCTGGATTGGCTTTCTAGAGGAAGTTGATCTCTCTCTAACAGCTCAGAAACCAGTCTTCCTAGTAGTGGTGGGGAGGAGAGCAGAGCTAGGCCAAAACAAATTGTAGTTATAGGGGATTCATTTATTAGGAAAATGGATAGGCTACAACCGAACAGTTTGCTGTATTCCTGATGCCAGGGTTCATCATGTAGTTGATTCATTAGACAAATTTTTGGGTGGGGCATGACCCACCTGTCTTAGTACATGTTGGTACTAATAACATTAATTAATGGCAGATGGAAAACCTTAAAGAATGAGTTCAGGGATCTAGGCTCAAAGATTATGGGAAGGTCTTCCAATGTGATTTTTTCTGAAATTTTGCCTGTGCCACGTACAAGCTTAGGACGTCTTGGTGTAGGAAAGAAGGGTTCGGATTCCTAGAGCACTGGGCTGATTTTTCCTTGGGATACAATATATATAGTTGTGACAGATTGTACAAGGGGAAAGAATGGTGAGCCAATATTATGGGGAGGCAATGGTAGACTGGGTAGTGGGATAAGCAAGGGGTCATGAGGAAGGAGTGAGGGAGCATACAGTTGAGCAGCTAGGGAAATCCCTCTGTTGTAAGAAAAACAAACTAATAGTAACTTTAAGGGGCAGATTTACCAAGGGTCGAAGTGAAAATTCGAATTTAAAGAATTTAAAGAATTTCGAAGTAATTTTTGGGTACTTTGACTATTGAATTGGCCAAAACTTGATTCAAATTGAAAAATATTTGATTAAAATTTTAAAATTTGACCATTCGAAAAACAAAGTACTGTCTCTTTAAGAAATTTGAATTTGACCCTTCGCCACTTTAAACCAACCGAATTGCTGTTTTAGCCTCTGGGGGACCTCCTAGAACCTTTAAGGACTGTTTATGTAAATGTTTGAAAATCTAATTTTTTGGGTGAAAATCGTTCAAATTGTTCAAATTGAAAGATTCAATCTAAGGATTTCCAAAATTTTTATTTGATCAACAAGTTGAATTTTTTAAGTAATGGCCCTTTGAAAATCCTTCAACTTCGACACTTTGCCACCTTAAAGCTGCCAAATGGGGGGACCTCCAAGAACCTGTCCTAGGAATTCGAAGGCTTTTCCACAAAATCATTCAAATTGTTTCTATTCGATCGAAATAGGTAAATTTTTGAAAGAAAATTCGGCCATTAGTAAATCTGCCCTAAGGGTCAATTTTGCAGTTGAAAAAACTTCGAAATTTGACCATCAAATTTTTTTAAAAGGTAATTTTCTATCGAAAATGGACAGAATAGGTCTGTTTTAGATTGAACAAAAATCATTCAATTCGTTCGAATGCATCATTCACATAGTTGAAGTAGCCCAAAATTACTTCGAAATTTGAATTTTTAAAACATTTTTAAATTTAATTCGAAAATTTACTAAGATTCAAGTGAATTTTCAAAGTTCAAAAACCTCAAATTTTTTCTGTGTACTTCGACCATCGAAGAGGCCTAAATTCGATTAAATTTGAAAAAAAAAATGTTCGACGTACTGTTTCTTTAAGAAAACTTTGAATTCAATATTTCACCATCTTAAAGCTTGCTTTGTTAGCCTATGGGGACCTCCTTCTACCTATTGGCAAAATTTGGCTAAGTTTTGTGAAGTCATTGATCAATTAAATTAGATTATGATCTAATTGTACAATCGAACGATGGTACTTCGATCGTATGATTGCAAAATTCGGTGCCAAAAACTTTGACTTCGATATTCGAAGTCGAAGCTTTTGAATTCGATGTTTTTGAACTTCGAAATTTGACCCTTAGTAAATATGTTCCTTAGTAAATCTGCCCCTATGAGTTTTTGCCAGCATGGTTTTATGTGTGTTTATGTTTTTTTTTACGGTTTTATGGTTTTTTGTATGGTTTATGTTCAATATAAAAATAAAAACTGGGTAAAAAGGCTGTGCAAAATAAAAAATGTTTCCAATAAAGTTAGTCAGACAAAAAAAGGCCAGAACACTACTGCTTTTCAGTTCTCTTGATTTCCACTGATTGGTTACACTGGTTACCAGGCAGTAGCCAATCAGTGACTTGAGGGGGGTCACAAGGATCATAACAGTTGCTTTTGATTCTGAGCTGAATGCTGAGGATCAATTCCAAACTCACTGAACATTATGTCCTATGTGGTCCCCCTTCGAGTAATATTCTTCCTTAAACTGTTATTGAATTGCAAATTTGAAATGCACACTTCAAAAGTGCTTGAAGGCGTTGTAATTTTTTGGAGCAAACATAATTTTTCAAGTAAGAAATTTTATTACATTAACTGTGCACTGGCACAAACTATAAAATTCACAAACTTTCTTCCACTGTCAGAAGTGGTTGCTAAACAGTTTCCCACTTCGCAAAGGCTACATTAAATTCTCACAAAGAAAAATTTGTTTGCACAAAGACATAACATTTCGCATTGGGAATATTTTTTGTGCTATTAACTTTTATTACAGTCCCCCACATCATGTGTAGTGATGGGCGAATTTAAAACGAGTCGCGCGTCGTTTTTGACGCGACGCGCCGAAAACGATGCGACGCGCGTCGGAATCGACGCGACGCGCGTCAAAAACAACGCGACGTGCGTCAAAAACGACGCGCGACTCGTTTCGCGAAATGGCGAAAAATTCGCGAATTTCTCTGGAAATTCGCGAATTTTTCGGCGAAGCGAAACGCGGCCGTTTCGCCCATCACTAGTCATGTGCTTATGCTTGAATCTATAATCCAGCTGTTGCTGCACTGATGTGGGTTACAAATCATTGCTGGTCCACCCTTGCCTGAAATGTCTGATAAAACACTTTCAGCCATTGTTATCATACTCTGTCAAATATATTCAGAGACTGATACTGCAGAGATACAGGTAAAGAATTCTACACTGTGGGGGTTGTTTATCAAAGTCAAATGCCAAAATGTTGAAATTTTTTTGTTATTTTTACTATAAAATCAAAATTTTTTGTGGAAATCTAATTTTGGGGGATTTATTAAACCCTGAGCCTGCAAAAAAAATCTGGCATCTCAGACCTGCTGAGATTGTATATAAGTCAGTGGGAGAGGTCCCTATCCTATTTGGAAGTTTCTGTGGTCTGTACTGGAATTAGCCAGAAAATTCGACCATTTTGTGCTAAAATAAAAAAAATTGGGGCTTTTTGAGAAAAAAAATCAGGCAATTCAGGATAAAAGAACGTATGATTCGGGTTTTCCCTTTATTTTTTTCTTGTTTGTCCCTGATCTGATTAAATCTTGCTTTTTTAATAATATTTCAATTAAGGATTCTAGTTTGGTCAGACTTTTTTTTATAAAAATATGCAGAAAAATTCGGATTTTGATAAATACGGCCCTCCAGAAGTAACACTTTAATGTTAGGGTGGCCAGCAATAAGGGCACTTAGTTAGTGAGTTAGTAATTTATCTGATTAAAACTTAAGTTGTTTGCCCAGCACTCCTGATCGGTCAGCAAAGGGACCTCTGGGCAAAAAAGGTCACCAAGAACTATAGTTGGTGCAAAGCTGAAATAAACAATTAATTTAAAATTAATTTTATGTTGAAAAATACCCCCAGCCAGCTTACATTACTTCCAGCAACGTGGAGGCAACAGTAAGGCACAGGTCACACATCTGTTCCCAGTAAGCTGTACCTCTGCATATTACAATAGGAATATGGTACCATGGATATGGATAAATCTAATGCTGAAAGGCCAATCGGTATGAAGCTCTGATGTAAACAAGAGAATAAATAGAATTAATAAAAATAAGAACAGTTTGGAAAACCAGTTACATACTGAAAGGGAAATAAGCAATTTCCACACAATGCAAGTTTGCTTTTAACAAATAAAAAGCACTAATCATACAGTGTAAATAAGGGAAATAGCTGACAGTGTTTCAAACGTGCAGTTGAACCGGACCTTCCGATTGTAAAAGAATTACTATGAAATAGAAATTGTTGGGATCTAAATACTCAGCTGTTTGACTGTTAGTACAGATGGTGTCAAAAGGGGTGCATAGTGTCACACAATCATTGTGGTCACGTTACAGAGCCGCTGTAGCTAGTGTTACATAGAGGAATATGGCTTATATAGCATTCCTCCTATAACCTCCACTTTTATTATTGCTACAGTTGGTATTGTCAGTATCCTGGAAACAGCGGAATGTCGCTTTATATGAAAGCTATAATGTTTAGTGCAAAAGCTATAGACACAGGAACAGAGATTTCGCCTTTAGCTCTTGAATCACATGCTAATCTGTAGTGCTCTTGAAGATGAAGGTGTCATGTTCAAACACACAAACTATCATGGAAAGTATATAAAGCGCCCCAAAAGGTATCAGCAGAGACGACTGGCACTTGTTTATGTACCAGTTGGACAATTATAAACGTGCAAACATCTGGAAAGAGACAGTAATGCTAAAAGCATTTATTTGTTACTCTATTAAGTATTGTCTTTCAGAACAACTAGACCCTAAAGTGTATTTGGTATGAGCTTTAAGTGTTAAAATGTCTACCCCCCACCCATTAAAATCTGCCATCAAAGTGCCTCTGTGATTTTTTTCTCTTTGGCACACCACATTATAGAATGAATGAAGTACTGACAGACGCACATATTCTTGGCTTGCTGCAGCTCCAGCCTGTGCACTTGTGTAACAGGGATTAGTGGAGCTGGGATGAGGCACGGCTGTAAGGTGTTAGATTTATAATGTGATATAATAATAATATGCAAAAGGAGATATGTTTTGGGGTTCACTGCAGCAGTAAGCCAAACATGGACATTGTTTTTCCAACTAAAGTATAAAGTGTTTGCTATGGCTGTAGGGTATACAAAGGGCTACCAAGTTTATTTTAATTTAATTTTGGCAGGAAATGTCTTGGCAGGAAAAATCTAAATTCCTAATTTCTGATATATGAGAAAGAGTTGGTTTTCTAATCAAGAATATGGTTTTAATGCATGCCAAGATGCCAATACAGACCACCCACTGCAACCTCAGCCTTGCCAGGCAGGCAAATGGATGTTCTAGTTTAAAGAATTTAATCTCAAGAAATTCCTTTTACAGTCCTGGCTCATACATTTTATGCACTAGAGCAGTCAAAAGGGAAAAAACATGTATTTGCCTTGAGTCAGGAAGAAAATACAAAAAAAGCCTTGGGGGGGAGCTAATCTGAATGATTAACTACTATAGGCTAAGGTCTGAAACTACATGTCATTTCTAAGTTAAAGTATAAATGAAAGGTTTAGTCCTTTCATTTTAATTCTCTGTCTCTACAAGTGGTAATTATTTATGCCAGCTTTCCGACTAGTATAATATTACTGAAAAGGCTAGAAAAAATTCTTGTAACAATTGCACAATTACATTTATGCACTACTAAATAGTACTTCTTGGAGCTAGATATGCAGGCTCCAGTGTAGGCACTTGTATACACTGGGGATATAATGAGTTCCAATCAGCTCTGCTGGATACAGATGGATGAGAGACTGCTCTATGGGAAAGACACATTGAGTGACATCCCAAGCGCCTGCCTCACTCTAGAGCACCCAACGAAAAGTGGAATGGATTGTTTCTGCCAGAGTAAAAATCCCACCGGATTGCGGACAGCATCTGTTCACCCATATTGCTTCCTTCCTTCCTTATCGTGGAGAGATCCGCTCATTTGGCGAAATTGACTATGTGCATGGCCACCTTAAGGCTAGCTTGAATTTCAAGTGGCTGAAAACTTCTACCATGCTCCTGAGAACTATAAGATGAAGCCTATATAAAATATGATTCCCATGAACATGATATCATTTCTATAGGTACAAGTTTAAGTGATGGCATTTGGTTACTGCTGTGCAGTATGGTGTGACTGATATCTTACTTTTGAATAGGGGAACATTGGCCAATGGCAACCATAGATATACAGTAATAACACTTCATTTTAATATGGGATCCTGCTCATGTATTAGTTACTAATCTAGATAAAATCCACAATCCCTAACATTCTTGGTAATCGTGTTTTTATACAGTGGCTTATGTCCCACAACACAACTTTTTCAGCCACTACCAACTAATTAGGCCGAGCTATCTGCAGCATTTTTGTCATTTTTATAGATGGGTGCTAAATCTGCTAAATAAAATTGCAAGGCCTGGGTAGGCCTCAGTGTTAATACAGATATTAGATCTCTTATGCAGAATAATTGCGTCACAGCATCCCATCTAATTAAAGTGTTCATCATTGTGAACGATGGTGCTTTGGTATGCTAATGAAAAGGTTAAATGCATTAAATGAGTTAAGATAACTTTAGATAACACAGTTTCTTCAATTGAGTCATGACGCATTTAACACACAAATCCAAGTGGCTGCATCAAAAAAGGCACACCATCCATCAAGTTCAACCTCTTTAGTCTATATATAACCTGCCTAACTGCTAGTTGATCCAGAGGAAGGCAAAAAAACAAACATTTGAAGCAACTCCAGAAGGGGGTAAAAATTCCTTTCTGAATCCAAGATGGCTATTGGAGCAGTCCCTGGATCAACTTGTACTATATTCTATCTTCAATAGCCCTGTATTCTCTCCTTTGCTAAAAAGTCATCTAACCCCTTCTTAAAGCTATCTAATGTATCAGCCTGTACAACTGATTCAGGGAGAGATTTCCAAATTTTCACAGCTCTCACTGTAAAAAAACCCTTCCAAATACTTAGGTGGAACCTCTTTTCTTTGTGTAGCGCACCCATAGGTGTAGCTTTAGCTGTGGATTTGTGGAATGTGTGACCCGGCTAACTGCTTAACTTGTGCCCAGGACCCCCAGTGTACCCGTACAACTCCCTGCAACTCCCAGTACATGGTGTTGTTCAGTGCAACAGGAGATTCAGTCAGACACAGTTCTTTGCAGCGAACTTATTTATTGAACTGAACAGAGTAGTAGTACCACTGGCTAAACCTAACTTTAGAGGAACCAGACCCTGGCCCTGTAACACCTCTCTGGGAGGCAAGGTCCCAGGAGTAAGACCCTGAGCACATGGTGCTATATATTTTTATATTGTTACACAGTGCCATCTAGTGGACAATCCCCAGGAACTAATATGGACCCAGGAAAAGAGACAAAGCTGCCTGAGTTACTTAAGGACCCTTAGGTGTCCAAATACAGAGGGGAAATTGCCTGAGTAAACTACACTCAAATCTCAGGGTTCCTACATTTGCATTGGAATGGGTGACCTTGCCTCAGTTGAAAAGACCTACTACTGGTAAACAAATATATTTATATATTTATATCTAAGTGCCGCAGCGTGAACAACCCCGACCATTTCCATACCTTTTACCAGCAAAGTTGCCCTTCTCTGCACCCTCTCTAATTCAATAATGTCCTGTTTGAGCACTGAAAACCAAAACTGTAAAGCATATTCTAGATGGGGCCTTACCAGTGCTCCATACAGTTGAAAAAATAACCTCTTCCTCCCGTAAATCTATGCCCCTTTTAATACAGCTCAAGACCTTATTAGCCCTTGATGCTGCTGACTGGCATTGCTTGCTACAACCAAGTTTATTATCTTCAAGGTCATTTTCCATTATGGATTTGCCTAGCACGGTCCAATTAAGGGTATAAGTGGCTTGAATATTTTTACATCCCAGGGGCATGACTTTACATTTATCAACAATGAATCTCATCTGCCACTTAGCTGCCCAGATTGGAAGTTTGTCAAGATCCAGTTGCAAGGATGTCGAATACTGGATTGAATTAATTGGGCTGCATAGTTTTGTGTCATCTGCAAACACTGATACATTACTTACAATACCCTCCCCTAAGTCATTAATGAACAACTTAAATAAAAGTGGACCCAATACTGAGCCCTGAGGAATTTAGAAAACTCTGTTTGGTAAGGACAGTATCCCAGTACAGAACAGTGGTCCAAAAGGCAGGACGGTTGAGAAGTTTTGCTACTGGAGGATGTAATTATAAGGAAAGTGGATAGGGAAATTTGTTGACAAGACCTTACATACTGAAAGAATCCTACTGTTTAGAGAAAACAGGTGGTCAGCTTACTGAGAAGCAGTGGGGGTAGATTCAGATGTCATGATACACATTGTGGCACATTAACTACAGGGTGAATTGTGTTTTTTTTTTACGAAAGTTTGCCAAAATTACAATTTGCCATGACATTACCTATTTACTAAAAGTCAAGTATGACAATTTGCTTGCAAAAAAGCTAAGCATAAGTTTTGCGTTGCTTCACCCTGCAAATTTCAACCTAGCCAAACGATTTTTAATCCACAAATTTAGCAATGTATGATAAATTTGAATCTGAGCTTTTTGCTTGTTCTCATCAATTAGCTGACCCCCCCC
>CM044434.1:46037108-46059217 GCA_024363595.1 Xenopus borealis | reverse complement strand
AGGTCTCCCATTTTACCTAACAAACTTTGTGCATTTGCCAGCATACAGCGGAGGTTACTAATTTTACTTGTTAAATGTGCATTACTTTGAGGGTAATTATATGTTAAGTTAATATTAATCTGTTTTCCTTGTAACAGAGGGGCCTCCTTAGTTGGTAAACTGTATGCCCCCTCACTCCTTCCCCATGACCCCTTATTAATCCCACTACCCCTTCTACCCTAGCTTCCCCATAATTCTTTATCTCACCCACCGCCAACTTGCCTTGTTTAAACACTACTCCAACCTCTTGGCCATTCTTTCCCCTAGCACCGGGGGCCCCCTTTCCATTGAGGTGCAATCTGTCACGACTGTATAGGTTGTACCCCAAGGAAAAATCAGCCCAGTGCTCTAGGAACCCAAACCCTTCCATCCTACACCAAGACTTAAGCCACGTATTTAACTCCCTAAGCTCTCGCTGTCTCCCTAAACTTGCACGTTAGCCATTAACTAGCCGCCATTAACTTGCCTATAAAACCTGCTCTGCACTGACTCATTGCCCAAGGTAAGTCTATCCATAGTTCCTATGTGTGTTTCTAGTGTTCTGATCTTGTTCCTTGATGTTTGCTTGTATTTTGACTACTCTTTTAGATTCTCCTCTGAACTGTGATACTGTTGGTTTTTGACCTGGCCTGTGACACTGACTACGTTCTTGTCTACTGATTCATAATTGCTGATTGGTATCAACCTGTCTGTCCATTGACCACACTCCTTCTTCCATGTTCCTCCTGTAAACATTTGGTTCCGTTGCCTGTCCATAACTCGTCCCTTGGTCCTGTCACATTAAGAACTGGGGGCAGCCGAGTAGCCTGTGACACTGACTACGTTCTTGTCTACTGATTCAGTACTGCTCTGTCTGATTGGTATCGACCTGCCTGTCCCTTGACCACACTCCTTCCACCTGTAAACTTTTGGTTCCCTTGCCTGCCCAGACTTTCCTTGGTCCTCTCACATTAAGACCTGGGGCAGCCGAGTAGTGGAGGGTTTCTCTCGAAGTGAAAGGCGGTGGTTATAGGCAGAAGTCGGGACCTTGGAGTTTGTTCTGGGTTTGGGATACCATACGTTACAACTATGTCAGTGACATCATACCCTGTACACCAAAAAAGTAAGAAATTTACGTGATGATGAATTTTCGCTGTCGAAAATACACTGACATTCATTTGAAGAGGCCGTTTCTCATTTTGATGAAAATGCTTAGTCGTCACAAAATAACATCTGACATAGTTGCACAGAGAATGGCGAAGATTTCCAAAAAGAAAATTTGGACATACAGTAAGTAAATCTGCCCTCTTGTAACTAAGTGAAGACCAAGTCTATAACTAGTGCGTCCAAGGTAATATTCTTAGAGATACAGTATGACCTATGTCATGTGTTATCACAAGGAAAATTTGTTGGTATTTTTTCCATTACTGACTTTAATTACATCAAGTTTGGGCAAGTTCCATTTCTCTGGAATTTTAATATTTTAAATATTTACTGCAATAATTGAACTGTTAATGCACTAAATAGAAGAACATTTTTTCATTTGCTACTATGATCTATTTCTTACAGTGCCTGAACTAAAAAGAAAAAAAAAACTGCTGCATGATCATTTCACTCCCAAACTTTAAAGGCCCCAACTAAAATTGTGCTCTGTTGGATCCAGAGATTTCTAAAAAAAAAAACAAAGAAAAAAAACCTTACTTATTAAAATGTGCAAGTAATGTGTTAGGAGCCATAACATGGTCTCATGTAATATGTTCTACCAAATAAAAGGATAAACATACATATGAACAGGGGGATATTGTCATCAATGTAGCTAAATCAAAATGTAAAGAAAGAATATAAGTTTGAAGAAGGCATTTAACCATGTATGAGCAAAGTACTATAATACATTTACATTTATTTAAATTCCTTGATGTCTAAATTTCCAAAAATAATTTTTGATCTTCAAAATGCAATTTCATGAGTCCATTGTTGAAAGGGTTAAAAAATACAACTGATTGGGGACAGAAGCATTATACTGAAGAAATAAATATTGCAATGTAATATTCACATATGCAGGGCTGGATTTACATAGCGAGTGCTCCTAGGCCCACTGCCGTTAATCGCCCCCATACTCTGCCCTTTATTTGCAAATTTTCATCATCAGGACTGGAGCAATGGGGATTGGTGCAAGGGAAATTTAAAAAAACTATCGTATCTCCTGTGTATCCCCAGTGTTTCTAAACCAATGTGGGTGTGGCTGGGCACGCCGCCCCCTAAAATCCTGCCACCCTAGGCCAGGGCCTAGGAGGCCTTTCCACAAATCCGGGCCTGCACATATGAAATTCCACCATTACCTTTTACCTTTTTTATATACAAAAGAATACATTTTATGAGTTTACTGAATGCAATGTATTTGTATTTGCAATTGTCCTGCAACTTTGGCAACCAAATGCATCCATGCAACATGTGATCTTAACCGACAATGATTCACTTCAGGCATTATTTAGACCTTGTTTTATGATCTATTCATCAAAGAGCCAGACAAGGTTCCGGTTAGTTGCAGGTATTCATTTAATTCTATGGAATGGACCAATGATTGAAAGCAAGCAAAGCTACAGTGGCAACCAACTGTTTAATTTAGGAAGAGGTTAGTTCAAGTGGGTCTGAGAATATTTGCCATTTAGTAAAGAACACTTATCCTAAGATCATTTGGTAAGCAAACAGATTTTCTTGTGATGGGATTTGCAGCAAGAGCTAAGATGTTAGCGTTCATTGCAATAACCTTGTTTTCATGTTTATTTGCATGGTCCTGGTTATCAGAGTAAAATATCTAGGGTGTGATTATATTCTGCTTTAAAATATCTGTACATTAGAGGGGCACTCAAAGACTGTAAAAAGGTAGACAGAGAAGATGTTAAAATGTTGGTGCCATATTGTATTGTAAATGTAAATTTCTATGGCAGTCCTATGCCTCATTGCTAAAAGTCTTTCTTCAGGCCATGTGCACAGTGGTGTTAGTCAACAATGCACATGCTGACATCCCATTCTGCAATTTGTCCTTTTTTTGTGCTCTTGATAAATGCCGTAGTTAGGAGCAAACCATTAATAATAAACTTCATCTAAACATTTGTTTTTGGAACAAAATATTAAGGCATTATTTTCTTCAAAATTTCTATATAATATATTCAATGCAACTCTTTACAGTTGATCCACCTGAATGTATATTTTCTGTTTAGCTAAATAGATTTAGTTTTCATAGAGACTGCAAAGAAACAGCTGCTAGTTAGACTAGGAATGTATTTCTACTGAGTAAAATGTAAGTTTAGTGATGGACATTCTTATTAAATGAGTTGACAGATGCCCATGAACCTCACAAATTAACACCACCATCTATAAAGTAAAAAGGTTATGACTAGTAAAACTTAAATAGAACTGCTGGGCTTTTCTTATTGGCCTTAATGACAGTATGTCCTGAAGCAGGTGGGATGAGTCAAGAGCTTACAAGCCATTTCCTTTGTTGTTTTCACTCAAACTGAGATTCTCCCTCAAGGTCAACAATAATTGCTAAAATGTCACTCAGCACTAGAAGTAAATATTTTTAGCTTAGAACAGAAAATCTCTTGAGCGTTATTATTAAGCAACCTCAAACAACTGTAGATTTACATCTTAAAGAAAAAACTATCAAAAATGCAATTTGCCATGTTTTTTCTTACTGTGTATTGTTTCATGAACAGCAGTGTACACCAGCACACATCTTTCTAACTTCTTCCGATCCCAGTGTTCCTAGGCTGTTTCCCACCCTTTCCATTGAAATGTCTGGTTACATATGAAGGTTACCAATGCATATAAGTTGAAGCGGAAGAATCAGAGGAAAAGGAGTAGCATGACTGCTGTGTATGCATAATTATATACATATGGCTCTGCTCTGTGTAGTATGATGACTGTTTAAAAGTCCTATCTAGTGTTTTGTAGTTTTCAAAGGTCCCATAAGCCCATTACAGTTCCACTTGAAATTTGAGTGCTCTACCCATTTATACCCTTTTCAGGTGCCTGATGCTTGTGCAGTATATAGATCCAATTCTGCGATTATGTTACCACCATAATTTTCCATTTATGGTACTGAATTGTCCCATTTTATTGACCTAGGAATTTGTATAATCACTGTACTTCAGGGGGTTAATTCAAGCCCCCCCCAGGAACTACAGCAGTTATGTTTCACAAGAGATTAAGCCACTGAACAAATAATGGAGACATTACGAGACATAAAAATAAAACTTTTAGTTAGATGTCATATGATATTTATACAAGTGAAAAACATAAAGCAGCCCTCACCCTCTAAACAGAGAATGATATGGGCTCAGAGAATGCTGTGGGCTTGTTATGTTCACTGCAGGCTGCACACATGGTTTAAGCTCAGCAGATAAATACATAAGTATTTGGCTCCTGCTATTTGCCAGTTGCCTTTCTGCTATGACTTAGCAACAGGAAGTGCTTGGTATGCCATTCACAAGCACATTCTCCAAACTTTTCCGTAACCTCTGGCTGTGTGCAACAAACATGAACATGATTCTCGAACACTAGTCTCATTTCATTTTGTTTTAATCCTAAAGCAGTGGTTGTTGGGGGCCCAACTCAGATTATAAGAAGCAGACAAATAAACAGACATTCAGCCATGGTTGCAAGAATATAAAAGCTATTAGTTGCTTTTTACTCCTACTCACATACTAATTTCTAGGGCTTACTAGGAGATCATATGGACATCCTCACGCCCCCTGCTAGGCAGGGCCAGCCTAACAGTTTAAGAGGCACTGCCTTGGTGCAATTATTTCCCTTGATGGTATGTCAATAGCTGCCATGGACCTGGAGAAAGGTATATGCATCAGCTACAGGTGTTTGACTAATCTGCTGCCTAATAAGGATTTTTTTATTTTATTTTTTATATTACCCCTCTAACAGAAGGATACAGTGATTACAAGTAGAAACAAAATAACAGACCTATGAGGCTTTAAAAACAAGGGAAGCGTACATACACTTTTAACACAGATTACATCTCAATAAAACCTATATTGTCTATATCAACTCCTGTTTCATGCTTTTCATTCAAATATTTATTATGATATTGTTACATAAGAAATAAGTGTTTGTTAAATATACAGTAGCAATATACATTTTATCATAAATCAATATTTAAGTAATATTTTCAATGGAACAGAATGCTAACAATATTTTATTGATGTAGCTCATTATGGGACATCACTAAATGTAGGTCCCACATTAGTAAATTTTTGCACTCCTGCTATAATCTAAAGGATATGAAAACGCCTGATTGATGCTATAAGCAACTGTATGGGTGCAATTTGAAATGACCACAGTATTCAACTTGATGTCTTGTGCACCTTGTGTATACTTTGTTAAAACAATAACAGGATGTTTGGGGTAATTTATCAGTGCTCTGCATGCTAGTGCTTTCCCACTGGAGAAATATCATGTGATTAAAATATGTGAATGTTAGTCAATATAAAGAGACTTCGTCAAAATGTGTTGTACTGTATTTTCATATTTGGTGTATATACTTAAAATTCTATTGTTCACCCTTGTGAACCAGTAGGGGATCCTTTTTCACAATATGGAGGTATAAGTGCCTTTAAAATAACTGTATGCTATGATGCTGACATATTACAGCAAATAATTTCACTAGTTGCCTAAAATCACTTAAATATGTCACTGTTGAGCAGTCAGATGTGTTAATATAGTGTTTTAATATTGGATAGTTTTACATTTTAATTCATTTAAGTAAATCCTCCTTTGATACTGATCCAGTTTTGGAAAGCTTGATTTACAATAATCCTACTGTGGTGAAGGAATTTCATTTAAGTTCAATTGATTTTCCTTTGCAAGGTTCTTCTCATGGCATAAGTGCAAATATTTAAATTAGATTGCCCTGTAAAGACACATAAGAAGGAATGCATTAAAAAATCGCATGCAATGTTTAACAGAATTTTTGTGTGTTTAGAGCTGATCCCACTGTAAAATTGCTGATAAATATTACATCTCTTAGCAAAGGTTAGCATTAACAGCTGCTCTGAAGTTTCATTAAATATTTTGTAGCAAAATACGCTTTCCAATTGTGAAATTTTATTGCTTACATTACACTGTCAATGTTTGCAAAAGGCATTTGGTTGCAAACAAATTACTTTGGTCACTAACATTTGAAACATACTACATTGCCCCAATAAACATTTGAAATTGTTATCCATTTCGGTTTAATTAATAGAAGTAAGAGATTAATACATTTTGAGTTCAAGGATTCTCTTCTGTAAAGTGTTTTAGCTTAGATATAAGCCAAGCAACAGGCGCGCTTTGGCTATTAATGCGACCTGAGGCGGCATTAGGAATGCTGCCCTCCCCTTTCTCCATCGCACTTACCTTCAGATCTCTGACGGGAGTCTGGTGGAGGCTGCATTGAAATGCCCCTGCAAGCTACTATCTGTTCCCATAAACTTATACTGACGATGTGAAAGAGAAAGCGAAAGAGAAAGTATCCATTGAACTGGTGAGAAGAAAAAGTGAATGTGGAGGTTTAGGGGGGCACCAGTGGGCTGGAGATATTTGGTGTATTTGAATTAGAGTTATAGCCAGAAGTTACCAAGAAATGGTGGAAAGTAGGGCTAGAGAGAAGAAAGGACTGTATCTTAGCTGATAAGAGGAAGTGACATACAGTATATCCATATATTTGTGAGGGGCTCAATACTTTTGTATGTGGAGCAAGAAATACATTTTGGTCTCACCTCTAAAGTAATAAAACTTTCTGAGCTCTAAAATGGCCCATTCACCAATATATCTCCAGGTAACGGAACAGTAACACCAAAAAATGAAGGTGTCCTAAAGTAATGGAAATATAATGTAATGTTGTGCTGCACTGGTAAAACTGGTCTGTTTGTTTAAGAAACACATCTATAGTTTATATAAACAAGTTGCTGTGTAGCCATGGGGCAGCAATTCAAGCTGGAAAAAGGAGAAAAGGAACAGCATTCACTGCAGATAACAGATAGGCTCTGTAGTATGCAATGGGACTCTTCTGTTATCTACTATGTGTCCTTTGTTTGAATGACTGCCCCCATGGCTACATATCAGCTTGTTTATATAAGCTATAGTTGTTTTTCTGAAGCTTACACACCAGTTTTGCCACTGCAGGGCAACGGTACATTATTATTGTCTTTCCTTTTCAACACATAGGGGCATATTTATCAAAAGTCACATGATAGAGTTTTTTTTTACCTCAAATGAACTCAAAATTCGAATAGTATCTTATTTAAGAAAAAACTTGAATGTCTAAAACTCAAACAAATATTACCGAACCGAAAACTTGAATCGAATTCGTCCGATCTCGAATCGAGTTTCTTCTCCAAAAAAAAACGTGAATGTAAGGAAGGCTATTAACATCTTCAAATGGGTCACTGGACCTCTGCCATTGACTTCTACATGAACTCAGCAGGTTTTAGGTGGCATACTATCAAATTCTAGTTGTTCCCAGGGTTGAGGTATGATATATCTCGAACTCAAATTCTAGTTTGGATTATTCCAATTTTGACAAAATTTCCAATGTTTTGACAAAAATCCAACTTGAAAATTTCGAACCTTAATAAATCTGCCTCTTAATTTTTTGGTGTTACTGTCCCTTTAAAGGGATACTGTCATGGGGAAAAATAAATCCATCAGTTAATAGTGCTGCTCCAGCAGATTCTGCACTAAAATCAATTTCTCAAAAGAGCAAACAGATTTTTTTTTTATATTTAATTTTGAAATGTGACATGGGGCTAGACAAATTGTCAATTTCCCAGCTGCCCCAAGTCATGTGACTTGTGCTCTGATAATCTTCAGTTGCTTGTTGGAGTGATATCACCCCCCCCCTCCCAGCGGCCTAACAACAGAACAATGGGAAGGTAACCAGATAACAGCTCCCTAACACAAGATAAGAGCTGCCTGGTAGATCTATGAACAGCACTCAGTAGTAAAAACCCATGTCCCACTGTGACTCCTTCAGTTACATTGAAAAGGAAAAACAACAGCCTGCCAGAAAGCAGTTCCCTCCTAAAGTGCTGGCACAAGTCACATGACCAGGGGCAGCTGTGAATTATTATTTATTATTTATGAGCTTTTTTTTATTAATTACACTTATAAGGTCGATATTAGTGCATTATCCATTATTTCCATGGCAGATGTTTTTTATGCATATTTGCTGATCCCATTGTAAATTGCATGTATGGGTTTCCTTTTGCTAAAGTATTCGTGACTGTACATCTTAACTTATCAGCATTCTTGATTTCACAACTAGTAGGATGGGAGAGCTGCTTACTGTAAAGGTTCCTTATAAACTGCTTTTTTTCTGTTTTTATCAAATGTAGCCTTATTCCTCCTGTCTCCTTTTGTATAAACACAGCCTACCCATGAAATTCCACATGCTGAATATTTGATTTATGATAAGCCTAATGTAGATTGCACAAGTGTACATATTCCTAGAATGAATCAGATCCATTGGTGTAAAAAGATACAGGGAGTAATGGCATACAGAAGACAGAAATATAAATGTAGAAAAGAGAGATGGGGAGAAAGAGATACAAAAGCAATACTGTGTGTAGGTTCTAACTATATTATAAGACTCATGGGTGGTTGTATTTCTGTCATTTAACCCTTTTCTCCTCAAGAGGACTCCCCTTTCTTGTAAGTTTTCTAACTGACAATTCCCCAGTCTCATGTCTGGGTTTGCTTGATCATACAATACAAACAGGGGCATATTTATTTTTGGGCACCCTAGGGCCTGTTCCTAAGGAGGCAGGATTGTGGGGGCGGCCCTCAGGTGCCTGAACTAGTGCTGCATTTTAAAAAAAAATTTTTTAATTCCCTCACCCCCATGCCCAGGATTTCCTATTGGGTGAGGGCGAGCCATGCGCGTGACGTCACTTCTGCTACAGGGAAAGCATCGGACCTCGATACAACCCTGAATACAAAGATGTGGTAACAAAAGGTAAATGAATATTATGATATTATTTATAATACATTAATATTAATAATACAGATTTTCAGATTAATTCCTGCACGTCTGCAGTACATTTATTTATTTGATGTTGCAAAAATTTAAACAAAATCACAAATGTACTTCACTGTTATGGGATGTAAAGACATAGTCCAAATCTGTGTTTTTCAGTACCTATTGTTTCATCACTCTGACATTTAAGACCGATTAAATCAATGTGATACCAGCTAAACACAAGTTTCACTCAATTCATGGCTCTGCTTTGAATTCATGTGGTGGGCAGTCATGCACCTGTTTGTATCTGTCACCGGGTGTCTGTTTCTGGCACGAGCCTGTACGACAGCAGCCATTCTACAAAAAGGGTGAAATGTGATAAAATTATCAAAGAGAATAAATTTGCATGTCACAATGTAATGTTTTTATTAGGCTTTTATTGCATTGAGACTCTTAATTATGCATTGGGAACTTTTAACACCTGCTTGAAGGTGGCACAAACTTTTGGAGCAAACATACCTTTTGCATTAAGAAGTTTTTACATACACTTATAGAATACACATTCGCTATCCTACTGTCCTGTGAGGGGCAAAGCATCTGAAAAATTGTTTCACTTTGCGAACATTTATTTGCATTGCAAGCGAAACGTTAATGATTTTTGCATTAGCGACCAATATTACATCTCCTCATAAATGTGTAATGGGTTGAAGTATAGGCCTAATAAAATCCCTTCTATCATCTGGCTATTGACCAGTAGAGCCAGTTACCCACCTTGGCTGTCCCAGTGTTGTTGGTGAAAAGGTGATGAAAGCTCAACTGTAACTCTCTCAAATACAATGTATGGAGACAAGATGCAGTTGTTAAGATAGTTATTTGAAGTTCTTGAGATGATTAGATAAGTAAGTCTCATAGATAGTCCCCTAAATCCAATTACAAAGAAAAAGCTTTGATGTTTTATTTTGACTGGTTTCAGATGCTTTGTGCTTGATGGATTCTCATTTGAATTCCTGCTTCATAATAAAGGTCATAATAAAGTCCATTCAATTGGTAAACCAAATTATGCCTCGACATGTTAGAGCATGCCATGGCGCCTAGATTAATTCATTATCTGGAAGCTAGGCTCTGTTAATTTATTGGAATGTTTAAAGGTCTGAAAAGCGCAGCGAGGATAGTGAGGAGAAAAATATTATAGTTAGACCTTTTTTTTTTACATTGATTTGAGCCTTATTTGTACTAGAGGCACCTTTAAACATAATAAGGAAAAAACCAGTGTATAGCTCTAGTAGCCCTTTTCTAAGCTTGTTAAAGCTGTTCTTCATTTTATCTAGTTGATTTATTGGTTTTATTCTGCACCTTACCAAATTTCAAATAGGGTTCACTGACCTCAGAAGCATAAAAAAGTTCCGCTGTGAGTTGTTACTTTGTATTCTTTTTGTATTATTTTTCTGTTCAGGCCCTCTCCTATTCATATTCCAAAGTCACAAACCAACAACTAAATTTGTTCATTGATTTGATGGACAGATAGATAACCATCATTTACAATTTGGAAACATTGCATGTGTGGGGAGGTGCTTGGACGACCAATGTTAACAAACATTTGTTCTTTGGAAAGAATGTTTATTGCACGGCATTACATTAAAGAAGTATTCATTACATTAAAGAAGTAAAAATATATAGAAGCCCAAAAGAAAAATACACACATATTTAAGTAAAAATATTGTTTTACTTTTTTCACATGTTCAATGCTCAACAATAAAAATTGCAACAAGAGGAAGAACAGCATGCACTGTATTTTAAAAACAAACTTATTATTTTAACAAATTAAATTATTTTCTCCTTTCTTGAGGCAGAGTTAAAGTGGGCAGCTATCACTGTTTGTTTTCTTTTTAAGCTTCCTCAATATTCAGTATTCAAAAAAAGATGTGAATATTAAATAGTTAAGAAAATAATAAAGAAAAGAAACAACTATAGTAGTCTTCCCCTAAACCATGATATGGAACAATCTTTGCTTTCAGATATTTTGAGAGTTGCTTTGAGGATCCCATGCTGTCACTCTTCAGAGGAGAGTCAAACAGAACTTGCAATTGGCCACCTTAAATACCTTTTCTCATGACTGGACACACCTGCTTATGAAGTTCAAGTCTTAAAAAGCTAATCCAACCAATTTAGTGTTGCCAGTAATCAGTAGTGAGTAGTTACATGCATTCAAATTAGCAAAATTACAAGGGTACCCAAATGTTTGCATAGCCAGTATTTCACATTTGATTTAATTTCATACTGAATACTGCTTCGTTAAACATCTTTGTTCAGAAAACACCCCAGTACTCAGATGTTCCTTTAATTTCATACTGAATGCTGCTTCACTAAACATCTTAGTTCAGAAAACACCCCAGTACTCAGATGTTCCTGGGAAATGAAAGATATACCACTTTTATCTTTTTAGTTGAAAGTGGAGTAAATTATTATGCAGTCTGAGAAGGGTTCCCAAACTTTTTCATATAATCATTATATGCAATGCTCAATGATTACATAATAATAATCATTATTATGTAATCATTGAGCATTGCACTTGTAGGAAAATTCTTTAATTGTGTGAGTTGTCTCCTGGGAATTTGTGTATTTCACCTTAGCAATCTTGTAATAGGGCAACCCCTTTTAAATAATAATAAAGTGGTATAAAGGAACTAAAATGTTCTGAAAGTGTGCTATGATTATATTAGTTAGCCAATAAATGTATCACCATTATGCCACTATATATATATATAAAAAGTAACTCAAAGCAACTGGACTTGCTGAGATATTTTAATGAAGACGTTTCACTGCTCACCCGAGCAGCTTCTTCAGTTCAACTGACTGGTGTAGGGGAGTTCTCGGCAAATAGACTCTTCCAACAATCCAATCACAATGGCACACTGCAACTCTTCAGAGAGGTGACATTTGAAATTCACAGTGGTCTTGATTCTGTGTAGTTACAGTGATAGAATAACCAATGTGTCATGCAATTCTATCACTGTAACTACACAGAATCAAGACCACTGTGAATTTCAAATGTCACCTCTCTGAAGAGTTGCAGTGTGCCATTGTGATTGGATTGTTGGAAGAGTCTATTTGCCGAGAACTCCCCTACACCAGTCAGTTGAACTGAAGAAGCTGCTCGGATGAGCAGTGAAACGTCTTCATTAAAATATCTCAGCAAGTCCAGTTGCTTTGAGTTACTTTTTATATATATATACCATGACCTGGATGAATGAGAATCTTCATAGTTATATTATGCCACTATGTTATTTTTTATTTCAAAAGGGTTGCCCTATAACATTTTTTCTGGCTAATACGGTACAGCAACTTTACCTTAACAATCTGTAATATAGAAAAACTAGAAAAAAATTCAGTAGCCTTTCTTTATGTATGTATTTGGCCACAGTGCATTAAAAACCTAATGGAGTGAGATTAGTATGGGGCATCTTCACCATAGATTCATAAGCAATGGCTACAGCAGCTTTACATCAATGTGATTATCATGAGGTTGCTCATATGTATTTGTGGGGATGGCAATCAAAATGCTTGCATCCAATACTTTGTTTAATTATTTACTGGAAAGTCTTTTAAGTACAGGAAACTAATTAATATAATGGGTTGAGCATAGACCTAAAAAATTGTACTATTGAATTAATATGCAATCAACAGATCACTCTGTGATGCAATTCATAGGGCTAATGTCTAGATTAAACATTTAGAGGAATGCAGATACTGCATTTAGCACCTGTAAATGTTCTTTATATACACAATAATGGTTAATATAAAAAGAAATAAAACGAGATTTATGGGCAAATTTACTAAGGGTCGAATTTAAGAGTTTTTCTGATTGAAAATGGATTGAATAGGTCTGTTTTCGATTGAATAAAAATAGTTCGAATCGTTCGAATGCATTGATCGAATTAAATGATTTGAACAATTTTGGAGAAAATTATTATTTATGAAATTTTTAGGGGTTTCAGAGGTTTTTGAAGCCATGACTAAACTCTAATATCATGATTGTCATGGAATTTATTAAAAAATTCTAATTACAAAAAGGAAAAAGCTGAACCATCCACAAAAAATATGAATAGCATAAACATGAATTTCGGTCAATTCGTAGAGATAAAAATCTGAAAAACTCATTCTGATTAATTTAGAATAGTCTAAGAGGGTTAGCACAGCTCCAATTGATTTTTATTGCACCTTGACAACTTTTACTTTGTGAAGTTTGGCATGAAAGGTTTTTTTCACTTTGAATTTTTAGAACTTTTATAGAGAAAGGTAAAACCATGTAAGTAAATCGGTCCCCAAAAGTGTATAGGCCTCAAAAGTGTATGGGCCCCAAAAGTATTTCATATAGAAAGCTATGAAAAGTCACTGGAAAAAACATTTCTGTTTTTTATAGCTCTGTTGAATATGAATAGAACAATGTGATTCTCACTGGCGTGCAATATTTTTTAGCGAAAATATGTCTTCACGTTGGGGTGGAGCTGGGCCTCTTTGATGTGAGAGATACACAAAAACCTGAGCAACAGTTATTAAAATAAATCACAGTTCACTGGTAACAGTCAATACCACTAATTATCAGGAAATTAATATTTGCAACCTAAATATTAAATAAACAATAGGTTTATTTTGGGTAAACTTGCTTTGGTAGGTAGGAATTAGAAAGAATAGATAACATATTAATTATATACTCTATGGGGCAGATTCATTAAAGTGTGACGCAGCTGATGCTAGCAACATTTTGACAGAAATCCCATTTGATTCACTAACAGGCATAGAAGACTATTCGCTAGTGAACAAGACTGTCGCTAACGTTCGTTCACACCCTAGCACCAGGCAACTTTTCACTCTGGCGAACGGTTGTTACTCTCTCAAAAAAGATGCGAATCTTACTGAACGTTACCTCTTTTGCCAGAGTTTACTTCGCCACCACAGACCTGGCAAACTGATAAAACAAAGCTACATCTTCCTCAATCTTATGTCAGTGACATCATATCCTGTATGCCAGAAATGCATTAAAGTTGTAAAAAGACTCTGGCGACTATTGCTTTTTATAGTGGGATTGCCTTCAAAAGTCCAAACTATTAAAGATTTTTGTGTTAACATTTTTTTCCCACACATTTGAGGGGCATGCCACATTTGTTTTAGGGTGTGCTATGAAATGCTCACACTGTGGAAATAACCCTAGCGAAAAATTCACCAGCGTTACGACCAATGAAACTAAACATTAAGGGGCAGATTCATCAAATTCGTAGGAAGAATTTGAAATTCGATCGAATTTATAAAATTCGAATGGTCGAATCTTAGAGTATCTTAGACAAATTGGACCATCGAATTTGTAAATTCGATCGATCAAATAGATCGAATAAAAATCTATTCGACTATTGGACTAAACGAATTTCGAAACACTTCCCCTTTAAATTTTTATTCGATTGGTTACCTCGCCAGGTTTAACCTGAATTTAGATCGAATAGTAAAAATTTGATCGAAGGGTTAAATCATTCAAATCGTTCTAGTTGCGGTAAATTCCTTGAAATTCGATATTCAAATTCAGAGGATTTTACTTCCCTTCCATTCACATTTTTTTAAATTCGAAATTCGACCAATGATAAATTTGCCCCTAAATGTTAGTGAATTAGCATAGTGGTACCGAATTTGCACTTGGTGAAGTGTGTGGCGAAGCAGTTGCTGGATAAAATTCCCCCTTTAGTAAATTTGCCCCTATATCTTTTTTTTAAACAATGGGAACACCAGATTATTTCCGGTAAAAAATGCTATTTTTTACAATACATAGTATATCTGCCCCATAATATTTAATATGTCTGATTTGTTGAAGCCACATGAAATAGACAAGTGTTTTAAAGTAATGAAAATATAATGTACTGTTGCCCTTCACTGATAGAACTGTTGTATTTGCTTCAGAACCTGTACAAGTTTATATAAGCAAGCTGCTGTGTAGACATGGGGGCAGCCATTTAAAGCTGAAAAAGGAGAAAAGGCACAGAATATAAAGCAGATAACAGATAAACAAGTACTAACCTATCTAGCAAGTACCCTTTTTGTATAAGATACAGTATTAGTGTAGCTGGTAGAAGGGGAAGTCAAATATGACAGTAAAAAATGTAAATGGTGGTTGTTTACCATAAACTGAATGTGTCTTGTACAGAAAAGAACCCAGCTTGGTTGGTAATGGAAATAACGTGTCTTTCATCTACAGGATGGGCAGTACAGTAAAAAGGATCCCTTGCAATGGAAGCCTCTTAGGCATAACCAACCAGAGACCCTTTCCAGCTGTGGTCCAACACTAAGGTGGATATCAACTTGGAAACACTTACCTCATGTTATTTCTCTTTGGATTAGAACAGGACTGCTCTTCTTCACTAGCCCTGACTATCCTACAACCTTATGATGATATTACTGTTACTTTCTAAACCTTGTTCTAGAGGTCCCTTTCACACCAGATTCACTACATTTACTTTAGTGATTGGCCTTGGCCTCTTGTATTGAAACCTACTATTTCCCCAATGCCCTCAGATCCATCTCCTGCTAGAATGAAGCCCAGATGTGCCCCATTATACAGTATTACTATGGAACTTGTTACAAGATCCCTAAGCCAACTAGTGAAAAGGCATTGGTAACAGAACCAGGACTTCCAGGGCAGTGAAGAAGATTAACCCCATGAGTCAGCAACATTTGTAATTAGCAAAACATCTGCTTCTTTTTTTTAATACCAGCAGAATTAATAAGATAAAGTGCATCTGTGTATTTGCCAGTAGTATATAACATGAGCATGATTATCTTTAACAGGGCTATAACAGGATGCAAAGATGTATTAATGTTATGAGTTAAAGAGGTGACTTGATTAACCAATTGCTTATTTATGTGGGTTAAAATAGTTATATTAAATTTGTTTTATCATGTTTTTGGCTCATCTTCAATTCTTGAAGCCAGTAAGGATATAGAAGGCCAACTCTGATAAAAAGAATTTACTTGGAAGGGCAAACTCTTTTAAATACTTTATATAAAGTATGATCTTTATTTATTTTTCTTTTACTCTTTTTTTGTCTCTACTATACCCTAGTTTTTTCTCTACACGCTGACATGCTAGTTTTTCGTTTTCTCAAATTTTTTTCCGGAAAAACATGGTTTGTTGGTATTTTCGATTAATCAAAACACAATGCTGTCTGCAAAGTGTAACCATTGTTGAAGGGGTCCATTGCTTTTCTAGCTTAATTACCTGATTAACTATCAACAGCTGACCCCTTCATGTTACATTGTTTCTAATGAAGTCTCACTGCCTTGTCAAACAAACTGCCATCTGTTAGCATTTGTTCTTTGTTCACTCTGCTATCGACTTGGTTGATATCTTGCCATGTTTTAACCTCCAGTAGGTTTTTGCAGTAAGACGCTAAGGCTATTCTGGTCAGTCTCTAATCTAATAACATATGTACCAACCCTCCCAGCTGTGTCAACCTCAGAATTCTCTGATTAATTATTTGCTCTTTCTCTGTTATGACGTTGCTTCAATTAGTTTTTTTCTGCCTCCAGTGTGTTTTCCATGCAATTTATTCTGCCTTTACCTTATCAGGAGTGATACCTATTTTATGAACTTTCTGTTCTCCCCAGTACTGTTAATACTGATGTTAATATTTTTTCTACACCTACAATATATTTTCCAGTCTTGGAACTCAGGCCATCCAACTTTCTATTGAACCAGAACATAAATTGAATTGTATGGTGTATTCAACTGGTCTGTGACTGGCATAGAAGCAAGTCAACATTAACCGACTATTTTTTATTTCTTTGGGAACAATACCAGTATATCAATATCAATATATCATTATTTCAATATAGCTGACCATTGTCAGGCCCATATTTACAAACGTGCACACGCACAAGTCTTATTAGTTGGGCACAGCACAGCAGACTGACGTGCATCTCCAGTGCTAGTAGCTAATTGTAATGCGGCTGGGCGACATGCTGCCCCTGAAATTCTGCTGCCCTAGGTCCAGGCCTTTGTGGCCTTGCACAAATCTGGGCCTGACCATTGTCCTTCTTACTACAGGACAATGTTTCAAGAGGTGCAAAGACCCCTACATGAAGTAACATAAATCTATACAGTGTATCTATAGGTTCGCACACTCAAAAAGATACAATTTGAAAAACATGAGTGGTATCAAAAAGATGCTTTACTTTTATGCAAATAATTTTTTTACAAATAATGCCACAAAAGATAGGCATACATTTTACAATACATCAAAGAAAGCAATGCACATCTCAAATGCGAACCTATAGATACACTTGAAATTGAATGCCTTCCCATTCAAGTAGAAGAGGCAGTGGGGTGGTGAGTTTAATGCTGTGGAAAAAAGAGGGAGCTGCCATCCTGTGCATGTGTTTCTGTGTGCACGAAACTTATTGATATGTAAGAGAAAAAAACTTTTTAGTGCTTGGTTCTGGCCATTAGGCCATCACCTCCTTTGTATTAAGTAGTGTAAGACAGGTCTAAGATTCAATATTCTGTTTTTTTTTTTAAAACCTAAACAAAAAACAGGCTATATGCTATTCTCCTTATTAAGTCGACTTTTCCTTGTTTTTCATATCTGCTTCAACCAGCAGACTACAATGCCATTACCTGAAATCACTACAGTGGAAACACATTTATGTAACTAAAGAGACAATGCTTAGTGGTCATTTAATATAATATTTATGATATTTGCCAGAGTCTTGTTAAAAAGAACATCAAAAAGACAAGTTAAATCTATTATAGTGGAGCTCAAATAAAATTGGCATACACACTCACATCATTGGCTTACATTTTAAAGAGTATGTACAAACAGTATAAACCTAACATATGTAAAGGAAGGTATTCATGAATACTAGGGTATGTGTGACCTAAGATGACTTCACATATTTGTGACAGGCCTAGGTTTTCTTCATGAAGAGGAAATCTATACTCTTCAGCTCTAGCCAAGTGCTGCTGTAAATTCATTACTTGAGTTTTAACCAGGTTGGGGAGGGCATTGCAATGACCAGGTGAATGGCATGTGAGCCTTTGTTGTTCCTTTTGTGAACTGTTGCCAATAGACTTGAAGAACAGATATCCTATTGCAGTGGTGTTGCCACTTTTGTCGAGCTCTTGTTATGAACTACGCTATCATAGTATAGTAGTATATAGTATAGTTGTAGTGATGGGTGAATCTGACCAGTTTCTCTTTGCCAAAAACTCACAAATCTGCAAAAAATTTGCCAAATGCATTAAAGGCTATGGGCAACAATTCTTTGGGAGACTATGGGTGTCTTTATTGCGTAAAAACCTGGCAAAATATTTTGCTCATCACTACTCAGCAGTTGAAAGTGTGTGCTGTCACATGTGAAACAATATGCAGACTGCACTAAACATTTATATATAGTTTATATATAAAAGCGGTATAAAGAATGGCCAAGCTTTAGCCAATGTGATTGGTGGATTGGGCTCTCCAGTTCATGTTTTCCTGCTAATATATATTGTACAATATTTAAAATGCTTTTGACATACGGACTAATCTTAATGATTTTCCTGTGGACCAAACAACCTAATCACTATGTAGATCTGTATGATTATACAGATCAGAACTGACCTCTCAGGGCCATCAGAATTTTTCCTTGTGGCCTAAAATAATATAAAATATATAAAGTCTAGTTCTTGTGTAGCAATATGATGGGTGATACTTATGTTCCTTTAAATCTTTCTGTTCAAGCGTTACAGGAGGCTACTGTTAGAAAGGCCATTGTACAAAAAGTAATTTGACTGAAAGTGAATAAAGAAAAACCCATTCAAGTATTAAATTAGCTCTAAAGTGTATCAACTGCTTTTTAGCATCACACTTGTCAGGCTTTCTTTCTGCAGATTGAAACCTCATGTTTAATACCACTACATAAAAAGCAGTGGAGACTGGAGAGTAATCAATTAAATTAACTTCATTTATTTAGAAAACCTAATTGTTACATATTTAAAGTAAGATAAGTGACCAGAACCCAAGCTACTGATATTTACAGAATAATAATCATGTCAAACAAATGTAATAGTATATTTGACTTTGTAACAAACCTAAACTACAGAAGAACTGGGGTATTGCCTATTTGTAATTTAACATTTCAAAGTGTTCCTTACTTGGAGCCAAAATTTAATAGGTAAAATTAGGATCCAACTCTAAATTATCTTAGTGGACACATTAAGAACAATAGCAGGAACACCATGCAATCAGAACAGAGCATTCTAAATTTGGATGGTTATGGTTGATTGTACAAAGAGCATTTTCATCTGGAAGTCCTCTGGAAAACCAATATAATACAAAGATATTAAAATATATTATTAGTATTATGCTATGCGGTATAGCTTTCAGCCCAGCAGATATGTAAGAGCAGCTGTTCCAGAAATCCAAGCACCCTAAAGCTCAGCTTTTACATTGATCTAATAGCTCAGATCAAGTTTATTCTTCTTTTTTGGGTTTCAGCCCTGTTAATTTTTCTACATTGATTGTAAGAACAATGTCTGGTCACTTATTGGAGCGGCCACTAAAATTTGCTGAAGTTACTAGAAGTAGTAGAACTTTTACCTGAAGTAATAATAATTATATCCAAGGTACATGACATGACCAAAAGTATACAAGAAACGTGCCTCTTTAACACTACTGGGTACTAAATTTGGGTATCCAGCCTGGTTCATGGCTGACTAGTGATTCATCCTACATGTATTCACTTGGGTCAGTTTTTCCAGTAAAGTTTCAGAAAATCTATTCTCTATGGGCCTAACTTTACAATGGCAACCTTTTTGCGGGTTAGGCTTGGGTGTGGGTTAAGTTTTTGCAGGTTAGGCTCAAATGGGGGTTGAATTTTCTCAACCTCACATCATTACAAGGGCTCTATCACGAACAGCACCCTAAATCCAGAACCCAAGCTAAGATCCCTGGTCTCGGCTCTCACTTCTGTCTATAACAGCTGCCTTTCACCTCGCCTTTCACCTTGGCTAATTGCATGCCACAGACTAAAGGTTCTGGACGAGCAAAGGGGCACCATTGTCTCACCAAGGATACTGGATGGAAGAACGCCACATAGGAAGGCAAGCTGGACAACACAGCATGGAACAGACTGGCCAGCACAAGCAGAGAAAAGTCAGACAGGCAGGGATCAGAATTGGAGAGCATAGAATAATCCGTGGACAGGCAAAAGGTCAGGATTGGAGAGATCAGAATAGTCACAGGTAGGCAAGGGTCAAAAACCAAAAATAACAGGCAGGAATCAAATAGTAATAGCAGCAGGAACAAACTAATTGAACCTAACAACGGGCAGTTTGCTAAACACTTCTCCTTTTAAACTGTTTGAATTTCACACCATTGCACGATGACGTCATCACACCTGCACGATAATGTCATCACGCCTGCACAACTGCACCTATGAAACCCGGAAGTGTGCGCCATAGAGGATACTGGCACAGGAGGAGACCGGATGCATGCAGAGGGCATCCCTGCTGGCCATGTGGTGGGCGTCCCCACCGGACACTAGACCACCAGGGATAGCCACTGGACCCCCATGGTAAACTTTATTCCTTACAGGCTCTAGCCAAGCAATAAAAAACAGCAAAACAACAAAATAGTTACCATCACCATTATGCATTCAGGCATCTGCATTACCCAGACTTTGTAGCAGACTTTGCTGATTGGTTGCTTTTTGTTACTAAATCAGGACCAATCCTTGCACCTCTTATTATATGCCCTATTGTGAATCACTGAAGGCAGGTTCATTAAGCATCACACAAATTGATGCAACAATGTGATACGCTTTGCACTCCCTAACTAAGATGTATAGACTTCATTACTAAGTCCATACTAATAACTAAGATGGCTGGACTTAATTATTATACTTGCACAAGGTTTTGCTCTTCATAAATTGGGTGGGATGTACTTTAATCTTTAAGCCTTTGAGTCAAATTTAACTCAGCTCATATTACAGTGCCATTTTTTATCCACCTACAAAATCCAACAAATATATGTAACATCCAGCAAATCCATCAAATCAGTTCTATTGATTGAGCTGTATATCCACTCACAGTATATCTGTATCCAGAATAATCCTCTGTCAGAACCAAGAATAGTAACTATGACTCTTGTAACACCATAATTCAGCTGCTAATAAAACAAAAGCCAGGTCAGAGAAACAGAGCTAAAAATGTTGCAGACACTTTCAGTTTCAGTAAATGACATAGGGGTCTCAAGGTGCCAGCATTCAGCATGATCAGCTCTTTTAGCAGATCCCTGCTTGTTTGCACAGCTGCCCATTTGTCTGACCTCACGCTCAGATGAGCAATGTTTTATACTTAACCAACAAAGTTCGGGGTAAACATTGGAAAATCAGAAATATTCTACATAGTACTAGCACAGAGTCATGCATTAGTAACAGAACACTAGCAATTGTTTGTGAATGTTATAATACTTAATATGAAAATGCCCAGTAATTATAAATTCTGGTCAGTAGCTTTACTAAAATTGTAATTTAAAAAAGTAAAATTAAAGACTTCTTTTAAATGCTTTATAATTTTAATATACTGGTCTAATGTAGGGTTGGACTGGCCCAGGACCATAGGAAGAGGTTGGCACAAGTGTGTGTTTTGGGAAGTTTGCATGGAGAGGTTGATAGCGGAAGTATCAGCCGCAATGGTTAAAGAGGTCTGTAGTAGTGGGGCCCTTTAAGTCCAGTGGGCCCAATGGACCCCAATTTGACACTGGCCCAATGCCCTCAGGCTATACAAGCAATGTATTAAGCCTGTGAAAATCTGTCACTGGATTCCAGTCATGATGAAGTGGGGGATCAGTAGGAGAAACATGATGCCCTGAGCACATTAATTGCTATTACTGGAGGCTGTTGTTTTTTTAGTTATACCATAGGGTACTGAGTTTTGAACCCTTGGACCCTGGAGTTTTGATGATTCCTGTAAGGGTGGCTTTCTATAAACTGGGTGATAGGGATGGCGCGAACGTCGGAAAAAATGTTCGCGAACATGTTCGCGAACTTCCGGACA
>CM044434.1:46017538-46029395 GCA_024363595.1 Xenopus borealis | reverse complement strand
GCGCGAGCAGCCGATGTTCGCGCGAACAAGTTCGCCGGCGAACAGTTCGCGCCATCCCTACTGGGTGATGTTCATAGTGATCTGAGAAAGATCAATGTCTGGTGCAAATTATATCTTTCTCCAAAATTTTTGAAATTAGAACCGCTCCCTACTATTATTGACTATTATTAGTCAGAATTTTGTAGCCATGCTAAAATCTTTAAAGAGATTCTGTCATAATTTTTATTATTTACTTTTTATTTCTAAATTATAGTTTACATTACAAATAGTTCACTCTACCATTTAAAATGTTATTCTTGAACCAACAAATGTAATATTGTTTCACTGTAATATTGGTGCAGAGGCAGCCATCCCAGTGCATTGTGCCTGATTTTTGGTTTTGAATAAGTGCTTTGAAAAATGCTCTGAGACAGTTATTGTTTCTTCCCTTCTCATTGAATCTAACCATGACCCAAGCCATGTTCCATAGTGGTAGACATAAGAATGGCACCCGAGCATTTACAACTTACAGTGACTGAAGTTTATCAGAGCACAAGTCACGTGATTTGGGGCACCATGGAAATGGACATCATGTCTAGCCCCTTCCTAATTTCAAAATTATATATAAATAAATAAATATGCTCAATTTCATTGCAGAATTCTGCTGGAGCAGCACTATTAACTTATGCGTTTTGAAAAATATATGTTTTCCAGCGACAGTATGCCTTTAACCCAGATTTTCCAGTTAATTAAATCATCTGATGTTTTCATAAATTGCAATGATACACTGAATCATTTCATGTAATAGATGCAGAATATATGGGCATTTATTAATCCGTGGGTACAAGTACAAGAGCAGTAAATGGAGCACAAGTGCAGACCTTGGTAC
The DNA here is from genome assembly GCA_024363595.1 of Xenopus borealis. NCBI lineage: Eukaryota > Metazoa > Chordata > Amphibia > Anura > Pipidae > Xenopus > Xenopus borealis. The sequence continues at coordinate 46,028,527 of CM044434.1, read as the reverse complement.
TCTTTTAGGAAGCTCTTGCACCCAGGGTTTTTTGCTCTTTGCACAGAGTCTTTTACTAAATTGATATCACAAGTCACTCTTGCTATATAATACGATATTTATTATTTGATAAAAATAGTTGAATTAAGGCAGATTCCAGGTATGCAAAATAAAAATACGATGAAAATACTTATAAGTGAGTTATTAATGCTTAACGGAAGTACTTTGTATAATGTGATTTTCCTAACCACAGCTTATTAATATGTTTCTTAGTAATTATCAGCAAATACATTCATTTCAGAGTGGACAGGATACAATGAATCAATGAATGAGTCAGCATCCGCAATCCATAACCTAGAGCAGGCTGGATAATGTTGCTGGCAATAAAACTTTATGGAGGGCTGCCCAGAGTAATATATATCTATAAGGCGGATTCCTGCTGGATCATTTGTTTGTATTTACTAGCATATGCTACAATTTCCCATTTGACATTTAAAGTAGAGAGATACGTGTCTTTTTTTATGAAACAGGGAATTTAACATCTTGGAAGCCTATCAGGATATATTTTTCTCAATATTTAACTGTTGACTGACAAGTTTTTATAGTGTAATAATGGACACAATTCTAAAACTGTACGAATGCTTACGGGCAAAGTTACAAAATTCACATGAAGAGATCGATGTTCGAATGAATATGATCAAATTCCAATCGTGCGATTTTTTTCGGGTATTCGAATATGCAAAATTTGGCCTCTTCGGTCATTGAATACCGAATTATCGAATTATCGAATAGATCAAATGATCGGAATGCCCACTTCTCCAGATTGAACCTATCAAATACCAATAGAAGCCTATGGTAGCCCCCCATAGGCTTCTTTTGCTAAGTCCTGCTCGAATACCATTCATACCACCTCGATCGTTCGAATCATACACATTTTTCAGAGGCTCGAAGGAAAAAGTACGATTTTTGTGTGAAATCAAATGATCGGTATTCGATTGTATGATTTCATTGAAATATCAAGCAAAAAGATAGCCTTGGGGAATTTTGTAAATTTGCCCCTTAGTGATGGGCGAATCTGGGGCATTTCGCTTCGCCAAATTTTTCTCGAATTTCCCTGAGAAATTCGCGAAATGGCAAAGAATTCAGGAAAATAGCGAAATCGGAAAGTTCAATGAAAAATTTATGAGATTTACCTGTTTTCATGAAAAATTTTGTGAGTTTTCTCACTGCCATTTTCGCAAATTTATTCGACGGTGGCCAATCACAGGAATTCACTGCGAATTCGAGCTAGGCGAATAAATTCGGCCATCACTACTAATGCTTAGTGATGTGCCTAATTTTATTAAATGCCCCCTCTAATGCTATGAATTAGGTACACCTCCTGGTTATTAAACCAACAAAACCAAGAATGGAAGGACTGTGATACACAGGAGAGCCTATTTAGTAAGATTCATATTTGTGAATGTAGAGGTTTTTTAAATTCAAATAACTTGAATGTATAGTTATTTATTAAAAATATTTTGAATGAAAAAGTACTTGAAATAAAACCACTACAAGTTCTCAAATAATTGTGAAAAACTAAAAAATGTTTTGCAACCACTTCCGCCAGTGGAAGGCGGTTTGTGAATTTTATACTTTGCACTAATGCGCTGTCAATGTAATAAAATTTCTTACTGAAAAAGTCACAATGTTTGCTCCAAAAGATTACGACTCCATCAAGCACTTCTTAAGAGTGCGCAGTTATAATCCGCAATGCGCAATAATGGTTCCCAATGCAATAACCATTTAAAGAATAATATTACATTGCGAGATGTGGATTTTTACTCTTATTAGTGCGCAATGTTTTTCTCTTTGCAACTTTAATTACATTCCCCCCCATGTGGCCTATATTGATAAATAGCCTTTATTGTAATTTTCCGTTACATGGTTCTTATAAGAGTTTAGTGAACGTGTAGGTCTTGGGCATTTGGGCTAATATGTTTTTTTAATGTGGGAAAGCACCCAAAATAAGTAAGGGGCCTATTAAGGAACATTGATATTTCTTTTTTTTTTTCACAAATTGAAAAGATTTTAAACTGTTAATACCATGAAAAAATTTTTATGCAAAACTTTGGTAAGTAAAAGCATTTGAGGTCTTATAGAAATCAATGGAAGCTGTGTTGATCCTATTGCTCTTTCTTTTAGCAATTCAGACTTTTAAAGGCCTTTGGATTTTTTTTGCTAGCAATTGTCCCAAAACTTTGAAATTTTAGATGAATCATTCTGTTTTTTTTTGTCTGGATTTTTATATTTAGATCTTTTAAAAAATTATAAGGCATTTGTGATTTTAGAGAAATGGGGGGAATGTAATTTAAGTCAGTAACGGAAAAACTATTTAGTTATGCCTCTGTGCAAACAAATTTTGCTTTGCGCAAATTTAATATAGCCTTTGCGAATCTGTAAACTGTTTTGCGACCACTTCCGACAGTGGAAGAAAGTTTTCGAATTTTACAGTTTGCACCAATGCGCAGTCAATGTAAATAAACCTTCTTACTGAAAAAGTTGTAATCTTTGCTCCAAAAGATTACGACACCTTCAAGTACTTCTTGAGAGTCCTCAAATAAAATCTGCAGTGCTTAATTCGCACAATAATAACAGTTTAATATTACATTGCGAGATGTGCATTTTTATTCTTATTGGTGCAAATTGTTTTTCTCTTAGCGATTTTTATTACATTCTCCTACTGGTGTTTAATTATAGTTTTAAAAAAGTTTTGTTGATAAATGGGTCTTCTGTGTGCAGGGCAGACAGTTTGGGCAGATTATGGCAAGGTAAGGCAAATGAATGTTAGACGTATGACTGAACGTAGAGGAACATTATTTCGTTTCACTGTGTACTGTACAAACGTATATGGATGAAATTACAGTAAACTCATTCTTGACTCTTGAAATGAGCGACATTGCCAGACAGGTATATGGGAGCCATGATTCCTGATGTCAACGTTTTGTGTGTTATGGGATTTATCAGCTTACTAGTAACTTGCCATCGGTTTTAAGTTTAAAATGATGTTAGTTTTAGATTCAGCTATCCAGAATATACAGTTAATCAAGATAATTATGGAATCAGAGATTCCATAAGAGAGTTTGTTTAGATTTATAATTGCTTCTACAGTGTATAACCCACCTCTTATAATAGTCTTGCTCTTTTATAAGACACGCTTAAACTTTTCAGAGAATATAACATAACTTTAATTCACTTGAGTTGGAAGAAATCTATTGGTATGACTTCACCTGGTAAATAAGGGAATCTTTTTGCCTTTGAAAAAAGCTAAACAATGAAATGAGCGTCGGCAGCTCTGATTTTATGTAAATGGTTGATACCATTTTAGCATGATACTAGGGTTTTTTTTTTATTTAAAGTAATGGGTAGTGATGGGCGAATTTATTCGCCAGGGGCGAATTCGCGGCGAATTCCCGCGATTCGCCGCTGGCGAATAAATTCGCGAAACTGCAAAAAAAATTTGCAAAAAAAAATTTGCCGCGCAAACGGAAACGACGCGACGCCCGTCAAAAACGACGCGACGCGCGTCAAAAACGTCGCGCGACTCGTTTCGCGAATCGGCGAAAAATTCGCGAATTTCTCTGGAAATTCGCGAATTTTTAGGCGAAGCGAAACGCGGCCGTTTCGCCCATCACTAGTAATGGGAACAATCCTTTTAACAGTGGGACTCCCTAATCTGTTTTCTTTGCTAGGCGCTCTGTGATTTGTGGTTTTTTGAGGGAAGTTAGTTCTACTGTCAGATAACGTAATTTTTGAGACCACAGTCACAGAAGTGCTGACTTCTCCATCTTTGTGGGGTCCCGAAGTTAGTGAAACAACAGATAGTTCTTACAGGATCGCTCCACCATTCTCAATATTCCTTTTCTTACTTTTTGTAACCTGAGTTACCACAGGCAGTCAATCTTATGTGAATTAACTGTTTAGTAATTACTCGATTAGAAATTTATTAGCCTATTGATTAGAGTCACAATCCCTCCGTATAATTAATTTAAGGAGAGGGGTGGTAATTAATGAGTTTTAAGAACTGATTTTTTTTAAATATACAGCACGTCACTAGTAGGTAATTGTATTGATTACAGAATATAATTAATGAACTATAGCGAGTATTATCAATTATTAATTCCTTTTTAGGTATTATTACACTGAGTCACATTATTATCTGATATTGAATTCCTTAATGAATGAATTAGATATATGATCAATTATAGGATCTTTTAAAGCACTAGCACTTTTTCAATTTACTCATTGTGGGTATCGAAAGTAGTAATGTCTAGTAGGGTAATTTATTCATAGTCTTTTGTGTTTTTTTAAATCAAGTTTGAGCACTAGTAAGTGGTTATCAATTGCAATCTTTATAAGTTACCAGTAATTTGCAACTTTCTCTACTTAGTATCTAAGGCTAGCAAAGTTGCAACATTGACAATTGAGTATCAAAGTTTCAACAATAGTTGCCAGTTTATATAATGTGGTTAAAATATGTTGTTCCTTACCAGGTAATGTCTTTATGAATAAAGGATAAAGAAGGGATTTCTTTTTTCTAAAACATATAACCTTAATTCAGTAAAGCATACCAAGGTGTGTGTTTCCATAAAGATAACGTTGTAAGTGTGTTTGCTTATGGTTGGTAGCTGTCACACTGGTTGCTCTGCTTAGAATATATAAAATATAAATTGAGAAATTGCTTGTCTATACCAAGGCATAGCTGAAATGGATAAACAATTAAATGTTGGTGTCTGTAAAAAGGGGAATTGTGTAACATAAAATGAATTGGCTTAAATGTAACATTTAAGAGGGAGTGCTTAGGAAAAATCCAAGGCCAGGTCAACAATGCACAGTAGGGGTGGTTAAGCAATCTGGGAGAGAAATACCTTAGCACATGTGTAATGCTCATTTATTTATTATTAGTTTAGCGGATGCATGAACTGCTTCCACCCCAAGCTGAAATGCTTGCACATAAATTACCTACTTTAATACCTGATAATATGTGTGTAAATACATTTGCAGGACTGTGGGCAACCAGGTCTTGTGGATGAAAAACCATCAGTGCCTTGCATACTGGTCATCATCATACTGGTCATCAGCAAAAAAAGAAAATTGCTAATTTCTAGAGGCCATTGATTTTGCTTCCATCGAAAGTCAGCTTTGAACCTCCACACAAAACCCCAGGTGACTACTAAAGTAGTAGACCCTTGCTGGGGCTCCTGTACCCCCTCCCTTTTTCCCTTGGTATTTATGCCACTGCTTAAAAACATACATGTTACTGAAGAGGTTTAATGCCAGTTAAGAAATCTAGGGATTTATAACAGGGTTCCTTCCCTTAAAGGAATACTGTCATGGGAAAACATGTTTTTTTTTTTTTTTCAAAATGCATCAGTTACTAGTGCTACTCCAGCAGACTTCTGCATTGAAATCCATTTCTCAAAAGAGCAAACAGATTTTTTTATAATCAACTTTGAAATCTGACATGGTGTCAAGGATTGGGTAGGGGGCGCTGTAGAGTCTAATGGGGGAGGAGTGAGTCCTTAAGGCAAGGGTATCTTGTGCCCAGGAAACTGGTAAGGATAGGCTGTAACAGGAAGATGAGGGCATAGACAAACTGGATCGTGACAGGAACAGACTGATGGGACAGGACGGTGCGGGCGTAGATCTGGAAAGGAGTAGGCTGGAACAGGGAGATGAGGGCGTAGACAAACTGGATCGTGACAGGAACAGACTGAAGGGACAGGACGGTGCGGGCGTAGATCTGGAGTTGATAGCAAGGGCGAGAGCAGGAGCAGAGGATAGCAAGGGCGAGAGCAGGAAGACTGGATAGCAAGGGCGAGAGCAGGAGCAGAGGATAGCAAGGGCGAGAGCAGGAAGACTGGATAGCAAGGGCGAGAGCAGGAAGACTGGATAGCAAGGGCGAGAGCAGGAAGACTGGATAGCAAGGGCGAGAGCAGGAAGACTGTATAGCAAGGGCAAGAGCAGGAGGAGTGGATAGCAAGAGCAGGAGGAGTGGATAGCAAGGATTAGGAACAGGCAATGCAAGGCAAGTACAAGGTGAAGGTAAGGCAAGACAAGGCAGAGGGGACAGGGGAAGGCAGAAAGGAAGGCAAGGCAAGGCAATAGTCAGGTTCACTGCCACAGTACTAAGGCCTGAATAATGCTCCAGCAAGGTGTGCACGGAGGGCTGGCCTTAAATAGGGCTGAGTCAGCCCTGATTGGCTGACTGCAACCAATCAGGCTGCTGCTGGGCTGGGGCTGCAGAGGCCAGGAAATCTATAGTGAGCAGCCCTACAGGCTGCTCTCCTGGCCTAATGGATAGAACATCGAGCCAGAAACCCAAAGGTCCCTGGCTTGAATCCCAGCAGAGCCTGACACATGGTGCTAGACATTTTGTTAATTTCCCAGCTGTCCCTGGTCAACAGAGAACTGTGGCAAATTCTATTGCACTCTCTGATTAATATGCCCCATGTGTGGTAGTGCAACAGAGAGGAATTATATATTGTATATTCTGAACAATTGCAGCAAGAAGTGTAACCCACTAAAGTTGGCATGCCACTATTATATTGTTATTTAGGACAGAGAAAAGCTGCCTCTTATGTTTTTTGTAGATTTTTTACAGACAGATTTTGATTTTAGCAGTTATGTAGTATCAGTGTAAAATATGTGTGCAACCTGGTTGCCAATTTTATGGCACCTTTGTCAGAAATGTTACCTAACATTTTCATTGTAGCATCTGAATTGTATCAACACCAATATGCACCAAAGCAATGAATATCTTGTGAATCCAGCTGAAGTCAACAGAGATAAAATAGTGAAGATTTAAGAAGCAAAAAATTATTCATAACAAACAGAGTAAAATCTCAGCCACCACCAGCCCGTCCCGTATTAATGTCTAGATATTCTTTGTTCAATAACACAAAATGTATTGATATGTCATACTGAAGTGCTTGACCCTATAAACAATGTTTCTAAGGTAGGATAGATAATTGCATTCAGCAGTAGTAGATATAAGATTAGTTAACAAATCATTGCATTATGTGTTTTCTGCCAAAAAATAACTGGGCAGCAGGCTACCTGTCTGAATTGGGAAACACATCACTATATTCTGGTCACTGAAGAACTCTCTCTACCAATAAAAAGGCTTTCATTTTTTTAGGGCTTATACACAGCGTAAGTCAATCTATAATGCAGGAATTATATGTATTATAGGGCGGTCACAGTGCCTATGACTATAGCTATGTTGTCATTTGTTTTTTAATTATTAATTCTTGTTAGTGGAGAATGCATGTGTATTATTGTATTTAAACTAAGTAGCATTGCAAAACATATTTGTATATTTGGAAGACATTTTCGGTGGCTGCTAATAGTGATGGGCGAATTTATTCGCCAGGTGCAAACTCCCACAATTCGCTGTCTGTGAATAAATTCTCGAAACGCCAGCGAAAATTCACCGGCGTGAAAAAAAGGAGACAGTTCAAAGACACAACGTGCAAATTTTTCTCCAATTTCCATCGATAGATTCGCCCATCACTAGTTGCTAAATGCAGAATGTAAAATTGCCTGTACTTAGATAATACTTTTCTTAGACACTGGGACCTGTTTGTGAGGATTGACCCCTGTGCTCACACACCTTCACCACCCTCTGCATTTATCTGGGGAGAGTGAGGATGGTTAGGGGGAAATGTAGTAACAGGTGTATATAATATAAGTAATTCAAAAAGCAACTGGACTTGCTGAAAAATTTTAATGAAGATGTTTCACTGCCCATCCGAACAGCTTCTTCAGTTCAACTGACTGGTGTGGGGAGTTCTCGAAATATAGACTCTTCCAACAATCCAATCACAACAGCACATCGTAACTCTTTAGAGAGGTGACACCTGAAATTCACAGAGGTGTTGATTCTGTGTAGTTACTGTGATAGAATTACTAATGTGTCATGCAACTCCTAGAAACAGGTCTGGGAATGGATGTGTGAAGTATTCTGAAAACGCTGGGGTTAGATGTGAGAACAGCATTGTATGTAGCAGACAGGTGGTGTTGAAGGCCCCCGCCTCTATTCAGGGACAGTTTCTCCACCTTGACATGAATCGCCTCTTTCACGCGTCTTTCAAACCAATGATCTTCTTTATCCAAGATTTGGACATTGCTATCTTCAAAGGAATGTACCGTGTCTTTTAGGTGTAGAAAGACAGGTGTAAAAAGAGTCTTTCCCTGTAGAGTTCCCCCTCCTATGCTGAGCCATTCGCTTGGTGGGCAGTTGTTTTGTCTCCCCAATGTACAGATCTGTGCACTCCTCACTTCACTGGACTGCGTGTACCACATTGCTTTGTTTTTCTTTAGGAGTTGGATCCTTAGGGTGTACCAGTTTCTGTCTCAGTGTATTGCTAGGTTTGAAAAACACAGGAACGTGGTGTTTGTTGAAAATCCTCCTGAGTTTCTGTGACACTCCAGCTACATAGCTATATTTTGCCTACTATGTGTCTCTGGACGGTTATTTCTTTTGGTGTTCCTGTTGGGCTTGGTTGCTGCTGTTACCAGTCTGGGTAGCCACATGCTTTCAAAACTTGTCTGAGATGTTTATGCTCCTTGTCCTTGGACTCTGTATCAGTTGCCACATATTCCTCCCTGTGGTGCAGAGTTCTAATGACACCCAGTTTGTGTTCCAGTGGATGGTGGGAATCGAACAACAGATATTGATCCGTTTAAGTGGGTTTCCTGCATAACTCAGTTTTCAAATTATCCCCCTCTTGGATGCATATCAAACAGTCCAAAAAGACAAGTTTGTTCTTGTGGACATCTTCCCTTGTGAACTTGATGTTATTGTCCTCTGAGTTAATGTGTTCTGTAAAGACCGCCACTTCTTTGGATCTGATTTTAACCCAAGTGTCATCCACATATCTGAACCAGTATAGTTCCCTGGAATGTTAGTAAAGCCCACTTCCACCATGTACAAGTTAGCAACAATGAGAGAGACTGGAGAACCCATTGCACAGCCATGTTTCTGTCTATAAATTCTATTGCACTCTCCGGCGCTAAAATCCCTCCCCCCTGTAGGGCTATTGCCCCTAACTTGTTAATTACCCCAAAGTCCAGGTCCCCTCCAGGCAGGATCACGGGCGCCATCTTGACCCGGCGGCACATGAGCAGTAGGACACATCTGCAGGTTGCTACTTTGAACTGAGTTTTCAAGTTTGTCAACTCAAATTCAAGTTTTTAAGCCAATAAACTAAAAAATTCTAAGTGTTTGCATTGTTAAGCCAATAAACTTTTTTTTTCATGATTGTATTTACTTTAGTCAAAAAATTGTAAATATTTGCATTTTTAAGCTTATAAACTGAAACAATTTCAGTTTTTTTCCCGATTGTATTCACTTCAGCTTTTAAAATTTACATTTTTTCAGAAATAAGTAAACATTCAAGCTTTTTTAATCGAAGTAGAAAAATGCTCACAAACTTCACAAATTAAATTTTTTATAAATACGCCCATAAATCACAGTTTAGCCCTCCATCACGATATAGCCCTAGATATATCAAGTATACTGGCAGTTGAAGACCAGCAACATTTGGACAGACTAACACTGCTACCCTTTAACTAAAACCCAGAGAAAGAAGTTTCTGTTTAGAAAATAAGTACTTTCCTGTCTATTAGTGGCTTATTAAATGAAAGCAAATGCCTAATTAGAAATAATACATTGAAGTCCTTTAAGTTAACTATATGTGTAACTTATTTAGGATCATACTATGTTCATTTTCAGCTAGATTAGTCAAGCAACCCTTGAATATTTTATAGCATTGCTGGATGTCTATTTAATTATGTAAGCACACTATTCCCCATCCTTTGGGAAACCTAATTATTTTTATCATTATATAGCAATTTACTTTTAGTCTCTGGGCAATTACAAACTTAATTTTTAGCACGTCAAAGCTTTTTGTCTCCAATTAATCCTACAAAATTAAGTTAAGGTGGATACAATATTGAACAAATTTGTAGCTCTCTTTTAGAAGGCTCTCTTTTACTGGTTTGAATAAAGCTCAAACTCATTAGTGTACTAATATATACTTTTTGCACTAAAATATAATATGATAATATAAAAATGAGGGTTTTTGTTAATGGATTTTGATGTTTATATAAATGGCCTGCAGGTGTCACTGTGCATACACAGAACTTTCTGTACAGCTTTAAAGTGAAAGTATGAGTTACTGCTGTTATGTAATCGCTGCATGAAACTGCTAATAAAGCATTGTTATAATCTACTCATCCTCGGCTACCAAAACACAACAAAACACAAGGATACTTTTTCTACCTCTGCAGCAACCTGCACCTTTTCTACCAAACCCTGGTGAGCCTACCATACCTTTTGCTACTTGGATCCATATGTTTGATAATTATATTATTGCTGCTGACCAAGGGGAGATTTCTGCTGCTAGAAAGCGTACTTTACTTATTCACTGCCTGAGTGCAGAGGGACAGCGTATATTCTATTCATTATCATAGTAAGAGTTACTGCTGTTATGTAATTGCTGCCTGAACCTGCTAATAAAGCACTGTTATACTCTCCTCATCCTCGGCTACCAAAACTGAACACAACTTAACTTGTGGCATTGACATTTCCATTGTGAGCACTTTGATCTAAATGGCAAATTACTGTTTCAATAACTGTTTCATATAACTATGAAGATTTCATTCATCCAGGTCATGGTATATCATAGGCCTATGATTAAGGACTGGTTCAGACTTGAGATGGGTGGTTTTGCCCACCTCTGGATCAACTAGCAGTTAAGCAGTTTCAAAAAGGTTAAAAGGTTGAACTTGATGGGCGTGTGTCTTTTTTTCAACCAAACTTACTATGTACAGTGGCAAGTGCAGCTCCCCTATCAGGACACTATAGGAGTGTCAGTTAGGGTTGAGCTAAACAACGTATGGCAGCTAGGGATGTAGCGAGCGTCGGAAAAAAAGTTCGCGAACATATTCGCGAACTTGCGCAAA
>CM044434.1:45996933-46008354 GCA_024363595.1 Xenopus borealis | reverse complement strand
GCCACTTGGATTTGTGTGTTAAATGCATCGTGACTCAGGGTTAATTGAAGAAACTGTGTTCTCTAAAGTTATATTAACTCATTTAATGCATTTGACCTTTTCATAGCATACCAAAGCACCATTGTTTTCAATGGTGAACTTGGATGAGATGCTGTGACACAATATTCGGTGTTAAGTGGGAAAAATGGGATAGATGAGTTAAGTTATTCTGTGTCAAACACACGATCTATGCCATTTGCTCAATATATTTATTAGTGTTAATGCCTTAATAGCTATAGTCCCTGCATGATTTCTTATTTATGTGAAGTACTGCACACTCTCTGCATTTTTTAGTAGTTAGTAGGAAAATACAACAAAAAATTTTTTTTATACAAAAATTTTTGACAACTGGAATTTCCCTAGATCAAACTCACCACGCAGTTCATAAACTTTCAAAATTGGTTGAATTAGCACATTTACACATGTGAGCAATAAAACCAGGGGAAGCCTTCTTTTGCAATAAATTGATTGATTGCAAGAAATTCAAAGCAAAATTGGAGTGTTTAATTGTTATTTTAAATACATTTGTATATTTGTGTGTGTATGTTCATGCAAATATAAAAACTTTAGTGGACAAATTATGTGCAGAAGTATTGGGAATTGTATTTGTAAGAATATGGGAACCAAGTGTATCTTTGATTTTGCTTAACAAGTTCCTATAAGTTCATTGCCAGTGGGTCTGCTGGATGAGTTCCTTCCATGCCATAAAAAAAAGCAGAGACTCTGCTTTTGTAGAACAGCCAGTGATGATAAAGGAACTGGAATAGGGGAGGTCTGGTATCCTGTTCTACTCCAAATGTTATATTTTTGCTCTGTTAATGTGTTGCACTGTTTGATTTTTCTTACCTGTTTTTCAGTGACAATTGGTACTGGTTAGTACTCTGGAGAGTAAAGTAAGTACATGGTACTATAGTATTTTGTGGACTATGTACTTATACGGTACTATGAAATTGTGTGGGTAATATGTTGGTTGTTGCACTGCATTATCAGGAAAAATATTGATTTTCCCAGTTATATTTCCTGTGTTATGAACTGCATGTGATGTTGCCTGTACCACTTTGCTTTGTGCAAACCATGTGGAGGTTCAATAAACACTTTCTGTTTTGTTGTTTGCAAGAACCTCTGGCCCACTCTTTTATTTTTCTGTATAGCAGAAGAGAGGGGTAGTTTCACAACACCATCAGCTTCCTCTTCCACTTTGCAAAGGCCCACTCTGGGTGAAAGTGCAATTGTGACTGATGTTTTTACTATATGAATCTGTTGTTGATGCTATTTGATATATTTAATGGGAAGAACTATTCTGTGCAATGTGATTAAAATTAAACTCTATTAGGCTATATGGTTCTTTTTATCCCTAAACAATAGTATCCTAAACTTTTCATCCTGAAGTTTATTTGAATTATCTAATTATTTAATTATTCTTATGGGTTTTTTTTTGTCTATAAATGACATTTTTAGGCTGACAACATTAAATTAAACAAAATGTGAAACTTAAACCTCATTCAAGTTCTAACCTTAAGCTAAACATAATTAACATGTTACTGTCTAATTTAACCTCTTACCTAAAAAATATACTTATTTATAAGCTACAGTACTTCTGTATTTACACTATTGTAAAGTCTATGTCTATCTATACTCTCTATGCTCCCTTTATCCTAGTAACGGAACTATGTAGGGGCGGGCCCTGGTGTGGGCCGTGCAGCAGGGCCCCCCAACCCCCCTAAATGCCGTTTTTTTTTACGGCTGCAGCCAGAATCAGTGGTACGTGATCTGCTCTGGGGGCCCTGCAGGGTTGCAGACCCCGGTCCAATTGCTCCCCCGGTAATTACGCCACTGCTTCATCCATCTTAAAGCATTAAAAGACCACTGTGGTACTGTAATGGACGCTCTGGTCAACTAGGCATTTGCAATCAATGGTGATTCTTGTCGATCTGTTGGTAGAGATGCAACTTAGTTTTACTCCTGCCAACTGAGATCTAAAAATGGAAAGCTGGTGGAGAGATTACTATTTCAAAAGCCAAAATATAGATACAAATTGATAATTTCTTTGATTCCTCTGCTAGCAGGAAATTAAATGCTAATTTGTCAGTTAAATTCTCTATTAATTAGCAAGCTACTTTTGTGGGCACTATTTTAGTTTCTCATAATAATCTTTGGCAGTAGATCTTGTAATTCTGCATAGAGATAGTGTAAGGATCAGAGGCTGAACTTAAAATAATCAGATGGGAACCTTTATGGTGCTGAACCAGGGGTATAACCAAAAATAGCAGTACCGAGTCTTAGAGACATAGTAAAGGAAAATAAGGTTTAATGAGGAAAAAACAGCTGATTGATAAAAATATTAGACATTCAGGGAAATAAAGAATCAGCAGACACAAACAGTGTTGATTAAACAAGTTGTGGTCAGGTCAGGCACCGGCAAACAGAGTCCAGTAATGAGGTAAAGATCACAACCGAGAAATCCAACAAGACAGGTAAGGAGGGAACAGGAGAACTGGAGCAAGACTGAGAATCAGGAACACGGGAGGGTCTGTGAACAGGAATACCAGAACAGGTAACAAGGAACAGGAATCAAGGCACAGAATAAAACGATGAGGGCTAGGATGCAAAATGAACAAGCAAGTAGCTATAGTCAAGGACAGGTTTTAATTAGGGGGATGAAGAACACATGAGACTAATGAGGTGAAAGAAGGGAGCAGACAGAACACAATGAATATGAAAATAGGACTGATCAGAAGCAGCCACGAGAGCCTCCAGTGGCTCAACACCCCAGAGTTTGAAACCCAGTTGATCCTGACAGATAGAATGAATAATAAAGATTTCTGCAAAGAATCTGATCAAGTTTCTCTGTGATGTCCTCTCTCCTCTTCTCTGTGTTGTCAGTAACCATCTCGTACATGATGACACCAAATAACCACCAGTCCACTCCCTTGTTGAAATCCTTCAGTAATACCACCTTCAAGAGGAATAGCAGATTATTTATTTCAACAGAAAGAAATAATTTCACTCATGGTAGTGCCATGAACATTGTATGGAATGCGTCCCATAACTTATACAGTGAGGATAAAACAATACATTGATAAAAAGTAACAAACTATAAAATTCAGGGTATTCTCTTTTAATATATTCTGAGAATGCATAAAATACAATTCCATCAATCATTTCCATTGATTACATCTCTCTGCATTTCCATAGCATTTTTTGAAATACAACATGCTGCATATTTATGTGCCTTTGACATTGGGAATCTTCTTATTCTCTCTATTCAAGTTGTACTCTAAAAGTACTAGGTTTAAAGTATGAATATATTGCTACACAGTTTGTCACCTCACAGATCTTCACATGTCCCTCTTCATCCAGAAGAATGTTGCCTGGTTTGATGTACTACAAGATAGAAGTATAAACAGTTTATGCAGTTATGAGAAAAGGGGGGAAAGGGTTCTGGAAAGGGAGAGTTAAGATGCTGTATAACACAACAAAGCACATTAGGGGGAAAAGATAAAAGGCAGAAGAATACAGATTAAGGGGCAAATTTACTATCATTCCCAGAAATTAACTCGACCAAATTCGCAGTTCGATAAGCATTCGATGGTCTATCATTTTGCTAGCAATACGATTTCTCGTCGAATTCGTACGATCGGATATCGATCGTTTGATTTCATGAAAAAATTGTGAAATTTAATTCGAGCTTCCGATCGTACGAATGGTATTCGAGCAGGACTTAGCCTCAGATGCCTATGGGGAGCTTCCCATAGACTTCTATTACAATTTGGTAGGTTCAATCTGGTGAAGTAGGCAGTTGAATATTTAAAAAATTTTGATTCCTTCGATCATCGAATGATCGAATTATCAAATATCCGCTCATTCGATCTATTCGATATTCGATGATCGAAGAGGCCAAATTTGCATATCCGATTTCACGAAAAATTCGTACGATCGGTATTCGATCAAATTCGATCGAACTTCGATCATTTCACGTGAATTTCGTAAATCGGCAAGGGGCAGATTTACTAAATTCACATGAAGAATTCCAAGTTTATTTGAATATTCGAAAATTCGATGGTCGAATACTTCAGCTTTAAATTTTTATTCGACCACCTACTTCACCAGATTAAAGCTACCGATTTGGGGATCCTTACCTGAGATCGAATATAAAAAATTTGATCGATCGATTCAAATCGATTTTCTATATACGATCGTTCGATCGTTCGAATTGCGGTAAAAGCCTTCGAATTCGAAGGATTTTACTTCCGAACTATTCCCCACTATTCCCTTGGTCGAATTTTGAATTTGTTTTGCATTCGAAATTCGACCAATAGTAAATCTGCCCCTAAATTATGTTAAAGTATCACATTAGAGTAAAGTAGCTAAATAGTGAAAGAAACAGAAATAAATGGAGCAAATGTAAGGAAATTGTACCTCTTATAGACTCATGTTTACAGATCATAATTTCTAATTTCACAAAATAACAGATCTTAATTTATACAGTTGAATCACTAAATTCAAACTAAAAGAAATTCAAAGAAAAATTGAGATGTTTCATAGCGAGTGTAAATATCTGGTGGACCGTTTATTTTCTGTGGTGTTTCAGTATAACATGATTTAGTCCTATCTATTGTTTATTACAAACAGTAACAGCCATATCCTCTTCTTTCTATGAGAAACTTTTATATTTTTGACTTAGGGGCAGATTTACTATTGGTCGAATTTCAAATTGAAATAAATTCTAAATTCGACCATGGGAATAGTTAGGGAATTAAAATCCTTCGAATTCAAAGGATTTTACCGCAATTCGATCGCTCGAATCGATCAATTTGAGCGATTTTGACCATTCAATCAAATTTTTAAAATTCGATCAAAATTCGGCAAAGACACTTTAGTAGGTTGAAACTGGCGAACTAGGCAGTCAAGTGAAAATTTAAAGGGGAAGTAATTCAATAGTCGAATAGTTGAATATTCCAATATATTTTTATTCGAATTATTCGAATCATTCGATTTGATCGAATTTACAGAATTCTCTGGTCGAGGTCACCAAATTTACATATTCAAAATTCAAATTTGAATCTTTTTGTAAATTCGATCGAATTTCAAATCATTCATGTGAATACATGTGAATTTAGTAAATCTGCCCCTTAATGTGGTTTGGATACAGCAAAGCCACATGATGCCATTTTGGTTTATTTTGAGAAATGTGCAATTTATAGTGTTATTATGGTTTCTGAATGATAAGAAGGATAGTCTTTTAATACACTCAGGTAAATTTTGTAATTAAAGTTAATTAACCTGAGCAATATTATTAAATATAATTTCCATTCACTTTTGTAGTATTTCCATATTTTACTAAATACTACCTTAAAAGCTAAGCATTTTTCAAGGGAACAAAGATTAGAATTGGGGAGAAGGCAGTTCAATTAACGTGGCTTCCGTCCAACAGCCATGTAGTCTTCAATTTTTTTTTTCAATTTTTCAAGGGTAATTACTCCGCTAGTAATTGCAGAAGGGAATTTGCTTTTCAGGTGCTGCAAATCTATTCTCAAGTATAAACTGTTGGTGCAGAAAGTTCAAATATAATCCTTTCTGTGGCCTGTACTTGGTGCTCTGTAGCATATCTGCAGTACAGAAATTTGCCGGTCCCCCCCCCCAAGTGAAGTGATATTTTGCAGCCCAAAGTTGGTATTCTGACAAAATGCAATGATCTCAGTTGCTGCAGTTATTAGAGACTACTTAAATTGCATATGCTCCAAAATTTGAGAATATGTGATCCATTATATAGAGAGCTTCATCAAAACAGTTTTTATTAATAAAGGTTTGAAAACCTGCATGAGCTTGACAAATAAAAGCACTTATTTATGCTTGCTTCAGAATGTGGGCCTTCATGGTACAGCGCTATGAAATAAGTTGGTGCTATAGAATACATACATGCTATACATGTTAATAATAATAATAATAATAATAAATGGTGGCTTTATTCTTATTGTAATCCCTCTTTTGTGTCAATTGCCATAAGTTTCTTCTAGCCTGGAAAAGAAGCCAGCATCACCTAAGAATAGAAAAAAATAAATGAGAATCATGGGTACAGCATGGAAATTGAGCTTACATAATAACTGGTTGTAGTATAAGAAGACTGAAGGATTTGCTTCTGAATTTCTCAGATTTTGCATTTTTATTGTTGAGAAATAATGGATCATATAGATTAGATACAATGCTTTGAAATCCAAATTAAATTAATATCATCATTTATTGTCAGTATTGTCTCTAGGAAGCCCTTCACTCTTCACTAGTGATGGGCAAATCTATCCCGTTTCGCTTCACTGAAAAATTAGTGAATTTCTAGTGAAATTCGCAAATTGGCGAAAAATTTGTGAAATGAGTTGCATCACATTTTTGACAAGCGTTGCTTTTTTTATGCATATTTTCGCTGGCGTTTCGAGAATTTTTTCGCCAGCGGCAAATCGCTGGAATTTGCACATCACTACTCATCACTTCCTTCACTTAAACAGCCCCAGCTCTATATGGAAGGTATAGTTATTAATATTGAGGTAAAGTGGCCTTGTATCTTTACACTCTGGGGGGGAGATTCATCAACGAGTGAAGTTCCGCCACTAGAGTTCATTTCTATGGGATATTGAAAGGCATATTTATCAATGGGTGAAGTGAAATTTCACCCTTTGATGAATACGCCTTTCAAAATCCCATACAAATGAATGGAGAGCTGTGGAATTTCCCTCTAGTGGAGGAACTTCACTCTTCACTTCACTCTTTGCTGAATCTACCCCTGGGTTTCTTCTGTTCACTTTAACCTTGGGGATACAATAGACCAACAAAACCAAAAATACTTATCTAATGTCTTAAGAATTATAATGCTGCTATACATTAACCCTCACCTCAACATGAACCATTTGTCTACTGTGATACAGAAACCAGCAGTTATATTTCACAGTGGCATAAGTATCACCTGTTTTCATTAAAAACAAAAACATTAAAACAATTGAATTTACCTGTCTCACCTGATGTGTCCTCCTACATAACTCCCTGGTCTACTTGTCTTCATGATGGCATCTACTACTTCTCTTCCTATTCTCTTTTTTTAACTGCCTTCAACATAGATTTTAATTTGATTATTATTTGAAGTAATATTATCATATGTTTTTACTTGTTACCAATGCTGCTGTCGTGTAAAACACTACATGTGGTTTACCGTGTCAGTGTAAATGCTGCTTGCTTCCATTTCAAGTGGTTAATAAGACACACCCTTACCAAATGTTTTCTAAAAGTGGAAAAACTTTTGGTAGCATCGACATTGACATTGAAGAGCTACCCCTCTCTGTTTCTAGACTGTGTATGATGTAAAAATATTGAAATTATTCAAATACAGAAAATGTTAAATATTTTGCCTATATGAGATCTGTCCTGTCCTGTGAGTAGCCTATAAGCAGCAGAGGGATTTCTTTCTTTTTTTTTTGCTCTTCTATGGCATTTACTGTATTTCCACGTCTCTGTGTTGCTCAGGCATCTAAAACAACACAGATAATGACCTCAACATCACTAAATCCCATGAGCTTTCTCATTTTATTCATCCACTCAGCGTTATTTGAGCTAAGAACCAACCTGCTATTGTTTACAATATCCACTTAGTTATTGAGAAGTAATTGATACCTACAGATCATAAGAGGGAGGAAGGACACAGAGATCAAAACTGATGGAAGATTAATAGTAACTAAATACTACAGTCTTAGTATAGAATGTATAGGAGTATTTTGTAAAATTTATAGAAGAATGTTACAATTGCCCACAGGAGAAGGCCTTTAAAGTGATATAATATACTGTGGACTAGGCACTTTGAGCAGGCTGTGGCTACTGGCATATAATAACATCTCCTTACTACTCATTTGCCCCTTCATGAATCCCCATTTGGGGAAAAACCAAGAAAGACCCATTATCTGGAAAATTTTCATGACTCAAGCATTCTGGATAACCAGTCCCATACCTGTATTGTCCTCTTATATATGTACTAAATATGGACTGAAGTTTAAAGTGGACCCGTCACCCAGACACAAAAATCTGCATAATAAAAGCCCTTTTCAAATTAAACATGAAATCCAATTTCAAATTTTTATTAAAGCATTCATAGCTGTTTTAAGCTCATTTAAAAATCTCAGCTGTCAATCAAATATTGTCTGCCACTCCTCTATGCCTTAGGCATAGAGGCGGGGCAGATAATTACTTTCACTTTCCATTCAGCACTTCCTAGATGCCACTGCTCCCCACACATTCCCCCAGTTCTCTTAACCATTTAATTCTGGTGCACAAACAAGATTCTGAGATGATGCAAGGCTGGCTTTAATAACAGTGTCCACAAAATGGCTCCTGTCTGCTTGCTATAATTATGAATTCCCAGATTGAAGAAAACAAGATTCAAATAATTTATATAGTGTAATTAATGTTCATTTTACTTGACTAATGTGATAAAATAGGATTCTGAATATTTTTTTGGGGTGACGGGTCCACTTTAACATTAGTTCCATTCAAAAAGGTTCTCCAAATCAGTATTTGATATATAATCTCCAATATTTTTTCCCCATTACCTAAGGTATTATCTTTACACGGTTCAATGGTTTAAAAATGTTTTTAAAAAATGTGTTAAAAATCAATTAAAAAATTAAGGGGCAGATTTGCTAAGGGACGAATTTTAGAAGTAAAAAAAACTTCAAAATCGACTCTCAAAGTTTTTAAAGTGCTTTTTCGATTGAAAATGGACCTATTTCTAATCACTAGATTCAATCGAACGATTCAACCGATTCTCTGCT
The DNA here is from genome assembly GCA_024363595.1 of Xenopus borealis. Lineage (NCBI taxonomy): Eukaryota > Metazoa > Chordata > Amphibia > Anura > Pipidae > Xenopus > Xenopus borealis. The sequence goes on along the minus strand of CM044434.1, from coordinate 45,999,508 downwards.
AAATCATTTGAATTCTTGGAAATTAGAAAAATTTTCAGGACAGGTTCTATGAGATCCCCCATAGGCTGTAGGTATTTATAAAGGGCAAGTACTTCAAAATTAAATTTTTTTCAATTCAAATTGAATTTTGGGCTATTTGATAGTCGAAGTAGCCCACAATTGCTTTGAAATTCGAATTTTAAAAATTCTAATTTTATCCCAATTTTCACTTCGACCTTTAGCAAATGTGCCCCTTAGTCTCTTGGGGTTTGGATGGTTGTTATGTGATGTATGAGATCCTGCATACAAGGTCCCAAGTTGCATTATACCACATGGTACTATTACTTTCAATAGTTGCCCATTAATATGAGGAAAGCAATTAGCACAATGAGCTTTTGGTACATTTATCAGTACATTTATTATTATTGAGAAAAGACTCAAGGACTCATTCACAATTCCCCATGTAGTGTGCAAAGTGCAAAAAGTCCACAATCTGCCATTTTTTTGCACTTTGCCCACTGCACGGGGGAATTGTGCAGATATTGCGTCTAATATCAATTGCTGCCGTGTTAGGCTATGTTCAATTCAAAAGAAGCAGATGGGTAGGCACATAGGGGGTCCCCTTTCTAGCCCTGTACCTTGTTCTTATGCCCCCCAGGGGTCATGAATGACTCCTTTGGGTCTTTAGAGTCACATATGTCAATGGGAAAATATATGCACTCAAGCAAAGTGGACTGTTTCGAATTTAAGATTAAATACCAAAATAAAAAATATAAATGCTTTAATTTCCACAGTACTGGTGTCACAATTGAGCCAAAGAAAACAATAATACAAACAGTTCTCATTTGGAAAACATAAATGAATTTGAATTAATATTGCTATGTACATTACACTCTTATCTCACAACTGCTCCTCGTATCACTTGTTTCCATGTGATTATGTTCATAATACCTTCTAGATGGCTGATTGACCAAATGAAGATCTAACAAAAACAAAACTGGAAGAACCAAGGACATCTGCTGAAAAAATGTTTACATATTATGAAATTGCAAAAAAATCTTCCTAAAAATATTCCTAAATTATATTTTTTCATGTATGTGTGTACTGTGCAAACTGTTTGTAATTTCACCATTTAAAGTAAAAAATGTGACAGAGTATTCATTAGAAATCTAGTTCAAGGATTTGGCCTCATCCTATAATTTTATAAAGACATAGATCTTACAGCAAGGCCTGAATCAGGCTTTTCCTGTGATAAAGAATGTAAAATGTCAGTAAATTATGAAATGACAAACCATGTAGAGCTGTTTCCTGTCTATATTCTATGTAATTAGTATTGATTTCTTTCAAGCTTAGTAACAGAAAAACGCAAGAAATATGATCAGACACAAAAAAATAAAGGATAATAATATCCCACAGAATAAGTTTCCTTTCTGTTCAAATTACCAAGATGCTACATGTATACATACATCTGCTTCAGGGAAATTTGTAATCACCAGTTTTATTGATGTTTTACAAGATGTATTCTTACAAGTGAAAGTTTAGTGTTTAACAACTTGGTTATTACACAATCCACAGTGTTTAACTAAATAAAAATCCTGGCACTTGTATACATTTATTAGGTTATATATATATTAGGTTACCCAATCCTTTGCCACCAAGTGCTAGATTGTTTTATTTTAATTTATTGCACATTATAAAGCTGTTGTTCAAGTACAGATACATATATATAGTATACACACATTATATATCGTCCAAAATCGTCCAAAATCTTGCCATTGGCAGATGAAGTGATGACAGGCACTTCCTTATGCACTGGTATATTTATGGTCGCCTATGGGGAATGGGTAGGGTTGCCACCCGGTATTTCAACGGCCTAGCTGGTAAAATGCCAGGCAAAATTAGGGCCAGTATTACAATTTTACATTGCAAGTAAATTTATAATCCCTAGTGGTTTCGACCCACTCCCCCATTAACCACTAATAGCTCTGTAACCCTGCCTACTCTTCCAACACAGTATAACTCAATATCAGCCTAATATGTCAGACTCATCTACATTAGATCTCCACCCTTGTTGCAGCATAGTTCTGCCTCTCCAGACTCCCTGCCCTAATGGCATTGTCCAATGCCTTTTCTAAGCCAGCTGGAATTCTTGTATGGGGAAATACTCTGCTTTATATACAGTGGGACCTCAATTTTACATCCCCCTTTAATTTTTCCGTGATTTTACATTGTTGTTTTGTGATCCCACCTATATATTCATTTCCCTGATTTTACATTTTCCTGGATTTTACACCATTTTTTTCTGATCCAGTGAAAAAAATGGGGGTTCTACTGTAATATATATATATATATTTTATATATTTTATTATTATAGCTGTTGATAAAGGCAGTTGATAAAGGGACATAATCCAACCAATAGCTGTACATGGTGAAAGGGGATATGTAATATAAAACCCATCAATAAAAACCATGGTAAAAATGAAGGCATTGAATTTTTATTTTATTTAAAGGAAAACTATACCCTCTTAACAATGTAGGTCTCTATAAAAAGATATTGCATAAAAAATGTATTTTCATAATAATATACTTATTCAGT
>CM044434.1:45944902-45993236 GCA_024363595.1 Xenopus borealis | reverse complement strand
TCGTGTCGTTTTTGATGCGCAAATTAATTATTGGTTGCTATGCGTTACTGCCCAAGTGCAAATTTTCCCAATGTTAAACCAATGACTGAAGTTGACTAGTTGTCAAGACATACCACTGTATGCTCAGTGCTAGAGCTGGGTAGTGCTTCATTGTGCAACTCTTTGTAATAGCCCATTACGCTAAAACACATTGGAGAAAATATGGATGTTAAATATTAAATATAAAGTTAATTAAAAAGGGAAAGGGAATCATTTATATAGTGATTTTCTCTCATGGAACTCAAATCGCTTTACAGCAAGCAAGGCAGCCATTATAGATATACAAAAGTATGCTGGGCCACCAGGAGATTAAAGTAGAACTAACCCCCCTACAACTTTGCTATGCTGCAGAGCTCAGGCGCACTATGTAAGGACACTTCTGTATCTTCCGAATCCTCTTTTTTTCTTTTCTGCGATTTTTGGAGCTTTATGACTTTAGGACTTTTTTATTGAAAATTTTTAAACAAACAATAATGCATACATTAGCTAGTAAATGTCATTTGCTTGTGTAAGATGCATTCAAACTAATGTTCTGTCCATCTCTGCATATTTATGCAAGAAATGCATATTCTATTATTTAACACAACTTGGTTCATGAAAGTGCTCAGCACTCTAAGCAAGAGCTTAGTATGAGAGCATCTTCAGTATGAGGACTGAATCATTCAGTTGCTGACACAGATGTTTCATGTGATCTTTTGTTGATCATCATAATCAATATCTGTATTAAGTACTGGCATGGTTACAACTAATGGTGTATGAGTCAGGTTGCTTCCCCAAAATGGAAATCCTGATTCACTTTACCATGATTGTCGATTCTGTTTCCAGCCCGTTATAATATGTGCAAATGTATTATTCAGCCAAAAATATTGTCCCAACTATAAATGAAGCTCTTTGTGAACTGTAGTGATGTCACTGCTGTAAGGGTAATGTTGATAATGGAATAGACCTACTGTATATTCACAACTGTGTATGCCAGGATCATAGAAGCATATTGTAGCTTTCAGGACATAAGAAATACTAGTTTACAATGCAGTCAGCAATTTACAAGATCAAATAAGATTTGCTGTAGATAAAGAAAAAATATGTTTCAGTTGTTGATGGGATTCTTGGAAATGTACATATGATTCTTGGCTCCCTGTTAAAGGGGCATTTTACCTTTAAAGTAATCTTTAAATTAACTTTTGGTATGATGTAGAGTTATATTCTGAGACAATTTGCAATTGGTTTTCATTTTTGTATTATTTGAGTAATTTTGCTTATTATTCAGCAGCTCTCCAGTTTGCAGTTTCAGCAATTTACCCTAGCAACCATGCATTGATTTGAATAAGAGACTGGATTTTTTTTTGTAGATGGGGTCAGTGACCCCCATTTCAAAGCTGGAAAGAGTCAGAAGAAGAAGGCAAATAAATCAAAAACTATAAAATAAAAATAATGAAGACCAATTGACAAGTTGCTTAAAACCAGCCATTTTATAACATATTAAAGTTAACATAAAGGTGAACCATCCCTTTAAGGTCAGAAATCAGACACTAATGAACTGAAAATCTTAGTGAATTTGTTATTTCTCTGCTGCAAAAGGCAGTATATCTGGCTTGAGGCTTCCCAGATAAGTTTGTGGTGGCTTGGGGTCCTTGGCTGAACCTGACACACACTTCTGCTTCCTGATCAAGGCAAATGCAAATTTGTATATATATATATAAACAAACACACAAAGACAAAAGTGAGCTTTTATTTTTGTTTAATTGCTGTTAAACTGAAAATGCAAAATAAAAACTTAAAAAAAAAATATGAATTTTAAAAGAACAGTAACAGTAGATTTTTATAATATGTTTATCAACCACCTAATATTAAATTATTTCTTGCTAACAAATGTCCTATTTTAATGTTCTGAGGAGAGCCCAGTTTATCTTCAGTTCTAAGAACTAAATCCTCAGAATTCTACACAGGTTACCTGCTCTATTGAATGGATGCTCACATGGCGGCTACATTATACCACTGCAAGATAAAGAGTACATTATATTTAAATGCATACAAAAACTAAAATTTTCTCCATATTTTCGATCCTTAACATATTGCCTCTGGTTTAAATGATGTCCAGTTCAATTTTGCATGCATAAGCAATCCTTTTTTTGCTTCTATTTTTTCTCTCTCTGCTTCTTACAATCATTGTTGGATTAATCCAAGTATTTATTTCAGTGAGCCTTCACAATTTGTTTTTGTAATACAAAAAAAGTGTACCCTTGTCAATGAAACCAATTTTTTTGCAAGCAGAAACCTGCACCGGCTGGGTTTAATCCAGCGAACACCACAGAGTTATCCTCTTTCTGCTTCTTTGCTCTTCAATTTTCCTGGGGCAGATGCATGTACAGTAGAATGAAATAGCCGGCTTTTTCATTAAAGTTCAGCTTTTCAGTCTACTGCGCATGTGTGGCCACTAACTGAAGGAAGAGACAGATGATTTTCTGGTGACAGCAGCACTAGCTCAGAGTGTCAGGTAAATCAACTAACTTTTGGCACCCCAAGTATGAAATGACTTTCCTTCTCCTTTATGTGTACAGCACAAATCATCCATTTAGCAGAATCATAAGTTAAGTGATGAATCCACATATCTTTTGCACTTTTAATGATGATAGATCATTTGAAAAACTAAATTTTTTTGCATATTTTCAACAATTTTCAAATTTGCCAAATCCTTTTAGGTATTTCAAATTTGCTATTTACTCTTTCATACCTTTTTTTTTTTCCTTTTCAGAAATAGTTTATTATGATTGATGCATCAGTCTTCAATGTAAAGAAGGACCATTATTTACAGGACCTTGTGAAAGTCAGCACATCTTAAAAATTACATTATGTAAGACTGTAAAACCTCTGAATATTTTTGAATCAAAGCTATCAAAGTCAACTCAATTTTTTAGACTAAGACAAGGCAACAGATTTTACTTGGGCTGTTTTTGTGGCAATATTAGGTTGTGCAGTCTCTTTGAGATCTACCAGCTAGGATGCAAATTCTGCTTGTGTTTATTCCCAGTGAGAAACAGAGGAATGTGTTAGTTAATGATTGAGGCCAAATATATTGCCCAGATAAACTGGAAAATCTAGGTGGGGCTGTTAAATATATAGAGCAGGCAGGGGGAGTCTCAAAAAAATGTGCAGTGTAAATGGAAGAGCAAGAGCTAAAAGATTCCTCAAACAACCATTTAGTCTGTGCAGTACAGCACAGGGATAGAGGTGATAGAGGTGTTCCACCTGCAAACTTTCTGTCAGTGCTATCCTTGGCAGTCTGTCTAAATCCATTGTATTGCTCTGTGCTCTCTCACAAAGTGTACTAGCAATAATGCAACAAACAGAACACATAGGAGAGCACAGCTGTCTGAATATGTTTTTTGGCAGCAGCTGGTTTGGTTGCTGTGATATCGCAAATGCATTAAATATTTATATATATATAATGTTTCCCATAGAGTGAACTGGCATCTAGTGGACAAACATCAGTGCCTTCTAGGCTATATTTATCAATTACATTTGATCAATGAACCTTTTCAACGGCGATACCAGGGTATTTCTCAATTAGAGGAAAAGGTTTTAGGGCTCTAGTTTCTCTAGTGGGTGTCTCAGTCCGAAACCAGCTAGAAATATAACGATCTCGTTCAGGAATCTTGTGTGGTGAATAGTACCTTTTAGGGGCCCTGGGCTTTCTGCTGCAGAGACCAAAAAGGTGGTGCAATACAAGTCTGAAAACAAGGTACCAGTAGGATGAAGAGAAGTAGTAGTCGAGGAGGAGTCAGGCCTAGAGTTCAAGGAAGGAGGCAAGAATCAAAGTCAATAAATCAGGCAGGAGTAAAAAACCAGGAATACAATCAGACAATACGCTTAGGCAAGAACAGTATAACTGGAACCAGCTTGGGCATTTCAAAATGGAGGACTGGAGCCTTAAAGGCATTTTGGCTCCAAAATTCAAAACCGGTGCCCCCTGGCGATGTCATGACGCCTGGCGTGAAGACGCTGGCGTTTCAGGGTGGGAACCCAGAAGTGCCGCCTTCGCAGGGCAAATCAGGGAGAGACGTGCCAGGAGGTAAGAGATCGCCAGAGCCTCCCGGCACTTCTTAGGGCTCTTCCAGACGAAGAGATTGCAGGGAGATTTGTAGCCTGCGACAAATCGCCGCGTGTTTGAAGCAACAAATCTCCCTGCATCTCTTCCCCCAATCTTGCGCCCGCTTAAGTTAAATTCGCGTGTGCCTATTCACACGCGGCGCGGCGCTTTAGCAAATCGCTCGCCAATGCATTTTCGCGCGATTTTCAAAAGCGGCGCTCCGCGTGTGAATAGGAGCACGCGACTTTGACTTTACCGGGCGCAAGTCTGGGGGAAGAGATGCAGGGAGATTTGTTGCTTCAAACACGCGGCGATTTGTCGCAGGCTACAAATCTCCCTGCAATCTCTTCGTGTGGAAGAGCCCTTACAGTCTGCCAGTGGGAAACTTTGTGTTTCTGCTTTTGTTTGTTTTTGTGAGTTCACATTGGAACACTTTCATCTTGACCTCTATTACTCCAGCAGGTATCAACATTTAGCTAAAGTTCCTATGGTCTTTACAGAGATAACAAAGGCAAATGAGTAATCTTTTTAAGTGATATTGCTCAAGGACAGGAAGGTTCTACTGCAAACAGTTGGGTGTACTGTATATTGAGCAAGAGTTATAAATAGCCCTACAGGAGACAAATGTAACAGGATATTGCAAAAAAAAACACAAATACAAATAAAGATAGCCAGGAAAATAATACTGACAATTATTATTAGTATTATTAGTAATAACACAAATGTATAAAGCAGCAGCATTGTACACTAAGGGGCAGATTTACTAAGGGTCGAAGTAAATTTTCTAATTAAATGCAAATTTTTAAAATTCTAAGTTTAAAGTAATTTTGGGCTACTTCGACTTTCGAATAGCCCAAAATTCGATTTGAAGTGAAAAAATGTGAAAATTTGAATATCGAAGTACTGTCTTTTTAAAGAATTTCTAATTCAACACTTTGCCACCTTAAAGCTGCCGAATTGCCATTTTAGCGTATGGGGGACCTCCTAGAACCTTTACCAGGATTTTTTTTAAGTCCTGGAAAATCGAAGTATTTTTTTGAAAATCAGTCAAATTGTTCAAATCGAACAGTGCATTTGAACGATTTTTATTCAATCGAAAACGGACCTATTCGGTCCATTTTTGATCAAATTTGGCCTTTAAAAATGAGATGGTCGAATTTCAAAGTTTTTTAACTTCCAAATTCGACCCTTAGTAAATCTGCCCCTAAACGGTTGATTTCATGCATTTGACTCCATGTTTTTCTTTAACAAAATGTGTAGTTCCACAACACACTAAGGGGCAGATTTTTCAAGGGGCAGATTTATCAAGGGTCAAATTTCGAGGGTTAAAAACCCTTGAATTCGACCCTCGAAATTTTCCCAAAGTATAAGGATTTTACCTCTATTCAATATATATGGAATGATCGAATGGCAATCATCCGATTTCATGAAAAAAATCGTACGAATCATACAGTTTGTACAATTTTTTTGACAAATCGGATGATTTCTATTCAATCAAAAAAACTTCAGAAAAAGCTTATGGGAGCTTCCCATAGACAAATATAGCAACTCGGTAGGTTTAATCTGGCGAACTAGGCAATCAAAGGATTTCTTAAAGGGCAAGTACTTTAACCATCGAATGGTCGAGAGATTTTCTTATTTGAATTCTTCGATTCATTCGAATCATTTGATTCGATCGAATTAAGCCAGTTCGATGGTCGAGGTAGGCTAAAATATAATTCGACAATTCGAATTTTTTGCATTCAAATCCTTCACCCGAGCTTAGTAAATCTGCCCCTAAATCTCCACAGTTGTCATGGCTTGATGAATGAACCTCACTGCCTTTAGAGGGAAATTGGCAGCTCATTTAGATTATCAGCTTTGATTTTAATTTCCATACCATCATTTGCCATAAGTAAGTGTTTATATACTCAACTGCTAATTCTGCTCAACACTTCACCTCTAATAAAAGTGAAAACAAAGTTACACTTTATATTGGCAAGAAATAGAATAGAAAATGACTGACCTTTCTGTCTAAAAAACATACAATGTACACAATTATCCATCCATCCATCCATCCATCCATGACCAGTGCAAAATTGACTCTCCATTAATCTTTATGGGAAAATCACTGTCAGTGTTGTGAATGAGACAATAATTGTCAGAATATCATTCACTCTCTAATTCTACATGCAAATCACTGTACTTCTGTATTGGAAAATATTGTAGCATTTTGTAGTTATGCCAATGAACGTAAAAAAGTATTAAAAAAAAAAACCTACAATATAAGGCATGTAGAAAGCAAAAGGCTGCTTTATGGAGCCTTATGGGGATGTAGAGATATTCTCTCGCTCAGCATGGTAAAAATATGCAAACAATGTGACATGGTATTGCAATTTAAAAAAATATTTTACTAAACTGGTATTGTGAAAATGTTTACAACATTTTAATTTTAATTTTAATGTTTAGAACATTTTAATATGTACTGACAAGACTACTCTGCTGTATAGCTTCATGCTACTTCTATATACAAGTTTTGGATGTTCTATCCAGAATACTTAGGACCTAGAGCTTTCTGCATAACAGATCTTTCCATAATTTGGATCTTACCTTAAAGGGCAAGGCAACCCTAAATTAAAATGTTGCTTGATAAAATAAAACATAATTCAAAGCAGCATTTGCTTTGGTTGTTACTTTTTATGTTGCAAAAGTTTTGTTTCCCCTGAAAAGACATGTCTTTTAATCAGCTGCCTTTTTTACATTGTATCATAGTCTGATCCACCATCTGATCCACCAGGGTAGAGAATAGAAATGGACAAACACTGATTTATGCTTTCAAAGTTGGCCACAGGGGGCTGTCATCTTGTAACTTTGTTAAACATCTTTGCAAGACAAAGACTTGCAGATGCTCAGTGTGGTCTGGGCTGCTTAGGGATTGTCATAAATGATCAATACAGCACAGTCAAAAAATTGAAAGGAACAGGAGAAATCCCGGGCTTTCACTGTGCTATCCCTGTTGCGAACCGGTTAGTCTTGGCACGGCAGAAACCATCTGATTACACCCTCCAGATACACTGCGCAGGGGTCTTACAAAGAACAACACAGTACGCTCGTGTGTTGCAAAGCAAGTTCCGATTTATTAGGGTTACAGCAGTTGCTTATATAGCCAATATGACGTGTTACATAAGACACGCCCTATACCAAGGAAAAGTGAGAAATATTATTGTGTGTTATTATTGTGTGTGTCAGCAAAAGGAACATTCTAGAAGCTAAAAGGATGTGCCGTGCTGGGATGCGCGATAACAAGTGTATCAGCCCAAAGACCTTGCGATAACAAGTGTATCAGTCCAAAGACTTAGGGCTTTGTTTAAGCTAGTTGGGGTGTACGTGACAAAGAACATGTTTTGCATAAAGAAGTTTGAGCAAGGACAGAAGTTAACCCTGTATTGTATCCTTTCAATAATATCTGCCAGAAGCCGGTACTGCAAGAAATGTAGACTATCACTGACACATTATCACTTGACTCATAACTGCTAATTGGCTCGTGTGTTCTGCTTACATCACACAGTAATAAAAAAAACTAAATAAAAGTCAATTTTAAAAGATAATTTAGTCTTCTATTCTACTGGTATTTTATGTCAAACTTACATATGTCTGCTTTCACCAGCTTAAAATGATGTGCCCATAATGTTCACAAGGTCCCCATCATTGTGTGCCGGGTTTCTCAGGCTCTGTTTGTTTTCCCAGGGCTGTAAAGATGTAAACTCCTAACTCATTTATTTTTTTCTTCACATGTACATTTTTCTGTAAAACAAATAATATTTAGTGTAAGCATTCTACCGTTGAGCTGTTTCACTGAAATTTCCCATAGGCCCAGTAAATAAAGCTATATCATATTTCTTTTGTTTCTGTAAGTCCCTTAGAGAATAAAGCAATGCCCTTTCATCATTTCCAATAGTAGTAGAATCACAAATATAATTTTAAAAGTTGCATGGATGTTTACTTCCTTGGCATACAGGCTTTAAACAGACAAATTGTTTGTTTTCACACTATTCCAAATTATGGAAAACTTTTATCCAGAAAACCCCAGGTCCCAAGCATTTCAATTAATTGAAGAGATATGCTATTGGTTTTTTAATCCACCCACAGCCATGTGGTATTAGTTTAAGTAACAGAGCTGTCTCTCAGCAATTTTGTAATGCTTGGCTGGCAAAGGGAAAATATGTCTATACATGGCTGATAAAAACTGTTGACTGTGTATACAGCCTTCCAGATAGTCTATATATGACTTTAGTCTGATCCGATGATTCTCTGGGCAAAAAAAATCACCATTATTTGGGCCAGCATGTGTATAGGGTTGTCGCCCAGCCATGCCAATAAAATACCATCTAAGGCCTGGGCCTGTATAGCCTTGATTGTCAAAGTGGCTACATGGAGCCTGTTAGAGAACATAAAATGGAGCAGCAGTTGTAAAGATTTATATAATAAATAATACTTGAAAGATGCTGCTCTTCATAAATAAACATTTGGTGAACAATAAAGTAGAGAACAACAAATGTGAGATTGGCAAATGCATTGCGGAAACACATAAAAAGAAACTGGCTGATGGAAAAGTGGGGGAAGTAGGTGTGTTTTACTCTTTCGTAATGGGATTCTGGTTTTTGCAACAGCAACTGATTTATTAAAATACAGTGCGTAAAAGAAGCATGGCTCTCTGACTGTACAGCTCAGTGTCCAGTCCTTGTGAAGCTTGCCCTGTGTATGTATTTCTTTTTTTCTGACAAGCTTTATTAACAACAACAATTATCAACACAATAGGATAGAAGAGGAAGATCTAAGACTGAGAGAAATAAAGTAAATAAAATGGTTTGTGGCAGGTTCTTTCTTGCTGGGATGTGGGCTCTTGAGGTCAAGTTCTCTGGTGGGCCTCAGATACCCCAGTTTGACATTGATTCCCTGTAAAGTTTGTAAAGGCACCACAATCCCAGAATTTCCAAGTGTCTTAGTACAGAGTTTGTAAAATACAGAAACACTGATTACCCAATAGTCAGACACCCCCTAACCTGTCTAGATCAACATGATTTCCCAGATTTCCCAACATGTAGGCAATAACTATCAAAAGATAATTTGTTGTTTAAATTGTAGACTTCTGCGTGCTGGAGAAATCTATCATAGGGCCTTCCTATTTTTTAACAGTAGACAAATTCAACCCCAGGTCAAACAAATCATATCTCTATAGTTAAACCCCTGAATCTGACTGGCTGTAGCGCAAACAGTTCCGTTTTCTAAGGTCATGCCCTTGTTTCAGATTCTTGTATTTAGATTTTCAGAAATCTCAAAAAAACACCAAATCCCAAGATACTGAACCCAAACAGTTGAAGCCATACTACGTATGATTAATAAAGTCCATTTTGGTAAACTGCATGCAAACTGTGGCCCAAGTTTTTCTTACACTGTGCATGAATGACGTGTCAACAAAATCATTATCTTGTGATTCATTTGGATCAAAATAGTTGTATGCATGCACTACTAATCCATTATATACATTTCCAAGTTAGAAACAGTATTTCAGCCTTCAACAGGTTGACTGAAACTGAATTTAAACCATGGACAAAATAATTAGATTTTTATTTTAGTTAACACAAAAAGAATCTGTAATATACAAAAGAAAAGCAATACTTTAATATGAGGGGTAACCACTGAAATGGAAAATATGCTAACTATGCTGCTTGTTGCGATAAGTTGCTTGGTATGGCAATAAAAATCAGTCATCTATTGCAAAACATGAAACTACCCTTTCACTCATTGTGCTGGTTACATGCATAGCATTTTAGGATAAGCTTTATTTCTGAATACTATAATAGCAGGCAGAATAAATTAGAAGATCAACACAGCATAAAAGGAATAGTTATTATAATAAAAAAATGATTTTTAAATCATTGTGGATATATTGCCTTGACCTTGCATAGTTTTCTTATCCCATTCACTCTCATAATTGATTGTGCTAAAGGTTTAAGGAAGTCATACACTGGCTGACCTTACATTTATCTCCAAATTGTATATAGTGTGATTTAGCCACACAAATGGCTTGTTTTATTAGTTCTTCTTTGCTATTTGTCCTTGGAGGAGAAGGAAATAAGTGGCATGTTTAATATATATATATATATACATATATATATGGAATATATAATATATAAGGAACAGCTCAGTGTAAAAATAAAAACTGGGTAAATAGATAGACTGTGCAAAATAAAAAATGTTTCTAAAATAGTTAGTTAGCCAAAAATGTAATGTATAAAGGCTGGAATGAATGGATGTCTGACAGAACAGAACAAAACAAAGCAGATGCTCTGAACAAGCAAAGGGGCATGTGAGTTACCTAGGTTTTGAAAAGAAGGCAACAGTACAGGAGTAGACGCAAAGCTTAGTCAGACTTACTGGGGTCGGTACAGGCGGAGTTCAGGCAAGGTCAGACAGGCCGGGTTGGTACAGGCAGTGTTCAAGAATAGTAAGGCAGGCAAGGGTCAATATCAGCAGAGTTTAGAATAGTCAGGCAGGCAAGGGTCAGAATTGGCAGGGATCAAAACCAGAATACAAACACACAGAAATCGCACCCAGGATACTAGCAAATAGACCTAACAATGGGCAATGAGTTCTAGCCCGAAGCCCCTTTCAATAAATTTTAATTTCACGCCATGCACTACAACGTCCCACACCGTCAGCACAAACTCATTGGAAAGCGGCCACAAGCACCATAGAGAGCCCAGCAATTGAAGACAGAGGACTATGGCTGCAGGTGTCCCTGCAACTCACGTTTCCGCTAGGCCGCCAGGGTAAGCCCTTACAGTCAGGGCCGGACCAGGAGGAAAAAGCAGCCTGGCAAAAGTATCAAAGCAGCCCAAGTATTCACACACATGCAAAGCATGATATATATATATATATCCTACACCAAAGTTAATTAGGACTAGTGTTTATTAATAGATATTTTAAGAGTCCATTACCATATAATCCCCAGCAATATTATACACCCTTTGTGCTGGAACTGGTCCATGCAACAAATATCTCACCCTAGTATTCTATCAGATGGATTAGTGACCTTATACTTTCAGTATATTCAAAATTTGCCTATGTGTGCCCCCAGCTAGACCATGCACCCTGGCAGATAAGATGACTTTAATTATCATGTGTATCACAGGGCCAAAGTGTGGCATACTTGAAGAGACTAGCCCAGTGATCCCCAACCAGTAGTTCGTGAGCAACATGTTGCTCTCCAACCCCTTGGGTGTTGCTCCCAGTGGTGCACTTATTTTTGAATTCCAGATTTGTTTGCATAAAGTTTTGGTTGCATAAACACCAGGTGTAATGCAAAACAGAGCCTCAATGTAGGCTGACAAGCCACATAGGGGCTACTAAATGGCCAATCACATAATTTATTTGGCACCCCAGGAACGTTTTTCATGCTTGTGTTGCTCCCCAACTCCTTTTACATCTGAATGTTGCTCACAGGTTCAAAAGGTTGGGGATCCCTGGACTAGGCTGTCTCATTCAATTAATGCTACATATCACAGTTTTCCATATACAGGCTGAGGTTCTAAGCGATCCTCCTGTTTCCAACATAATTAACATAAGCATAAAGGATTGGGTATATAGCAAGCAACTCTAATATTACTAAATGAAGTTGGTCAGAATTCCTGGTTCCACCCATATGCCATTACTGTCATGTGCACTAGCACTAACAAATGCTGTGCCCGAACCCACAGATTGCCAGTCCTTTTACTTTAGACTGCCACATGGTGAAATATCATGTATTACTCCAGAATACTGGTGTCCATTGATGTTAGGTTTGTTTGTCTCTGATCACACAAAAAAAAGTTGCATAAGAATAGTTTTCCTGTTGACAAGGCTTCCAGAGACAGTTGGGAACGCATCATTGACTGTGGAGGATATGTTCCAAGAGACAACTAAAGATGTGATCCAGCTCATCAGTGAGTGTTCCAAATAAGAGCACATTTTTTGCTAAAAATACAGATCAATATATTCTCTCAAGTGGTATACTTAGACCAGAGGCCTGTGAACACTGCACATTTTAAGGAGCATAATGGGACTAGTGGAGTCCTGTTTGTAATTGCAAAACAGGGAATATTGATGGTTCAGCCACTCTGAATAGCATTCTGGATGTAAGTTGCAATGTGCATTACACATCTGCCCTTATTAATCATTCTGCTCTATAGTAAACACAACCTATATCTTGGCTGCCTTCAATAATGCATCTTTTTTTATACATTTTTCTAAAGGTTTATTACCTTTTTCTAAAAGTTTAAGGAAGTCATTCTATGTCCTTACATCTATACGACAATTGTCGTGGATAGTGGAATAGAATAGTTGTTTTTTGAGTTCTATGCTACTTGTTTATTGGTTTGTTTATTTATTTGTTGTTATATCTTCTTTTTTTTTCTTCAGGCACCCTCATATTCATTCACTCATACTGACATTCAACCCAATACCTAGTTGCTAGGGTGTGTGGATTAAAAGTGACCAGCTGGAGAAAAATACAGTACGGTGTATTACTAGTGAAGGGCGAATCTGTGGTGTTTCGCTTCGCCGAAAAATTTGCGAATTTTCAGCGAAATTCACGAAACGGCGAAAAAATTTGCGAAACGAGTCGCGCTGATGTTTTGATGCGTGCCCAAGTTAACGCACACCCAAGTTGACGCGCGCTTATTTTGATGCGCGTCAGAATAGTTTTGACGCACAGTGCAATGTGATAAAACTGCCATGTGAAATGCATACCCCCAACTGTCCCTTTTTTTGGAGTGACATTCCCTCTTTTGACAGCGCAACCTGCAGTCCCTCATTTCATTTGTATTGGAAAGTCCCTCTTTTCTCTGCACGGAAAAAGAAAGAAGTTTCTAACTTAATTGGCTTTTGGCAGAGAGCCTAGAAGAACAGCTAACAAGTGCAAAAAAGATGCTTTTTAACAATTTTGATATAATAAAATAAGTAATTGATTGTATTTGTAACAGTTTAGATAAGGAGAAATATTTTCAAACTTTCATAACCTGCCAAATTTGGTAAAACGAACATGTTAATTCGTGGGTGTGACCACAAAAATGGGTGTGGTCAAAATGTTGCAGCGCTACGTCTGGAGAAAAAAATTTCTGTCCCTCTTTTTACTTCCAAAATATTGGGAGGTATGGAAATGTGAAAAAAAATGGTAAAAAATGGCATCTTTTGCTTTGTGTGTGAATGTGCTGAATAGCATTGGAGTCAATGAGAAGAGCAATTTACATGCGTCACGCGTGTTTCACTTAGTATACACACATGCCCTGCATTGTTACTGGACTCTTATCTTTTCAAAAGAAAAAAAGGCCTCCCATTTTGCCAGCTTCTTAAAAACATCTGTGATTATTTTTTAAAATAGCTAAAAATTAAAAAGGCATATTTTAATATATCCATTTATTTTTAAAAATAGTTTTCACTGCACAGGATGTGCTGTTTTGAAGTGAAGCGACGAACTCGGCGCACGACGAAACAAAGCACGCAGCGAATTTTCGTGATCATTTCACGGAAACTTTCGCCATCGGCGAATGTCGGAAATTTATTCGCCCATCACTATGTATTACTCAAAGAATCCAGGCACTTGTCAGGCAAATATCCCATTTCCAAATCAAAGGTTTTAATATAAAGTTGGTCCTTGCTTTGCTGCTGTAACAGCCTCTGCTCTTCATGTAAGCCTTTCTACTAGATTTGGAACAATGTTTATGCTATTTGCTTTTATTCAACCACAAAATAATTTGTAAGGTTGGGTATACAAATTAGGGTGTTCTGATTTAGACCCATAGTTGTTCATTTCAGTGCTCTGTGCAGACCAGCTATGTTTTCACTCCCATCTCAGCAAATGTTTTGAAGAGATATCACTTTTTGCATGGCAACATTATTTTGCTAAAACCAGAAAAAGGTTTCCAGCAGGAGGACCACAATTGTCAAGAATTGCTATTGTACATAAAGGTTTGCTTTCAGTGGAACAAGGGGACCTAGACCAAACCTTGGGAAAACAAATCCTAGACTATTATTCCACCTTTTAAGGCAGGTAGTGTTCTCCTGGCATCTGCCAAACCCAGACTTTTCCTTCAGACTGCCACATGGGGAAATGTCGATTATTACTCCAGAATACTGATTCCACTGTTTTTTTTATCACATATTACAAAAACACTGTATAAGAATGGTTCTTCTTGACATTTCTTCCACAAATAAGGAACTCATGCGGATGTGTCCCAACTAATCAGTGAGTGTTCCAAATACAGACACGGTTTTTGCTAAAAATGTATCCCTGTATATTTGCTCAAGTTTTATACTTAGACAAGGGACCTGTGAACAGGGTAGGTTTCAAGAAGCATAGTTGGACTAGTGGGGCCCTGTTTGTAATTTCAATAATTTTGCAAAACACGGCATATTGAATCTGCAGTCACTCTGAATAGCAATCATTTGCCATTTACATTACACATTTACCATTCTTCATCATTTTACTCTACAGTAAACACACCCTGTTTCTTATTGGCCTTCGTTAATGCATATTTTTTCTAACATGGACCCGAGTGCTAACTTTGCAAGGCATCACGTTGAGCTTCACCCTACGTTTGGTGGTTCCAAGTGGTGCAGTGAGTACACACATAGCAAAGCCTGTGTTAGATCATGCATGCCCTTGCAGTGAAACACTTGAAAGGCCCACAACATGGGAACTCATGGCCAAACATCAGTGATGGGCAAATTTATTTGCCAGGTGCGAATTCGCAGCAAATCCACACGTTTCGCTCCTTGCAAATAAATTCGCAAAACTACTGTGAAAATTCGTCCAAAAAAAAAAAAGAGTCTGATTACTCTGACGCCAGTGCATTTTCACTGGCAGATGTGCGCAATTTTTTTGGCGAAACAGGGCAAATTTGCCCATCACTAACAAACATGTGTGTACAATAACCCAGGTATCAGGATCAGGTACAAGAATCAAGGTCAGTCATCAGGACCAGAGGTCAGGAAGAAATGCATTTTTTAGTCAGTCCAATCTTGACATTTGATAATGCCATTATATGAAAATAGTACCGTCAGGAACAGGAAGAATCTTCTGGAGTTTCCACTTGGAAATGGGTTGATGTTGGTCATAAGCTTAAAAGCTGAAAGCACCAGTGAATTACCTAAGAAGTAGGCTTTAATGTCACTGTACAGTTTTTTTTGTCTGACTGTGTGCATAAACCGTTACCATGGCCAGGCTGACTTGAAATGCTTAATCCTCATTTGTAAAGTGAATTGATAATAAGAACAATAGTATATACTGTATGTATACATATATATACATATATATATATATATATATATATATATATATATATATATATATATATATATATAGCGAGAGAGAGAGAGAGAGAGAGAGAGAGAGATTACAGAAGAAATGTTATCCAAAAGTCAGTATTCCTGTCTAAGGATGATTAAATGATTACTGTAGCAGTTATTTCAGACTGGTTAATTCATTATTTAAGCCTTATCGTGCTAAATTGAAAACAGAAAATAATCTTGTCTGTTCAGGTTGTGCTTGCTTTTAGAGGAAATGTATTTTTTATTGTAAGCATTAGCAAAGATTTCAGTTAAGTTTAATGTGACAATGGTGACTAACTGCTGATGGGAGCCAACAAGATTAGACTAAAAGCTGCATTTTTCGCAAGGCACAAGAAACATGTTTGAACACATGTAGAATGCATTTTATCAACACTTTTATTTCCGTTATAGAGCCACACCAATGCTGCACAAAGAAGAGTGAATATGGCACTACCAACAGTGATGTGCTCTGCACCTTATTCCAGATTTGTGTTTTCTGACATAAGGTTCTTAAAAGGAAACTGTCATGGGAAAACATGTTTTTTTTTTTTTAATGCATCAGCTACTAGTGCTGCTCCTGTAGACTTCTGCACTGAAATCCATTTCTCAAAATAGCAAACAGATTTTTTTATATTCAGTTTTGAAATCTGACATGGAGCTAGCCATTTTGTCAGTTTCCCAGCTGCCCCTGGTCATGTGACTTGTGCCAGCACTTCAGGAGGGAACTGCTTTCTGGCAGGCTGTTGTTTTTCCTTCTCAATTTAACTGAATAGAACGCAGTGGGACATGGGTTTTACTATTGAGTGCTGTTCTTAGATCTATCAGGCAGCTGTTATCTTGTGTTAGAGAGCTGTTATCTGGTTACCTTCCCATTGTTCTTTTGTTAGGCTGCTGGGTGGGGGAAAGGGAGGGGGTGATATCACTCCAACTTGCAGTATAGCAGTAAAGAGTGATTGAAGTTTATCAGAGCACAAGTCACATGACCAGGGGCAGCTGGGAAATTGACAAAATGTCTAGCCCCATGTCAGATTTCAAAATGAAATATAAAAAAATCTGTTTGCTCTTTTGAGAAATGGATTTCAGTGCAGAATTCTTCTGGAACAGCACTATCAATTGATGCATTTTGAAAAAAAAATTTTTTCCCATGACAGGATCCCTTTAACATATCAAGTGCTCTATGCATGGGTACTAAGGGATTCAATTTGCTTTTTCAATTTTTGAGTGATATCAAATACACTATTTTGTACAATGGATTAATAAGTGAAACACTGCACCTTTGCCATTCCCCATCTTTCCCTTTCCGGCAGTCTCCTACAAGGTATGTGATATAAGCAAACACAGATCCCATGCAATGCAGATTCCAAATGTGAAATCCAGAGCACTCAATATTCTGCAGCTGTGGTTCCACTAGACTTGTCAGAGGGCTATGATCAAAATCAATCAATAAACAAAAGTGTGACTGTACTAATCCAAGAACACACTGTGGTTGCAATCATACCATACTCTGTAGTGTTAAGAAACCATTATGGTAAATTATATTTAAACAATTTCTAACTTGTAAAAGTCTAATTGTAATTAGGGGTATACTAGTAGTAACTTGTAATAGATAATTGCAACATGAGTTATTAATTCAGTTTACTCCAGATTGCATTGTTGCAGGTGCAACCATATGAACACATTTTGCTGGACACAAATAAGATGCAGAGGACAGTGATATTTTTTTTATGAGAAACTTTCCGGGAATTATAAAATTTTCTATTATTTTATACAATTTTCTATTATATTATATAATTTTCTAGCAGTCCTATGCAGGTAATTATTGCTGTTATTTTGTCCAAGATCTTATGTTTTCCCAGAATTAACGCTGGTTTTTGTAGTCCCCAGTAAATGTAAAATTGGGGGGTTGACTATGCATGACAGTTTTTTAAGTCACCCTATAATAGGGATGTACTCAATCCAATATTTTGGCATTTGACTGAATCTTAATCCTGAAACATTCGTCCAAATACTGAACCGAATACAACCCCTAATTTGCATATACAAATGAGGCTAAGGAAAGGTTTTGCATATGCAAATGAGGTTAAGGAAGGGTTACAGGCAACAAAGCACCCCTTCTGACATCACCTTAATACAGGGTTGTTATCACTTTAAACTTTAATCCAATATTTAGTATTACATTTAGTTCTCCACCTTTTGTTCTAAAATACTGTAATGATTCCATCAGGTCTCTATTACTAATCCCAGAGTAAGATCCCATGTAATAACTGTTTTAGCAATAATCCTCTAATTTTGGGAGCACATAATCCTGCCATTAGACTCCTTACATGTAAGAGGCACACCTATGAGGCCACGGACTCAGTTCAAACAAATGAGTCAATTCCAATGCATCAGAGACACAAAGCAGATTATCTACTCATCCATGTGTTAACCCTGTCCCGGAAAATCTTAATTAGGCTACAATTGAATATCTATCTGTCAATAAATTATTCTATTCACTCAGTAAACTAGTAGCAATTCTGTGCATTTTTATGGCAGCATTTAGCAAAGATCAATGGGTCAGGTGTTGCACTGAAACAGTTAATAATATTTTATAACACCTATAAGATCTAATAAATGCATCAGAAGATTAAACATGTTTTTGGGGTGGTAAATATAAATCACCATGCAGAATGGGCGGCAGTATTTCCATATTACCTGTTCAAAATCGCCCTACCATCACATTCATTGGGAGCTTGTCTGATACTCCAGGGTTGTGTTAGGAGGAGTCAGTTATGCAGAGGGATTAACATTGCACTGGTAATATAATTATCTACCTCAAAAGGACAAGGGGCTCTACTGGGTATGGGCTTTCATATGTATGTTACAGTAAATTGTAAACAGTAAATTGCCAATTATTCCTGCTTTTGATATGTAATAGCAGTTATTGTAACTATTCAAATATCAAATCTAGAATGTTACTTACTAAAACCCAAATTGTTGTAGTGGGGTATTAAAAGGGAGAACACAAATTTTTCGTGGGAAAAAAAACTTGAATTTTTTGAGATGGTATTACACCAGAGGCTGTTAAAAGTCAGAATCTGAAAATACTCCTTAAAATCTTTTCCAACACCAAATTATTTCTAGTTATTTTATTGATAAATAAGGTAAAATTGTGGATGGGGGTTTACTCAAATTTGTTTTTAATAAAATAATGAGGAAATTAGTAAATAACCCCCACCCCCCAATATCAGTGCTTGCAGAAAATTTGCAGCTGCAGATCAGCACCATTTCTGTATGAGGAGCCAGAGGGGTCTGGGGACGCTTCATCACTTGTGCAGAGAGTGCCATTGTGCATTAGAAGAAACGCATTTCTGGTTTAAAGGAAAACTATACCCCGAAAATTAATTTTTGAGCAACAGATTAATAATAAAAATAAGTTTGTATTAAATTATATTAAATTATATTAAATCAAGTTGCATATTAAAGAATCTTACCTACCTGGTATATAAATATATTTAAATAAATCTTGCCCTTTTACATCTCTTGCCTTGAACCACCATTTTTTGATGGTCTGTGTGCTGCCTCAGAGATCACCTGACCAGAAATATTTCAACTCTAACTGTAAAGGGAAGAAGTGTTGACGCAAAAGACAGTACCGTTGGATCCATAATCCAGGAGGCTGTCCTTATTTTTTAAAATGGCAATTTTCTATTTAAGATTACCCAGTGGCACATGCTACTAAAAAAGTTTATTATTATAAAAATGGTTTATTTACATGAAGCAGGGTTTTACATATGAGTTGTTTTATGCAATATCTGTTTATAGAGACCTACATTGTTCATGGGGTATAGTTTTCCTTAAAATACTGGACATTGGACACTAAGGGGCAGATTTATCATTGGTCGAATTTCGAATGTAAAAAAATTCGAAATTCGACCATGTGAATAGAAGGGAAGTAAAATCCATCGAATTTAAATATTGAATTAGATTGGTCGAACGATCAAATAGTAAAAATTTGATCGATCAATGAAATTGTTTGAATCGATTGATTCGAACAATTTTAACCCTTCAATCGAATTTTTACTATTCGATCAAAATTCGACAGATTGAAACTGGTGAACTAGGCAGTCGAATAAAAATTTAAAGAGGAAGTAATTCGATGGTCGAGTATTAAAGTGGAAGTAATTCGATGGTCGAGTATTCGAATAGATTTTTATTCGAATCATTCGAATTTACTGAATACACTGGTCGAATTTACCTAATTTGTATATTTGAAATTCGATTCTTTTTGAAAATTCAATTGAATTTCAAATCATTCATGTGAATACAGTGAATTTGATAAATCTGTCCCTTAAAGTTACCAGGAACAACATTTTTTGCCATGCAGTGCTGCCGTCTGAGGCACATCTTCTAACGTGCCTAATTGGCGTAGTTTCCCTGCTGAAAACCTGCACTGAAATTGTATGGAGTATTTCAGTAACTCTGCAGATGGGTGAGTTACACCTTACACACTTTGGTTCAACTGTTCTAGTTGCCAAGAACAACTGCCAAATTTTAGTGCAAGTCTTATGCATAGCTCTCTCTATGGTACCCCGGTGGGTGTGGGGGCTTATTATAAAGAAGGTAGAGTAGTTTGGGTGGATCTGGATGCAAATAAGTCTAGGTATACTGTACAAATGTTAGGATATTTGCAAGTTCTTTGTGTGCCTGGAAGACCTTACATCATATTTTTCATGCAAGTAGTTGGAACCAATACTATCAAATATAGTACACAGGCAGGACTTGGGGCCCATTTACTAAAAATCAAATTACTTTTTTCCAACAAATCTCAAACAAATTGTGGTTTTACTATATTTCTTAAAAGCTCTGAAAAATAGAAATAGCATGAAAACCATTAGTACCAAATTCCAAGGCAAAGTTATTGAGGTGCTATAGAAGTCATTGGAAGCTGTGCTGATCTTTTTAGACAGCTTTTAATCAAATTGGGCTTTTAGAGGTTTTGACATTTTTTGTTCCCTAGGAATTGTCAGAAAAACTCAAATTTTTTGTGATTTTAGAGGTATTTTCGTATTTTTTTTCAGATCATTCATCGCTTTTTTTTGTTTGCACAATTTTATTCTGATCTTTAGATAAATTTAATGACATTCGTGGTTTTAGAGTTTGTGAGTTTAGTTGTGATTTCCAAAAACTCTAAAACCACTAAGGGCAGAGACATACCTGAAGATTCGGGGAGATTTAGTCGCCCTTCTTGGGGTGACTAATCTCCCCAAACTGCCTTCCCGCCAGCTAGAAATTTCTGCGGGAAGGCAGTTTGGGGAGATAAGTTGCCCCAAGAAGAGGCGATTTGTCACTGGGCAACTAAATCTCCACAAATCTTCATGTAAGTCTCTGCCCTAAAAGCCAACCTTTAATAAATAAGCTTCCACAACTTAGATAGGTCCCTTTTAAGAAAGATTTATGACAAGTGGCATTGTAGTACACTGTAGTACACTACATTTTTGGTACTACTCATTAGTCAATGATTGGATCACCACACCTTAAATCTACTAAAAATCCTTTAATACCTCCAATAAGGTTTAATTATATTTTAGTTAGGATCAAGTACAAGGTACTGTTTTATTACGACAGAGAAAAGGTAAATCTTTTTGTAAAAAAAATTAATTATTTGGTTGTCATAAAGTCTGTGGGAGATGACCTTACCATAATTTGGGACTATTTGGATAAAAAAGTGCCATTTATTGTCTAGAAAATGTTAGGGAGGCAAGTGCTACTGGGCTCTGTTTGGTATTGGACATATTTCAGTACATGTTTCAGTAGAAAAGCCAGCGGCCAATGCAAGGCCAATTCTTTTCTTTTGGAGTAAATAGTATAAACCGTAAACTACCCACCCTTTCTGTCCCCACTTTTGTCACACTTTCTTTCATTTTATAAAAATATAAACTGTATCTGCTATTTTGCAGTTATTACAAATCCAAGAATCTGTGATTCTTTGTTGTTTTACATCACAACGCAGTAGTCTGATGATTTATTTATAAGAAAATCAACACTTGGTGTTTTGACTGCTGCTGTCATCAGGCAGAAAAAAGCTGCTGTCAAAATGCTCCTCTTCATTTGTTACCACTTCCCATATTAATCTATAACCGTGTTTCCAAAAAATGTGGGCTTAGAGTAGTTACAGGCTGGGGTGCAGCCTTAAAGCTAGTTAGGAAAGGTTTGGTAAAATGCCTTTTTGTCTTCTTAGAGAAACCTGAAAGTCCAGTTTGAAGGTAAGACTTGGGGGCAAATTTACTATTATTCCCAGAAAATGCAAGTATTCGACCATCGAATGCTTATTGAATTGTTTTAGGCTATAATTTTGCTCGATATACGATTTCTCGATGAATTCGTACAATCGGATACCGATCATTCAATTCGTACGTTTCGAACGCTCCGATCGTACGAATGGTATTTGGGTCAGGACTTAGTCTCTGAAGCCTATAGGGAGCTTCCCATAGGCTTCTATTGTAATTCAGTAGGTTCAATCTGGCGAAGTAGGCAGTCGAATAACTTTAAAATTTTAATTCCTACGATCATCGAATGATCGAATATCCGATCATTTGATCTATTTGATATTCGATATTTGATGATCAAATAGGCCAAAATTCACGATTCGTACGATCGTTATTTGATCGAATTCGATTGAACTCATCATTTCACGTGAATTTCGTAAATTGGTGTGAACACCACTGTGCTCTCCTAGACATCAGTGTTTTATGGCCATAACCTTCTACTGAGCTACATGGGACCTGACCAAACAAATAAACCACCAAGGGGACCTATAAAAATGCCCACTGATTTGTGGGAAATGCTGTGCCTGAAGCACATGTAGGAGTGACAGGCACACCATGGCTCAAAAAGCAATCATTTGAACATGTCTAATATCAGCTTGCCTTACTAGTGTGCTTTCCATAGATTAAAGTTGGAAGATGTGACCAGTGGCCATTTGATGGCAGTTGCCCAATCAGCCTTACCCTTTCCTATTGTTCCAGGCTTTAATGTATCATTAGCATTTTAAAAGGGCAGCTGATAATGCCTAACTTAATGCTAAAAAGTTGGGCAGACTCCCATTACTGGAAGAATAATTATATTTACCCCTCTAAGTGGCTTTACATTTAAAAATAATATAAAATATGACTGGTAAATCTGTACTGTTGAACTGTCACTTGATCCTATTGCAATGTGTGGCACATTGGACTCTGTTAACCAGACTATGATATTCATGTAAGCTTCTCACCACCATCTAAACTGTATTTTTGTTTGAAAATCAATAAAAATGATTGAAATAAAAGAATGTATACAATATTTTAACAGCAACTTAGTTAACTAAAAATAACACAAAAGTCATGTATAAGATATAAAATATATAAAGATTAACATATGCCTTACTGTATAATATAAGGATACTGGAAGGTTTCAAATATACTCATAACGGTATGGGACCTGTCATCCAAAATGTTAGGGACCTAGGGTTTTCCAGATAATTGATCTTCATACCTTAAGTCTACTAGAAAATCCATGTAAATATTAAATAAACCCAATAGGTGTGATTTGCTTCCAATAAGGTTTAATTATATCTTATTTTATTTTATTTCTATAGAGAAAAAGAAAATAATTTTAAAATTTGGATTATTTGGATAAAATAAAGTCTATAGGAGATGGCTTTGTTTTCTGGAGTTTATGGATAACAAATCCCATACCTGTATTTTACATCAGGGGATTTCATTTATTTTTAAATAATATTTTTGAACAGATAATATGTAAATATACAAGTTTCAATGAGTTGTGTCATTGTCATCAGTATGCACTGATTATAACTAATGACATCACTAAGCACCATGTATAAGGATATAATTTACTGGATATTTACGGTTCTTGTGTATTCGCTACTTACAATACACAAGAGCCATAAAAATCCTGTAAACAATATCTTGCATAGTAGTTCCATTGGTTATAATTGGTGCTTAGTGTGAGAAGACTCACTTAAACTTGTGTATTATAAAGAATAATGTAACCCCGCCAATTGTATAATATGCCAAAATATTCCATAAATACAGGAGTGTCACATATACATTACATAATTATAAAAGCTTACAATAGTATAACTGCCGTCAGTAGAACAAATGTAACCAGTCTCAATACATGTATTAAAGATGTCTAAATACACAAAGGATGATGGGCTACATACACATAAAAGAGGAATTACAGCAGAACAAAAAATGGCTTAATATTTGTAATAATAATGGGAGCCTTTCATGTGTCCATGCTGTGCTGGAATAATAATGAGCCTATTAGGCAGCCATTTTGATTTCTATAAAGCTCACAATATGTCATGGAAAAGGTGAGTGCAATGTCACTCATTTCATTAATACTGTAAATCTTTGATATAAAACTGCTGAAAAAGCTAAAGGTGTTCATTATATAACAGTTTCTTTGATAAGGCACCTAAGGATTAAATTATAAATTGAACCAAAGGTATCTCTTGATTACTGGCAACCTTCCCAGCTTGTGTCAGTAGGGCATTGCTTCTCTTATGTAATCTTACAGTGTATAACGGTATTATTATGTGTCATAATTATATGTGATAGTGCTGTATATTATAGGGGTTTTAACCTTTTAATAATGGGATCCAAATGAAACCTGAAAGATTGCTTTGCAACCCCAAAAATGTCAGTTTAGGATTGTGTACCTTATTTTAATGACTATTCTTTATTGTAGCAGAACATTTCACATTGAGACACACCCTAAAAAGCATTGGTTAAAAATGACCAATAATTTTGCCCATTTCACTCTTTGGTGTGAATATACACACCATGCTAGACAACAGGTATAGGACCTGTTATCCATAATGCTTGAGACATTGGATTTTCCGGATAAGGGGTCTCTCCATAATTTGGATCTATATACTTTGCTAAAAATAATTAAAATATGAAATAAACCTGATAGGACTGTTTTGGCTCCAATAAAGATGTATTATATCTTACGTGGGATCAAGCACAAGGTACTGGTTTATAATTACAAGGGTAAACTATTTAAAAATTGTGAATTATTTGATTAAAATGGAATCTGTGGGAGATGATCTTCCTGAAATTTGGAGCTTTCTGGATAATGGGTCTCTGGATAACAGATATTTTACCTGTATATGGCACCATTGATGATAAAATCAATACAGCTTACTTGCTTAATTACTTATATATTACTATGCCCCCAGAGGTGTTTCTGGGGCTGCTGCCACCTGAGGCAGCAGCCCCGATGCCGCCCCCCCTCCCACGCACTTTGAACTTCTAGCGTCGGATCGCGTGGAGGAGGGGCCGCATCACTAGTGCAGCGAGCACTATTGCGCTCCCTGCACTAGAAGAGACGAATTTCCATTTAAAAAACGGAAATTCAGCTCTTAAAGTTACCAGAGGCGGCTTTTTGCCGCCCCTGGTAACTGGCCGCTCTGTGCCGCCTGAGGCAAGGTTCTCACCTTGCCTCATGGCTGGAGCGGTCCTGTATGCCCCTTCTACTAAAGTCAAAATATAGTATACAGAGAAAATCAGTTTCCAAAAATCATAGACAGTTAAGTGAAACTGAATAAGAAAAAGGACCTGTATAACAGTATGGGGCAGATTCACTAACGAGTGAATTTTCACCATTGTCAGTTACACACTCCTTGCACCACTTCACCAGGCGCAAATGCGCTACAAATATGCTAATTTATTAAAATGAAAGCGAAAAGTCACCTGGCGATAGAGTGAGAACGAACACTAGTGATGGTGCCATTCGCTAGCTAACCCTGGTGAAAAGTCATACGCATTAGCCATTTCACCTTTTAGTGAATGGGTGCATGAACAATGGTTTTAGGATTCTAGCAAAACATGGGTTTCCTCCAATACTCCTGCGCTGCGGAATATGTTAGAGATACAGGTATGGGATCTGTTATCCCTGGACCTGGGGTTTTCCGTATAAGGGGACTTTCTTAATTTAGTCTATTAAAAGATCATTAAACATTTATTAAACCCAGTAAGATAGTTTTGCCTATATATTTCTAATTAGTTGGGATTACGCAGAAGTTATTGTTTTAATATGACAGAAAAAATGTAATTTTTTTTTTAAATAAAGTGAATTATTTGATTTGGAGCTTTCTGGATAACACAATTGTGGATAGCAGACCTGTATATAACTAAAGAAATATAATAATAAAAATCAAGTCGTAAATTAGAGTGTTAAAGGTCCATGGAGCTACCTAAAGCTACAGTGTATCATTTTATAAGTATCCGTGGATAAAGGGAAAAAGAGTAAAGAACAAGCTGACAGGATGCAGCGTGTAAAGCAGCTTTATTTTGCTAAAAATATGAAATCCCCAGCCACCTAACACAATCCATTTTTCATTCTGATAAAACAAGACAATGATTGCAAGCCCAGTCTATGACAAAGAAGACAAGACACATTTTTGCCAAGCTAATTTTGCAGTTGCCGCTCTTATACCTTATAAGGAAGCACATCGATTAAGCAATGAGTGTAACATTGTTTACACTCCCCTTTGCCTCTGCAGGTTAATGCTCCAACTCTAACAGGATACTATACCTTTAAGGAAATCTCAGGAGCCTAGTACAGAGGGATCATGTGATGGCTGATTGATTGCAACACTGTTGGGAGCTAGTAAAAGCTGCAAAAGCAGATTAAGCAGAGGTATATCCAAGGCAGGAATGTGCATTTTGGATGACATCCTATGCTGCAGTCTTCATCACGCTGGGATAGTGCTGGGGAGCAGATTGCAAGAGCTTTTCAAGGGCAAAGGGGTGATGCTGTGAATGAGGAATTATAATGTGGGGAGTGAATGGCACTGAAGATGCCAAATTGGATCCTAACAAAGACATGGTAAGTAGAAATTTGATATCTTTTTAACACAAATCTGACACGCTGAGGAAGGGAATGTCTCCTACCAAATATTTTCACTTTCTAAAGGATGCTAATATAGTATAGTAGTAATTGTTCATTGTTGTAGGGATATGACTTAACTGCTGTCCTGCAGCAGGTTTGAACTACAACTCCCAGAATCTGCTTGTCGTTTAGTGTTATAAAGCACAACACAGCAGGATATTTCTGTATACTTTCAAAACATGAGTGTATTATA
Organism: Xenopus borealis; assembly: GCA_024363595.1. Classification (NCBI taxonomy): domain Eukaryota; kingdom Metazoa; phylum Chordata; class Amphibia; order Anura; family Pipidae; genus Xenopus; species Xenopus borealis. Next base: position 45,966,627 of record CM044434.1, on the reverse strand, counting down.
AACAATGGACATATGGGTGTTTTTTTTAACTTAGGGTACTTGTAATTTCATAAAATTATGAAATGTACAGATAGGATGTGAGTAAGGGGTTGCATATTATAACCATGACTAATAGGCTTCCACTGCATTGTGGGATTAATAGGCTCCCACTGGGTTGAGTGATGTAGGCATGAGCGAGTAGTATCGGATCTGGTACATCAATAGCCTTGCTAGACAATGGACCTGTTCGTTTTCTAACAAAAGCGAAGCCCTTCCCTGCCTGTCTCCTTTTCACTGGCCGCTCTCGGGAGTCACAGCTTTCCCTGTCTTTGTTGCTCTAGCTTATGGATAAGCCTTCATACAGAATGAAGCACATTACTATGTTATGCACATTGCCCAGCAGGTTAATTACGGACATCTCAGAAACAGAAAGATTCAGCTTTCAACGTTGTAAAATTATGGGATAAATGTGACCTGATTCTGACAGCTTTTTCCCAGCTCTGATTTCCCAGTTGCCTGACGATAGGAAAAGTGTAAACTAATGTATTCAGTATAGAGAGCAAGGTGTAAGCGTGGGTTCAGTCTACCATATGTTCTTGGGTTTTGGGCACTACAGAGAACAAGGTACATTTGAACATAATATGTGTGCAGGTAAGGATATAAAGATTCAATACCAAATTTTAATCTAGGACAGTTCATGAATAAAACACTATTTGACAAATCATTGAAAATTTGGCAACAATTCAATGTGATTCACTTCCAGACTGACCCAAATTCTGATTAACCAATTAAACATGAACGTGACACAATCAGCCTCTCACGTCAGGCAGTATAGTAATTGTTGCAGAAAACTAGGAAACCCCTTACTTTCAATCAACAAGCCCCATTTTACTGATGACACTTACATTGCTACAGAAAAACAATAAAATTGACCGTTCCAGTCAGCAAACCTTCAGTGAAAGCAGCATACAATCCTCTCACAGAGGTACTTATGGGTATTGCCTTGCCAGTTAACAGTAATATCACTAGAGCACTCTATGGCCACCTAGCCACAACTGACATTTGGAGGGAAAAACATGAAAGGCAATTATTTGAAACCGTGCAGTAATACATACACTAGTGATATATCAGGGTTGCATTTTACCACCTAATAACCACTATGAGAGGCATGGGCTGCCTCCTGCAGTGCAGATCTGCTTCAAATGACGTCAGGATTGTTATGTGGCATCTCATTGTTCTAAAATTATGGCAAACCCATAGTAGACCATGTCATTATTTTCTAATGTAGCATATTTGCTCCAAAACTCCAATTACAATTTTTTTTATGGGTACAATAGTAGCTCCATCACCTCCTAAACATGAGGTGTATTCAGCATGTAAATATTTAATATCGTCTGTTTGTACAAACAGAAAAGCAAATTGCATTATAATAAGCTTGTTTACCTCAAATCCAACTAAGGAATATTATATGGGGAATCACTACAGAGCAGAAAGTATGTAACGTTTTGTTATCCTACAATAAGGGTTGCCGCCTTTTCTTGAAAAAAATACCAGCCTTCCTATATATTTACCTTTTTTTCCTATTAATAACATTGGGATTAGCCATCAAAAATACCAGCCAGGCCGGTAAAATACCGGCCAGGTGGCAACCCTACCTACAATCCCAACAGCTGGGTGTGTTAGTGTGAATTGTAGCCAAATGTGGTTGGGCCATATACTATACCTTCATATGGATTATGCATAAACAGTGCTTTATCTGCTGTCGTCACTTTTGTCCACCATTTGCATTTTTCCACCTGATGGAAATCCCAGCAGAATGATCTGAACAATATTTTAAAGGTATATGCTGATTCATAATGGTTAGGCTACAGTTGAGCTAGGGATCCCCCTCTTTTCAAATACAGAACCAGTTTCAGGGCCAATGTCCCTTGCACTGAAATTAGCCATCAAATGTACAAGCCATAATAGAAGCGGAATCACCATGGTGGCCAAGCCGTTAACAGCACCAATGTACCACATTACTAGCATGCCTGGGGGTAGTTTTCATGAAGTCCATTGCCTCAGTTTGCTGGCCTGACCATGACTTGCAAAAAAAATTGCTAAGTTATCTGTGGGTAATTCCCTTAATATCTATTCTATACTTAAAAGATTGTGCACAAAATGCAAGTATATATATATATTTATAGTTTGCCTATCCTGCTTTGGGATGATTTACAAAATAGTCTTCTGAAGTTATATATAATCTGTACAAAAGGTCTTGCCTCTGAATGTGCACAGATAAGGGAGTTCAGATTCTTCCCAGAATTTTCCATCCAAATGAGGCAAACCTTGTGTCTTCAGCCTGCCAAGAAGGTTATAGCCAGTTCAGAATGAACAAGTTTGTCAGTCTGATGTTCTGTCTATGTGGGACATCAAAGTTAATGTGTATTTCAAGCTGGTGCTCTGAGAAAAGGTGTTTTTCTCTAGAGAAGGCAAATCAAAGATGTATGTGGGATAAATGTTAAATGATGAAGATCTATATACATTACTCAGAAGAGCAACTGGTTCATCCCCACTATTAAGAGAGCACAACCAAAAACAATCCTTCCTCGCTATTCCAGTGCTCTTGAACATATGGATCACAGTCAGCCAAACGGACCTGGTGCCTGTAGGAGGCCTTTTAAAATAAATGTTGATTTTCCTCAAGGGCTGTGGAGAGGGTCACTATTACAAACAAAAAATATGTTTTTGGTAAGATGCTGTTAAATACCACTCTTAACCATAATCATTCAAGCCCTATTTTAAAACTAGTGTGATAGTACAGAGTGTTAAATTGACACTCGTGAAAACAGTGATTAGGCTAAAGAGATAAATCATGCTGGAAACAGGGGATCTATGCAAATATTTTTAGCACCTTGCATGGCACCTTTGATTGCATGGAAAAGCCTTTCCAGCTTATTTGCATCCTGTAAAAATTAATAGGATGTTCAATATCAATAAACTAATTAGGGTCACATGAGAAATGTCAGCTCTTATGTTGTGTAGGACAAATGCACAAAACATTTCTGTTGTCCACAGAAAGCAATGTACACAGAACCATAGGGGATTCGTTGTGATTGAGCATGCATACAAAATTATCCATGCACTCATTAACTGTTTGTGTGTCTGTGTGTGCAGCTGTACTAACTTGTGTGCTCAGGCATGGTGAAAATGTGCTCTTGTGAGTTTAACATCTACATAAAAGAATGTAGGAGTGTGATTCATATATCACTGTCAGACTGTCAGCTCAGTTGTGCTCATTGTTACAAGACTATATTTGCTTAACGTATTACCTGGCCAACAATGTGCTGTATTATCCTGTGGTCCACAATGTTTAATAAACTGCCTGCATCATCCCACCCCCTATGGATTTAGCTGGCAGCTGGATTTACAAGCAAATATCAAAACAACACTTATATCTATCCATGTGGGGGGACTGTCGACCACATACTGTGAAGACTTTGCCGTTGTCATATAATCTCAGAAGAAAGTTCACCTCGTGGCTCTATCTTGTGTTTGTGTGCATGGCATGGCAATGCAAGGTTAATAATATAGAGGATAATGAAGTAGGACTAAAAAAATGTATTTTACGGAGAGTGAATAAAAGCATTGTCAAACTGGGATGCTTGAGACCTAACCCTCTTGCAATCCACCCTCCCACCAGACCCTCTGCATACTTCTTCTTGTGTCCATAATGCTACAATGTTAAGTTAGCACACCAACACTTGTCATACTTGCAGGCCCGGACTGGCAATCTGTGGGTTCTGGCAAATGCCAGAGGGGCTGCTGTAAGGTCCCATAGACAATCACTATTTAGTGGGCTGGTGGAGGACCTGCATACTTGTATTTTATATTATTGCCAAGGGGGTTTATTGATCTCTGGTAAAAGTTTGTCAAATTTCAAGTTAGACCTACTGTATACACCCTTGAAGGGATCCTGTCATGGGAAAAAAAAATTTCAAAATGCATCAGTTAATAGTGATGTTCCAGAAGAATTCTGCACTGAAATCCATTTCTCAAAAGAGCAAACAGATTTTTTTATATTTCATTTTGAAATCTGACATGGGGCTGGACATTTTGTCAATTTCCCAGCTTCCCCAAGTCCTGTGACTTGTGCTCTGATAAACTTCAATCACTCTTTACTGCTGTACTGCAAGTTGGAGGGATATTACCCCCTCCCTTTCCCCCACCCAGCAGCCTAACAACAGAACAATGGGAAGGTAACCAGATAACAGCTCCCTAACACAAGATAACAGCTGCCTGGTAGATCTAAGAACAACACTCAATAGTAAAACCCATGTCCCACTGCGTACTATTCAGTTACATTGAGAAGGAAAAACAACAGCCTGCCAGAAAGCAGTTGCCTCCTAAAATGCTGGCACAAGTCACATGACCAGGAGCAGCTGGGAAATTGACAAAATGGCTAGCCCCATGTCAGATTTCAAAACTGAATATAAAAAAAATAGTTTGCTCTTTTGAGAAATGGATTTCAGTGCAAAAGTCTACTGGAGCAGCACTATTAACTGATATGTTTAAAAAAAAAAACATGTTTTCCCTTTAATATGCCAATTGTGCATATATCTTTCACGTGGAATTGTAGTCAATGAGCTGCCATCATGGTCCCATTTATAAGGTTTATGATTCTCAGCTGCATATTCTTCCCTGCCTTCAAATCAACAAAGGAAAATAGATCATCTAAGTAACGGTATAGAAATATGACCCTTAATCATGATAAGCTCTTTATATGTCATTTATATAAAATATGAATAGCAATAGAACAAACAACACCATTATATATGTTATAAAACAAAACCAGTCAAGCCATCTTTTACAAAAGATGTTTTTCCACAATGCAGTTTGGCTAGTCATATTTGAATGCTCTAAACAGTATTTTTGTAAAGCTGGAGCTTAAGTTATACTTAGAGGGTTATTTATTAAAGTCTGAATGGAATTTTTTTTTTTTACTTAAAAATCCAAATCTTTCATTTAAAAAACAATTTTTTTTTTTCAGGATTTATTAAAGCCCATTGCTGAAAGAGTCTGAAACCGAAAATCTCAGACCTGCCGCGTTTGTATATAAATCAATGAGAGAAGTCCCTATCCTATTTGGAAGTTTTTGCGATCTGCACTGGAATTAGCCCAAAAAGCTGACTAGTTCAGACTTTTTGGGCAAAAATCTGAAAAATTCTTCCTTTTCAGGAAAAAAACCCGAAAAAAATCAAACCATTCAGGTTTTTTCTAGATTTTATTGAGTTTGTCCCAGATCCGATTTAATTGTGCTTTTTAAATAATAAATAAGGTCACATCATGGATTCTAGTTTGGTCTGGTTTTTTTATTTTAAAAAATCAGAAAAATTGTAACGTATTCCAAAACCTATTCCTATATCTTTAAGAGACATTTCAAGGACTGTGTCATGTTAACTTTTGCAGTTTTGCTAGTGCATTATCTATAGCTCTCTATGATAACCAGTAACTGGTGTAGATATTTTGATTTTGGATGTTCCATGCAAATCACCTTTATTGTTTTCTGCAGCCTAAATTATTTAGAAAGGTGCCCTGTGTAATAAAAAATGGGAGATACTGTATTTAAGGCTACTGCAGTGTCCAGTCTGAACAGCCAGTAGAAGGCAGTGAAAAAAAAATATATGGTGATTTGCCAATGTAGTCAAATAGCAAAGTCAAGTCACTACTGTGAACAAGCCCTAAATTAGTGGTTTCTCCACAAAAAGCATGTCTACAGGACCTTTAATTATACTGCACAAAATCAAGATCAATGAAAAGCTTTGGAACTGTTCAGAGGACATCCCATGGGGTTAGAGGGAAAATAAGGAATAGAAAACTGCTTAGGATTTAAAGTCCGGCACGAATAGGAAATAATATATGTTGCAGAAGTTCAGCAAGGCAATTGAAAAAGGGAAAATGTCAGACAAAGACCCAAAACAACCTTCCACTGACTCCACAGAATACCCCTCAGCTTGTCAGAACTGCTTGCACTTTTAAGAAATATTGTAGGGGCCATTGAAGGACAGCTTTACATTATTTGGACCCCAAGTTTTGGCAAACACTATAAATCTCTTCATGTGCCATTGTCCTTAAGGGAAAACGTTCCTGAAAATCATGTTTGATTGTTTTCAATTTATTTTCTAGTAACTTCCAGTGTTGACATCAAATCAGTATTAGGACCTTTGCACAGTGACATTTATTAATATTGTGTTACTTCTGTGCTCCACTGCACAGGAATGCTTATGCTAACAGAGCTCATTCTTTCCTCTGGGGCTTGTACCCACTGTTCTACTGTGAAGTGCACAATGTTCAAGAGAATCTACATACTGTACCGTGTCTCATGTGTATTCATCCCTTAACTGTGGCCCCTGTCAGAGAACATTGGCACATGAACAATTCAAGGTGTTTTGTGACCCAAGCTATTTCCAGCTCATCATATAGACCGCAAAGTGCTCACAATCACTGTTTATTCATTTCAATGGTAACTGCATAGACTTGCACGGGTCAGATTACTGGTGCAGCGAAACAGGGACTGCTGTACATGTGAATAGCAATATGCTGATCCCCAAGTGTACCTGCACTGAACTGCAAATCACTAGGACTGCCTGAAGCACACTTTGTGCCATGCTCTCTGCCAAATGTATGATGGCAACCTGCACCATTTATTTCATTGTTGTCTGAAATATTTGCAGTAATCCCATTATCCAAAGATTTTAGCAAATAAAAAAATCAACTACTAATGGTAATTCTAAATTTTGTCATGCTTCCATCTTCTCCTCTAGACTGGGCCTAAAAAGATGAGCCAGGCCAACACTTTAGGAGCCTCTGCTCTAGCATAAAAAGTTAACATTTATTAGACATGCTGTCACCAGTTTGTATTTTCACTGCAAAAGTAATAACTGGGTTTGTATAATGAACCAATATATGCACCTTGGAACATATGGTAACAGCAATATGTCTATAACATAAGACAAATATGTTTAAGTGGAAAAGCACCACAGCTACAGCACATGAACTGCTTGTATTATTAATCAACCATTGTCCCATACTTAAACTGATATTCCATACATGCTAGCAGGATTCAAACACGGATTCTACCCCTATATCCTGGTACCAATCCTGTAAAACACACCTGAACCTTACCCCCCCCCTATACAGACAGACCTCTGTAGCTTTTTCCTCTAGGAAAATAAAGATTAAAAAGTACTGAAGGTATGTATTTTCCTTTGTCCTGAGATGGAACTAACATTAGACAACCTTGAACACTTCCCCATCTGCTTAGTCCTTTACTAAATAAACTAAATTACTGGATGTTTACAATCTAGGAATGGTTACTGTTAAGAGGCCTTATAGAGAGGAATTTATAAAATCTAGGAAATCAGTTAACAAAAAAAAAGTGGGGGTAATCAGTGATACAGATAGTGAGTTTCTGACACTTTTGTTTAATACCTGTATGGTGGCAGATATTGTAGATATTATAAAGAAAGCATGCAACACCTTAATGCACACCAAACTGCACATGCCTCCGGCTATTGACTTTATTATTATTATTATTAACATGTATTTATAGAGCGCCAACATATTTCACAGCGCTGACTTGAATGGGACTACAAGTATCACCACTTCTTGCTCAAGTGCTCTTTTCTGGGTCCCAATCACCATTCAGGACAATGGCAGATGGCATGGGATATTTCTAGTTTTTCTAGGCTGTCAGAAATAAACTAGTGGAGAAAACACTTTGCCATTATACTATGTATAGATCTTACCAGTGCAATAATAATACTTCTTTCCACTTTGACACTCTAAACAACCTGAATAAAAGGACTTCCCAGCTCCGATGGTGATAAACTATAAGTGTATTACTACGTATAGTTTAAAACGGGAAAATATAACTTCAATGGGGACATATGGCATTTCTGATCATGTAAGCAATTATGAAATAATATACAGTGCTTAAAAGAATTGTTAAGTTCCAAAGATACAGTTTTATTTGACCCCCCCCCCCCCATAGATTCACTCTGGTTTCTGTCTGTGCTGCAAATTAAAAGTGGACATGTCCTAATGATCATCCCACAAAACTAAAGCAAGAATCTGGTAGTAGATCACTGCACAGGAAAAAATAAAATACAGTTCCTTGACAGGTCTGCCTAGCTGCTGAGTTCTCTTGCAAAATCCAGATTCCACATATTACCAATAGAGTATTAAATACTGAGAGAAATATATACTGCATTTCTTAAACAGTGCTATAAACCTTTTGAACACCTCACAGAGCAGTCTACCAAGGATTCGCCAGTAGGATAATCCTTTTTAGCAATTTTTTTTTTATTTCAACTGTGATTTCCTTGTAGTTACAATGATAATGAAAAGTAAAACTGACCCATCTCAAAATATGACAACCCAGAGTGCTGCTCTGATTTATAGCATCACTGTCTCAATTTATGGACCATGAAGTAAAGAAACAACTATTACCTGCCCATAAATATGTCACCCTCAGAGTGATCTGACGCAGCTGAACACCTGTTGGTGTAGTACACAACTGTACTTCTATTTTTACAGAATTAAAAAAAAAAACATTTAGTTTATCTCTTCTCTTGTTAGTGATAGTGTATCACCTACAGTCATTTATCAGGACATAAGACGTCCCTGAGGTAATTTGTGACTTTATACATTCATGGCATTCCTTTGTTACGTTTAATAGCTTTTTATTGTAGTATTGCTGTATTATTCTAAATAATGTGCAAATGTCTGTTTTCACATGTATTAGTTGAGTGGTAAGAAAAAAATCGGATAAATTTCTTCCAAATGGATACCTACTCCTGATTCTCCACAAGTTTCATTATTCTGTCCCTTCCCTAACATGTATAACCAGCACCTTCATTTGTACAATTATCAGTACTAGTCACCCCAATTCTGCTTCCCTACAATTTTCAATGCAAATGCTGCTGTCCTCTCCAACCTGGACATCAGCTTCCCATCCATCTCCCATGCCTGCCTCCTAGCACTAGACCTCCTGTACCCTCTTCAGCATGTTGCCTATTGATAAATATCAGAATCCCCCCCCCATCAGCAGCTGTATTTTCTTCTGAATGACCGCACCAGGACCCTTCCAGTGGCGTAACTACTCCCTGGTGGGCCCCGGTACAGGATAGGCACCTAGGCCCCCGTCGGGCCCTTACCTCTATAAATCACACGCTGGAGTGTTGATTGCATGTGTGCTAAAATCTCCCCTAGATAACAGCCTGCCATAACTATATAACTATTTCCATGGCTCCAATGGGCCCCAAGGGCAGGACTGGACTGAGAATCAAAATAGGCCCTGGCATTTCAGGTACACAAGAGGCCCATCAGCCCACATAGAGGCCCAAACAGCCCCAACCAGCCCACTAAATACTGACTTTATATGGGACCTTATAGCAGCCCCTCTGGCATTTGCCCTAACCCACAAATGGCCAGTCCGGGCCTGCCCAAGGGGGTGGGGGCCCTGGTGCAATTGCACCCCTGGTATTACGCCACTGGACACTTCAAAGTCTTCTTCTTAGGATTACTGATAGAAGTGTTTACAGCTACTATAGTGGGCTTATTGTCAGAACAGCAACAATAGGGACATAGACAGATGAAAGGGAGGAACACTGGCAAGTCTTCTCTATGGGCTGCTATTAAGACTGATATGACTGAACCAAGGTTCCAGCTTCCCTTCTAGAACCTCTCAGTGCTCAGTGATGCTGCTCTTATTTATTTATTTTTTTAAAGCACAGCATTTGTAATGTGTCAAATTTGGGATTTGATGTGTATTACTATATGCATATAACATTTATTTCACTTTGTACAGGTCATGCAAGTCATACAGTTTTGCACAAACGTATCTTTTATTCACAAACATTAGATATACAGTATGCAATCTGGATGATAATCTCTTTACTCTTCAATAGATGTCTAAAAGCTGTAATATATGGCATTGTAATTTCTTTATTTACTCTGTACCTTGATTTGTTACTAGTTATTACAAAAGTTTTCTTTGCTGGTATTTAAATAGCTTGGTTCAAGGGTGAATAATGAGTAATATATATCTGTACACTTTTCTTCCCAGGTCGAAGCTTAAGGAAGTCTCTTTGGACTGAAGCAGTATGGGAATCCCAGCCTCGCTTGTTGTTTACATAGTCTTCGAGGCGGTGATAGCTTTGATTTCTGTACTTGGAAATATACTGGTAATCTGGGCTGTGATTGTCAACCAAGCCCTCAGAGACACCACTTTCTTTTTCATTGTGTCACTTGCTGTGGCTGATATTGCTGTAGGTGCCTTGGTCATCCCACTTGCCATCTTAATTAGCATTGGACTGGAGACAGAGTTTTATAGCTGTCTTATGGTGGTCTGCATAGTGCTCATTTTGACTCAAAGCTCCATTTTAGCACTACTTGCCATTGCTGTGGACAGGTATCTCAGAGTCAAGATTCCAACCAGGTCAGTAGATCAATATTTTGAATGAACCAATAATTCGGAATACTTTTTTGTATAGCTTGATTTTATAAAACACTGACATTCAAATATCTCTTGCAATTTACAAAACATAACATTGCATTACATAAGCAATAGTAAAATCAGCAACTTTTGGTATGTCTGTAAATTATTTGCTTTTGTGTCCTTTTTTGTTAAGGCTTATACTAACTAGTATTTTGTTAATTCTGTTTCCAAAGAAATATAGCTGTAAGGCAGACCATCAGAGGCATATTTACCATATAGGAAAATACCAGATATTGGGCCAGAACCGCTCCCCTAATTGGCCACCCCTAAAAGAAAACAATGATGTATGGTGAGCCACCGTTCGCACATGTTGATGGCATTTGCACATGTGTGCCGGCGTTCATTGCGCTGCGCGGGGGGGGGGGCCCGTGAGTTTGGAACCCGGTGGGACTCCAGTGCTCCAGTCCGACCCTGAGCACTTGAAAGCCTTTGCCTAGGGCTGCAGCTCTAAGGGGGTGGCCCTCGGATCCCTAAAAGGTTAAAAAAAAAACTTTCCGACACCTCCCCCCTACTTCCCCTGCTGCACCAGATCTTAATACACTATTGCAGACAATGCAGGACATAAATTATACATTGACCTTTATAAATGACAATTAGAGACAGTTGCATAATTTAAAATTCATATAAGTTGGTAGAATGGGAAAAGGCTGATTATTGGTGTAAATGGCATAGATTTCATTTTGACTTTTTGGGATACTGGGTTTCCGGATAAGGGATCAAATATCTGTGTTAACTTATTTATAGTAATGTACAGTATGTATAATTTATATTAGTAATCGGCAACTGGAGCCCCTTACTGGGCACCCTTTACCTATTGGCCAGGGTCTGCTTCATCTATAGTTCTATAAGGAGCAGTAATGCTGAGGGCTGTCATTTATTATATGGATGGAGCACACATACAGTATGCTTAATGTATTTGTTTTCTCACCTTGAAAGAGGGAGCATATAAACATACCGCTATATAGGGCAAATTCACTAAGATCCGAAAATTCGCTAGCGTTGGCTTCGCTAGCGTTCCCCGCACTTCGCCATGCAAATTTTCGCCAGCACTACGCAAATTCACTAAAGTGTGAAGTTATGCTCAGGTCGGCGAATGGTAGCGTAGTTCCGCTAGTGTTAGTAAGCCAGGCAAAGCGCAGTTACGCTAGCGATGCCTAATTTGCATACGGCAGGAACTTAAGCGTTATAATAGAAGTATATGTTACAGCCACTACATTCCACTACACAAGCCCAGGAAACCTTTAATAAATTAAATAAAGTTGTCATATTGCCCTACATGTGCCCCCTGTATAGTTGTGTTGCCATATGTTACGAAATGTAGGGGGGAAGGAGGGTAACCCCCCCCCCAAAAAAAAATTTATCTTTTTCAGACTATCACCCTACAATGGTAAAACAGGCCAGCGTTTTTTTGGGAATAATTTTCAATTTTTTTTCAAACTCCTATCTATTGTATTGAAGTAAAGTCTAGCGTAAGTGGTAACGTTCAGGAAAATTTTGATCTTAGTGAATTTGCGTAATTACGATCCTTCGTCAGTGCACAACTTCACCTGGCGTAAGGGTGCGAAGTTGCGCAAGTCTATCTACTTCTCGGTGTTAGTGAATTTGCGAAATGACGTCATGCTGGCGAATTAGCATTAGCGGTCGACGATTTGCACTTTAGTGAATTTGGGCCTATATGCTACTATATATCTTAAGTACAGTCCTTGTTTAAGATACACCAAAGTTATCGGGCATTAATGAAATAGAAAGGTATACCACCCCTTTCATATGTTTTGCAGCTGGTGCCCATATCCAAATACATGTTCCCACTGTTGTCATTTAATGGCTGATTTATCAAGTGAAAATTTGAATTAAAAATTTCGAATTTCAAGCAATTATTGTGTACTTCGACTAGGGAATAATCCAAATTCGATTCAAATTTGCAAAAAATACAAAAATACAAAAATTTCAAATTTTGAAATGTATCATGTACAGTCTCTTTAAAAGTTTGACTTCGAACATTCACCATCTAAAACCTGCCAAATTGCTGTTTTAGCCTATGGGTGACCTCCTAGGGCCTATTTGGAGTCAATTGGTGAACTTTTTTGGGAAAAACTTTGAATCGAATTTGATTGAATGTGCAATTACTTCAATTGGTACGATTGGAATTTGGTCGAAAACAGACATTCGATCGAAAAAAACCTTAAAATTAATTTTGGTCGAATTTGAATTCCAATGTCGAAGTTATTGAAATTCGATCCTTGATAAATCTGCACCTTAATATTACAGTTATTTGGCAATATATTAGGTGAAAAGTATGCTTCAGGCCTAGTAACCCATAGCAACCAATTAACTGCTGCCTTCAGGTCAAGTAACTCATACCAGACAGTAAATGCTTTTGCTGATTGGTTTGGTTGCTATGGTTACTAGACCTGGAGCAAACAATAGACCTGTTAATCAAACCACTGCTTCCTGATGTAGATCCTTTATACTGAAAATGCCAAAGAAATATGCTTCTAAAAGATGTCCTAGGTAATCTGGATTTCACATATTTCTCCTTATGAACAGCAACGTGAATATTCCATGTATTGTTGGTGCATGACTCTACAATGCCAGCATAAAAATGTTTATATTTTCTAATTGCACTGAAGTAGTTATAGTAATACCATTGGGAGTGAGAATCACATTCTTAGCAGCATATCTAATTAAAATTATTCAAAAGCAATGCTCATAAGAAACAATGTCAAGAATGAAAAATGTTAACTAGTAGATGGCCCCTATTATTCAAACACAGTTTGACGTGTAAGCAATTATGAGACTAGTGACAGAGAAAGAAGAGCAGATGTATGGAGCACAATAACATGTGAGAAGATAAGGCACTGAGGTTACAAAGGATATCTAAAAACAGTAACAGACAAAAAAAGCAGTTGTAGACAGAAAAAAAAACCTGTATTGGATCAGTATTAACGCATTGCAAATTTTAAACAAATTTAAAAAAAAGTATCCATTTGTTAGTCATGAAAGATTATTGATATGACTAAACAAATGAAAATTAATGCAAATGAACACTGGATTCCAAATATGGCTATAAGGATGAAACTCCTATATGCTGGCCCATGTGACCCTAGTTAAATTACTGGCAAAATCTGTGGTTCTCTGTCCAAAAGCAAATAAAACTATATTAAAATGCATTGCAGTAATTCTAATGGAGCTTATGGTTAAAAACATTATGTAGATAAGAAATTATGTGATAATAGCATTTTTGATATGGAATACATGGACATGGAAACCTAAATGGCTAAGGCTATAATTTAAAGAGCAGAATATTCCATAGATTCTAAACGCAAAACACTTTCTGAAACAAATCTCTAAAAATTGTTGAAATAAAAAATAGAATTGCTAATAATTATCAATTGTACCTTTTTTATTTTATTACCATGTAAGCATGAAAAATCTTTTTGTAAATTTTTCTACCTTTGGTGAAAGTTTAAAAGACTTGTGGGTCTTGAAAGAAACATAAGAGTTTATGGAAGAGTGAATTATGGTCATAGAGGACAGAACTTTCTCTCATAAAAGGGACAGACTGACACATATTTCACTCCAGTGGACTTCACTCTTTGATAAATATAGCCCATAGTAATTTTTAATTATATATCTTTTTATTTTTGCAGAATTATGGGCAGATCTATTAAATTCACATGAATAGTTCGATCGAATTTAAAGTAGATTCAAATTCGAATAATTTGAATATTCCAATTTAATTTTATACTAATATTCGACTATTCGAAGTACTTTATTCGACCACCTAGTTCGCCAGATCAAAGCTACCGAATTGGGTATCATTATTTTTCATCAAATAAAAAAAATTTGATCAATCGAAAAAATCATTCGAATCTATCGATATGAATGATTAATCAATCGATCGAATTTTTCCTATTCGATTGTTCGACCAATCAAACTGCAGTAAAATCCTTTGAATTCGATATTCACATACTATTCACATGGTCGAATTTCACATTTTTTTCAATTCGAAATTCGACCATTGATAAATCTGCCCCACAGTCTTTCTTAAATATACAGGTATGCCATCCCTTATACTGAAATTTATTATACAGAAAGCTCTGAATTATGGAAAGGCCATCTCCCATAGAGCCCATTTAGGCTAATAATAATAAAATTATTTCATTTTTTCACTGTACAAATAAAACAGTACCTTGTAAAGATATGAGACCTGTATGCTTGGAAGCTGGGGTTTTCCGTATCTTTTCATAATTTGGATCTCCATGTTTAGTCTACTTTAAAAACATTGAAACATACTGGTTTTGCCATCAGTGAGGATTAATTATATATTAGTTGGGATCAAGTATAAGGTACTGTTTTAGTGTTACAGAGAAAAAGGAAATCAATTTTAAAAATCTGAATTATTTGATAATTGAGTCTATGGGAAACAGCCGTGCTGTAATTCAGAGCTTTCTGGATAATGGGTTTCCAGATAATGGATACCATACCTATATTTAAAGGTAGCTAAAGCTGCATGAATCCATATTTATGGCAAAACAATCCTATTGGAATTATTTAATGTAAAAAAGGATTTATAAACCTGTTTACACATTAAACTACTCCCCTTTATACAAAACAGTGATTGTTTGTATATTGCAAAATATTCAAACTTGCCAATGAAGTAATATTTGGTTTGACCAGTCCTACGCTCTTTCATCTGATTCATTAAGAATTCTACTGTTTTGTTATACATTTTTACAGTGACTACATTTTACCTGCAACATTGTTTTTCTAGGTAAAAACTCCCAAGTAGTTACCATTTTATTGACCACCACTGGGATCACCTGACTGTAGTTGGGGAATAATAGGAGTTACATCATGCAGCTGGCCACTTCTATTGTATAAGACTCACCACCAACAATTTTAAACCACCAGATGGGTTGCAGGAGGTCATATGCAGTCATTATAAAGGACATTAAGACATTTTTTGTATTAAGTACTTTGTGCTATAGTAAGATCCCTTATCTGGAAACCCCAAGTCCCAAGTTTTCATATTTGGTTAGTGATTGAGCAGAATGTTTGTGGCTGCATGGTTGCTCAGTGGTTAGTACTGATTTCTTGTGGTGATGGCATTGAAAGTTCAATTCTGATCAGATCACTATATGCAAGGAGTTTGCATGTTTGTTTTTTTCCCACTACTCTTCAAAAATAGAGTTGACAGTTAAGTGGCTCCTGATAAAACTGACCCATATTTACTGTGAGTCTGCAATTGAAAACTCACAAGAGCCACTGTGCCTGACGAAGGTCATTAGAAACTGTATATAATTAAGTCCTTACAATCAGTGTGCCCTCTAAAGCTGGCCATACACGGGCAGATAAAGCTGCCGATATCGGTCATTTAGACAGATTTGACAGCTTATCTGCCTGTGTATGGGGGGGGCTTCCGACAGGTCTTCCCAACCAATATCTGGACAAGATATCGATCGGGAAGGTCGGATTTTCTTCCGACCGACCCGTCGGAAGTCCATTGCACTTCTCGTAGTCCAGATTACCCGGATATAGCCCTGCCAGTTAGTGGCATATCGGGGAAAGATCCGCTCATTTGGCGATGTCACCAAATGAGCAGATCTTTGCATTCCAAACACTTTTTTCTGTTCAGTGGTTTTCAGATTGTTCTCCATAAATAAAGACTTTTTTCAAATACTTTCATTTATTTATTTTTTACTGTTTTTCCAAAATCTGAGTTTAAAGTTGAATGTTGGTGTCTCTGGTGTTTGAGTCTGGCAGCTCAGTAATTCAGGTGCAGACTCTAAACAATTTTGCAACATTTAATTGATCCATTTCACAGCAACATCTCTGGAGTGTTAGCAACTATTATATCAATTCTAACAGCTGCCTGTAATGAAACCCAGAGATTCTGCCCAGCAGGGACAAAGATAAGAAAGGTATCCATTAAATGTATCAGTTTAGAACAGTTGGGGGGGTCGGCGACCCACCCCCTCCCAGAGCTGCTTTAGAAGGTGAAAAATTACACTTTACACTTCAATATTAGAAAAACGGTTACAAACTGAAAATAGACAGTAATTGGAAAAAGTTATTTATGGTGATCTATTTGAAAACAACTAGTTGTTTGAAGGTGGACAACCCCTTTAAAAACCAATTGAAAATTAGTTTAAATTGGAAAACTAAAGAAAGAAAAATGATTGCTGAATAGAAAGCACAGGTTTAATTAAGTCAGCAATTTTGCATACAGTATGTGCACATATGAATATGCAATGTAAAGAAGATGGATGAAGCAGGACAGCAGTGCTATGCTGCAAAGTTCGTTGCACTACATGTTTCGGACAAGCATGCCCTTTATCAGGTTGTGACTGCATATGAAAATGTGGGATCTTTGTAGATGTTTGTCAAATCTTAAAAATGTATAGAAGCTTAGGGTTTGCTAACATTTACATAGAATATATATATGAATAAATAGCCTCTAAAGGATGTGCTACATTTTTCTTTTGTGTTAAAGTGCTATGTGTATACACCTTAGTGCGTATATTTACACCAGTAGCAAATTATGCACTGTATTTAACTGGAAATGTAAGATTAGAAATTATGGAATTATTTTGGGGATTTTTATTATATTTTTCAAATGGTTACTGCTAACCTTCAGTCATTGATAAATACACTTCTAAAAATCTCATAGGAATGGATAGCAAATGGGGGAGTTTTGCTATGGTGAGCTCTAAACTCACATTTTGATTAATCAGTCCCTTAGTGTTGAAATCAATCTCTGTCTCTCTTTATAACTGAGGCTTATATTGGCTGTTGCAGCTCCCCAAATAAATGATGCTTTGTATTGACTACAGTTTGTAAATGTAGTGCAATAGTACCATAGTAATTGAAGCAAGACATTAATCCACCTACAAACTTTGTCCTGACATTCAATCAAGAGATATTATAACAATCCTTATGTTAATACATGTGTCCTTCCATGCATTGCCCCAGTAAATAAATCTCTGCGGAGAACTGTCTTCAGTGCACCAGTCTGTGTCCTCCTGCTTTACTTGTCTCTCTATCCCTGTTCTCTTTTTGCCCTAAAAATAGCCTATCTCTGTTAAGTACAATGCAGTTTATGTTCTCTCATTAAATTCAAATATATTTGTCTCTCCATCTGCCCTATATTTAAAGGAATAAAAAGCACACCTTAGTTTTGTGCACAAATATCTGCACTCCAGCTATCAGAATGAAATTCCATTTACTGGCAGCAAAAAGTTACATTATGTTCAATCCCTCCAAATGAAACCTAGAATCCATACATACACACACTGGCATTAACCCCTCTATACACTCACATATACTATATACACCCATATCTATACTAACTATAGATTTTAGTGTCACAATAGCCTTGGATGATGTAAATTAACAGAATCAGCCATCACAACATCATCCAGCAGTGCATTCCACAACCAGTCTAATCAAAAGACGCGGTGATTAGTCGTCAGGCGACTAATCTCCCTGAAATCTTCCCGTGTGGCCTAGCCCTTACAGTCTGCCTGTTGGTGGCGTAACTAAATGTTACTGGGCCCCACATCAAGAAGAGGTTGACTAGATTTACTAATATTTATTGAAACAGTATATAAATTAGGGCCTCATGTGCCCGTATACCTCCTGGGCCCCCTGCATCCTCAGGGTCTGCTTCCTCTGTAGTTACGCCCTTGCTGCCCAGAATTAGACAATTTATTATTTACTAAAAACCCTAGATACATCTCCGATAACGAAACTGCCATTTAGTGTATAACTTGCATTTAAATTATTTTGCCAAAGTGCATAACCTTAAATTTAAACATAACCTTTGCTGCCCAGTTTTCCAATTTAGTCAAATCATGGTGCAAAGTGGTGGAACCTATAGTTCTGCACAATTTTGTATCATCAGCAAAAATACAAACCATACTTTCAATGCCCATGTCCAGGTCATTAAAGAGATACTGTTATGGTAAACCTGTTTTTTTCAAAACACATCAGTTAATGGTGCTACTCCAGCAGACTTCTGCACTAAAATCCATTTCTCAAAAGAGCAAACAGATTTTTTTTTATTTCATTTCTGACATGGGGCAAAACATATTGTCAACTTCCCAGCTGCCTCTGGTCATGTGACTTGTGTCCGCACTTTAGGAGGGAACTGCTTTCTGGCAGGCTGTTGTTTTTCCTTCTCAATGTAACTTAAGGAGTCTGTGGGACATGGGATTTTACTACTGAGTGCTTTTCTTAGATCTACCAGGCAGCTGTTATCTTGTGTTAGGGAGCTGTTATCTGGTTACCTTCCCATTGTTCTGTTGTTAGGTTGCTGGAGGGGGAAGGGAGGGGTGATATCACTCCAGTAAAGAGTGACTGAAGCTTATCAGAGCACAAGTCACATGACTTGGGGCAGCTGGGAAATTGACAATATGTCTAGCCCCATGTCAGATTTCAAAATTAAATATAAATCTGTTTGCTCTTTTAAGAAATGGGTTTCAGTGCAGAATTCTTATGAAGCAGCACTATTAACTGATGCCTTTTGGAAAAAAAACATTTTTTTCCAATGATAGTGTCCCTTTAATAAACAAGTTGTGGTACTCCACTAACAACACTGGTCCAATTAGAAAAAGTTCCATTGACCACCACTCTTTATCTATCTTTTAGTTTGTTTTCCGCCCATGTATGTTCCAGGTCAACATTTCTTAATTTAAATAGTAACCTTCTGTATGGCACTGTATGAAATGCTTTAGCAAAGTCTAAGTAGATCCACTGCCTTCCCAAAATCGAGGTCCCTGCACACCTTCATAAAAGGAAATTAGATTAGTCTGGCAAGATCTATTACACATAAAACCATGCTGGCACAAACTCATAGTATTATGATTTACAATATAGTTCAGTATCTCATTCCTTAATACCCTTTCGAAAAGCCTTCCAACCACTGATGTCAGACTAACCGGCCTATAGTTTTAAGGCTGAGGATGGGATCCCTGTTTGAATAGCGGCACCACATTAACGATTCACAATTCTCTTGGCACTGTGCTAGACAGCAATGATCCTGAAAAATTACGTAAAGAGGTTTGGCAATCACATAGCTAAGTTCTCGAAGTACCCTGGGATAAAAACCATCCTGCACTGTACCTTTGTTTATCTTAACATGTTCTAGTCTCTTTTCAATTTCCTCATGTGTGAACCATGCAACATTTGTTGCATTACTAGAATTGGGTCTATTAGGAAATGTTTATTAACTGGTTCCTGTAGACAGATGGAATATAACAGTTCAGAATCTTTGCTTTTTTTCTGTTCTCATCAACCAGCTGAACCCCCCAGTGATATTAAGGGTCCCTCCCCTTCCTACTTCTTTTTTTACTATTTACCTAATTAAAGAATAATATTGTATTCTTTTTACTGCTTGATGCAATAAACTTTTCCATGCCAACTTTGTTGCATGATTTATTGGCCTCCTTGTACCTAATAAATGTGTTGGCTGTCCCAGATAACTTGAAAACATGCCTTTTCTTACCCACCTCAACACCAGCACTATTGAACCAAAGGTTTTGTTCTGCAACTATGTTCCTTGCTTACAAGGGGAATATACTGATGTATATTTATTAAGCAGCATTTAAACCCTGTGAAATCATTTCCCACTTAATATGTTGCAGAGATGCCCTTATACCATCAACGTTTACATGTCAAAACTTTTGTGTTTTCATTACACCTTTATAGAGTTACCTCTGCAACATAGTCTCTAAAGAGACCATGTTATTATCACTATTCCCTAAATGCTCACCTACACAAATGCTAGAGATACATTTGGTAATATTAGTTATTACAAGATCCAAAAGATAATGATTCCTAGTAGGTTCTTGAAAATAAAAAGGTGTAATTCAGCATATTTACAGACCTGCTGTCTTTAGCTGTCTTGGCAACTCAATTACCCCACAAGGTTATATGAAGTCATAAATCAAGACTAAATGATGCTTATTCCATGTTAGGCTGTAACCCTGACATATGTTTCAGAGTCAGCTTGAGGTATCCCCCAACTTTAAGTAATTGTGAGTGCACTTACCGTCCATCATCCACCAAAAATGATTATAGTGAAGACTTTTCTGTACAGAACCACTTCATTAAAATATGCCTTGATTCAAAACTTCATGTCAGAACCCGGTCAGCAACGTTTCAGGCCTAGCTATGGCTTTTTATCAAGCTTACTTTACACTGGCCTGTTTAGGCTTTATATAGACAATGTATAGCCACCTATTGGTTACAAATTAATACAAGATTTCCATATACACATTATAAATGTTTTTGATTTAAAAGTGTTACAATGTCAATCCTGTTGCAAAAGAACTGTTTATTCTCTACACCAGGGGTATCCAACTTTTTGGCTTCCCTGGGCCATTCTAAGGGGGAAAATTTTCTGGGGCGGCACATGAAATACATAACACTTTTGATTTCTTAAAATAAAGGAAATACACAGAAATGAACTACAATACCCCCAGAGCTCACAAAAAGATGGCACAGCAGCACGTCCATGTATAATTACCCCCAGAGCTCACAAAAGGATGGCACAGCGGCAAGTACATGTATAATTCCCCCAAGGGCTCACAAAAAGATGGCACAGCAGAATAAACCATGTATAATTACCTCCAGAAATCATAGCAGAATGGCACAGTTATTTTGATTTACTGCCTGCACTGATCTTTGGCTTTGACTACTAGAAAGTGGACCAGTAGCCAGCACAATCATCCAGGAGCAACTTTAATTAATAAAACAGCAGAGGCATACACACAGTAACACACACACACATACACAGTAACACACACACAGTAACACACACAGTAATACACACACACACAGTAATACACACACAGTAACACACACACAAACAGTAATACACACAAACACAGTAACACACAAACACAGTAACACACACAGCAACTGATACACACAGTAGGGATCTCCCTTGGCCTACTGCATGCATCCTCCTTCCTTAATCCCCGCCCCCCCAAAAGCAGGCATCCATTACTCACAGAGAAACACATTCCAGCATCACAAACATTCCTATGCATAGTAAGACCAGAGCAGGCCACTGCTGTGATGAACAGCACCAGATCCAGCCCTCCGCCTGTTGGCAGCAGCATAGAAAGGTGCCATGTTTCAGCTCCTTTACCGGAGCCCCTGGCACTTCATAACTTCAGCCACTATCGGGGGGGGGGGG
>CM044434.1:45885423-45909799 GCA_024363595.1 Xenopus borealis | reverse complement strand
ACTTTGCCAGATTAAACCTACCGAGTTGCTATATTTGCTTATGGGAAGCTCCCATAGACTTTTTCTAAGTTTTTTGATCAAATAGAAATCATTCGATCGTTCGATATATCGAATTCAGAGGATTTTAATTCTTTTAAATTTCGAGGGTCGAATTCGAGGGTTTTTAACCCTCGAAATTTGACCCTTGATAAATCTGCCCCTTGCTGTATGTATGTATGTAGGTAGTTTTGGTTTATTTTTAAATCTGTACTCACTATAAGAGTCATCATTCAAAACTGCACTTTTACATGATAGATGTCAAAAATTTGTATTAGCTAAACTAGAAATTAACTGATCCATATAGGGAATGAAGTGTCTTAGTCACAATGGTTCTCCATTGTTTGGTGGAATCGTGGATGCATATAAGAGGAAGGATGGAATGTCCTCTTCACAGAAGGAACTAATTTGCTACAGGATTATCTTTGAAGCAGGTCTGAAAAGACCGACAAGTCTCGGGTCTTTTATTCTTGTAAGTATTCTGAAATATTTTTATTTAGACTTTAATGGACAGATTTATTCCCACACATCTGTAAATATAAGTGAGATGAAGTACATTTAAAACTTATAGAAGAGAATTTAAGGTGCTAGATTCGGATAGAAACATTGGTCTGCAAAGAGTTTCTATTATGCTTTCATACAAAAGGGAATGTTATTACGATTTGTCTTTTATTTTGAACTTAAACCACATAATCTGTGTAGGTTATAAAGAAGTCACTTTAGTGCTTACAAGGATTTTGTCTTCAAAATGTTAGCTGAAGATACTGGATGGTCAGTGCTTTAACTTTGTATAAATATTTGTATAAATGTTTTAACAACTAATATTGCATGTTTCTAGTCTGAAACATATTTCTAAGTCTAGCTTGTGGCACAGTCTTCTCTAACGGGTATATACAAGTTTTATAGGAAATAGATTCTTTTTTTTGCCTGCAAATTTGTTTCATTTTTAACTAGGGCATGGGATTCTAATTAAAGACTGAAGATGCTGAAGGTAGTGATGTACTGTAAAACTATCAGTAGCAAGTAACTTGTTCCTAGACTATTGGGAAGCATTTATAAAGTAATTAGTAAGACATTAAAATTATTCAGTTTTATCACATTTCAAGTATTTCTACCAAGTATCAGATGAAGTTTTGGCTAAAGCTGAGGTTATTTTGTAATTATTTTTTTTTTATTAATTGCTTTGTGTTAGCTCTGGTGTTTGCATAAAGGTTTATGTTGTCTAAACAAATGCCTATGTTGTATTTTGTGTTTAGTGTCTTCCACCCAAAAGCAGTATTTTGCATATTGAAAAAAAATGTTTCTGTTTTATTGTTTACATGTTTCTACCCTCCAGGTTCTGATTCCTGAAACCATGTGCAGAAACCAACTGATTAACAGACCTAAAAGAGATATGATTTCTGCTGCATTATTTCATGATCAGAAAAGTGAAAGGGGTGAAAAAGTATTGCTTTGAACTGGAATCACATTTGCAAATACCTAGTGATAAGCAAATGTTTGCCAGGTTTCACTATGGAAAAGATGCCCAGACTCCAATTGGTGACAAAAAAATGTGGCTCGTTAAAAAAAAAAAAACAATTGTTGCCCATAGACTTAAATGCATTTGCCAAATGTTTTCACTGTTCTATGAATTTTCAGCAAAGCAAAACTGGTCATGTTTGCCAATCACTGCAAGTAACTAAAAAATATATCTTTAAATATATATATATAAATCATATTTACATGAATATATGTGGGAAAGTTTCTTAGAATTATAGATTAGAAAAGATTTTCTTTTCATTTTGTATTGTGCATAAAAGATTTAAAATACAAAATATTATGGTTTTTAAGATAATAAAGTAATGTGAATGAAATTAACATTATGGGGAAGATTTACTAAGGGTCAAACTGAATTTTCGAATAAAAGTAGAATTTTTAAAATTAAAATTTCGAAGTAATTCTGTTTTCTAGAATGTTCTTGGGTTTTCCAGGTAAGGGATCTTTTTGTAATTTGGGTTTCCATACCTTAAGACTGCCAAAAATCATTTCAGCATTGGAAACATCTAAATATGTCTTATTTTTTAAATGAAAAAAGTCCAATCAAACTAGAATCCACAATTTGCCATTATTTATCAATAAAAAAGTTGAAAAAATAAGATCGGGAAAAAACACAACTTTTACACTGTCTCATGAAAACCCCAAATTTTTCATGTTTGACATGCGATAAAGCTCAAAAGATTTGAGTTCGCAAAAAAAAACAGGGTCAAACCCCAATAACTCAACATTTCGTGAGGGATAAAACATCTTCAAATGGTTAAGGGGACATCTGCCATTGAGTTTTACATTAATTCGCAAGGTTTTAAATGGCTTATTTTAGTATTCGGACTTGAAACAGCTTCGGGGCATAACAAATAGGGAAAAAAATCACATCTTTTTTACCCAGACTTTTTCAGGTTTATGGTGGCAAAATGGAAGCAGTGAAAAAATTGCACATTAATAGGAATGTTTAGATTTCAATAAGGATTATTATATCTTAGATGGGCTCAAGTACAATGTACTGTTTTATTACTACAGAGAAAAAGTAGACCACTTTTAAAAATGTATTTTTTTTTTAATTTTATGGTAATTGGCCATCCTGTACTTTGGGGCTTTCTAGATAACAGGTTTCTGGAGAACAAATCCAATACCTTTATAAAATATTTAGCAGCAGCTCCCCAATGTTCTAATGTCTATGTATATTTTTTAATAAAAGTGTTCCTATTTTTATTTGTCTTTTACTATAATTTATAATTTCATGTTTTCTTTGGTTTTTCAGGGATCTATTGGTTTGTGACTTAAAAAATATAACTGGAACTGCTTCAATTATTCGATTATGTTATATAATTAGTGATGGGCAAATGTGACCCATTTTGCTTTACTGAAAATTAAAGAAACGGCAAAATATTTGCCAAATGAATGATGTCTATGGGCATTTTTCTTATGGTAAACCCTGGGTTAAAATTTCGCTCATCACTATGTATAATACATTTGTATATATATTCCACTGTTTTACTTTTAGTTTTATTTAGTTTTATAATAAGTATGCCCCATGGCTGGTAACTCCTGGGTGAGAGTAGAGGGTGTATTTTGAGCTGCTAGTACAAATTACCCTAGCAACCCTGCATTGAAGAGACTGGAATATGAATAGGAGAGGCCCGAATAGAACGATAAGTATTAAAAGGTGGGAAAAACTATACATTTGTAGCATTACAGAGCATTTGTTTTTAGATGGCGTCAGTGACCCCCATTTGAAAGCTGCCTAGAAACAGAAGAAAATTGCAAATCATTAAATAACTATAAAAAATAAATAATGAAGACCAATTGAAAAGTTTCTTAGAATTGGCCCTACTACAATATACAAAAAGTTAACTTGAAGGTGAACCACCCCTTGAAGTGTTTGCTGCTTTTGTACAAAGTGGCAACCATTTCAGACCTGCTAATATATATTTTTACTCAGGGGCCAAAAAAATTCGAAATTCGACCAGGGAATAATGGGGAATTAAAAAAAATTAGAATTTCAATTTTTTTTAGCACAATTCGATCGAACAAATGATCGAATAGGGAAATTCAATCTTAGGGAATGATCCCCATTTCGGTAGGTTTAATCTGGCGAAGTAGGTGATTGGATTTAAATTTAAAGAGGAAGTGTTCGACCATCGAATTTTCAAATATTCGAATAAAATTAAATTTGAATATTTGAATAATCCGAATTCGAATATTCGATGGTTGAATTTGGTCGAATTTGCTTAATTTGCATATTCGAAATCCGAATTTGAATCTTTTTGAAAATACGATCGAATATTCGAATCCTTCATGTGAATACATGTGAATTTAGTAAATCTTCCCCTCAGTGTATAAACACTCTGAAACATATAATTAACTGCATAATATCCCCATATCTTTATCTTAGATATTAAAGAGGGTATAGTTTCCATTAGGTGGTCATGTCTGTGGAAAGGAACCTACCATAAAGGCAAAGGAGAATTCGATTTTTGGGTGAATGACCATTGTGTTGTGAAGTTTGCTTTTTTATTAAAGCAGAGTGAGATAAAGGTGGTTTCCATAAGGTGACCATGTCTGTGGAAAGGAACCTTCCATAATGGCAAAGGAGAATTTGATTTTTGGGTGAATGACCATTGTATTGTGAAATTTGTTTTTTTATCAAAGCAGAGTGAGATAAAAGTGGCTTACACTTAAATATGTGTGCTTCAGTTTAATACAACCCAGTGTGCCTTTAATGTCACCATCTACAGGCCTGGATTTATGGAAAGGCCACCTAGGCCCGGGCCTAGGGTGGCAGGATTTTAGGGGGCGGCATGCTGCCCAGACCCACATTGGTTCTGAAATACTGGGGATACACAGGAGATACAATATTTTTTTTTTAAATTCCTATGCACCAATCCCCATTGCTCCTGTTCTGATGATGAAAATTTGTGAATAAAGGGCAGAGTATGGGGGCGACAAACAGCAGTGGCACCCACTATGTTAATACGACCCTGACCATCTAAACTGTACAAGATTCACAGGGTAGACTGGATTACTGTATTTCATTACATATATTCAAAACCCATTTATATTTTCCCCTCTACAATCACCACTGGGGGTGCCATAAGGGGGTGCCTTGTTTGATTTTAATCTTTCCAAAAGTGGCAACACACTAATGAGGCCCATTTATTTAAGGTCAAATTTTAGTGGTATAGGACCTGTTATCAAGAATACTTGGGATCTAAGGTTTCTCGGATAAGGGATCTTTCCATAATTTGTATCTTCACACTTTTAGGGGCAGATTTATCAAGGGTCGAATAATCAATTAGAATTCAAATTTTTGAGTGTCAAAATACACACATTCAAATTTTAATCCCCCTATTTGAATGTAAATTTGAATGTGAGATTCATCACACCTCAACCACAGAAACAGTCCTAATTCGAATATTCGCCACCTAAAACCTGCCAAGTTCATGTACAAGTCAATGGCAGAGGACCATTGAGCTATTTGGAGATGTTAATAGCCTTTCTTACTTTCGAGTTTTTTTTTTTGCGAGAATAGAATATGAATTGAATAATAAAACTGTTCAGGTTAGAACCATTCAAAGGAATATTATTTTAAAATAACCTCCCAGTTGAATTGTGAGTATATAATCAAATTTAAAAAAAACTCACATGAATTCGAAATTCAATATTTGATAAATGGGCCACTTAATCTAAAATAAAAAACATTGAAACATTAAATTAACCTAATTGACTAGTTTAGTCTTCAATAAGGATTCATAAATTATATCTTGGATCACGTAAAAGGTAATGTTTTAGCAGTACAGTACAGTAAAAAAGGAAATCATTTTTTAAAATTTGAATTATTTGATTATACTGGAGTCTAAGGGAGACAGCTACCCCATAATTTAGAGCTTTCTGGATAATGGTTTTCTCGATAATGGATCCTATATCTATATTAGAGCTTTTTGAATCCATGATTAAAGGACAAGGACAGTCTAAAATAGAATTAGGCTAAAAATGCTGTATTTTGTTTACTAAACATAAACATTAACTTACTGCACCACAAGCCTAATCAAAAAAATGATTTATGCTTTCAAAGTTGGCCACAGGGGGCTGTCATCTTGTAACTTTGTTAAACATCTTTGCAAGACTAAGACTGTGCACATGCTCAGTGTGGACTGGGCTGTTCAGGGGTCGTCATAAATGATCAATACAGCAAGTCATATAAAATCTAGAATGCCAGAAGCCTATATAGCAAGACTGACTAATAATCGATGCAGACTGCAGAATATGCAGACTGCACTGGGTCCTGTGTTGCCGTGTTGTCATGTAATCTAATGTGGATTTTATAGTTTTTGTATTGTTTAATGCAAATTTTCTCCAACTCTGCAGAACCAATGGCTGCAGCAAAATAATCCTCCAAATAGAATCCCAGTTTATCTGTTTAAATCTGGTTCCATGATGTACCTGCAACTGGAGTTGGATTCAGTAAAGGGGATGTAAAGGCAAAAATAAAATACAGTACAAATCTCTACACAGTCGCCTTCTGCTCTACAGGGAAACAAAGCTGCTGGAGTTCTGCATGGCTGGGAAGTAAGGAGGGAGCTCCCCATGCTGTTCATAAGTATAATTGTTTCCATGCACCGCAGTTAGGGACTGTCTGACATTCCTAGCAGTAAATTAAGGAAAAATTCCACTGCATACAGTCAGGTGTCTTATAAAAACGGTACACATTTTTTAATTAAAGTATATTGGAGATAGATTTCTTTTTCATTAAAGGGATACTGTCATGGAAGAAATTTTTTTTCTCCAAAATGCATCAGTTGATAGTGCTGCTCCAGCAGAATTCTGCATTGAAATCCATTGCCACATTTTTAAATTAAAGTATATTGGAGATAGATTTATTTTCATTAAAGGGATACTGTCATGGAAATTTTTTTTTTTCCAAAATGCATCAGTTGATAGTGCTGCTCCAGCAGAATTCTGCATTGAAATCCATTTCTCAAAAGAGCAAACAGATTTTTTTTATATTTCATTTTGAAATCTGACATGGGGCTAGACATATTGTCAATGTCCCAGCTGCTCCAAGTCAGGTGACTTGTGCTCTGATAAACTTCAATCACTCTTTACTGCTGTACTGCAAGTTGGAGTGATGTCACCCCTCCCTCCCTCCCCCCCAGCAGCCTAACAACAGAACAATGGGAAGGTAACCAGATAACAGCTCCCTAACACAAGATAACAGCTGCCTGGTAGATCTAAGAACAGCACTCAACAGTAAAACCCATGTCCCACTGCATACTATTCAGTTACAGTGAGAAGGAAAAACAACAGCCTGCCAGAAATCAGTTCCCTCCTAAAGTGCTGGCACAAGTCACATGACCAGCTGGGAAATTGAAAAAATGTCTAGCCCCATGTCAGATTTCAAAATGGATTTCAGTGCAGAAGTCTACTGGAGCAGCACTATTAACTGATGTGTTTGGAAAAAAACATGTTTTCCCATGACCGTATCCCTTTAAAGTAAAAATGGGATTTTATTTTTATGCCTTGCCTTGTCCTTTAAACTCTATTTCTCTAAAATCATTGAAATGTATTAATCTGAATATAAAATCCCCCCCAAAAAATGACTTTTTGCTTTAACTTGGGGAAGTTTTGTATTAAAGCTTTTCATGGTTCTTACAATATCAAATGCATTTTAGAGAAATAAAATAAACGAATTTTTTTAGGAAAAATATGATTTGTGGTAAACGAGGAAATGTGAATATTAGTAAACAGGCCGCAAAGGTGTCAGGTGTGGTAGATGCCACAAGATGATGCTTTGTGTAAGCTTTTTTTGCCTTTTCAGAGTGGGAGTTTTTTGTACCTTGCAATATAAGTTAATTTAAAAATGATACCCAATATCTTTAGATGATCTATTTTCAATTTCTTTTTCTGCCACTCCATAGTTTTATTTCTTTAGAATGAGCAGATCTTTGCCTGTTTGGCCACCTACTTGCCAAATAAAATTTGACCACCTACACCCAAGCCAACAAACAGATCATAAAAGAGGATTATGCATGCCCACCAGGAAAAGGCCTCATCAACATACCAATATGCTCACTTTAACATAAAGCTTTTATAATCTTTTAGATTATAAGATTTAATCATCAGAACTCTTTATATCTGTGGCATTGGTCAGTATTTGTTGGTAATCTGTATGTTTCATGAGTACATCCTTCTATTGTACAGTGGAATACAATTATGCCTTATAAATATTAATGCATTAACGTGTCTTATTTTCTCATAATATTGCTGATTTTCTACAGATTTATAGAGACACATAAGATGTTCCTATCTCAGAAGTACCTACAGATGGTTACTGTCATAAGCATTGTGTGCTTTGCTTGTCTTGCTGCATCAGAGAACACTCAAAAGTAAGCATTTTCTTCTTTTTTTGTTTTTAATTTTCTTGGATGCCATAGGTAAGTAGGTTAAATATTGCCATGTTGTATGTGTAAGTATATATATATATATATATATATATATTTTTTTTTTTTTAAAGGGTATTTTCGAAAATGAAATGGATCGAATAGGTCCATTTTCAATCGAATAAAAATCGTTCTAATCTTCAAATGCATCGTTTGATTGGAACAATTTGAAACATTCTGGCAAAAATCCTTTGAATTTCAAAAAATGTCAAAAACACGGTTTAAATTATTTTAGTGTCAAAGTGTCAAATTTTTATTTTTTGAAAGAGAAAGTACTTTGAAATGCAAATTTTCTTACTTTTCCCCGATTTATTGTTTGGAAAAAGTCACAATAAAATCATAAAAAAGGTAGTATTTTTTCATATCTTGCTCAACCCTACTTTTTTCATTAAATCACCCGAAATCTACATTTTTTTCAGAAACCCAGCGCAACTCATAACATTTTAGTTAATTATGGGACATCTGCCATTGACTTTTACATGTTCATGGCAGGCCTAGTTGGAGTAATTTTTTCATCTGACTTTTAACACCATCGGATTGTTTCTGAAAAATTGTATTTTCCCCTTTAAGGGGCAGATTTACTAAGGGTCGAATTTTGACCATCAATTTTTATTAAAAGGGGGTTTAGTTCGAAAATGTACCATTTTTTATCGAATAGGTCCGTTTTCAATCAAATAAAAATCGATCAAATCATTTCATTCAAACTACTTTGCCCCCAATAAATTTGATTTTCAAAAATAGTCCTTAAAGGTTCCAGGAGGTCCCCCATAGGCTAAAATTGCAATTCAGGTGGAGAAGGGTCAAATTGGAATTTTGTAAAGAGACTGTTTTTTTTTTTGAATACTCGAATTTTAAAATTCAAATGAAATTTTTTTCAATTTGAATCGAATTTTGGCCTATTCGATATTTGAAGTACCCAAAAATTACTTCAAAAAAAAATTTTTTTTAATTTGAATTTTCACTTCGGCCCTTAGTAAATCTGCCCCTAAAAGTCCGAGTAGAAAAAAAATCAGGTAAAGTAGTACACAAATGTATAGCATACATCTAATACTTTTGGTGCATTTCTCATTTTTAGTGAGAGATCAGTTGCAGAGGCTCAGCTAATGCACGACAAAGGAAAAACAATTGAAGAAATAAGTCGCCAGAGGTGGCTACAAGGGTTGCTGGGAAGTGTTCACAACCCAGGTCGAAGAGAGGTTCCCTTGATAAAGAATTTCCGCCGTGATTTGCATAGTTCAAATGAGGAAGAACAGCAAAGAATCAACAGCATAAGGAACATGAGGAATTTGCAATATAAACATGCAATACTCGCACATAGTAAAAAGCTAATGGAACGGTATCCTTGAGTGTTTACAATGTTTCATCATTCAGCAACAACATTTAGATAAAGTCAATATTTCATTGTTTTAATATGTAAATAAATAGTTTGGTGTATGTTGGGTTGTGGGTTATTTTTATTTTGCAAAAAATATGTATACATACATTTGCATAACAGGCCTAATTTAGATAAAGACATCAAACAATGTTGGCATCAAAAGAAAACATGGTGTGTTCTTTATTACAGAGCTAGGGTAACCCCCAGCTAACAGAGGTGCAAAAAATAAATATAAAATAATAACCATTCTCTATTTCTATGAGAACAAATAGATGGATTAATATATTGGAGATAAAAAATAATAGTGCTGAGAGTGGGCCCCTGGTCTAAGGTTTTTTGGTGGGCCCATGGTGTCCCAGTCCAACACTGCCTCTGGCATTTGCCAGAACTAGGGTTGCAACCTTTTCTGGAGTGGCCATCTCAGTCTCCTGACCTCAATATCATTGAGCCACTCTGTGGAAAATTTATACATGTAGTTCATGCAAGACAGCCCAAGAATTTAGGGAACTGGAGGCTTTTTACCAGGAAGAATTGGCAGTTTTACAGTCTGAGAAGATAAAGAGCCTTGTCCACAACTACCACAAAATAATTTCAAGCTGTGATTGATGTTAAGGGGGGGGGGGAGAACTGGGGTATGTACCCTTTTGATCAGGGTCATTTGGGTAGTTTGTGTAGTGACTATGATTTAAAAAAGAGTAAACACAGTTGTTTGACAATAAATGGCTTCAGCCAACCACTAACCATGAGTGAAAGAAAAGTTTTTGTGTTATCATTCGCATTCCCTGAAAAATGGTTAAGAAATCATAAATTCTGCCAGGGTATGTAAACGTATGAGCACAACTGTATTCTTGCCGTTTTTCCTATTAATAACATTGACATAAAGAATCATTTTTACCGGCCAGGCTGGTGAATTACCAGCCAGGCGGCAACCCTAGCCAGGACCCACAGATTGCCAGTCCATGCCTGCTATAGCTTCATAGCAATTGCAAAAGTGTTTCCAAGCAAATAACTGTGGTGGGTGGTGCTAAGTTTCAGACTGCTTAAAGGAGAAGAAAACCGTGTCAGCCCCAAATGCCTCCCCTCCTCAGGCCCCCCCCCACGGCCTACCACCCCCCCCCGGGGCGAATGCCCCTAACTTGTTACCTACCCCTCCTACTAGGTGGTCTCCAGCGGAGTTCACAGCTGCCATCTTCTCATGGGGGGAGGAGGGATGGGGGCCTATGGTGGGGAGGGGGGAGGCATTTGGGGCTGACAGGATTTACTTCACCTTTAAGGCTTGTGACACACAGGCAGATTTGGGGAGTTTTAGTCGCCTGGCAGCTAATCAACAATCTCCCCAAACTTCCTTCACATGTCTTCCTGTTCACTATGATGAAAAGTCACCTGCGCTAAAGCACACACAGTTGCCCAAAGTTTCCTCGTGAGGCGACTTTTCATTATAGCGAATGGGAAGACTCGCAAAGGCAGTTTGGGGAGATTGTCGCCCAGAAGAAGAGGCGATTAGTTGCCAGGCGACTATATCTCCCCGTGTGTCACAAGCCTAAATAATGTGCCTGAAACATCAGTATCACTGCAGAAACCATTGAATTCCACATCACTTCATCAAGTTATAATAAAAGTGAAGCAAAAACGCAGGATTTTGGTTCCTCCGGGAGAAGTGCTGGGAAAGTTTAACTTACCCCCAGCATCCAGTTTGGGACTTCACTTCCAGGTTTGGGAGGGAGCATGCTGATGCTGCCTCCTGATTGGTGGATGCCTGCTATTACCATAATTAGGTCAGGAGGCTGGGAATCTGAACCAGATATTAGATTTTTTACCTCAGCACAAGATGGATGACGCAGTTTCAAAATCTGCAACAAACTCCATTGTGCTGTCTCCTAACATTCGGTCTGTTCCTCTATGAGCAGCATAAAACACCTCAGACATAATTTTTCTTCCTCTAAGGAGGAGGTTCAGGCACAAAAGCCACAGTTTAAGAGAAGGAGGAATGAGTGTAGAATGATATCCTCTTCTTCAGTGGACTCTTCCCCTGACAACCCTTAGAAGGGCTGTAATCGTGCTGTTAAGGGGGTTTCCTCTACTAAAAAAACACACAAACATGTCTCTGCTCCATTTGGAGGCAAGAATAAGAGACTTGCACCTG
The DNA here is from genome assembly GCA_024363595.1 of Xenopus borealis. NCBI lineage: Eukaryota > Metazoa > Chordata > Amphibia > Anura > Pipidae > Xenopus > Xenopus borealis. Next base: position 45,898,272 of record CM044434.1, on the reverse strand, counting down.
GTAGCTCTTCAGCCAAAGGGGCTCGTTTGGGTATCTCTAGCTGCATCTGCTCATCTGCTCAGAAGTCAGAACCCGCAGGCCTTAATATGTCGGATGATGAGATGTTGTCCCCCACGTCTAAGTTAGTTGACTGCAAGTCTGAGGAAGTTAACCTTTCATATACCTCTGGAGACAAAGGAGAGTGTAGTCACCTGCAAATGACGAAACCTCCATCTAAGCTCACAGCAAAATGTTGGTGCATTGAGGTGTACAATTTCCTGCACTTAGGTTTCAGAACACCTTTAGGGCTAGTGCAGACAGGGAGATTTGGGGAGATTCTGTTGCCTGGCGATTACACACACCGCTTGTCCAGAGTCATTAAACAAGGTCTTGCTGACAGCCTTTCATGCAGGAAAGTTTTCCCCAGTAGACCCAACAAAGAGAGGCTGGGTAAGCCCTCTTTTCCCGGTCAGAAAGCAAGATGGGTCATTACGTCCAGTTTTGAACGTAAAAAAGTTGAATGACTTCATAAAACCAAAGTGTTTCAGAATGGAGGGTTTAAAAGACCTTCCCACCATTTTATGTGCTGTCCAATAGGCCATAAAAATAGATTTAAAAGATGCCTTTCACTCTGTACCCATTTACCCCCCACATCGAAGGCTTCTTCAGTTTCGATGGGGAACAGATTTATTCCAATGGAACATCATGGTATTCAACCTTTCAAAGGCTCCTTACATGCAGAATGATGAAGGCGATAGTTTGTCATCTACGCCTAAAAGGGATTTCCTGCCTGGTGTACCTCGACGATTTAATAGTGGTTCATCAGGACAGAGCAATATTAATCCAGGAGACAGAGGAAATTCTCAACCTTTTCTCAAATCTAGGGTTCCTAGCTGGACTGAGAATCAAAATAGGCCCTGGCATTTCAGGTACACAGAGGCCCAATCAGCCCACATAGAGGCCCAAACAGTCCCCACCAGCCCACTAAATACTGACTTTCTATGGCACCTTATAGCAGCCCATCTGGCATTTGCCCTAACCCACAGATTGCCAGTCCGGGCCTGGTTCCTAGTAAATACAGCAAAGGGTCCTGGCCGTGAGACAGCTGTCTCTTTGGAAGCTAGCAGCTCTTATAGGCCAACTTGTGGCTCTTTCTCTGGGCTTTCATCAAGCCCCACTATACTGCAGAAACCTACAGTTTCAACTAAATTATCACCTACAAAAGGGAATTTTTAACTCTAGACTTAGAGTCCCAGAAGGACCTAAATATGTGGCTAACCATATTGGATCCCATTCCTTCTCCAGTAGTACGACAGACCCCAGATCTAGTCTTAACAACAGATGCTTCTCTAGTAGGCTGGGGAGGTTTTTCCAGAGCAAAAGCTGTAAAAGGTCAGTGGTCTCCACAAGGAAAGCTAGCTCAAATAAACATATTAGAGCCTAGGGCAGCTCGCCTAGCTGTACATCAGATTTTAGATTTCCCTCCCTACCCCACCTCTGTTCATTTCCAAATGGACAACAAAACAGCAGTGTCTTATATCAACAGAATGGGCAGCACACGTTCACTGCAGTTGTGCAGGGAAGCAGTTCTTCTCTGGAACTGGGCCTTATGTCACAATCTGTTTCTATCAGCAGAATATATTCTCAGGGGTTCAGAACGAATTAGCAGACTCCCTTTCAAGACACAAACTATCGTTGCCAATTGTGACACTTCACAGCTTATTTCAGAAAATTCAGGACACATTGGGACCAGGCAAATAGACCTCTTTGCCTCTCCAACTTCTTTGTATCTAGAATTTGGTCAAAAGGCGCTTGGAGGCTGGACGCTTTTTCATTCAGATGGCAGACACTGAAGGGTCTTTATGCTTTTCCTCCTCTGGCCTTAATTCACAAAGTCCTATTAAAGGTCCAGGTGGAACAGGTTACAGACCTTGTCATTGTTTACCCAGTATGGCCCTCCAAGATTTGGTACCCAGTCCTACAAAAGATGTTATCCCTGGGTTTCACTGCAGAATGCATTCAAGGGCCGAAGGAGTGTCCCTAACCCAGTTTATGTGGCTAGCAGCCCCGGTAAGGGGTTAACCTTACCACATTTGTTGTTAACATCTAATGCTTTAATTAAGGCATCTTTGCGTCCCAGAACAAATAAAAGATACAAAGTGATTACACAAGAATTTCAGAATTGGCAAACAAATAACCCAATGAGGTTTTCATTTAATTCTTAAAGGGCACCTATGGTACAAAAAAGTTACCCCTAACCAAATGTGCGGGCTGATAGAGCCCGCATTCCGGTTGGGGGTACTGGTACTTTTTTAAAGTGCGTGCGCGCAAACACGCATTCGCAGGTACTGACATGGCGGCAAACAGGGAGCTCCCTCCCGGAGCAAGCTTGCTGGCGCTGGCGGGGGGCATTTTTTTAAAAAAAAGTACCCCCAACCAGAATGCGGGCTCTATCAGCCTGCAAATTTGGTTGGGGGTAACTTTTTTGTACCATAGGTGCCCTTTAAGGGTCGTACTAAAACCATGCTGGATGCAACTCCAGTGGAGATTGACCTAATAAGAGGTACAACTGATTCCTCCTTATGTGTTGTAACATGCATGTCATCCTACCAAGAGAGGACAGAGTCTGTCAGTAGGGATGTCGCGAACTGTTCGCCGGCGAACTTGTTCGCGCGAACATAGGCTGTTCGCGCTCGCCGAATGTTCGCGAACGTCGCGCGACGTTCGCCAATTTGGGTTCGCCTTAGTTGGCGCTTTTTTTTTGCCATTTCTCCCCCAGACCAGCAGATACATGGCAGCCAATCAGGAAGCTCTCCCTCCTGGACCACCCCTACACCCCCTGGACCACTCCCCTTCCCTATAAAAACCGAAGCCCTGCAGCGTTTTTTCATTTTGCCTGCCTGTGTGTGCTTGGAAGAGCTAGTGTAGGGAGAGAGCTGTTAGTGATTTGAGGGACAGTTGATAGTAAGTTTGCTGGCTAGTAATCTACTGTTCTTCAAACAACTGCCATCTAGCTGTGTGAGCTTGTTCACATTCTGTCTAAATATCAATAATATTACAGTCTCCAGAAACACCATCCTGAGTGACGTTTTTCAAGCAGCAATAATATTTTCCGTAATCCGTATCCACTGCTGTAGTAGTGTATACGTTGACCTTGTAGGCATTGTTTGCCCAGTCTTTAACCAAGTGCCACGTAGCTGTGTGAGCTTTTTCACATTCCGTGTCCAGAAACATCACCTGAGTGACGTAGTGTGATTTCTGCCCTTTACAGCACAAAACGCAGCACTGTGTCAACAATGTATTTTTTAGAAACATTTTTGCCCTTGATCCCCCTCTGGCATGCCACTGTCCAGGTCGTTGCACCCTTTAAACAACTTTAAAATAATTTTTCTGGCCAGAAATGTCTTTTTTAGCTTTTAAAGTTCGCCTTCCCATTGAAGTCTATGGGGTTCGCGAAGTTCGCGAACCGTTTGCATTTTTGTCCGGAACATGTTCGCGAACATTTTTTCCGACGTTCGCTACATCCCTATCTGTCAGAGCAGATACAACCCAATTATTCATTACTTCTAGACAGCCATTCAGACCAGTTAAGACTAATACAGAGGTTGGATATTATCAGCAATGCCTTTGGCAAGGATTGACACCTCTCAGTTTAAGGGTCATTCTCTGAGAGCAGCAGCAGCCACTAAGGCAGCGGCCAGAGGTGTTTCCCTGCCAATAATCATGAAAGCTGCAAGATGGTCCTCATCAAAATCTTTTGTCAAATACTACTGGAGACCATCTGAGACAGAGAGAGTAACCTTTATGAAAGCCACTACTAGGTGTGTGTTTAGGGTTGCCACCTTTTAAAGAAAAAAAATACCGGCTAGTGCTGGGGGGAGCGACGTAAAGGGGGTGGAATCATGGAAATGACACACAAAATGGGATGAACCATGACGCTTAAGGGGATGGCGCTACCGCAGCGTCGGGGAACAAATAAGTTTAAAGTGCAGGGCCGAGGGCTTTTTGTAAGGGTATTACAAATTAGTAGTTGCTGGTAAATTTGTAATACCGGCCCTTGCAGGTATTTTACCGGCTAGGCCAGTAAAATACCGGCTGGGTGGCAACCCTATGTGTGTTACTCTTCCATTAGCTATTGCTAGGTGGCAATTCCTCCTGGAGGAACAAATAAGTGTTTGCAGGAATCTATGACCTGCAAACATTTGTTCTAGGGAAAGGATTGCCCTCCCTTTCCACCCATGTATTCTCTCTTGAGAAGAGTCCTTGTAGTTGCTATTAATTGTGACTATTTTCTTATTCTTAGGCTCCAATCAACAAACAAGGAAGGACACAACTCACCAGCCTAAGAACAAGGAGAATTAAGGAACAGATGCTTACAATATATTGAGGTCCATCATAGCAGACTCTCAACAAAAATAAATGAGCGCGGTTTTGGGCAGTTCCATTATCTGCAAACACATTACCCTTCTGTTCTTGTAAACCACAAAGTTATGTTTAGCTCCTTCTCAGTTCTAGTTTCTAGACACAACATGGAATTGTTTTCCAATAAAGGAGTTTATTGTTCATATTCTGGGATATATTCTTATTTTTTATCTAAAGGATTGTCATCCACAGGCTCCAGGCAAAAAAGCTAACATCCTGGTTCGGTTTCCCCGCCTACCAGCCTCCAGTGACCTAATTATGGTCATAGCAGGCATCCATCAATCAGGAGGCAGCATGCTCCCTCCAATACCTGGAAGTGAAGGCGGGTATTGTTACAAAATTGTTACAAAGCATCTTATTTATTATCTTATTTGCATCTGTTAGCTGTTATGAGGGACTACAGGTTGAGCTGCCAAAAGAGGGACAGTCCCTCTGAAAATGGGACAATTGGGAGGTATTAGTATTTGTAAAAATGATACGTGATACCAACTTTGTAGATATAAATGTCAGTAATTTTTTAAGCTTTCGCAAGAAAATAAGCGTCACAGTATTCACTTGTTGTAAGAACATTGAGCACCTACACATGAAATACAATCCGTCGCTATAACCCGGTGATTGCCCTACCCCCCAAGCCACAACATTGCAGGAAACCGCAATGCACAATACCACTGTAAGGTACTTTTAGGGCGTGGCTACGACGCCATTGATTATTTTCGAATGGTCGAGGGATTGGTGCCGTGACGTAACTATTGGGTAGTAGGAGGTGGTCCCGCCTCGCACCACGAGAGCCATTTTGTGAAAGAAGAGCAGAGGAGGAGGTTCTGCTGGAGACTGAAATTGTCGATCTGTATCAAGTCTCCGTCCCAAAAAAAATTGGTAAGGTGGAAAGGATGAGGGCGGGCAGCTACTCCATTAGCAAAGCAGGAGTTTGAGGTTGAATTACATGAGGGATTGGTGGTGGTATGAGGAAATAGTGTGTGCTTGCGGTGTAAAGAGCCGCCATTTTGTTTTTATTGTGAGCGGGAAATGGTGAAATATCATGGATGGTGATTACGCATCGAACATTTGCGGGCAGATGGACGGCGTATCTAACTCTGGCAGTAAGGAAAATTATTGAATAGTCCAGTTGCAGGTTTGCCTGCGAACTACGCGCATTCTATAGTCAATCTCCTCAACTGGTGCAGAGTTGTTTGTGGCTTTTATCGACATGAGCTGATCACGTAGCGCTTGTGCAGATCTACCATTGTAGTAACCTGTCCGTAGGGAACATTGCTCCCGTTTTGCTTAGCATAGATTGCGTTATGCATTTTCGTTTGTTGAACATCTCTGTCCTTCTATCGAAAACTGGACCCCTTTTAAAAATGTATAGACCGGTGTGCTGTATTTAAACCTGAAAACCGATTAAAGCGTTAATAAACTAGTCAGATTTTCTTTGCCACAGCTTCTCCTTTGAGGTAGATAAATTATGGACAGGACCCAAATTTGCTCAAAACAAGGCCACAGATATGTGGGAAAAAATTGAGTTTTAGGAATGCAATCCTGTTCCCATGGCTATCTAAGAGATAATTATTTTTCATTTTGTCCTAACTGGACCTTCAGTTTTGTTTACAGGTGTCTCCAAGAGAACAGATAGCCATGTTCCAAGTGCTGGCTTATTCTGAAAGCATATGACCTGAGATGGCTGCCTACATGCCACTATTATCAATTAAAAAAATACACTTGCTGGTTCAGGAATTTTAATTTTACATGGTACAAAATGATTTCCAGTGTACACCATGTCATTTAGGGTAGTGACACATGGGCAGATTCTGGGACATTTAGTCGCCTTGCGACTAATCGCTTGTTCTTCTGGGCGACAATCTCCTCGAACTGCCTTGGCAGTTGACATGTCTTCCCTTCCGCAGTAATGAAAAGTCACCTGCGCTAAGCACACGCTTCATTTTCCAAAGTTGCCTCAAGCGGAAACTTCGGACGACTTCAGAAAATGAAGCACCGAGTGTGCTTAAAGGGCACCTATTGGGGTAAAATGATACTCCCAACCAAAAGTGCGGGCTGATAGAGCCCGCATTCCGGTTGGGGGTTAAACTGATTTAAAAAAAAAAAATATGCCCCTCGCAAGCGCTAGCGGCCCCGCTCCGGGAGGGAGCTCCCGGAGCGAGCAGCCGTCTCTCCATAGGCGCGCATGCGCAGAATGAAAAAGCGGCCTCAATTCTGGCAGCTTTTCATTCTGCGCATGCGCGTGACGTCATTAAGACGCGCGCCTATGGAGAGACGGCTGCTTGCTCCTGGAGCGGGGCCGCTTGCGAGGGGCATATTTTTAAAAAAAAATCAGTGAAACCCCCAACCGGAATGCGGGCTCTATCAGCCCGCACTTTTGGTTGGGGGTATCATTTTACCCCAATAGGTGCCCTTTAACGCAGGCAACTTAATTATAGCTGACTGGAAGACACGCAAAGGCATTTTGGCGTTATTGTCGCCTAGAAGAACAGGCGATTAGTCTCCAGGCGACTAAATCTGCCCGCGTGTCACTGCCTTTAAAAATGAAAACTACATCATAAAAGGCATGACCGAATTGTAAGGATTGACTAGTACTGGCTGGATATTTTCCATTCTGTAGGCCATTTTTTGGCATTTTGTAAGTCGCTATGAAATAAGTTGGCGCTATAGAAATACATGTTAATAATAAGAAGTAAAGCCTATTTCTGTGCTGTTGAGGATTTTATGTCCTACAGGTGGCGCCACATGCCCAACTTTAGAAACCATGAGAACTGCCTTTGTTGTCTAGGGCTCAGTGGTTGTTTCCTAAATTCCACCAAAATCTCCCAAGAACTGCCATGCATTTAGGCTCAGTTCACATGAGCAGATTCGGGGAGATTAGACTCCCCAGCAAAATATCACCTCTTCTTCTGGGCGACAATCTCCCTGAATTGTCTTCTTCCTGCCCTCCACCTGCTAAAGTGGAAATCGCCTGCGGCAATTTACACTCTGCGCTTTCTTTCCAAAGTTGTCTCACAAGGAAAACAAACTGACGCGTGTGAAATGCTGCAGGTGATTTTCACTTTAGCGGGCGGAGGGCAGGGAGAAGGCAGATTGTTGAAAGGGAGATTGTTGTCCCGAAGAAGAGGCTGGGGCGACTAATCTCCCCGAATCTGCTCGTGTGAACTGAGCCTTATAAGGGGAAAATTATGTGAGCAAGTTGCGCTAATATAGAAAGGTTGCATAAACACAATCTGAACTTCTGGAAATAAAAATCTTTCTGTAGTCCGGTGACCCCATGGTAAATATCCTTGTATAAGAAAAAACTATTTTTTACTGTGTGAACCTGTTTTTGTCCTATTTATATAAACTTTCGAAACGGTTCAAATAGAAGCATAATCTTTATCAGTGAAGAGTGATAGTACAGTATAATACTTATATTTTTTTCTCCTTATACCCTTTGTTCCATTCAAATCTATTCATTTCATTCCATTCAAAAGTGATGAATTTGGTTACTTGAGGTCCCTCTGCTTTCCAAAGAATGCATGATCATAAGCTGTGTTGTTGAAAAGCGGTTAGTATAGTAACATGCTGTTCTTTATAGCATACCATTTTCCAAGTGATTGGTGGCTGAATGTAATAACATACTGTCATGGACATTTAAAGAAGTGTCCCTGTCGTGCTTCTTTTCAGAAAATCATTTTTTTTCCGTTACAGCCATGCATCGCGACTCCTGTCCCTTAGACTGTAAAGTCTATGTTGGAAATCTTGGAAACAATGGCAACAAAACAGAATTAGAAAGGGCTTTTGGCTATTATGGACCTCTGCGCAGTGTGTGGGTTGCAAGGAATCCTCCAGGGTTTGCTTTTGTAGAGTTTGAAGATCCCCGTGATGCTGCAGATGCTGTTAGAGAGCTGGATGGAAGGTAACAATTTTGTCTGGGGAGAAACCCTGGTTGTCCTACTATAAGATATCTGCATTTTGCTATTAAAGTGCATATTATTTGGTTAACTTTGCTTTCATGCTTTTCTTGCTTAGAACTCCACTGTGAGTGGCACACAGAACATCACAGATGGTGCCTCAGAGTAAATGTTGCAAGAGACGACTCTTGATATGTTAATATGATTTGACATTATTTCACTGATTAGGATATAAATTTTGTTGTTGTCACATGACCAGGGGCAGCTGTTAAATTGACAATATGTCTAGTCCCATGTCAGATTTCTAAATTGGATATAAAAAATCTGTTTGCTCTTTTCAGAAATGGATTTCAGCGCAGAAGTCTGCTACAGTAGCACAATTAACTGATTTGTTTTAAAAACGGTTTCCCATGACCGTATCCCTTTAAGAACAAGTACGCTTTAAAAGGAACCTATCTTGAAAAGGTTACCCCCAACCAAATGTGCGGGCCGATAGAGCCTGCATTCTGGTTGGGGGTACTGGTGCCCCCCGCCAGCGCGCTCCTTCCCGGTGTGAGCCGCCATGGCAGTGTCTGCGCATTTGCGCGCGTGTGAAGTCATGCGCTTTAAGAAAAGTGGCCCCAACACTGACTGCTTTTCTTAATGCAAATGCGCATGACATCATGCACAGAGATTCGTGGCGGCTCGCACCGGGAGCTCCCTCCGGTACCCCCAACCGGAATGCGGGCTCTATCGGCCCACACATTTGGTTGGGGGTAACTGTTTTTCACGATAGGTGCCCTTTAACTGTTCCTACATTAGATTTTACTATCCATATAGGCAGAATGAAGTGCAGTGGTTCTGATGTGTATGCCTTGTGGTTCCTCTCTTGATTTTGTGTCAATTAATTTAAGGACGCTTTGTGGGTGCCGAGTTAGGGTTGAATTATCTAATGGTGAGAAAAGAAGTAGAAACAGAGGACCTCCACCTTCATGGAACAGACGGCCTCGGGATGACTATCGTAGAAGAAGTCCACCACCAAGACGCAGGTATTTTATGCTCTTCAGCAAGTGTTATAATTTGTTTGACGTTATGGTTAAATAGTGCAGCATTCATTTGTCAGTTTGCATAGCTGCTGGCTGTTATTTCTCAAGCATTTTTCCATCCCCCCCATCTTCTTTACATTTACAGAACCCATATTCCTTTGCTCAATCAACCTACATGCAATAATCTCTTATTTGGTTTTCTACAACACAAGTTCTTTGTTCTGCCGTACCCCAATTGGAGGAGAATCATTTGTAGTTTTATATCTTGTATTTTACATATGGGTCGGTGTTGTGATTTGTAAATGCTTCTCATAGCCTCCAGGTGTATCCAGTTAAATAGTTTAGGGTATGCTTATTTTTTCCCCCACCGTGTCAGCTAATTGTTATTGATGCACGCTTTCCAAATGTCTATAATAAACATTAGGTTCAAAATGCTGGCACATGGCCTATAAGTCAATTTTTTTGTACTTCAATTTGTGAACAGAGTGGGCGTGCCTCTTAAAGATTCGGTTCATACTTTTGATCTGTTCACTTTTTTTTTTTTTCACCTGTTTAAATGCAGGAGCCTATTCCTTTGTAGTTTGCTTCACTGCTTTAAATATAATTGTATTGTGGTTGACTAAAGAAACTTGTCCACAATGCCCTTTTTATTTTGTTAGTACAGTTGGCCCAGAATCGGTGCTCTAGGATTCCTTTTCTTTCCATCAAATAAGCTTTTAATAGAAAAATAGATGCTTGTACTGATGGTTTGTGTTTTTTTTTTTTCATATGTCTTTTTGTGCTTTTGGTCCATCTAATAAAAATGAAACCCGTTACAGAGTCACCATCATGTCTCTTCTCACCACCCTCTGGGTCTACATTAGCCAGTCAACTAGCCCTTTCAGCCTCATGTGACCAGCGCGCCCCATTCAGCTTGGCTGGTGTCGTATCACATGACCCAGGCATGGCCAGTCATCAGGTTGCACCTTTGGTTCCTGAGCATGCTGTCCACTCAGCCTTCCTCCTCTCCAACCTTAAACAAAACTCGGCAGCAGCCCTCCTTCAGCGCCCACATATTCCCGGCCACTCTGCTCGGCTGTTAACTTTGTCAAAATGTCTTCACAACAACTGCAGCGTCAGCCTTCGGCTAACCAAAAAAAAAGCAGGAAAAATCCACAACATCCCCCTTCGCAAACCATCTAAATTCAACGCAACTTCTGGCAAACCTTTTCAACAAATTCTACTTGGCCATCTGTCCGGCATCCTCACCATTTCTAGCTTGTTGAAACCCCAAAACTAGTAAGTTTTTTCCTGCTTATACAGAGTTCACTGCTGGTTTAAACAGACTTGGCAGCTTTTTCTTAGTTATCTCTTTGTAGATCAATCAAAGATTGGCAGTGCATAGGCAAAAAGGTAACTAACACTGAGTGACCTATGAAAATGTTTAAGGGTGATAGAGGAATCTTTTTGTTTGAGCTGAGCCATATTTAGGATCTGAATAAAAGAACCGTTGTACCCTGTGTCCTATTTTGGCTTGTCTTTCTAAGACGTGGATCTATCATCTTTAAACATTAATTTTTTTTTTAAAGGACCAGTAACATCAAAAAAGAAATTGTTTTAAAGTAATAAAAATATACTGCAATGTTGCCCTCCACTTGCAAAACTGCAGTGTTTGCTTCAGAAGCACTACTGTTGTTTATATAAATAAGCTGATGTGTAGCCATGGGGGCAATTAGTCAAAGGAGAAAAGGCTCAAGTTGCCTCTATCGCCTCTATTCTGATCAGATCGTTGGGCCCTAGAGCCCACAATCGGATCAGCCCGATAGCGCCCACTTCAATGTGGGCATATCGGGGAGTGTACAGAATATGGGGGGGAAATACCGCACTCAACAGGCTGTTAGGGTAGGGACAGACAGGGAGATTCTGTCGCCTGGCGTTTTTAGCAGGCGACAATCTCCCCGAATTTCCTTCTCCCTGTCTGCCGCTAGTATAAGTGACAAAGCGCCTGTGCACACGCTGCGCGGCGATTTCCGGAATCGCCCGAAGATACTTCGTGAGGAAACTTCGGGCGATTCCGGAAATCGCCGCGCAGCGTGTGCACAGGCGCTGGCGCTTTGTCACTTATACTAGCGGCAGACAGGGAGAAGGAAATTCGGGGAGATTGTCGCCTGCTAAAAACGCCAGGCGACAGAATCTCCCCGAATCTCCCTGTCTGTCCCCAGCCTAAGGATAACTGATTTTAATAGAAAAACAAAAGATATTCCAAACGTTTCGATCACAACATAGTGATCTTCCTCAGGGAAAAAAAACTAACAAGAGTGTAAGCAGTGCAACCCTTAAGAACCCTCCCCCTGTGCAAAACATGGCACCAAACAAGAATTCAATTAATTAACATAGAAACCCAGATTGGGAGTGAAAAACAAAAAAAACAGCCTAACAAAGAATAGTTCAAGTAAAAGAATGAACAAAAATTAAAGCAACGATAACTGTAGATGCAGCAAGTAATGGAAAATCATTAAAATCAAGTTGCAGTTGTTGGGTTATTCATAGCATAATACAAAGCAACAAAGTAATGCAGTTTCTTGGGAATATACAAAGATCCAAGTGGGGCAAATAGGATTATCTAAGTATCTCATTGCAGGTTGAGGATTGTTGCCCAAGCACTGGGTCCAAAAATGACACTTCTACGTTTTTTTTTCTTCATTACTTTAAATAAAAAAAAATTTTTGGTGTTTACTGTTCCTTTAATATACTAACCCAATCTCTGAACTTGACAAGTTTGATAACAAGACTGGTTAAAAAGATTTAGTGCAGTTTTTTTAATAAGTCTATGATGACAAATGGCTGCAAAATGGGCAGGGTTGCCCCTGTGTACACCTTTCTCCACGGCACTCACTTTTTCAGTGCGGGACTGGGGTCCACATCACTAGTGCAGAGTGCGCACTGCTGCTCGCTTTGCACTAGAAGAGCCGAATTTCTGGGTTGAAGAAATGGAAATTTGGCTCTTAAAGTTACCAGGAGCAGCATTTCTGCCGCCCCTGGTAACCAGGGGGGCGCTGCCACCTGAGGCGAGTGTCATTGTGGAGCGCCCCTGGGTGTACACATTATCGATTTCTTTAAGCCAGTCTGGGTACACAAGTGGTGCTTAAGGGTTACTGCAATTAGACACTTTTACAGACTATTGAATAGGGACACTAGCCCAAGTGCATTCCTGCTTGGGGGCATTTTTCCATCTTGAGAACCTAAAGGTGTTTTATTTTTTCTCTTTTCCCCAATCTTTCTAGGTGCTAGTCAAGTGTGTAAGTGTATTTTATATAGGTACACATTCCATGGGTCCCACAGAGCAGAAATGAGGATGTTCCCTTAATGGAGATATTTTGATTAAATCTGAAGTTTCTTACTTTTTCTCGTTTTAGATCACCAAAAAAGAGAAGCCTTTCTCGTAGCCGTAGCAGGTAAGATCAGATTATTATTATTTGAGGTTTGCATGATTAAATTTTTTTGATTCTTGCCTCACAAATCAGATGGTTAGTTTGGGTATCCAATAA
>CM044434.1:45865368-45885413 GCA_024363595.1 Xenopus borealis | reverse complement strand
ACCTTCTTGATAAGCAGATTGTTTGACCATACCATTTATAATTGTTTATAAAATACACGAGCAGTAAATACCCTGTAAATTATATCCTTATGAACGGTTTTTAGTGAGGTCATCGGTTATAACTGGAGCTTAGTGATATCATTTCTGTCACATAACTCACTGAAACTAGTGTAATTATAAAGTACCCCCTGTTGCAAAATATTACAATATTAGAAGTCACCTTAGAGTTCCATGACCTATATAAAAACTCTGGCTTTGTGTTTTTATATGGTCAATGAATTCCTTGGTAACCTATAATATCCTTATTTTATAATAGGTTCTGTATTCATTATATTATCTTTCAAACATTTTTTGGCTGGTTACAGATTGAGTGCCCCATTGAGCCTTATCATAGGTATATATTTTAAAGGAACAAGTATTTTAAAGGAATGACCATATAATGTACTGTTCCCTGCACTGCTAAAACTGGTATGTTTGCTTCAGAAGCTTTACTTTTGTTTATATAACAAGCTGCTGTGTAGCCATGAGGGCAGCCATTCAACCCCCGGGTATACAGTAGATAACAGAAGTTCTGAGGAATGCTACTGTACACGAGTGATTTACTGTTGTGTGTATACTGTGCCTTTTCAGCTTTGAATGGCTGCCCCATTGCTACATAGTAGCTTGTCTATGTAAGCTGCTTGTAGAGATTCTGAAGCAAATATATCTGGTTAACCATTGCACAGCAACAATACATTATATTGTATTATAATGATAAGGTTGAATCCCAAAAAGGCTTGATATCCCACTATTTCAGCAAATCGTAGACTCTCCCCAGTCTCAGATCAGTCGGAGATTAAATAGTTGTGATTGCTGTATTCCTCTTGAGACAATGTCTCTCGAGGAGGGGAAAACAGAGAATAACTTATATAGTGTAGTATTTCAACAATTTTTTGCACCCTCACACCTTTTTGTGATTAGATTTCCTTATTCACCCGGTGACTTTAATATAACTTAAAACGTGGATTTTGTCAAATTACACCTAAAACAAGTGTGCACATCACTGTAATATATACTGAAAAAAATAATAATAATAAACAGTGAAGGATGGGTTCAAATCCAATTGCGAAGGGGTATAGTCCAAGGGGTTAATCCAAAGGTTAAGACAAATAAAGGGGAATAATAGTGTAGCTTGATATGCTCAATTGTGATTTGCAAGACACCGTTAATTCCACGTGACCCTGTGTGCCGATATACTCACAAGATGTGAGCTGATATAAGCAGGTAATAAATCAATCTTCTGGGAAAGTTTCTTCCATCGAGCGGTGTGGGATTATCCTCAAAACAAGAGACTAGGACCCTGCATTTAACAGCTTTGCGGGGGCTCGATGGAAGAAACTTTCCCAGAAGATTGATTTATTACCTGCTTATATCAGCTCACATCTTGTGAGTATATCGGCACACAGGGTCACGTGGAATTAACGGTGTCTTGCAAATCACAATTGAGCATATCAAGCTACACTATTATTCCCCTTTATTTGTCTTAACCTTTGGATTAACCCCTTGGACTATACCCCTTCGCAATTGGATTTGAACCCATCCTTCACTGTTTATTATTATTATTTTTTTCAGTATATATTATAGTGATGTGCACACTTGTTTTAGGTGTAATTTGACAAAATCCACGTTTTAAGTTATACATTATATTGTATTTCCTATAAAAAAAAATTTGTTATTGTTCCTTTAAACATTTTTATTCTAAAATGCTTTGGAAACAATTTTTATGTATTATACCCCTGACATTATGCAGACCCTTACAAAGGCTATTGTTCTCTGTGTAGCTTACTTTCTAATCTAATGCCCCTATCAGATTACATCACACACATTTTTTACGCCCAGTATCATCAGGAGCCTTATATGCCTGTATGTTTTGGACTGTAAAAACACAAAGCAGACTTGATGTTTATTGAAGTTCCATAGTCACCTTGAAGATAATGCCCTGGGCAGAACTAAACTCGAGTCTAGTGCTGCAATCACTGAGCCACCATATACATTCCCCATTGCTTGTTCACTTTACAACAGAACTTGTAAAATGTTTTTCTGTATGTCTGATGTTTTCATTGTCTTTAGTGATCTTGTTTGTTTTTTCAAGGTCTCTTTCTAGAGATCGGAGGAGAGAAAGATCATTGTCCAGGGAAAGAAACAATAAACCATCTCGCTCTTTTTCACGTTCAAGAAGGTATGTACATTTTTTTATTTTTTTTTTTTACTATTTTCTGTAGCCTTCTGTTTTAAAGAGAGAAACCTATTTCTTAAAACATTTTAGTATTTCTTCAAATGAGTTTGTGCTGTATTGTGACCCTACCTCCATTAATTCTAAATTGAGTTCACTGTGTGGAGTTAATGGAATTTTGATAACTCACACTGCCCTGTGGCAAATAAATTCGTTGTGTCAAAAAATAAAACTGGAATAAAAATATAATGCAGTGTTGCCCTGCACTAGTAAAACTGCTGTTTGCTTCAGAAACACTACTATTTATATGAATAAGCTGGTGTTTAGCCATGGGGGCAGCTATTCAAAGGAGAAAGAGCTCAAGTTACACAGCAGATAAGCTCTGTAGAACATAGTTATCTTTTATCCATTATTTATCTTGACATATAGCCGTTTTACAATTTCCTCCATTGTAACTCAGCAGCTTGTTTTTATGAGCTATAGTAGTGTTTCTGAAGCAATGTTAATATGTTACCAGCTGTCCAATCAACAGGGCTGACCAGAAAGCACACTGTGACTTCTTCATTTCTGTTTGCCGTTTGATTTTTTTTCTGCCTGCTACCAAGAAAAAAATACTGAAGCCCTATTTTAGACAAGTACAGATATAAGATATGCCTTTCCTGTGTCCAGTGCCTTTCACACGTGCTTATATGCAAGTTGCTTCATTTAAACTAAATAGGAGCCGCTTGTGACTATTTAAGCAAATTTTCATTCATTCCATTTAGGAAAAACTCTTTCTATGCTTTGCTGTTATGTACTGTTGAACTGGTGTTGCCATGCTTCAGATTTGCATATTTTCATTGGATATATTCATGTCCTATTCTATTGGCATTTTGAATTTGACTTGCTAACCAGTTTATAATTGCATCTCAATGTATATGTTAAATATTTTTGCTTACATCATGTTTTCTTTTAGCCGTTCTAGGTCCAATGAGAGAAAGTGATGCAGCTACCTTCAGCGGTGTACAGAAAAATACATTGAAAATGGTTTTCTGTTTTTGAAATGTCCTATACTTTTTAAGATTTTTTTTTTTTTTTTTATTTGCCTTGTACCGTAACTTGTAACAGGTGATGAAAAATGTGATTCTGTATGTGGTTCTAAGCAAATAAATTCAAATCTACTGTTAAAGAAAATATATTTTTCAACAACCCCCACCCCCAATTTCCTTGTGAAATAAACATGGAACTTGCATAGAACTAAAAGAAAATGTACTTTGGATGTGGCCAAACTATTCTCAAAAGTTTGGAAACCTAATACAAGACTACTCTGCAACTCGCTAAACAAAGGGTAATTGTCTACTTTATTGTAATATAGGAACAAAGTACAATGTGCACCATATGAAGGGTGGGTCATGTACACTAAAATGTTTCCATATTACTTTAAATGAGACGATTTGCATTTCTACAGAGTGTTTTCAAGTTCAGGTCCAGGTGTGAAGAAGCAGGGGCTTTTCAAATGGTCAGTATCTGTATTTTTATTGTAAACGTGTTTGCGCTCTAGCTTCTATTCAGTTTTGCAAAGCTTCTTATGCAAGTTGCCATGTCCTATTATTTGGCAGATTTCACTGCTCCACTACATTTTCCCCCTTATTATGCTGTAAACCGCACTGCTTTTGTAGGAATTTTTTTTATAAAAAAAAAAAAACCAAAACATTTTAGTGCACCTTACATGTGTATTGATGTTCTTCTGTAAAGTCTTGCAGTATACAGCAATGATGTAAAGTTGTAAATGTGTGGCTGTTGCAGTTTGTCTCTGATCTTTTAAACCATGTGACTTCTGGATTTTTTTTTTCCTCTGGGATTAAAGTTTTTGGTTAAAACATTTGTGTACATTGTTTTCTTAATATAATTGTTTTTTTTTTTGTGAAAGATTTATTGTAATATGCTTTTGATATCCAGTACCTACACATATTTAAAGGTGAACAGAAGTTTAATTCCATGGCTCCCCCAGAAGGGTCACTTATCAACTACACTATTAGTGATGGCTTGTACATGGTTAGAAAAGGTAGAGTTGGGTGGTGGTGGGTGTGCTCCATTTCATGCCACTTGAGATCCTTCTGCAATCTCCAACCTATAACCTGCAGCTTTCAAATGGGCGTTTGCTGACCCCTTCTAATAAACTAATTTTCCGTAAGGCTACAAATGTATTGTTGTTGCTGCTTTGTATTACTATTTCTATTCATGTCCTCTCCTATTCATATTCTGAATCAACATTTAAATCCGAGCATGGTCTCTAGGTTAGTTTGGACCCTAGTTACCAGATTGCTTAAAATGCAAATTGAAGAACTTTGGAGTAAAAAGTTAAAGAAAGTTAGTTGACACTCTAAGTCAGGGATCCCCAACTTTTTTTACTCGTGAGCCACAATCAAATGTAAAAAGTGTTGGGGAGCAACACAAGCATTAAAAAGTCTCTTGGTTGACTAAATAAGTGCTGTGATTGACATTTGGTAGCCCCTATGTGGACTAGAGCCTACAGGAGACTCTGCTTTGGCACTATACTTCGTTTTTATGCAATTAAAACTTGCTTCCAAACCTGAAATTCAAAAATAAGCACCTTCTTTGAGGACACCGAGAGCAACATCCAAGTGGTTGGAGAGCAACGTTACTCATGAGCTACTGGTTGGGGATAGTGTTACTAAAATTTCCTAATCCAGCATGAGTTTTTTTTTTACTATTTAGCATGCTACATTTGACACAGATTACATTCGGAAAATGCCTGTATTTTTAAAGGGCTCCTCCAAACAAACAATATCATATAAAAGTAACTTTCCAATATACATTCATGAAAAATTTCAATGGCTTTAAAGTTTTGTAGATGTATGCAATTTTTTAGTACCTCCAAATGTACTGTCTGTGTTTATATTGGAGAGTAATGTGTTCAGTTAAACTATACTTTTAATTCTGAGTAAGGGCAATAACCCACCAAATTTGTAACCCTCATTTCTGGTGGCAATCTACTCTGTCGAGAGCAACACAATGGTTCTGCAGGTTACCAGACAACCCACTTTTAGATCTGACCAGTCTGATTGGCTTGGGAGGGAAATTGCACCAGTGCATCTGCCTATAGCAGACTTTGGGGGGCATTCACAAAAGTTGGGATAGCCCATTTTTGGAGTAAAAGTGGTGGCAAAATATTTTCTCCATATTCACGAAACCAGACTCAATGCCACTTGAGTTTTTAGTGAAAGCGAGACCGTTTACAGAATTTCTTTCAAATTAATAAAAATGGTGCAAAAACATAGATAA
This sequence comes from Xenopus borealis, assembly GCA_024363595.1. Taxonomy (NCBI): domain Eukaryota; kingdom Metazoa; phylum Chordata; class Amphibia; order Anura; family Pipidae; genus Xenopus; species Xenopus borealis. The sequence goes on along the minus strand of CM044434.1, from coordinate 45,879,916 downwards.
ATATCGGTATAACTTCCCTGCGTGTCCGACCCATTCTAAAATAATCTTCTCTGTTTTGGTTTACCCAAACACCTCCTGTTGTTGCCCTATTGGATTAATATAGATTAGCATTTTATAGTCATGGCATGTCTGTCTAAGGGGTTTAATGCGTTCAGTTGCAGGGGAGCGCAGCAGTAGACACCTTCGATTTTTTTTTTCAATAGGGCTCACACAGGTGCATGTAGGCCCCGAATGCAGGTTGAGACACAACATGCTGCATTTTTTTTCCTGCGTTCGGTGCCTACATGCGCCTGTGTGAGTACAGCCCTATTGAAAAAAATTGAAGGCGTCCACTCCTGCGCACCCCTGCGTCTGAACACAGGGAAGCGCAGCTTCAGATGCTTGTCTTGAAGAGCCCTAACCCTATAGGTGTAAAAGCCTCACAAAAAATTTAAACACCGATTAAACAAAGTGTATTTTATATGTAAAAAGTTTTTAACCCACTAGTTTTATCTAAATGAATGAGGTGATATTAGTAATTTGAAGGAATATATTATCTAAAGGAAAAGTAAAGCCTCACAGCCATTTTTTTTTTTGTAGTTATAGTAGCACTTAGACACTTGACCATATTTCTGATACAAATCTGTATTTTATGCAAAATAGCATTTCTTAGACCCTTTTATTACAGGAGTGGAATTAAAGGAGAAGGAAAGTCCAAAATTAACTGCAGCTCTAATTGTTGCCAATAAAGAGAATATATCTTTAACATCAAACATTCTCTCATTAGTTAATTCTTCAATATTTGCGCTGCAATCATTTAAAAAAAAAAAGTTTAAACATGTATGTAAAATCATACCCTGGTTGCAGTCTGAAAATCCCTCTGAATAGGGCACAAGCATGCGCAATAGTTAGCAGCTGTGCCCTGCGCATACTAGAATCCTGTGTTGCAATGACTGCGGTCACGTGATAGAGCCCTACGTCATTGCTGCCCCCGCCTCATTCATAATAGCTCCAATCTGGATCCTGCTTCCCCACTGCTAAGAAGAGAGGCTTTGAAGGTCCTGCGCTTGCTCTGGTTTTAGTTTAAACAGCTTATCAGCGAGCGCAGGAGCCGAGCACGGGGTCTGTCTGACTGAGGTCTGTAGTAATGAATTATAAATAAAGGAAAAGACGCATACCTTTATTTTTAACTAGAAACTACGTCCTGTATTTTTTTTTAAGAAGATGTCAAGGAGCAGGGCGGAAGTGAGGCGCCTTTTTGAAAATGGCGGCGCCAAACTTTAAACAGAGGCAAAACTTTGAGACGCTGGTGCACAAAAGCTGTTGTAAAATAACAGTTTTTAATCTGGCGTTTCAGCAGGGGGGCTGATGACACACATAATGGGGTAGGTTATATTTTTTTTGTTTCCTTCTCCTTTAAACAAACCCGATTAAGAAAGCCCAGGTTATCCTGAAAAAAATTATGTATTATTTTCCTTTGTAGAATAAAACCTTAGCTCTGGAAATGGACTGATAGGATCAATATTTAGCTCCACTTTAATTTTGTTTCCATATCATCCCCCCTCTGACATACTAGTATTAAACTTAAAGGGCAAGGAAAGTCTAAAATAGAATAAGGGTAGAAATGCTGTATTTTGTATACTAATCATAAACATGAACTTGCTGCACCACAAGCCTAATCAAACAAATGATTTATGCTTTCAAAGTTGGCCACAGGGGGCTGTCATCTTGTAACTTTGTTATAAATCTTTGCAAGACTAGACTACATACACATGCTCAGTGTGGTCTGGACTTCTTAGGGATCGTCATAATGATCAAAAAAACAAAGCTGTTTGAGTTCTGCATGGCTGGTAAGTAATGCAGGGGTTCCCCCTGCTGGTCATAAGTATGATTGTTTCCCTGCCAGAAGTTAGGGACCGTCTGACAATAATTATCCACAGCACTAAATGAAGGGAGAATTTCATTCCACACAGTCAGGTTTCTTATAAAAATGGCACACATTTTTTAATTAAAGTATATTGGAGATAGATTTCTTTTTAATTTTATTGGGATTTTATTTTCTTGCCTTTCCTTGTCCTTTAAATCAAAATGATCTGCTGAATAGTTGCTACTGGCTACTTCACTGGTGCAGTTTAGAAGCAACTTCCTCAGTATGGCACTCCATTCCTTATCCGGAAACCTGTTATCCAGAAGGCTCTGAATTCAGAAGTTTCCTTGTGATGCGACTTTGGATAATCGAAGAGACCCAAATGCCATCCCACCAGCGATTCACATTCTGGTGGGTGGGAATGCATTTCTGGGAGATTAGTCGCCCACTGTAGCTACGATTTATCGATTGGTGACTAATCTTCCCATGAAGCCAAAGAAACTCAAAATACTCGGAGGCAGGTGTAGCGGGGCGAGTCCCTGTGTGTTTATTCAAGTTTTGTGATGTAAAGTTTCAGGGGCAGACCCCTTTGTCAGACATAACAGTGTGCACATACCTCTTAGATACCCATTACAATCAGGATAATTTAAAAAAATCATTACAAACGGTAATTACCAATGCCTTGTATATAATAATTTCCAAAACGATTTGTATTTTAAATACAGTGATAACTTGTGTCAGCATTACAATATGAATAAAAAATATTTATATAAAAAATGCGAAATAAGTCCAGTGATCCAAACAGACCTATTGCTTCTTTTTCCTTTTATTGTCCCGTGTTCCAATGACATATCAAACACCTAATGTTACCAAAAAAACAGTGATAAATATTTATAAAACATAACCACGTATCAATACAAGTTACCAAATTTAGAAACGACAATCTTCAAGATTAGAATAGAGGGAACTATCTTACCCTGAGCAAAAACATTCCCTGGACCCAGTCTTATTCAATGGAACAATCTGAAGGGGATAAATGAAACAATGTAACCGAAATACTATATAAGATACATATAAACAAGATAGATACATTGGATAAAGGCAGTGCCCTGGCATTTTGAGCAGGGACACGGGATTTGCCAATTGAGATGGCAAATAACTACACCTCGTTTTTGGTCATTTTGGTAATTATTTTCAATGGCAAACTGTGTGCTGGCAATCTTTCTTCTTTTGGTGTACAAACTAATTTTCAGCTAGATGATTTGTGACAACCCCTCAGCTTAGCTTCTCAACAGCCGCTCAAAGCACACTTAGCATGTGCATGTCCCAAACGCTTCAAACATAATTCGAGATCAGCAACTGTGGCAACTTTGAAAGCATGAATCCTTCCTGTTATAGAGAGGCTAAACTTTTAGACTGGTTCAATATAAAAATAAACCAGTTCTAACCATATTCATTTGTAGGGTATAGTTTTCCTTTAAGTCATGCACATTGTTTCCGAGCAATCTTTCTGTCTGGTCCAGATTTGTAGTTTGTAGTGTAATTAAAATCAAGTCCCCCAACAAATTGTGTGGCCGAGTAGTAAGAACAGTCCTCATGAGCAGATTCGGGAGATTAGTCACCCCAAAGAAAACGCCAGGCGACTAATTTCCCTGAATCTGCTCGGGTGGACTAGCCCTAACTCCGCTGCACTTGATTTTAAATGCACTACAAACTTAGATTGCTAATTGTACTCACGTACAATGAGGGGTCTTGACATGGCACGTGAGCTTACATATTTTGGCCAAAGTGCGGTGCCAACACCTAATTTTTTTTATAATTATTTTTAAAGGCAAACTGCTGATAATTTTTCTCTCTCTTTGTGTACAAATACATATTATAGTTCATACATACCTCCCAACTGTCCCATTTTCAGAGGGATAATCCCACTCTTGACGGCTCAACCCACAGTCCCGCGTTGTCGCGTTGTCTGCACTGCACAGCCAGAAAAATTTAGATAAAGAGGTCCCTTGGGGAAAAGTTAGACAACTTAAAGAGCAATTCACCTGTAATAACAGAATAGAAAACACAGAAATATGTTCAACCTTTCATAACCTGCCAAATTTTGTAAAATCAACATGGTAATTAGGGGCGTGGCAATTTTTTTGTACCTCTTTTTGTATCCAAAATGTTGGGCGGTATGGTTTATAGCAGCTGAATGTGGGTTACGCCAAGCGCTGGCACAAGATTGCTGCTGGCAGCCAGAAGAAAAATCCCCAAACCGAAGGTGCGGGCTAATAGAGGCTGCATTCCGGTTTGGGGTTGTAGTAGTTTAAAAAAAAAAATTGCTCCCTGCAGGCGCTGGCGTACTCGCACCGGGAGGGAGCTCCCGGTGCGAGCCACCATGACAGTCCATGCGCAGTATGAAAAGCTGCCTGAAATTGTGGCAGCTTTTCATTCGGCTTATGCGCATGACGTCACATGCACATACTGCACATGGACTGTCATGACGGCTCGCATCGGGAGCTCCCTCCCGGTGTGAGAACGCCAGCGCCTGCAGGAAGCAATTTTTTTATTAAACTACTAGAACCCCAAACTGGAACAGCCCGCACCTTCGGTTTGGGGATTTTGTTTCGCCCCATAGGTGCCCTTTAAAGTCAAGTAAATACATGACTTAGACATAGAAGTAACTTTCTAGCATGGAACACAACTAATGTTTTATCTGAAACAAAGCATATTTTGTTGGAGTCTTGTTTTCACCCACTAGGTGTCACTAAAGGCTTTTCTATGACACAAATGATGAGGATCAAGATTTTTAAAAGGACAGTGTACCCCATTGTTTAGTCGTTGCCCAAACATACTTTTTGCCTATATGTCAAGGACAAAAAGCCACACTGACCCTGATATATATATATATATATATATATATATATATATCAATATGTAATTACATGCTGTCATTGGCGATCCCAGACTATTATATGACACTTTTGGCATGTACTATTGTCTATTATCCCCCCCCTTTTTTTCCCTTTCTATACCCCTTGACTTTATATTATAAAAATATATATATATAAAAAAAAAGCCACACTGACACAAGGCCTAAATGTAAAAAGATAGATTGCTAAGAGATTGATATTGCAGAACATATTGACCTATAAATGGCAGAGAATTTATATTTAGAATTTTATTATTTAAATTAAGCAAAGAGTTTAACATAGGTGCAATGTTGCAACCAATCACATCGCAGCTTCTCAGCCTTGACACATGGCCTACATGTAAAAAGATAGATTTCTATTAGATGGATATTGAAGAATATATTGGGGGAGTTCACAAAAGTGGTGATATGGATACAAAATAAAAGTGGAGATAAAAATGTTGAATTTCCCACCAAATTCACCTCTATCTCAACTTTTGTGAATTTGTCTATCAAACAGACAATGTTCAAATTTTGCCTTTTGCACAATATTTTTTAAAAAAAATTCTGAATTTGCCTTTAACTCTCATTAATTTCCCACAATGCCTTCCTGCCGGCTAGAATGTTAGAATGGGAATCGCCAGTGGGATGGCAGGCGGATCACTTCGGTTTTCTGAAGATCCAAATTATGGAAAGATCCTTTATCCAGAAAACCACAGTCCCTAGCATTCTGATAACAGGTCCCATACCTGCACATATATTCCACAGCAAGGCAATGGGGGTAGAATTGTAGATAAAGGAGGCAAGTGTGAGACAAAAAGGTGACCCCCATCATTACTGAAAGAGCAAAGATTCTGACAAATGGTAAGCTTTCATACTATTTAATGGGTCTGTTTGGCCCATTGTTGGTATTAAAATGTCAGGGCCTGTTTTGCATTTCACACCTGCCCCACGTCTGTAGATGTTGACTCATACTGGGACTTGGCACTTGCCCTGATGCTTGGTAATATAGGTGCTTTTGCTGCTTTAGGGTGGTGACACGCTAAGATTCGGGAAGAATCTCCTCTTCTGCGGGCGACTATTCTCCCGAAATCAGCAACTCGAGGCAACTTCGGCCAACTTTGGAAAATTAAATGATCTGAGTGCCATCCTGACGGTGATTTTTGGGCGATTAGTTGCCCGAAGAAGAGAAGATTTGTCGCTTGGCGACTAATCGCCCAAATCTTAGCGTGTGGTACTACCCTTAAAGCCCTCCTTGTAAGCAGAACTATAATGGGCTTCTATAGGCAGTTCAAATCAATGGAAAACAGTCTGCAGATGCAACTGGTAATTACAGTGTATATTGCAACTCAGTGGTGGAGTGCAGTAACTATTGCAAACACTGAACAACACTGGTGTTGACCTTAAACCACAATATGTGTTACGTGTTAGTCTGTTCTCCCACACATTAGAGAGGCTGGTCTCCCTGCTCCCTGACTCAGTTAAGACCTTCAGTCTTCTTAGCCATTTTTTTATTGCATATATAGTGCTTGGCTAATAGCATTTATTCAAAATATTTTCATTCATTACCAATTTGCTTGCTAAAAAGAATCTGAAAAAACTTAAAAAAAAATAAAATAAAGTTCATAAAATAAAAAAAAAGTGTATTCCTTTTTGTGCACATTGTGTACTTCATCAGAGCAGCATAGATTTACGGAAACACCCCGTAGTGGCCTTTCTCTTGATGTGATTGCAGCAGACACAATACTCCCAGACAAGGCTGTCAGTCTTCAAGGCATTTCCCTTTATTCATTTTATTTATAAATATTCCCAGACAGAGGAAATAATACCCTCTACTATTATACTATTATATCATATTCACATTAATTCTTCACATTACTACTTCTTCATTGGAGAAAAACACAAGACGAACAAACCTACTGCAGGTGATTTGGATGTAGTATGTACCTGTCTATAAATATATATGCATGTATATATATATATTCCAAATGTATCCCTGGTGCTTCCCATTAAGTCAATAGTAAGAATTAACGGATGCACCAGAGCTTTATATGATCCCCCACATCAATGCTTTTCAGTTCTCCTTGAACCATCATCATTGATTCTGTCCTCTCATGCTTTGCAATGACTTGCCCAATTTCAGATGTAGCCATACTGAATTTATACTTGTCATAGTCTTATGGAAGATGTATTTTTGTTTGTGGAAATAACTGTATGTCAACAGCAGGATAAATATATTAGGGCTCATACATAGGACAGCCAGAAACAGTGGCCCATATCGACAAAGGCTGAACACAGGGGAGCACAGGTTTAAGTACTCATATATACAACCCCGGAATATAAAATATAAAATAATTTGGAATTAGGGGTTAAATTGTTTATTCAGTTGCTTGTATGGTGGATCTATAGCTGGTGGCTCTCTGTGATGCTCATTCCTAAAGCCAAGATAACAAGGAGGAGCACGTAGTGCAAGGGAAACAATGACAGGGATAGCAGATATGATTATTACATGTGAATGAAGTAAGTCATTTCAGAGGAACATGTTAAGATATTGTAGCTGCTTACAGGAGGAATTTTACATCTGCACGCAGCATTTTGCACGAAGTGCTAAATGAAAAGGAAAAGATAACACATGCCTGATGATTCACGGACATGACCTTTTCATTTTAGTTCCTAATAAAAGTAAATCACACAATCTCGCCTGCAAGATGTAATCACAAGGGTGCATATGTCCTGCTTTTACCCATTTAGATATCATTCACACTACAGACCTTGCACTAAAGTACCATATTTATACAGGTGTGGGGTTTATTATCTTTCCGTAATTTGGATCACCATTCCTTAAAGGGGTGGTTCAGGGCCCTTACACACGGGCGTTTGTTACCTGCCCTCCCCTGCATTCCGTTTGGCTGCTTTCAGCCGCAGGTCTAGATGCACTCCATTCTTTTCAATCACGTTGTACCCATGAGACACATGTCAGTGCCGAACGCAGGTTCAAACGCAACATGTTGCTGAACCTGCGTTTGGCGCTTACACACGTCTCGTGGGTACAAGTCATTGAAAAGAATGGAGTGTGTCTAGACCTGCGCTCCCCTGCGGCTGAACACAGAGAAGCACAGGTAACAAACGCCTGTGTGTAAGGGACCTTATAGAATAGCCAATTCTAAACAACGTCTCAATTGGTCTTCATTATTTATTTTTTATAGTTTTTTTTAATTATTTGCCTTCTTCTTCTGGCTCTTTCCAGGTTCAAATGGGGGTCACTGGCCCCATCTAAAAAAACAAATGCTGTGTTAGGGCACAGACAAAATGGATAGATTCGGGGATATTAGTTGCCTGGCGACAAATCTCCTCTTCTTTGGGGTGACTTATCTCCCCGAACTGCCTTCCCTTCCGGCTAAAATGAAAATTTTGGGGATGGCATTTTCCGAAGTTGCCACACGACAAAACTTTGGCCGACTTCGGAAACAAAGCACTCCAAGTGTAGACAGGGGAGGAAGTTTGGGGAGATTAGTCACCCCGAAGAAGAGGAGATTTGTTGCTGGGTGACTAGTCTCCCTGAATCACAGCGTCTGTCTCTACCCTTAGGCTGCAAATGTATTGTTATTGCTACTTCTATTCAGATCTTTTCCTATTCATATTCCAGTCTCTTATTCAAGTTGCTAGGGTAATTTGTACCCTAGCAACCAGACTGCTAGAATTTCAAACTTGAGAGCTGCTGAATAAAATGTGAAATAACTCAAAGGCCACAAATAAAAATGAAAAACAACTGCATAATTTCTCGGAATATCACTACATCATACTAAAAGTTAATTTAAAGGTGAAAACTCCCTTTAAGTCTACTAAAAACTCATTTAAACATGAAATAAACCCAACGGGATTATTTTGCCTCCAATAAGAATACATTCCGTGTCTTCGTTTGAATCAAACACAAGGTATTGTTTTCTTTACACAGACAAAAAGGAAATAATTTTTGAAAAATCTTAAAGTTATTACATTGCAATGGAGTCTATGGGAGATGGCCTTCCCGTTGAAGCTTTCTGGATAACAGGTTTTCAGATAACGAATACCATACCTGTATAAAAATAATGACATATTTTTTACCTCATCTGATACATATTTTCGAAATCCCCCCTTGGTTTTTCAACCAAAATATTTAACCAAGTCTGAGATGGCGAAACCATTAATAACCTATAAGCAAAACTGTTGCAAGCTTACCCAGGTGAAACACTGTGGACCCCTATCGAAATTCATTCTTGGAGGAATGCCAGATGCATAGATCAAGAATTTGTATACAGTCATGTTGGCCTGGCACGTGTTTAACCCTTGCAAAGGGAAAAGATTGTGGTCATTCCGAGATTCCATTAAAGGAGTGTTAAAGTTTTAGTATGTTATAGAAGTGTCAATTCTAAGCAAAGTTTTTTAATTATTTTCTTCTGTCTTATTGTAAATGGGGGTCACTGACCCCATCTTAAAAACAATTTCTCGGTAAAGCTACTAATGTATTGCTATAGCTACATTATATTACTCATCTTTCTTTTCAGGCCCTCTCCTTTTCATATTCCAGTCTCTTAATAAAATCAGTGCATGGTTGCTAAGGTAATTTAGACCATAGCAACCAGATTGCTGCCATGGCAAACTGGAGAGCTGCTGAAAAACAACAAATAAAAAATGAAAACCAACTGCAAATTGTCTCAGACTATCACTCTCTATATCATATAATATATTTGCGTGTAATTAATCAGAGCAGGCTAATGGCATTCATTAGCGCTCCTTGCAAGCGGGAAAAAAAGTATTTATTACTCAAGTACCTTCCTGAATTGCACCAGTGCAGCCTAAGGGGCAGATTCACTGATGTGCGAAGTGGCGACAATTCGCCAGGAATCTTGTCCGCAGGGACATTGCCAATTCACTAACAGACAAAGAGGATAATGCCCTAGCTACCGTTGCTAGCATTTGTTCGCACCCTATAGCCAGGCGAATTATCATTACTCCGCAAATTCATAGCTTTTTGGTACATGCCCTATTCAAATGAAACGATAGGCAGAAGTGAACGTTAGCGAAAAATCGCTAGAAAATGCTCGCCCAGTCAAAGTAACGCTAGTGAAAATTTTCCAGCGTTCGGCTGCTGAGACACAAATTCGCATTTTAGTGAATTAACGTAGTAGTAACGACTTTGTGCTGGAGAAACAGCAAGAGTGTGACAAAGCGGTTGCTGGCGAACATTTGCCCTTTAGTGAATCTGCTCTAAGGGCTCTTATACTCTGTGTTTTTGGCTGCACTCCCCTGTGTTGGGCTTTCTTCCGTTCAGCCATAGGGGAGCACAGGAGTAGACGCACTCAATGATTGTGAAGGGGGCTGTACTCACACAGACGTATGTATGCACCGTACGCATGTGGAAATCCAATATACTGCGTCCCACCTGCGTTTGGCGCTTACATACATCTGTGTACAGTACAGCTGAGTACAGCCCCTTCACAATCATTGAGTGGATCTACTCCTGCGCTCCTCTGTGGCTGGACGGAAGAAAGTGCAATTCTTGGGAACGCAGCCAAAATCACCTGTATATATTAACCATGAGAGCTGCTAATATGTGGAATTAATGAATGGGACTTTTACTCTATGCAAGCATAAAAGGGGCCACAGCTTTTACAAAATATAAGCAAACATTTTTTTACTCAAACAAATCTACTTTAAAAACACTGCATTGCGAATTGGCCATGTACACTTTTTCTATAATAGTGTCTCTTTCAGTTAGCACCAAGTGGTGTCCCATCAAGTTTTTTTTTCTTCATTAAAGGTCAAGTACTATTTATTTACAGTAGGTTTAAGTAAACTCAGTGGTTAAAGTTATGTTGCAAAGGCTTAGTCTGTTTAGTATGATATATTTAAAACTGGCCTCATTTTAAAACTGAGCTGACGTTTAGGACTTTCTATACCAGGTTCTTAGTTTGCTAAACACCTGTGCATGTAGTTAGTGCTCACGACCTGGGGTTTTCCATATTAGGGTAGAACTACATGGACAATTCACGTCTGTTTTCAGCGGATGCAACGCTGTGCGCAAAAACACATGCGATGGGTCGTATGCGACAGGAACAAAGTAAGGTAATAGAAAGTTGGATGGTGTCACAGGGTTGATCCGACACAACATGACTGTTGGATGAAAATGCTGCAAGCTTCGTCCTCATCTGAGAGTTGTGTTGCGTCGGATCAACCCAGTGACACCATCCAATGTTTCTATTAGTTAAGTTGTTTTCCGTCACATGCGACTTGTTGTATGAATTTTTTCGCACAGCTTCGCATCCCCCGAAAACGGATCTTTCTGTAATTTGGATTACCATACCTTAATCTGCTAAAGATCCAACAGGATTGTTTTTCCTCCAATAAGTAATTAACTATATCTCAGATGGGATCAAGTACAAGGTTCTGTTTTATTATAACAAGAAATAATTTTTAAAAATCTGAATTGTTTGAAATGGAAGATTGCCTTCCCTTAATTCATATCTCTCTGGATAGTTGATTTCCAGATAATGGATCCCATACCATAGTGCTGTCCAAAATACACCATTGCAGGGTACATCTTTCAAAATCAGGGCTTTTTGTTCATGGTAGGTGGAAGTAGGGAAAATGAGAAACAGCTTCATCGTTGCAGAATGAGTGGTATTTTTGTTGGGAGGAGGACAGTCTTAGCTGAAGCTCTCAGGATTACAGTTTATTATAGGACTTGACACATGAAACTATTTTGTTAGTTTATAATATTAATAAATATTATTAGTATAATATTAATTGATTAATGGGAATGTTTGTCAGTCCATCCTGCCAATGATTGTCCTAAACATGCCACCTGTTCAATATACATTCAGTCATCATGTAGGAGAGTGTTCCCCCTCACAATGGCTTTGCTCTGGGCATTGGAATTGCACAGCACCCACTGTACAAAATGCCCTGATTGAGTGGAAACCTCCTTATTTTCTAATTCTGTTTCAGTCATCCCCCCTTTTTTTGTTTCTCCCCAGTTTTGCCACTGTTCCTTTTACCCTGTTCTGAGATGCCTACCTGAAGAGGAGAAGAAATACAAAGCTGGAATCAACCCCAATTGGCAGTGGTAGGTGTGTTTAATGTGGCATCCTTGTCCTATGGCACATTGAATTTGTATTAAGTGAGTGTCCATTAATGATAAGGACCTTAGTTACTCTTAAAAATGCAATATTTAAAATAATTTACTGCATTAGGGAAATTGCACAGGTGGCCTGATCCTGATGGGCCTCAAGGTATACTAAAGGTACTTTTTATCCAACTAAAGTGTGATTTCTCACAGGTGACATAACCCTCTGTGTGCCACCTTATTTTTCACTATAAAAGACTATGCATATTTATTTTTTCTTCGTTTCATGGTGCAGCTCATCATGAGCAATAAGTATATAATCTTGTTGTTGAGTTACATATTTTATTGCTCATTCATGCAGGCTACATGATCTTTAATATCACATACCTTTATTTCCCTTTTTCTGTGCTTTCTGTAATTTGCAAATATGGGTATAGAATCTATTGTCCAACATTCTTAGGGGCCTTGGGTTTTCCAGATAAGGAATCTTTACGTAATTTGGATCACCCTACCTTAAGTATTTCCAGATATTAAACAAACCCAATAGGATTGTTTTTGCACCAATATGGATTAGTTACCATCAAACACAATATGTTTTTTAAAATGGCCATCCTGCAATTCAGAGCTTTCTGGGTAATGAATTTTTGGTAAAGGGATTCTATACCTTTAATATTATTTATTTCTAACTTGATATGAGGACTGGTTTTAAGATAATCTTAGCAATAGGTCACTGAATAGTGATGTTGAGACTTGCTGATTTAGTTGTGTTTAGAACAGGGATCCCCAACCTTCTGAACTTGTGAGCAACATTCAGGAGTAAAACCAGTTGGGGAGCAACACAAGCATGAAAAATGTCCTTGGAGTGCCAAATAAGTGTTGTGATGTGGTAGCCCCTATGTGGCTTGTCAACCTACACTGAGGCTGTGTTCGGCAGTGCACTTGGTTTTTATGCACTAAAACTTGCCTCCAAGCCTGGAATTAAAAAATAAGCACCTGCTTTGAGGCCACTAGGAGCAACATCCAAGTGGTTGGAGAGCAACATGTTGCTCACGAGATACTGGTTGGGGATCTCTGGTCTAGAATCATAGCAGTGTTTAGTGGTGGGCGAATCTGACCCGTTTGGCTTCACTGAAAATTCGAGAAACAGCAAAAATTTGCTTTGCGTGTCAATTTTTTTCAATTAGAAACAAATGTAACCAGGAAAGGACACTGTCATTTCATGTATCCTAATTCTGCTCACCAGCAAACCAGTTCAGTGGGTTTAAAGCGCAAAGTGACACATAACAGTTAAAACGTAACATTTAATCTATTGTAGCTAAAAACAGACTGCACTCACTACTAACAACACTGCCATTTAAATGTAAACGCAGTGCGGGACCAGTGTCCCTAAAACACATATAATTAAAAAATCACAGGCGGTGGAACGAATGAAGTTCAGTAATACATTAGTCGAAAGTAACAGGCTTAATGCCTACAGTTCTGCCCGCTCCCACCCTTTCAGTCCGCCCCCATCAGCCGTAACCTGCCTGACTACGTAGGGACAAAGTGGGAGCTAGGCACCCCACCGTCCACCTATGCCGCCCAACGCGTTTCGCCGACTTCCTCGGCTTCTTCAGGGGCATAAGTGGCGAGTGCTTCATTTTACCGGGTTTAAATAGCCATAGTTCCTTTCATTGCGTCGCAGTCTCGCGTGACTGTATCGAGAGTGATCTCAGCGTGTATCGTGTCAGTATCCGCTAGTGTCGGCATTGTCTGACGTAGTTAACGAATTAAAAACGCGGAAGTGGAAGAAATTTAATCGTGATAAAACAGACTTTTCCACAGGACATGTTTACGATAGGGAGCATGTAGTAAACCGTAGAACCTACAAAGTAGGGGGCCATGCATCCATCATAGACTCCACGTCAGACAGTGAATTAAGTGATGAGGCAGGAAGATCCGAACAAAATGTTTCCGGTCTGACTGTACCTCCTATTAAGCATAATAGGAAAGCAAAGGGCCAAACAACATCTGCGCCTTTAATGGGCTCTGGAGCCTCCTTAAACTCCACCTCCACTCCCTCTCATCATTTTTTAGACCCGCGCCAGTTGCAGGAAACGGGGCGGATCAGATTAAGAGACAGGAAAAGAGGGAGCTACCGTTACAACAGGTAGATACAGATACTTTACAAGTTGTCAATTTGTCAAAACTACCACTAACGAAGTATAAAATTTCAGCTTTACAAAAAGGATTGTCATTTTCTCCTAATAGTTCATTTAATATAATATATTATTTAATATAATTTAACTATATAAAAGACTTACATCTATTTGGGAGAAAGCTTTTACTACACAAGCATTTCACTAAAATGAAGAAATGTGAGCAATGGTCAGAGGAGGAACAGCGGGCCTTACTAGATCTGTGCTACCTCCTTGAGGACAACGAATCCGTGAGAACGGAAGTCAAGGGGCCATTCACAAACCTTAGACCTAAGAGCACTTTTACCCCACCCAACTCAGTCTGTAACAAGGTCGAGACCTTTATTGAGGGCTGCACCAGAGATTTAAGGGGATTACTAAAGGACAGTTGCCAACAATTAAGAAAAGTTAACAATCTATCCTATAAAGAACAGCAAGGCCTTCAGGAATTAGAATGCAACCCTGACATCATAATAAAACCAAGTGACAAAGGGGGGAACATAGTCATTTTGGACTGCTCTACC
>CM044434.1:45835568-45853130 GCA_024363595.1 Xenopus borealis | reverse complement strand
AAAAAAAAAAGTACTAGTACCCCCAACCGGAATGCGGGCTCGCCCGCACATTTGGGTGGGGGTAACTTTTTTATACGATTGGTGGCCTTTAAGCTGATGTAATTAGGTCATTATATAAAATATGGCATTTTAGCCATATTAATTTTTAGGGTTTAGTTCTTTAAAGACAGAATTGACTGGTGTTTTATTGGTAAGTTTGTGTAGGAATTTGGCCTGTATTAATACAACATTTTTAGAGAACATTGTAATATACAGAATAATTAATATCTTATTATTATTCTTAATGAATACATGGCAGAATGTTTCTCAGTTGAATATTCATGATAGGACTGGCACAAACCTGACTTTACTCCACTACTTGGTGCAATTTAAGTACATTTTATTTAACAAAGAAACATCTCAAATGATGTGGCCTTACGTGTTTCATGCCTAAATAAAATATACTTTAAATTGCATCAAGTAGTTGAGTGAAGTCCAGTTTGTGCCAGTCCTATCATGAATATTCAATTGCATGTATTGCCTCCCAAAAGCTGAAGGTTGTGGGGCTTAGTGCACCTGGACCCCCCCATTTGAATTTTTAAGTCTACTCCACCATCTTACTACACTTTCAACACTGGATATTCATTTTTTTAAAAATGTATTAGTCCACATGAATGCATGTTTCTCAGTGCCAGTGACAACTACAATGCACTAAAAAATGTTCAGAGGCACCCAGAGCACAATGCAGCCCCCTATCTACCTCCCCACCTGCTTCCTCCCCTTGCCATCCACTCTGTCCACCTGCCCACTCTTTCCCCTTGCATCTAAATAGCAACCAGGGAGGGGGGGGTTTTCTTAAGCTATTGAGGAAGCAGACCCAGTGACCCAGCCCCCCCTGTGTCCCCAGGCCCTCCTGCCGGATTTGCTTACTCTATAGTTTGTTTGTTTTATAGATTGGATAAAGGCCAAAGAAAACAAATTAATCTTCAAAAGTGTAAACCCTCATAGCCAGTGGAATGTATACACTGCCGGAGACATCACAGAAATACTGCTGCTATGAACGAGGGAAGCCAGAATTAATAACTGATCACTATCAAGTAAGATTAGACAATATATTTTTTTAGCTATTCTTATACTGATACTGCATACATTCTGTTGTCAGATGCCTGCATAAAAAAGCATCTTGTCTCCTTGAGCTATGCAAATAACTAGCCACCGCTGTGCAGTTCATATGGTGGTAGCCACATCTACATTATTCTGCTCAATTATTTTTATTGTAGCGTGGTCACCTCTAGACTTGTGACGGTCTACTAATACAGATAATGTTTTTTTTTAATTCATACTGGCAGCATATTACTCAGTACCTAAATATTTATTTCTGCTGTACATAAGTAAGTGCATGGCTTGTTTGCAGCCCTTTCAGCCAAAACAAAAGAAGTTGCAGGAGCTGATGAATAGAGGATGGGGAAGTTGTGGAGACATACCAACTGGTAGCTGGTATTCTCATATTGCACAGCTGAGGATGCTTTTGTTAGAATCTACCCATTTGATGTCCTTGTTTAAAACCAGAGAGGAATTTATTTTGGTGCATATTTATGAAAGGGTG
This sequence comes from Xenopus borealis, assembly GCA_024363595.1. Lineage (NCBI taxonomy): Eukaryota > Metazoa > Chordata > Amphibia > Anura > Pipidae > Xenopus > Xenopus borealis. The sequence continues at coordinate 45,851,545 of CM044434.1, read as the reverse complement.
AGGACTGTGGAGACTGCTATCAAACAAATGCAATTACCAGTAATTTTTACCTCCTTGTATTAGGCCTAGCTTCTTACATGGCCCAAAGTTTAGATTGGGTCCAGGGGCTTAACTAAAGATGAAGTAGATCATGCTGCTGCGGGGGGGGGGGGCTTAATTCATATAGACAACCTCTAGACATTTTGCTGTGGGGCCCAGTAATATCTAACATGCCTCTGATTGGGTTGAATATTTACTTGCTACAAATTCTACTGTGTTGTATGAGGGAATTTCAGAATATTAATGGAGCCCATTCCAACACCCCCTAAATACCTTTTTGAACCATTAGTCAAAAAGTCCTTGTCTAGATATTTTCTTTGAGTGTTTGCTGCTCTCTTTTTATGAATGTTCTTTTTCTAGTTTAATAAGGTTTCCTAAATGATAATAAACAGTTTTGGCCACTTGATGGTCAACCCTTGCAAAGATCCAGACATCCTAGACAAACAAGCAGATTTTACTGTGTACAGACAGTTATTTTTAGTTTTGTGACTGCTGCTTTGCTGACCAAATATGAGACAATTGGGCCATTTATTTCCTGTTGTATGAACATTGCTGCAAATTTACCAATATTAATAAATTCTCAGGCTGCATTTGATCTCTTTGTATAATTAGATTTTGCAAGCATGTTGTTATGAATTGTTTTCAGGTCAATGCTGCCAGTGCTTCTACATGCACTGTATACTATACTCACATTTGTAGTCATGTGTACTATATATATACTGCATCTGCTTCTGCAACTACCTGTACAAGATGAATGATTTCACAATTCCCTGTGTGATGAATCTGTTTTCACAGATTTTAGGGCATTCCTGCTTATGATGATCATTTGTGGAAAGCACCTGCCCTAATGACATGTATCACAAGGCCTTGCTTTATATACTCACTTCTTTGAAATATCAACTCTTGTATGCAATGCTTTCTTCTGCAGTAGTGATGGGCGAATTTATTCGCCAGGGGCGAATTCGCGGCGAATTCCCACGATTCGCCGCTGGCGAATAAATTCGCGAAACGGGCAAAAAAATTCGCCGCGCAAAAACGAGTCGCGCGTCGTTTTTGACGCGACGCGCCGAAAACGACGCGATGCGTCGGAATCGACGCAAAGCGCGTCAAAAACGACGCGACGCCCGTCAAAAACAACGCGACGCGCGTCAAAAACGGCGCGCGACTCGTTTCGCGATTCGGCGAAAAATTCGCGAATTTCTCTGGAAATTCGCGAATTTTTCGGCGAAGAGAAACGTGGCCGTTTCGCCCATCACTACAGCTACTTTCACTACATACCTAATTCTGGAATTGTCTGCATATAATGTTTAATGTTATGCCCATTTCTACAGCCAGTTGATAATATGCCCTTTTCTGCAACAACATGAGTAATATGCATTCTTCTTCATGAGTTCCTACTACTGCTGCTCCAAACAGACTTCTTCTGCAGCTACAATTTTTTTAGTAGAATTGATTCTGTGATCAATTCTGCTTTATGCCTGAATGCATTTGTACTCAGGTGCAGAAAATAGGACCCCTCCTTTGTGTAGCTTTCGCACTAAAATCTGTACAGTGTATCTGTACTAAGGTAGATGTCGTGCTTGTCAGTGTAGCTACACAAAGGGGTGGAAGCTGCATACTAAACACCTGCATACTAGACACAGATGGATTAGATGCCCCATGCATCCCTAGCCTTAACACAAGCACTGTAGAATAATTGGTACTATATAAATAAAGTAATAATAAGATAAACTTGTGCAACCACTGGTGCAATAAACTGTTAGCTTTTACTACTCATGAACAGTTCCCATTTCTCTTATCCCATGTGCAGCATGACTACTTTTGCCACCATTTGTATTTGTAAAATATACCCAATTAATTGTAGTGAAGAAAAAATGGAGGGATGTGTGTGGTGAGCGTAACACAGTGTGCTAAAATAAGCTCCTGCCACAACCATAAGCCACACCCTTTGTTATATAAAGCCTCACACACCAATACTTTCTAGTTTCACCCACTTTAAAGCAAAGCCATTTTGCTATTTCCTTTTTGGTATTTCCTTCTAATGCACAGTTTAATGCCCAGTATGCATACATTTACATATGTGACCTGTAAAATTGTGCATACAACTTTTTTTGGCTACCACTTCAGCTACTGCAAACACATGTATGTATGTATTGTGTCTAACATAGCACAACACCATCATATTCTATATTACCCAAGATTATTTCATATATATCATTCTCTCACTATTCCTTAAAGGAAAAGTATATGTTTTTCTTTTTCTTTCTGTAAATTTGCTCTAAACAGTCCCCCAGATTAATGTACCCTAGTCCCTGCTGCAAGTCTGCTCTGGTTTCTGTGTTATCAGCAGCTTGTTTCCCCTTCTTCCTGGTGCAGAGTGAAGCCCAGCCCCTTAGCTTACTGAGCAGTCCATTTGCTGCTGTTCCACAATAGAGAGGAAGAGGGAGCCAGTGTGTGCATTAGTAAGCTAGTTTCCCCAAGCAAAAGGTGCTAAACACACTGGTCTCTGCTATGTCATAGTATGCAAATGATCTCCAGGACTAGTCCAAGAGATAAGGTCAGCTCAGTAAGCTAAGGGGCGGGGCTTCACTCTGCACCAGGAAGAAGGGGAAACAAGCTGCTGATAACACAGAAACCAGAGCAGACTTGCAGCAGGGACTAAGGTACATTAATCTGGGGGGCTGTTTAGAGCAAATTTACAGATAGAAAAAAAAAAGGTTTACTTGTTCTTTAATCTGCTGCTGTTTTATACCTTCATTTTCTCTTTTTCTTCTCCTGTTTTCTTCTTCTCTCCTTTTCTCTATAACCCTCTCTGATGGCACCACTTTCTTTATCTGTGTAAAGGACAAGGAAAGGCAGAATAGACTTGGGGGTGCCAAACGTAAGGCACCCCCAAGTGATTAAACTGATGTACCTCAAACCCGGGGCCGGTGCTGCTATCAGGCGAAATCTGCACCGGTCCCGCCTTATAGAAGCGAGCGCCACAGAGATCAGTACTTCCGGCTGCGCACTGACTGACGCATGCGCATTAGAATGAAAAAGCTGATTTTAAAGTTAAAGTTCAGCTTTTAGTTCTAATGCGCATGCGCATCAGCGGCCATAAGGAAGTACTGATTAAAAAAAATAAAATATAAGATATCTTTTTTCATATGGAGACATAGCTGTAGAGAGAAAATATCTAGTATAGTATCAGTGGACTAGTGGATGGAATTTTTAGAATTACAATATTAACTAATTTCTGAAACAATATTAACTAACTTCTGGGGAAGTTTGATTATATTTTTTTATTCTTATACATGGAATTAATAGTAACATGTGAAAGGGCACGTGAAGAAATTTCTCTTAATAGTTATAAAACATATGTATGTTTGAGTATGTATATATGAATATGTATGAGTATGTCTGTTAGTGCTCATCACCAAGCCCCTGGGCAAAGCTGTAGTCGAATTGTGGCATATTTTGCAATTTGCACACTGTGTTCTACATTGAAATCTCAGTTTTATATAAATACATAAATATATAAGGTCTATATAAATACATAAGTTCACTATCCCTACATTGTGCTGAATGGTACAAAACTGCATTGCCACAACTTACATTTGTCTAGTTATTGTGTTGAACACAGATTCATTAGTTTTAGTCATATTATATTTAAACATAGTTCATCCATTCAGTAGTGTAATGTGTCTCGTATCCTGTAAAGGGACTCTAGCCTTCACTTATCATCATATGTAATTTAGTTTTTGTTACACACCTTGTATTATGATCATCTGTCACTAATGGTTACCTCCTAAGACTAATTTACCCAAACCAGTCCAGCCAGTCCAGATTTTTTTTTTAGTGAGCTTGGAAGATTTAAATTTCCAGACCTATAATTATCATTAAATATTGTTTTGCAGTCTTTTGCTGCTGTGTTTTAATTTAGCTTGGCTTTATGTAGATGATAGCGCATGAATTCTTTTGAAATGAAAAATTTAAGTGATTAAAAGTGATATAGCTGATACATTTAATCGCTAACCAAAATAATAGCCCAAATGTATATTCACAAGTGCAGTGAGCAAAGCTGCATAAATGTAAAATATTTAGAAAATAAACCAATGCACACAATGATAAAATAAAGCTAAATCTGAACAAACCTATTCAATGACAGGTATGAGATCCATTATCTGGAAACTGTATCCAAAAAGCTCAAAATTACGGGAAGGCTATCTCGCATAGACTCCATTTTCATTAAATAATTAAAATTCTAAAAAATGATTTACTTTTGCTCTTTAATAATAAAACAGTACCTTATACTTGATCCCAACTAAGATATAATTACTACTTATTGGAGGCAAACAATCCTTTTGGGTTTCGTTCATGTTTAAATGATTTCTTAATATACTTTAGATAAACAGGTCCCATGCTTGTAATAGTATTTTAATATAAGTTCATAGTTACATAGTTAAATTGGGTTGAAAAAAAACAAAGTCCATCAAGTTCAAACCCTCCAAATTAAAACCCAGCATACACACACCCTTCCACTCTTTCACACAAACCATATTTGCCCATAGCTAAAACTGTGTATTTTAGTATCAAAATTAGGGATGCACCGAATCCAGGATTCGGCCTTTATCAGCAGGATTCGGATTCGGACTAATCCATCTGCCTGGCCGAACTGAATCCGAATCCTAATTTGCATATGCAAATTAGGGCCAGGGAGCTAAATCACGTGACTTTTTGGCACAAAACAAGGAAGTAAAAAATGTTTTCCCCTTCCCACCCATAATTTGCATATGCAAATTAGGGTTCGGATTCGGTTCAGTATTCGGCCAAATCTTTCGGGAAGGATTCGGGGGTTCGGCCGAATCCAAAATAGTGGATTCGGTGCATCCCTAATCAAAATAGCCTTTGATATTATGTCTGTCCAAAAATTCATCCAGGCCCCTCTTAAAAGCATCAACAGAATGAGCCATCACAACATCACCCAGCAGTGCATTCCACAACCTCACTGTCCTCACTGTGAAGAACCACCTACGTTGCGTCAAATGAAAGTCTTTTCTTCTAGTCTGAATGGGTGGCCTCTGGTGCGGTCATCCTCTTTATGGGTAAAAAGGTCCCCTGCTGTTTGTCTATAATGTCCTCTAATGTATTTGTAAAGTGGAATCATGTCCCCTCGCAAGCACCTTTTTTCAATCGAAAGCAACTCCAACCTGGACAGTCTACCCTCATAATTTCAGTCTTCCATCCCTCTAACCAGTTTAGTTGCACATCTCCCCACTCTCTCCAGCTCATTTATTTAGTCTTAAGGACTGGAATCCAAAACTGCACTGCATAATCCAGATGAGGTCTTCCTAGGGATCTATAAAGAGGTATAATTGTGTTTTCATCCCTTGAGTTTATGCCTTTTTTATGCAAGACAGAACTTTATTTGCTTTAATAGCTATAGAATGACAATGCCCAGAATTAGACAACTATCTATAACAAAAAACCAAGATCCTTCTCATGTGAAGAAAACTCCCAATACACGGCTAGTTAGTGTATAGTGCATTTATATTATTTTTGCCAGAGTGCATAACCTTGCATTTCTCAACATTGAACCTCATTTTCCAGTTTGCAACCCAGTTTCCCAACTTAGACAAAACACTCTGTAGAGTGGCAACATCCTGCATGGAACCTATAGTTCTGCACAATGTAGAAACTGTACTTTCAATGCCCACATCCAGGTCATTATTCAAGTTGAAAAGCAAGGGACCCAGTACAGAGCCCTGCGTTACACCACTAACAATACTGGTCCAATTAGAAAATGTTCCATTTACCACCACTCTTTGTAGTCCATATTTTAGCCAGTTCTCTATCCAGGTAAAAATACTATGTTCGAGGCCAACATTCCTTAATTTAACCAGTAACCTTCTGTGTGGCACTGTATCGAAAGCTTTAGCAAAGTCTTAGTAAATCACATCCACTGCCATCCCAGAATCGAGGTCCCTACTCACCTTCTCATAAAAAGAAATGAAGTTAGTCTGGCAAGATCTATTACGCATAAAACCATGCTGGCCTATAGTTTTGAGGCTGAGAACGGGATCCCTTTTTGAATAGTGGCATCACATAAGCAATTCGCCAGTCTCTCTACACCATGCCAGACCTCAATGAATCCTGAAAAATGAAGTAGAGAGCTAAGTACAGAGCTAAGATCGCTAAATACCCTGGGATGAATCCCATCTGGCCCTGGACCTTTGTTTATATTACCATGTTCTAGTCTCTTTTGAATTTCATCTTGTGTGAACCATGCATCATTAGATGTATTATTAGAATTGGGACTATTAATAAGGAAACCTTCATTAGCTGTTTCCTCATTTGTGTAGTATGCATTCAGAATCTGAGCTTTTTGCTTGTTCTCATCAACCAGCTGACCCCCCCCCTCTGATAATAAAGGTCCTACCCCTTCCTGCTTAATTTTTTTACTATAAACATATTGATTCGTTTTACTGCTTACTGCAATATCCTTTTCCATATCGATTTTAGCTTGCCTGATAGCTTTCTTGCATGATTTATTGGTCTCCTTGTACCTTATAAATGATTCAGTGTCCCAGCTTACTTGAAAACCTTAAAAGCAAGTGTTTTCTTACCCACCTCAACACCAACATTTCTATTGAACCAAAAAGGTTTTGCTTTGCAACAATGTTCCTTGCTTACGAGCAGAATATACTGACTTATATTTATTAAGTAGCATTTTAAAGACTACCCATGTTTGTTCAGTGTTTAACCCTGTGAAAAGCATTTCCCACTTGCAGAGATGCCCTTATACTGTCAAAGTTTGCACGCCTGAAATTAAATGCCTCTGTAACAGAATCTCAAAGGAGACCATGTTATGATCACTATTCCCTAAATGCTCTCCCACACAAATGCTAGATATTAATTCAGTATTATTAGCTATTACAAGATCCAAAAGAGAGTTATTCCTAATAGGTTCTTGAACAAGCTGGGATAAAAAGCTGTCAATAACCATATTTACAAACCTACTAGCTTTATCTGTCTTGGCAACCCCATTACCCCAGTCAATGTCCAGATAATTGAAGTCACCCATAATAACTTGACCAAGTTGTGAAGCCACTTCTTTTTGTAAAAGTAGCTGGGCTTCATGCTCATCACTTATTTGAGGTGGTTTATAGCATACACCAATGATAATTTTCTTTGTAACCTTTGTAACCCTGTCAAAATCTCTACCCAGAAGGATTCCAATCCCTCACCAGTGCCAGCGATGGTTATTTCTTTAGTGCATGGCTTTAATTCAGGCTTTACATACACACACACACTGCTTTTCCCCCCTTTTAATCCCTCTGTCCCTCCTAAAAAGGGTGTAACCATTTAAATTCACAGTCCAGTCACATGTTTCATCCTACCAGGTCTCAGTGATACCAATTATATCATAATTTTTAGAGCATGCAATTAATTCTAGGTCTCCCATTTTACCTGACAAACTTTGCCAGCTTACTTTTTAAATGTGCATTAAAATCACATATTTGTCTATTGAATAAAGAAATATGATTTTCATAGCATTACTTTCTCTTCATCTTTATTCTGTTGTCTGGGGCAGGCTAGTTAAGACAATCATCATTTGTAATTCATAGTCACAGACAAGTCACACCCGAACAGTCAGTGCTGTGCTCTTGCTAGAACTTTCACCACATCAAAGTAATCTATAGACTATGGATGAGACGTTTTTGTCTCTTGTATTTAATGGGGTTTTTTTCTCCTTTGTACCAAGTTAATTCTTGGAGGCAGCAGTATGCTCTAAAAACTTTTTATTATGGATTTAAACTGCTAGTTTTGAGAGTTCAGCAAATGAGGCTTTCTGAAACATAATGATCTAGGCACATAGAGGAACACACAGAACAATGTTTCTTTATTCATCCGCAGTTGAATAAGGAAGAATCTGTTGCTGTTACTGGAAATAATATTTCTTTAATAATGCTGTGTGAATGATAGCCGCAGAATAAAAGATTCAAGGGCTGCAGGCAGTTTAAAATGAGTTTTCAGATAGCATTGGCTTTAAAAATGGAATGTATGGTACAGTAGTGGGAATGCATGGAGACACTCTGTCAAAGGGGAACATTGCACTGCATTTGTAAGAGCAGGGATTTAATTTCCATACTCGAGTCACTGAATACTGCACCTGTTTGGCCACACACAACGTTTAGTAAATAAAATGCTTAGGTACTCATTGCAGGTCCCTGTGGTATTTATACAAATGGCCTGTAGATACTGCTAGGTGCTAGAGTTTAGGTTACTGTTGTGTAATGGCTGCTTGAGCCTGCTAATAAAGCACTGTTATACTCTACTCATATTCAAAACACAACAAATTGGTGAAGAGATGTCTCTTCTACCTCTGCAGTAGCCTGCACATTTTCTCCCAAACCCCAGTGAACCTTTTACTGCTTGGATCCGTATGTTTGACGATTACATTATTGCTGCTGACTAGTGATGGTCAAATTTATTCGCCAGGCGCCAATTCGCAGCGAATTCCCGCGATTCACTGCAGGAGAATACATTCACTGGCGTAAAAAAAACCCGAAAATGACGCGACACGTGTCAAAAACGTGTCAAAAACGTGATGCGGCACGATTCGCAAATTTTTCGCCAATTCGCGCATTTCGTTGGAAATTCACAAATTTTCTGGCAAAGCGAAACGGGATAGATTCGCCCATCATTACTGCTGACCAAGGAGATAGTGCTAAGTCAGCTAACAGCTTGTACAAATGTTGCATATGAATTTAAAGCAGCTGCGAATGCCAAACTTGACCTGTAGCACCAAATCAGTAATCAAAAATGTTACTGTCTGTCCTACACATATTTTCATTATGAGTTGAAAGAAGTCCCTGCTCTTCTACTTGAAAACTCATATGTAAAGCTGGCTGTACATCTACCGATAAAGTATTGTCCAATTTTCACCTCTTGTGTTGTCCTGAGGAAGTAAACTAATATCTACATGTAAGAATATTGGTTTGTTCTTTAATTGGATTTTCAGAGTTGGAAATTTGCAAATTTGCCAGTAGGAAATACAAACTGTGATGTTAACTCAAGGTAGGTATAATGGGGGGCTATGTTTCAGCTTATATTTTGAGTAAGCAGGTACAAAAACTATGACATGTATACTACACCGAGTTTGTGTTTTCACCTCATGTATTTCATAAACAACAGAGAGATGAATAGATATTAAGGATATTAAGTTAGTGAGAGATTTCAAAACAATATAAATAAAGTGAAACACAGGAAAAGTACATTTATATAAGCAACAAAAAATTGTTTTGGATTCAGATATTCTTTAATTAAAAGGTTTATGTCCATTTAAACCACAGAAATAAAGTTTGGATTTATTTGAATCTTCTACTGTGCCACAATGTCAATCTATCACTAATGCTACCTGGAGAAGGTTATGAAGCAAATCATTAATGAAGTACCAGTATGGGACCAGTTTTCTTTTCAATCCTATCCTTTTCTATTCCAAATATAGATGCAATATAGTATAAATATGCTGTATACTATAACTGTCACTGCATTTGCTCTAAAAATAATGTAAATTTGTGTAGCTTTACATAATATTCCCCCAAAAGTCTTATTAGGGACAGTAAGATATTTAACTGCCACTGGTAGCATGCCCAGGCTGTTCAGAAGTGCTAGCAACACTCTGCATTTCTCATTGCAGGATGCAAGTCAATCCATATCTTGAGGGGAGGACTATCAACAGCTTGATGGCCCTGAAACTAGACTATATTGTTCCCTGTGTAAGGGCACTTCAATTGGTTACCCAAATCCTGCAATTTTTATTCTGGATGATTATTAAGACATGAAGAATACCATGGAACATAGGGGGTATATGGGGAGCACCAATAAAAATACAATTTAAAAGTTTATTGAATAGGCATTTAAAGGATGCAAGGGATTAAAAAGAAATTGTACGTGTGCTAATTTGATAGAAATTCTGGGGATTCACCCAACTAATTCCAAACCTCTCTTCAATTAGGCTTTAGTTAGCTGGACTTCAAACTACAAAAAATTATGCACATAAAAATTATTTTTTATTATTTGTACAGATGCAGCCACTTGGATTTGTGTGTTAAATGCGTCATGACTCAGGGTTAATAGAAGAAACTGTGTTATCTAAAGTCATCTTAACTCATTTAATGCATTTAACCTTTTCATTAGCATACCAAAGCACCATTGTTTTAATTGGATGGGATGCTGTGACACATTATTCTGTGTTAAGTGGGAAAAATGGGATATCTGAGTTAAGTTATTCTGTGTCAAACACACAATCCAAAGTGGCTTCATTTGTATGTGAAAGATACAGTTGTGAAATATTCTTTTTTTATTTAACCAAATGGTAAAGATGAAAATGGAAAAACAGACTATTGGGAGGGAAAATATAATGGTATAATAAAGTCAATTTGCATGTCACGAGTCACACAACTTTTTATTATAGCCTGTGCAAGACAAGGGGAAGCAGTTCAGTGAGATTAGTCACCCCAATTGCCAGGTGTACCCTTAGGCTGAGAAATAAAAGCTTCTCAAGGTCTTGAATTATAGGGTGTATGTTTTGCTGGATGCGTGGAGGTGAATAATATCTTTTTTTTTGGTTTCTCTCAAGTGCAGTCTTACATAGTTACATAGTTAAGACTGCATCTGTTTTGCCACACACAGCATTTACATAGTTAAATTGGGTTGAAAAAAGACAAAGTCCATCAAGTTCAACCCCTCCAAATTAAAAGGTGCTAGAGTTTAGGTTACTGTTGTGTAATGGCTGCATAAGCGTGCTAATAAAGCACTGTTTTACTCTACTCATCCTTTTCTATCAAAACACAACAAATTGGCAAAGAGATGTCTCTTCTACCTCTGCAGTAGCCTGCACATTTTCTCCCAAACCCCGGTGAGCCTACCATACCTTTTATTGCTTGGATCGGTATGTTTGACAATTACATTATTGCTGCTGACCAAGGGAAGATTTCTGTTGCTAGAAAGCGTGCTTTACTTATTCACTGCCTGAGAACAGAGGGACAGCATATATTCCATACATTACCATTACCTGATGAAACTAATAAAACTGCACTTACTGCTATAAAGAACTTTTTCATGCCAAGAGTAAATGTGGTTGCTGAAAGATATAAATTCCGCCAACGTGGACAACAAAATGACAAATCCAGAGAACAATTTGTAGCACCTTTGAGAGAGCTGGATGTTACCTGTGAGTTTGGGAATCTAACGGATGAAATGCTAAGAGACCAAATAGTGGAAAAAACAAATTTGCCACGCATTAGAGAGATACTTCTCCTATAGCAGGATTTAACCCTTGCAAAGGCTATTACAAAAGCTGTACAGTGCTGCAAATGGAAAAAGGTAGGTCATTTTGTTAAGATCTTCCGTAGTTATGCTAAAGATGTTCATGAAGTCACTGCTACAAATGTTACAGTATTAAGTGTGTATAAGGCTGGTTCATTTATTCCAGGCAAGTTTATATGCACTGTCAATGTTAATACTGCTTCTGCTAACAAGGGACGCTTGATACAGGTTTATCTGTTTCTGTACTACCAAAGGATATTTTCTTGAAATACTTTGCAAAAGATACGTATATTCCTTTATAGCCCTTCAAGGAATATTGTGCACTTTGGTATGAATCCTGATGAAGGGAGGTCTTATCCCCCGAAACGTTGATGGTTTGGTAGCATAATAAAAGGGGCACATTCCCCGACTGCAAACGTTTGTTTGTGCGGATCCGTCTCTACTTTTTCATGGTTGCTAAGGGACCCGGCCGGGTCAAAGGTTCCTCATTACTACAGCACCAATGCCTGCCACACAGCCTGTGTCTAAAATTTTAACCACAAAGCAACACTTCACTGGGCTGTGCAAAGAACTTTGTGCACACAGTTAAGTTGAGACCATATGTAAAACCAATATGCCAGATATTGAGGCGATTGCCCTACTCTGTAGGGGAGACTGTCACAGGAACTAAAGAAACTGGTAGAGCAAGATGTAATTGAAAAATCAGAATCCTCCGAATGGTTTTCACTAATTGTTGAAAACTGGAGGTATTCGATTGTGTGTTGATCTCCGTGAACCTAACAAAGCAGTTGTTATGGATAATCATCCCTTGGCACACATAGAGGAAATATTTTCAGAACTCTTAGGAGCAAAATTCTTTTCCACCCTTTATCTTCAGAGTGCTTATAATCAAGTATTACTGCATGATGAAAGCAGAGACCTCATTGCATTTTTCACCCATGATGGCTTGTTGTGGTTCAAACGTGTACCTTATGGACTGGCTTCAACACCGAGTTGTTTTCAAAGACTGATGTCTTCTATACTCCATGACATACCTGGTCTACAATGCTACTTGGATGATATAATTGTCTACGCTCAAACTATTGATCTTCATGACAAGTACCTAGCCCGCACCAGGGCCCGCCCCCACCTAGTTCCGTTACTGATGGAGAACCTATCTATGGGGTAGAGAATTTAACTTATGCACTGATCACAGCCCTTTAACTACACTGCTTACAACAAAGGAACTAGGAAGAGCTGGAATGTGTATAGCTAGATGGTCAGCAAGGCTACTGAATTTAAACTACAAAATGTAATACAAACCAGGTTTGAAAAATGTTACTGCAGATTGTCATGTTTACCTTTTCCTGAAGCTTCTGATACACTGGATGAGGACATATTTGTTGCACTAACTGATTTACTATCATCTACAGTTACAGCTGCTGATTATAAGCAAGCTTGCCTCACATGACAGGCATATACTGACAGAAAACGTGGTGCAAGAGAAGTGCACTTTCAGTCTGGATCTTTAGTCAGAATTAAGAATTACCCGAGTATAGGTTCAATGCCTGAGTATAGGTTCTATTTTCTTAGCGTCCCTGGGTGCTTTATTATTGTTACTTGATTCATTCCTGGAATTTGACCCTTGCTTTGATCTTGACTTGACCCATCACTGCCTGCCTGCCTTGTGAACCCTTGCCTGTATCTTGACCATGTCTCCTTTTTTTTACCCTTTGGCTGCAATATATTTGACTTTTGTCCTGTGCTTCCTCCTTGATCCAGACTCCACGCTTGGAGCCGATAGGCCCTGTGCTTCCTCCTTGGTCCAGACTCTCCCTGCTGGGAACAGATAGACCCCCTGAGATTAAACTCGACCATGGACCCCTCTGAGGAAGCTACGCTGGATGTCAGAAGAGCTTCCTACCTTTCCGGCAGAGAATCCAAGATGGTGGCGCCCATAGCACCTTGTGGATAGCAGTGGCGCCAGCGCTGCCACACCGTGTGTCAGGATGCCGTCTTGATGATGTAGTGCAAGCCAGTGCCAAATTCAAAATAAAAGGCCCAGGATGCCGGTTCAATGCCTGAGTATTAGTTCTGTTTTCTTAGCGTTCCTTGGTGCTTTATTATTGTTACTTGATTGATTCCTGGAATTTGACCCTTGCTTTGTTCTGGACTTGACCCTTCGCTGCCTGCCTTGTGAACCCTTGCCTGTACATTGACAACATCTCCTGTTTTACCCTTAAGATACCATATACTGGACTTTTGTTTCCTCCTTGATCCAGACTCCCCGCTTGGAGCTGATAGGCCCCCTGAGAAAGATGCATTGTTATTGTTTATTAGATTTGCCCAAATGCTTTCCTACTAAGGGGGAATATGTGGTGTTTATACAAATGACCTTTAGATGTCACTGTGCACATGAGTTATACTGTGCATACACAGTACTTTCTATACTGCTAAGGTGCTAGAGTTACTGTTGTGAAATGGCTGCATGAGCCTGCTAATAAAGCACTGTTATTCTCTAGTCATCCTCGACTATCAAAACACAGCAGTCCCTGTAGCTAATTTCTGTCGTGAAGCAGAAGTTAGGTATTAAGTTCACTGCTCTCTTTTATGACTTTCTGTTGTATATTTACAATATAAGTATGGGATCTGTTATTTTTAAAAGTGTTATCCAGGACACTCTTTTATACAAAAAATCCAGATTTTTTAAAAGTATTTCCTTTTTCTCTGCAGTATTAAAACTGTAAAACATTGTTCTTGATCAAACTAAGATATAATTAATCTGTAATTGATGCAAAGTCTATTGGGTTTATTTAATGTTTACATGATTTTCTAGTCAATTTAAGGTATGAAGATTCAAATTACAGAATGATACGTTATCCGGAAGACCCAAGGTCCTGAGCATTCTGTATAAAAGGTCCAATACCTGTACGTTGCTGGGTTTACCTATAGTAAATCTGAAGGAATGTGTAAATCACTAGGGGGTGCTAAATTTTAGGCAAGACACTCCCTTCACTTACTGATACCTCAGGCCAATGCTCCTGTTAGCAGAAAACTGCACCACCCTGGGGTTCTTCTGAGTGGGCACTCCTGTGTATGTGTCTTCCCCGTGCATTGAAGATAGAAGAAGGGTAAGAAGAGGATAGCTTTCTGATGCTGGCTAAGAAGTACCCTGGTGCACTGTCCTGGGTTGTAAAGTGCATAAAACAGCTGCATAGCAGCACCCACATTGCACATTACCCCCCTTCATAGTTTTTGTCCACCTCTGTAATCTTTGGAACACTTTGCACCTGTCATCACATGCAACTTTTCTTTGCCATGCAAGGAGCTGCTCTTCTGTGGCCCCTGTATATCCACATATAAACCCCTGTACATACCTCACAACTGTCCTGTTTTTCCCATGGCCGTCCCGATTTTGACAGCTCAACCTGCAGCTCCATATTATTACTGAAATGTCCCAATTTTCTCTTTGATCTTCTGCACTGAACATCCAGAAAAATATACTGTTTCTAAAACTTAATTAAATAAAAGGGTTTTGGCAAACAGCCCAGAATATGTGGCAGGTGCACTTTGATACATTTGTAACAATTTAAGATACGCAAAGAAACAATTATAACTATTTAAGATGAGCAGGTCTCTTGGGAAAACTGTGACTTGCAGCTTAAAGGGCATTTCACTTTCATTAGCAAAACTGTAATAACACATACAACCTGATCCTAAAAACACAGAAATGTGTTCAAACTTTCCATAACCTGCCAAATTTTGTAAAATGGACACAGTAATTAAGGGATGTGGCCATAAAATGGGCGTGGTCAAAATATTTTCAAATCTGTTTGTCCCTATTTATATTTTCAAAATGTTGGGAGGTATGTCTATACAATCACACTGTTATACGGGCATGCAGGAGCATACATAGAGAGTCCTGTACTTAATGCTTGCCTAATGAAGATATTTAATACAGGGATTCATTGCACATTTGGGCATGACACCTATATGACCAGACTTATTAAGCTAATAGCACATGGTTTGAATGATTTTGCTGGCATATCTAAGCTATCTGTGGACCAATCAAGTGTACATGCCCCTGCTTCAGTGGCGTAACTACTTATACAGCAGACCCCATGGAGGGACCCAGACCATGGGGTCTTCTTTTTTTTATGTCCCCCTCCTGACCTGTATTCTACTTTTTTTACTGTGGCTCAAGCAGGTTGGAAGGGGGGGGCTAGTTGTGGAGGACTTTTCCCACTGAGCCCTCTCATTAGATTATTTGGTGGAGGGGGGTTCGACGCTACCAAGTTATGCCACTGCCCTACTTAAGTTGTAATTTTTGAATGCCACCCAACATTGGGGCTGGGATTAAAATATATTAATTGAAATGTCCATCTGGGTGTCAAATTTTTAAAAAAATATATACTTTTTTTGGGGATGTTAAGGTCAGTGGCATAACTAGACAGCACTACGCTGTTGGCGCTATATAAATACATGTTAATAATAGTAATGTTAATAATATTACTGGGCCCCACAGCAAATTCTTTTTCAGGCTCAAAAATGTCTAGAGGTTAAACTGCTTTACCAATATTTATTGAAATAATATATGAATTAGGGCCTCATGCGGCCCCTATACCTCCTGACCCCCCCCCCCC
>CM044434.1:45810493-45822524 GCA_024363595.1 Xenopus borealis | reverse complement strand
GGGGTTGAACTTGATGGACTTTGTCTTTTTTCAACCCAATTTAACTATGTAACAATGTAAGGTTATCTTAATTAACAGTGTCAAAAGCCACAACTGAATTGCACATTAATACCATTAATAACACCATGTCCTAGAAATGTATCCTATCAAAAGCTGGGGAATAATGTTCTCTAACTTGCACTGTTTACCAAATCAGACACTTTTTTGCTTCCATATTGATGAATAGTTAAAAAGTTGCAGTAGATGCAACAAAGCTTTCAACCTGCATTGGTAATTTGTTCACTGCACTAGTAAATGTTCGGAAATTAGCCTTTTGACACATTCAACACATTTTATTTTCATACAAACAGTTTATTATCCCCCTCAGTCATCTCAGGAGTATTAATTTTGAATTTTTACAGAATATCGAAGAGAATGTTAAAAATGAGAAACAAAGAGGGACATGATGCAAAAACTAATTTATGTGTAGGTGATTCTAGGGAAGTATGAGGAAATTTTTCATAGAAAGTATGTGGTTATGTTTTACAAAATTATTATTAACATGTATTTCTCTAGCGCCAACATATTTCGTTGTCCTGTTAAAAAGCATTTGACTTTTGTAGGCAAGTCGTTTCAGTGGGACAGCAAATGCCCACCAGAGAACCTGATATCAAGGGTCCACCAGCTGGAATCTTGAAACCTTTTCTTTATATTGAGAAAACCCCTGGTTTTTGTTCAAATCTAACTGATTAATATATTTAAGAAGGTACTGTTTTTAGCCCACTAGATGCCAGGTAAAGTCTATGAGTTGTGATGCCCTGTGTGTTCTGTTTGTTGTATTATTGCTAGTACAAGCTGTGTGAAGGCACAGTCGATGCAGACAGACCACCAAGGATAGCAAAGACAGACATATAGAAAGTGTGCAGGTGGAACACCTCTATCACCATGCTGTTTACAGCTCACATTATATGGTTTGTTACACTGTGCAAATCTTTTCCCCCTGCCAGCTCAATGTAATTAAGAATCCCTGGATTCTCTTGCTTATCTCTGGCAATAAATGTGTCCTCTGTTATTTCTATGACCTTACCACAAACTAAAGCTGGCCATTGGACCTTTCCCCGATATGCCACTAATAGCAGGGCTATATCGGGGTAATCTGAACATTCGGCCTTATGGCCGAATGATCAGAATCCGAATATGGCATTGGGCTCCCATAGGTTGGTTGGGAAAAAATTAAACCTTCCTGATCAATATCATGGCCATATATCGATCGGGAAGACCCGTTGGAAGCCTCCATACATGGGCAGATAAGCTCTCAAATTGGTCTAAACAACCGGTATCACCAGCTTTATGTGCCTGTGTATGGCCACCATAACTGGGGATAAATTAAACACAAGCTAAACAAGGTAGAACAAAAGTGGTAATGCTCTGTGTCAGAAATGGCAAAGAAATGGCAAGAAATGGCAAAAGGCCATTAAGGTCAGTGCTCACTGAGTTTCAAAGTCAAACATTGATTTATATAATAAGTAAACATTGATAATTTGTATCAATTTGTATTCAGTATCAGAATTAAACCCATTTTAAATATATGAGAGTTTTATATATACAGTGAAATATAATCTCTAATGTCTTTACAAGCAAACTCTTGCCCTGTACCTCTAGGCATTCCCACCTGCATGTATTTAGTGCTGTATATGAGGATCCCACTTGGTTGTGTTAGAAGCACCATGTTTTATTTATTTTGTACCTTGACTTCCATGGAAAATAAGCCCTATAATGTAACCACATTAATCCAAATGGCATCCATATCTTCTACATACATGTCCTTTTGAGATGCTTTGAAATTATTTTGTTATGTTTGTTTATGTGTTAAGGTCATAGTTTTTTCCACCTTCCACAGTCCACTGTATATTACATTGAATTATTATATAATACTGTGTGCCACAGGCAGTCTTCTATCTACCTGTATTACTAGTATTACAAATATATGCCCAGTGTGTGCACAGTGCAAATGTGTGAAGAGAGCTTACCGCTATAGAAGGTGGGTCCGGGTGCACACGCCCCAAACCTTCAGCGGGGGGGGAGCAATCCAGTAGACTTATAGATGAGGCTGGCACAAGTCTGGAACCCACGAAAATAGTGAAGCCACTGTCAGGTTGTAAAAGATTTAAAAAACCTACATTTATTTCCAAAATGTAAGAGCCATCAGCCTGACTCGTTTTGCGTCCAAGAGTGGAATTATGGGGCAGGCCACACCCAGTTGCCATGTTGTAATAAATGTAGTGTGCTTGTGTGACTGCTTTACCTTAACTAACACAGCACAATCATTGAATCCACTAGCAGCCAGTTTGGGGCATGTTTACTAACACTGGAGATAAATATCTGGAGAGATTTCTGGAGATGTTGCCCATGGCAGCCAATCAGATATTAGATTAAAACAGCCACTTTAAGTTAGAAAATGTATTGGTTATTATGGACAACATCTCCAGAAATCTCTCCAGATATTTATCTCCAATGTTAGTAACAATGCCCACTTTTATCTTGCAGCCTAACTGTAACATCATTATAATAGGCCTAATATCCCTTCAATGAGTCACTTATACATTGTGTATATGATGTTAGGCTTTAGTGTCTCCTCCTAGCTCTAATCTTAGTTACATAGTTACATAGTTACATAGTTAAATTGGGTTGAAAAAAGACCGAGTCCATCAAGTTCAACCCCTCCAAATTAAAAACCCAGCATACATACACACACACACATCTCCACTCTTTCAAACACAAACCGTATACCTATATGCCCATAGCTATACTAACTGTAGATTTTAGTATCAAAATAGCCTTTGATATTATGTCTGTCCAAAAAATCATCCAAACCCCTCTTAAAAGCATCAACAGAATGGGCCATCACAACATCACCCGGCAGTGCATTCCACAACCTCACCGTCCTGACTGTGAAGAACCACCTACGCTGCTTCAAATGAAAGTCCTTTTCTTCTAGTCTGAAGGGGTGGCCTCTGGTGCGGTGATCCTCTTTATGGGTAAAAAGGTCCCCTGATATTTGTCATATAATGTCCTCGAATATATTTGTAAAGTGTAATCATGTCCCCTCGCAAGCGCCTTTTTTCCAGAGAAAACAACCCCAACCTGGACAGTCTCCCCTCATAATTTAAGTCTTCCATCCCCCTAACCAGTTTAGTTGCACGTCTCTGCACTCTCTCCAGCTCATTTACATCCCTCCTAAGGACTGGAGTCCAAAACTGCACTGCATACTCCAGATGAGGCCTTACTAGGGATCTATAAAGAGGTATAATTATGTTTTCATCCCTTGAGTTTATGCCCTTTTTTATGCAAGACAGAACTTTATTTGCTTTAGTAGCTACAGAATGACACTGCCCAGAATTAGACAACTTGTTATCTATAAAAACCCCAAGATCCTTCTCTCTTAAGGAAACTCCCAACACACTGCCATTTAGTGTATAACTTGCATTTATATTATTTTTGCCAAAGTGCATAACCTTGCATTTATCAACATTAAACCTCATTTTCCAGTTTGCTGCCCAGTTTCCCAACTTAGTCAAATCACTCTGCAAAGTGGCAGCATCCTGCAAGGAACCTATAGCTCTGCACAATTTAGTATCATCTGCAAAAATAGAAACCGTACTTTCAATGCCCACATCCAGGTCATTAATCTTGCCCTAGTTAGCTTTTAGCACTCTCTTAATAATCTGCTTAGCTAGAATTACACTACTACATAATAGGTTTAGCCACAGTGTGGGAGTGATCATGTGCACACATATTCTGTATAGTATAATGTGTAGGACTTATGAGCAGCCACAGTACTCAGGAGTGGCTGCACATGATCAGTTCCACATCTGTGGCTAAAATTGTTATGTAGTAGTTGACCTGCAACTATCTACCAGACTATTCATGAAACCCATCCATCATACTATACAGAATGTGTGCACATGATCACATACCTCCCAACATTTTGGAAAGAAAAAGAGGGACAAAAAAATGCATGTGCATAGAATGCAAATTTTTACCACGCCCATTTTTGTGGCCACACCCCATAATTACCATGTTGGTGTTTTGCAGGTTATGGCAGGTTATGAAACATTTTTGAACATATTTCAGCGATTTTTTCGAAGGTGAATTGCCCTTTAAGCTGTAAGCCTAACTTCTCCCAAGAGAGATTTGTTTATCTCAAAATTATAAAAAGTAAAAAATTGTTGCACCTGGTGGCTGTTCTGGGCTCTCTGCCAAAAGCCAATTAAGTTACAAACTTTGTTTCTTTTTCTGGCTGTTCAATGCAGAGAAAGTCGGGACTTTCCAATACAAATGTGGGAAAGGCAGTTGAGCTGTTAAAAGAGGGACTGTCACTCTAAAAACAGGACAGTTGGGAGGTATGTGATCAATCCCACATTTTGGCTAAACCTGTTATGTAGTAGTAGAACTATAGCTAAGCAGATTATTAAGAGAGTGCTAAAAGCTAACTGGTGCAAGTTTAGAGCTAGGAGGAAACACTAGAGCCTAACATCATATACACAATGTATACGTGACTCATTGAAGGGATATTAGGCCTATTATAATACATATATTATGTTATTATATTATTAGTTATGTTATTATATATTATATATATATTATAATACAGTTAGGCTGCAAGATAATAAGTGTGACAAATTGGCTGCTAGTGGATTCAATGTTTGTGCTGTGTAAGTTCAGGTAAAGCAGTCAGACACACTACATTTATTACAACATGGCAGGTGGGTGTGGCTGCTTCATGTTTCCTCTCAGCTTAGAAAGGAAGAGAGAAACCAGAACAGGAATATGAATCATAAGACAATAGCAAAACAGCAGGAATTCCCTTAACCAAAATGTCCACACAAGCAGAACAGTAATGGTCCCCATAGACACAAAGATCTTTCTCTGTAGAACGACCAATCTTAGGGAAGTCCGACCAATTTTAGGGAAGTCCGACCAATCTGTCAAATTATTGTGCTGTTAGTGTGATACCAACGATCATACATCTTACGATTTTTCGTCCGACGTCGGTCTGAAGTAGGGTTGCCACCTGTCCGGTTTTGACCCGGACAGCCCGGTATTTTGAAGGGCTGCCCGGGTCAACACTTCCTGCCCGGTTTTCCAAATAAGGAAAACCGGGCAGGATTAGCTTGATTGACGCAGCGATCGGGCCCACCCACTGACGTCACGGGTCCCGCCCCCATGTCAGGGTGGCAACCCTAGTCTGAGGATTGATCGGCCAGGTTAGAAAGTCTTTATTGTTCCCCATGCAATCTACCTATGTTTTCAGGGCCAAGCATGCAGCGACCCTTCAGTTTTGCAGGCAATATCGCCTGAAATGGTCATTTTAGTTGATGGACACATCAGGCATTTAAATGATCGTTTTGAGACGATCGTGGTCTCACAATAACCACTGGATATTTAAAAAATCTTTACGTCTTTGGCCAACTTAAGCTTTCTTATTGGTTCAGGAAAATAACTGACAGTATTGCTTCACAGAATGTTTATTTTATCTGTTTTGTGAAACAAAACTTTTTATTTTGTCGAAAGAATTAATCCTGTACTATAACATCTTGCTTTTTGTTACAAATAACTATTTTGTCATTCAAATCTAGCTTGGCATGCAATAGTTAGTAACACTATTATATATTATGTCTAATTTTTTTTTTACATAATTCATTCTGTAAGTAACTTTGCATATAAGTGTGTCTGTTACATGGAGGTTATATATTTGTGAGACAGATTGATTGTTAAAATGTACAGAATAGAGTTTGCAATATAATGACATCCTTTTGTGCACTAACAATATTTTGTTCTCATTCTTTAATAGAAATAAGTATTTTGTATATTTTTTATTTGTGTATATGGTCAGAAATAGTAATATACCATGAGAGACATTCGTTCTGTGTATCAGTGATAGTTTTGTATACAGAATGTATTTGGGACAAACGGCACCCCATAGACCTTTGGGTTTGCTTCCTCTATAGCATTAAAATCCCCTCTTCTTCTTCTTTAAATTATTGCACACATGCGACAGGGGAGGGTCGCAGGCAGTAGAATTTAAAGGATTAAAATAATTGATATAATGTAATTAATGTTCATTTTGTTTGACTAATGTGATAAAATATGATGCTGCCCTAGGCATTGGACCTAAATACGCTTCGATGCACAGCATGTGACCTGGAAGTGACGTCACGCGCAGTGCGGAAATGACATCACTTCTGAAAAAAGCTGGACCCCTGACACTCACCCCCCCCCAAGTGCTTCCACCGGATAGCTGGGCAATTATTATTTTTTTTAAATTAAAAATGCAACTATAGGCACCAGAGGGCCATCCCCTAAAACCTGCCACCCTAGGCACAGGCCCTCGGGTGCCTTAATATAAATACACCCCCGGTCCTGCTAGCAGCCAATTTGATTATTGAATATATGCCCTCATTTTGGTTCATTGTTACCTGCCATTGTGGTAGATGGTTAAGATATAGAACTCACAATAGCTGGGGGTGCAGGGCATGCTGCGGTCCAACTGCATGTCCTGCACCCAGTCCCAGACAAGAATAGTTTGTTAAATATTATAGCCTATAAAAACTAGGAGATACACAACTCTGTCTGTTAATTGGCTCATGTGACCTAACTTTATAGTTTGTTTGGTATGTTTGTGTGCACCGTTGGATCCTAGGATCCCAGGAGGCTGTCCTTATTTTTTTAAATGGCTATTTTCTATTTATGATTACCCAATGGCACATGCTACTAAAAAAGTGTATTATTATGAAAATGGTTTATTTACATGAAGCAGGGTTTTACATATGAGTTGTTTTAGGCAATATTTGTTTTTAGAGACCTACATTGATCGGGGGGTATAGTTTTCCTTTAAGGGAATGAATAGAAACATGAGTAATGAAATAAAAATACATGAGTAATAGCAATAAAAATAAATGTGAAGCCTTACAAAGCATTTGTTTTTTGGAAGGGGTCAGTGACCCTCATTTGAAAGCTGGACAGAAGTCAGATGAAGATGGCAAATAAATAAAACATGAAAAAATAGACAATAAAGACCAATTGAAAAGTTGCTTAGAATGAGCCATTCTATAACATATTAAAAGTTAACTTAAAGGTGAACAATTTGATTTGAATTTAATTCAAATTTGATTAAAACTTGCAGGTCACTTCTGTTCGCTCAAATTTTAAAAATTCCAATTTCGATTTTATGGGAGTTTATGGGAGTTTTTAGAAGCTCCCATAAAGGCATTCTGAAAGAAACCACAGACCTCAAAAATATAGTAAAAACTCAATTTATTTGTTTACATTTAAAGAGTGAACAATTCTCACAGACCATACCCGTTTTGTGCCTTTAAGGCACAGGAACTGGACATTTATAGAGTAAAGGCCAGTAAAAATACAGACATGAACAACATAACATTGCTTAAAAGAGCAGTAAATAATTCCAGTATATATACAAATTGCCCCTTATAAAAACATTTGGATGCGAAAGATTTTTCAATGCAAAAATTACAAAAATACAAAAAGCATTATAAGACTATATACTTATATACATAATTATGCTTGTAAGGTGGTTGAAAATAATGTTAGTGAAAGTTGCAGTATGTGATAGTATAATTGGGAAAAATGTCTTGTATATGTGTAGGTGTTGAATGAAAAAGTGAATTGTAATGGTGAAATGTTAAATTGCATGTTTAAGAGGTAATTACAAGGTGTCTCCACAGGGTGGCAGCAAAGTGGTTCAAGTAAGTGAAGGTGTAATTAGCTACCCTTCCTCTAGAGGGAGTTGGTTTTTCCCAAGGATATAAATAGTGGTAAACAAGTCTGGGAGGGGTAGATCGAGAAAGGGAGTATCCCCATGAAGACCAGTTGCTGAAGGGGAAAGAAGAGTCCAGTACTAAGGTAGGCTTAGCCAGAGTAAGGAAGTTTCTGTTATAGGGTACACTAGGTGTACTAGACAGGCAGGAATATGTAGTATGGGCAGCTCAAGGCTCCAACCATGAGCAAGTGGGAGCCTCCCGGTAGATCCTCTACCAGGTAGGGAGTAAGTGGATAGAAACAGAATAGAAAAACTTGAATCTTAGGACTGTGGCTATCGGGAAAAGTCCTGTCCGGAAGATCAAGGGGGCGCTATCGGAGAGTGTCGGGTTGCTGAGGGCAGGTGGGGATAGCAAGATCCCATCGAGGCCAGTGGAAAAGGAGAGGCTCAAGGGTATTCGTGAGGCATACCAGGAATCCTGTGGGTAAGGAGGCTAACGGCCCTGGTTGGGGGAGGCATGGTTACACGGTATGCAAAGGAGTACCTGTTGCAATTAACATCAACGAAACTATTTTTTTTGTGTTAATAAAAGTTTTTATATTAAGAGAAAGTTTTCCTGCATTTATTGTACTGGCCCTTTCATTATTTTATTATCCAGTCTGGGCCCCTACATGCTGGTATCTCAACATGGTAAATTAAAAGAAATACATTATACAAAAAGTAACTCTGTTTTAATAGTAACGAGATGTTATAACAAGAAACATTATCTGTGTCTGATGTTCTTGTATAAGTAGTTTAAACTTATAATTCATTCCATCTGTAAAGAAGTTTCCACCAAGGCTGAATTATCCTTATTTAATGTACTGCAAAAAGTGCTAAATTACTACTTCCTGGCTGTATACTTTATATCATTATCCTTCATTTTATATAGTTCTAAAATATTCTGCAGGGCTTTACAGAAATTATACATCGTATGCATCATCCCCTGTCCCAGTGGTGCTTACAATCTTTATCACATTTAAACACACTATTGGCAATTATCAAAACATTTTATCTGCCTATTTGTCTTTGGAATGTGGTAGGAAACTTGAGTACTAGTGGGAAAGACAGAAGGTGAGATAGATGCAGCAGTGCCGAGCCTGACCATGGCAGATATAAGTGCTGCTGCAATGAAGTGTGTTGATTTAAATATAGAGACCATTAGGGTTAAACATTTTACTCAGGCAGTTTCCCCTTGTATTTTGGACACCTAAGTGGTCCTTTGATTCATCCAGGCAGCTATTTCCCTTTCCCTATCAGTAATTTGATCTGGTTCATTGTTTGCCCAGTAAGTGGCAGTGTTTAGAAATATGAAAGGGAGAGCATGCATGTGCTCAGGACTCTTTTCCTGGATCCAAGTTTGCGGGAAGGTGGGTACAGGACAGGGTTTAAGCTGGTGACAGGCCCAAGTTAACATACCTCCCTAGTGTCCCTTTTTTAGAGGCCCAAGTTAACATACCTACCAACTGTCCCTTTTTGACAGCTCGACCTGCAGTCCCTCATTCGTACTGGAAAATCCCCCTTTTCTCTGCACTGAACAGCCAGAAAAAGAAACAAAGTTTCTAACTTAATTGGCTTTTGGCAGAGAGCCCAGAACAGCAACAGGTGCAAATAAGATGCTTTGTAACAATTCTGAGATAAGAAAATAAGTAATTGTAACAGTTTAGATAAGGAGGTCCCTTGGGAAACGTTAGACTCACAGCTTAAAGGGCACAACTGAAAAAAACCCACAGAAATATTTTCAAACTTTCATAATCTGCCAAATTTTGTAAAATGAACATGGTAATAAGGGGGTGTGACCACAAAAGTGGGCATGGTCTAAAATGTACAGGAATGCTATGCACAACAAATGTTTTGTCCAAAATGTTGGGAGGTATGAGTTAGGGACAGTTGTTTTTAGTAATTGAAGTCTGTTTGTTATAGCCACTAGGAATGAAAGTTAGTGGTAGTTTAGCAGCTCCAACAAGGTTAGTAGTTGGGGTTGCAGTAAATAAGCTGCCAGACAGGGACACGATCGGGTGAGCTCAGGAGCAGGGAAAGTGCCAAGGAGCAAGATACTCTCTGTGGGATCCCTAGTGCTGAGGAAGGACTATCAAGACACTGTTCTGCCCCCTAAGAGGAACTGGTCTGAATTTATTCCAAAGTTTGAGGATTTCCACTGATTGATCTGACTGCCCTGAAGAGTTTACTATTTGACTGTGATACAGCTAACCTGCCTGCATTTTTAAATAAAGAAGTTCATCTGGTTTGAAGCAAACTCTGGACTGCTGTTAGACGGGATGATATTAGTACCAGGAGATAAGCCAAGATCCACCTGAGAGTAAGGTGCTTAAAGGCAATTACCGCTAGGAGATGCCCATAGCCTAAAGGTACCTAGGTCCCCAGGGTGGAAGACAGCTAGGTAACCAACCACCTGAATAAGATAAGCTTAGAGAGTCTTGGCCTCCCACAAGCTTTAAAGAGAATCCGCCCATGCGTTCCTGCTAACGTAAAATTCCAAAATTCCATTCTGATGCAGAAACGCTAAGCAGGGTTGACTGTCTCAGGCTTGAAAGGCCTTTTGAATAGGGCTTTGGTTTGGCCCAGCATCCCCTTTTATAAACTGCAACATTACGGATATAAGTTACAGAATTCTCATATATAAAAGTGCAGCATGTATTTTACCTGGAGTCTGCCCTAGATTTTAGTGCCACAGTATACATTCTGTTTTCTGGAACAAAGTAAAAAATCAGAGGTGAAAGGTGAGTGAATATTAAAATGAAAATGTTGACAAACTGAAATAAGAGTTAGGGCAATTAACACATCTGTGACAGTTAAACTATTCCCACATATTAAATTTGTCCAACCCTTTTAGCAACTTATGTAATTTTCCAGTAAAAACAATGACAAAGAAAATAAAATGGCACAAATATATAATATTTAGCTATACATAGGTATGATTAATCCTTATTCAGTAAAGGCTCCATGTTATTTCGATCCAATATTTAATTTAGCAGCATATACACATATTTATTCATGTTCATCATCTTCCAGTCTCTTATTGAGTTAATGAATAGTTGCTAGGGGAATGTGGACCCTACTAGCCAGTTTGCTGAAATTGCAAAGTGGACATGTGCTGTAGAAAAAGTAAAATAACTTAAAAAATGCTAATTAAAAATGATAAACAGTTGCAAATTGTCTCAGAGTATCATAATTTAAAGGTGAACAACCCCTTTAACATAATTCCTTTTTTTTTTTTTTTAAAGGTAAACTTTTTTACTGTTTTGCATACATACAGTTGTGGTCATAGGTTTACATACACTGGCAGAATTTATGATTTCTTAACCATTTTTCAGAGAATATGAATCATAACACAAAAACTTATCTTTCACTCATGGTTAGTGGTTGGCTGAAGCCATTTAGGGGCACATTTACTTAGGGCAGATTTATCAAGGGTCGAATTTCGAAGGTTTAAAAACCCTCGAATTCGACCCTCGAAATTTCCACTAAGTAAAATCCGATGAAATCGAATTAGTAGGATTTTACCACTATTCGATCTATCGAACAATCAAATAGTGATCATCCTGTTTCTCAAAATAATCGTACTAAATATCCGATTTCACAAAAAATTCATACAAAAATCAGATTTTTCCAAAAAAATTATTTCTATTCAATAAAAAAAAAACTTAGAAAAAGCTTATATGAGCTTTCCATAGGCAAATATAGCAACTCAGTAGGTTTAATCTGGTGAAGTAGGTAATCAAATACATTTTTAAAGGACAAGTACTTTGACCATCGAATGGTCGAACGATTTTCTTATTCGAATCGTACGATTTATTTGAATCATTCAATTCGATCGAATGATTCATTTGAATCATTTGATTCGATCGAATTTAGCAAATTCAATGGTCGAACTAGCCCCAAAAAAAATTAGAAAATCAAATTTTTGCATTCAAATCCTTCACCTGAGCTTAGTAAATCTGCCCCTAAGGGTTGAAGAGAATTTTTTAATAAAATTTTAAATTTTTTTCTAATTTTGATAATTTTGGGCTACTTCGACCGATCGAATAGCCCAAAATTCAGTTTGATTTGAAATAATTAGAAAATTTGAATTTCGAAGTACTGGCCCTTTCAAATCCTTGAATTCACCACCTAAAAGCTGCCAAATAGCCATTTTAGCCTATGGGGGGACCTCCTAGAGCCTGTCCTGAAAAAGTCCTGAGAATTTGAAGGATTTTGGTTGAAATAATT
>CM044434.1:45797995-45808112 GCA_024363595.1 Xenopus borealis | reverse complement strand
TAGAGTTTAAACACTACTGATTGGCATTCTCAATTCCTTTGATATTTAATAATATTATATTATTTCTTTATATCCCTTTCATGTTTTATAGCGTTCAACTACCTTTACCCACAGATCCTTTGAAATTCTTTTGCTTTCCCCATGACTTATAATCCAAAAAAACACCAGCGCAGCACTGAATGAAAGATGCAAGGGTCTGTCAGGAGTCCAGAAAGTCATTAACCTTTTATAAACACCCACTAATTACAAACAGATCAGAGGTGAAGATGGTTACCTTTAATAGCCATTCTAACCCTTTTGTGTCAAGTTGTGTGCATGTTATCAGGCCTAATAACCCGGGTATTTAAACTTTTGATCAGGGTCATTTGGGTATTTTGTGTAGTGATTATACACAGTTTTTTGACAATAAATGGCTTCAGTCAACCACTAACCATGAGTTAAAGAAAAGTGTTTATGTTATCATTCTTATTCTATGAAAAATGGTTAAGAAATTATAAATTCTGCCAGGGTATATAAACTTATGAGACAAAACATGCCATTAAGATGATACAGTTTTCATGACAAAATTCTTAAGTGTTTTACATTGCATTGATGTTACATAAAAAGTTTTGGTTGATACCTTAGTATCTTTAATCCTTAGGCAACTATTCATTCACACATAAGAGATTCAACGAGCTGCTAGCAATTATGGTGTTCTTGGGTATTCATATCATACCTTACACATATTGTGGTTTATGTGAGTGAATCACAGCCTCCTAGCCCTGCCTCCCACCATGAACTCCTTATTTTGTCAAATTTCTTTTGTGAGCCTCTAGTTAATAAAGTAAGCTTGTGAGAGATAAGTTTTTATTTATTAGTGTAATCCAGGTTTGTACTGTAGTGGGTTTAGGGCCCATCCACATCATACTAATTATTTTCCTAGCATAATATAGGAGGGTTCTGTATCTGGCTCTGGCATGATTAGTGGTTATGAGGTCATTCGGGATTCTTAGTATACACACCTGTGGTGTGAGTACCCTTGCGAAATCTAGTTTGTTGTCTAGGATACTGAGAACCTCAGTCCAGCATTTGGCTAATGGAGGGCAATCCCAGGCCATGTGTAGAAAGTTTGCCCCCTCTTTCCCACACCTTTTACATTTTGCATTAGGATTACGCCCCATGGATCTGAGTGGTGTAGTGGTGAGGAAGAACTGTTGTAGCCATTTAATTGAATTAACTTTTCTCGTATGGAATAAAGGTAAATAGTAGCTTTTGTTTGTAGTAAAACTTTATAAATTGTTGATGTTGGTTTAGTCAATGTTGGGGTCCAAAGTACTGTTTCAAATTGGGGTTGGGAAGTTTGTATATCCAGTCTACCAAATTGCACCTGGAATACCTGCCTGGGTTGGAAGTATCTAAACTGAGATCAATTGGGTTCAGTACGTTTCTCTTTAAATAATTCATACAATCCAAATGTGTTTCTATCTAGTACATCTTGTAAATGCCTGATCATCTTTTTGGGTCAGTATAGAAAGTCAGGGAATTTTGGGAAATGGCAAAGGCAGGAATTCGCCCATAAGCGTGCTTTAGGAGTTAAATTAGGATAATGTTGGGGGGTAGAGCTTATGTGCTAGGTTCAGGACTGGACTGAGAATTAAAATAGGCCCTGGCATTTCAGGTACACAAGAGGCCCATCAGCCCACATAGAGGCCCAAACAGCCCCCACCAGCCCACTAAACACTGACTTTCTATGGGACCTTATAGCAGCCCCTCTGGCATTTGCCCTAACCCACAAATGGCCAGTCCGGGCCTGGCTAGGTTCCAGGCCTTTCTAGGAGTGGCCATAACCACTGGTAGTCTCTCATAGTCTGCTGGTGCTCTTTATGGCAGGTGCCTGAGATCTTCTAATGATCCCACAGACAATGCTTGGAGATTCGTATTTGGATTGTAAGGGTCTGGGTTGAACCAACATTTAACATAGTGTAGTTGACACCATTTTAAATATGTTAATTTTCCCTCAGAGAGTTAACGGAAGACCATATAGGAAGTGTAGTATTCAGGGATAATAGTACTGGATCAAGGTTATGTGATGTAAAGGTGTGTAGATCAGGGTGGATGTTAATTCCTAGGTATTTAAAGCTCTCTCCTGTCAATAATAGGGGGGGTGCCCTGTGGTAAGTCAGGGAGAGGTGCAGGGTCTTTTCATAATAAAGCAGATTTATCCCAATTAACTTGGATTCCAGAAATATTCCCAAAGTGTGTTGTAATTGTTGTTAATGTGTTTAGTGATGCCTGTTGTATCATGATTGCAAGAGGCTCTATGGCTAGTGCAAACAGTAATAGAGAGAGGCGGCATTTCTGCCTGGTGCCCCTAGCAAGTGGAAATGGTTTAGATGCTGTGCCATTGGCTCATTCTGTGGGGGTTGAATACAGCATTTGAATCCAGTTTGAAAAATTGGGCCCAAAGCCAAATTTAGAGAGTACTGTCCATAGGTTCTTATACTCTACTGAGTCAAGTTATAAGACTACCCTAGCACCTGCATTTTCATGTACCTTCTGCAAGTTAAAGAATAATCTCATTAAATTGATATTTGTTGTTTTGCAAGCCATAAAACCAGTTGGGTCTGGATGGATCAAATCTGGCATGACCTGGACCAATCTGTTGGCTAGAATCTTGGCTATATCTTAGCATCAGTGTTGAGCAAAGTTATTGGCCTGTAGGAACTACAGAATTGTGGATCTTTTTGAGGTTTTAGTATCAAGACAATAATGGCTTCTAAGAATGACAGTGGTAAAGCGAGGTTTTGAGTTGCCGTTGAGAGAGTATATAGCAAGTGTGGTGTTAGTTCATCAGATACCTTGTATAGGTCTGTCGGCAACCCATAAAGACCTTACCGGGAACCAGGACATTTATAGCCTTTTGCAGGTCCTGTTGAGTAATAGATGAGCCTAGTCTGTTTTTTTGGGGCTGTTGTCAGTGTGGGAGTATTAACTTAAGGTGGTACTGCAACTCTGTTTCAGTATGGATGATTTGGGTGGCATATAATGCTTTGAAATATTCTGAAAAGGTGTCTGCAATATCTTGTGGCATAGACTGGAGTGTGCCATCTGCAGACATTATAGATGCAATTGTATTTTAGCTAAATACTTCTACTTCTGTCCCCAGTTTCACATGTCCACTGATAAGAATATAACTGAGCTTTATGAGTAAGGAGAGTTGGTTCTCTAGCCAGGGAGTGGTGGGTGTCTACTAGTTTGCTATAGGTTAATGGGGAGGGACTGGCCATGTAAGCTGATTCTGCTTCCTCCAACTCTTTTTCAGCCTCCACTACCTGAGCTTTGGATTCCATCCTGGCTTTATGGACAGCCCTAATGAGTTGAACTCTCATATATTGTTTTGAAGCATCCAAAATAATTGGTGGTACAGCAGATCCTGCATTCGTATTCCAATAATCTGTAACTGCTGTGGTTGCACTTTCCATTACATTGTTATTCTTAAGCCAAATCGGGCAAAGTCTCCAGATTTTGGATTTTGGGGCATGCACCATGGTTAGGGTAATTGCTAGTGGTGAGTGATCGGATAGAGTGCGAGGAAGCTATTGCATATTACTTACTCTAGGAAGGAGGTCAGGTGTTGCCAACACTAGATCTATTCTTGTCAGAGATTTATGTGTAGTAGAGTGACAGGAAAAAGCCATTTGGGTAGGGTTTTTTCCACCTCCACACATCTGTGAGGCCAAATTTTTTGGCCCATGTCATTAATTTGTTCCCAGTAGGATAGGGGGATTTACTTTGTCCATTTGTGGAGCCATTAGGGCATTAAAATCACCCATATAGCAAGTAGGTGGGTAGATCTGCTAGCTTCTTGTCAATAGTGTTGAGTAGATTCATATTGAATGGGGGTGGGATATATAAATTAACTATAATAAGAGGAGAGTTGGCAATTGTCCAGTCAAGAATGATAAAACTACCATAATAATCAGTCCTAAGTGTTAATAGATTTAATTTCACTGACTTATATACTAGAATAGATACTCCCCTGGTGTAAGGTGCCGCAGCTTGGGATGTCTTTTTCCTCGTAAGATAAACAAACAAAAAACATAACATTATCCCAAAACCCCTTCCCTCCCTATCCACCCCCAAACCTGGGCCCTGAACTAAATTCTGCAAGTGCAGGTTAAATTGGGGGAACATGGAACCAAATTGTTAATTGTGTGTGCTTAACACCAACCAGTTCAATATGTTACTATGTTGCCAAAATTTTGAGTTGTCATTACTCAGTTTACTTTGAGTCAGGGTGGGGTGACTCCTGTAATAAAAAGTATTAGGTATTTTTGCAAGTTTGTATAGTCACATTGTGGGATCATATTTAGGGTGAAAGTATTCAGATAAGAGTGTTCAAGTGGGGAGTGCCGTATTCCTTTGCGATTTAGACAGTCCTCTGCCTCCTGTGGTGTAGTGAAGAATATTGCTCGGTCTCCATCCTGGATCCGCAATTTGGCCAGATCATGTTATATGCAATATTAACATCTCTCAATCACCTTTTATTAGACGTGAAGGTGGCTCTCTGCTTTTGGACTACAGGTGAAATATCTGGATATAAGGATACCGTGTTGCTATTGTAGAGGATGGGCCATTTGATTCTAGCTGTTTTATCGCAGCGTCCCTGTCCCTGTAGTGTAACCTCCGCTCAACTGCCTCCGCTCTGACTTTTTGTGTGTGCTTCCCCATGTTAGATATGGGAGAGGATATAGTTCCAGAGAGCGTATTGTGTCCTATGACTTAAATGTATTTGTAAGCGGCAGTGTACTGTCAAGAGAGGTGGGTGGCACGCACAAACTGTTTAGTGTGCACCCAGATTGTATTTTATTCTGGTGCAGTTTACTTTTCCCCAGTCAATCTGGTATATAATCTCCTATTTGGGTAACTATGTTTTCTTACTTGGTGCTGTTACTGGTGTTGTATTATAAAACAGTTTGTGCAGCTTTCCCAGTCAGTTTGGGAGATGCGGTATGTTAATTGTCTGGGATAGCAAGCAAACACCCTGCTCAGCCTTTAGGAGCTGTTGTTGGTGCTCAGTTGTGGAGACACAGTATGCCATTTTCTTTTTCCCCTTTTATGTAATAGATAGGTGCCAAATTTATGGACACGTGATGCTGCTACTTATACAGGGGACTGGGACAAGAGACTGGGGTTATGTCCTGCTGGAATAAGGATATGCACTTTTCCGTGTTACAATATGAGTGGTGCCCCCGGGGATTGGTGCACACGCACCCATGCTGGTGTTGAATAGGGCGCTCACCCGCAGCCTACAGCCGAATGGCTTCCGGGTAGGCACTTGCTCTAATCTGAGGTCTCCGTTCTGTGTGCAGGCTTCGGTCGGATCTCCGAGACTATGAAGGCTAGAGCAGTTCTTGCAGTGACAAACTGCGGGGAGGCTCAGGTTGTATAGCCGCTCTGGTTCAGAGGCTCAGTGACTATTATGCAGTGCTATGGGCGGTGGTATTGATGGTAACACCGGGAGCGCCAGGAATTTGCACCTTCTCAGTTGAGTGGTTAACCACGCCCCTCTTTAACATAATTCTTAACTTTGCTATGGAATCTATTATTCAGAATGTTTGGGACCTAGGGTTTTTGGGATAAGGGACCTTTCCGTAATTTGGATCACCATACCAAAAAACATTTAAACTTTAAATAAACCCTATAGGATTGTTTTGCCACCAATATAGATTCACACAGATTAGTTACAATCTAGTGCAAGGTATTGTTTGGAGAAAAGGAAATATTAAAAAATATATTACTTGCTTGCTCTTAGAGTAAGCCTTAAATGTAAAATAAAAAAAAAGACTGGAGATGGAGGTCAGTTTTTAGGAGACTGGGTTTCTGAATAAAGCTGGCCATAGACGTAAAGATTTTTGAAAGATCCAATAGTTATCGTGAGTCCGCGATTGTCTCAAAACGATCGTTTAAATGCCTGATGTGTTCATCAACTAAAAAGACCATTTCAGGCGATATTGCCAGCAAAACTGAAGGATCCGCAGCCTGCTTGGCCCTGCAAACATAGGTAGATTGCATGGGGACCGATAAAGATTTTCTAACCTGGCCGATCAATCATCAGACCAATGTCGGACGAAAAATCGTAAGATGTACGATCGTTTGTATCCCACTAACCGCATGATAATTTGACAGATTGGTCGGACTTCCCTAAGATCGGTCGTTCAGCAGGGAAATATCGTTGCGTCTATGGGGAGCTTAAGAGATCCCATACCTGTATTTTAAGCAGGCCATATTTGTAGTTAAAGAGCAAGGAAAGTGTAAAATAGAATATGGCTAGAAATGCTGTATTTTGTATACTAAACATAAACATGAACTTACTGCACCACAAGCCTAATCAAACAAATGATTTATGCTTTCAAAGTTGGCCACAGGCAGCTGTCATCTTGTAACTTTGTTATACATCTTTGCCTGACACTGGCGCTGCACATGCTCAGTGTGGTCTGTGCTGCTTAGGGATCGTCATAAATGATCAAAAAACAAAGCTGCTTGAGTTCTGCATGGCTGGTAAGTAATGCAGGGGCTCCCCCTGCTGTTCATAAGTGATTGTTTCCCTGCCAGAAGCACTAAATGAAGGTAGAATTTCACTGCATACAGTCAGGTTTCTTATAAAAACGGTACACATTTTAAAATAAAAGTATATTGGAGATAGATTTCTTTTTCATTAAATAAAGTAAAAATGGGATTTTATTTCTTTGCCTTTCCTTGCCCTTTAATGTTTGTGCAGCTATTCAGTAATGGCGAGAAGCAAGTGACTTCAGCCAGTATTCACGTTTGCAATGAAGAAGACAACACAAAGAAGGAGGTCACAGCTGACAGGCTTATTGAGACACTGATACAGGTTGCAAGCAGGCTACTTTGGTACAACCTGTATTAATGTTGCAGCAGTCAGGATTTGCAATTTGGCTTGCGCTAACTTATAGCTTTAACTTTAAGTGATACCCTGACATTGCATCAATTGCTTTGATCTCCCTAGCCACTGCATGGAAGAGCATCACTCACTAGCCACTGCAGGTCTAGGTCATCCACTCTCCTCATATTCCATAAATATTATCTTAATTACGAGAAAATGGTGTTGGAACACCCACATTTTTCTAACCTGGGAGCATATGTATTCTGAGAACATAATTTGATGTTGACTGAATTGAATGAGGTAATGGTTCATGATTGGCATTTTGAAACTTATCTTGTAACAGTGATTAAAATGCAAGGTCCATTACCACTAACATCAAATAACCGGAACAATAAAACTGCATAGTGTGCTGCAGGCCCAAGGCGCACAATTGACCTAATATTTTTCTGCAAGCAAATACCTGTCATTTGCAGCCTTATGGGAAACAACTATAACAAGCAATGATCTAATTTCATTTGAACAACTTTTTTATTATTTACTTTCCCTCTATCTCTTTTTACGTGTGAGAGTATTATGCAGTTGGGTATGAGCTAATGTATTTGATATCATATGTGCTGCATTATCTATGGTTTGTTACAGAGCCGCTATATACATTGCAACAGATTAGAAACCTTTCATCTGCTACATTTATCCCCTACTCAATACTTTATGTGGTGACCATATCTGCATTAGAAACAAATAGTACTAAGTGAAAAGAGAGTTAATTTTGTATAAAGTGTTTTTCTCCTTTAGAGAAAGTACATGGTAGGGGTGAGGGTGCTGCTGTACAATGGGGTACTGTCTGGCATTCAACTGCACCTAAATCATTTGTTTTGATAAAAACTGGATGAAACACCACATTATGTGCTAATGTTGAATAAAATACCTCAAATTAGGGTAAACTATGTTGCACAATAAAAAATATCATGTGACAAGACAAACAACCTAAAATGTAAAGTATGATAATGTATTTTGCAACAATAATATATATATATATATATATATATATATATATATATATATATATATACAGATGCAGTCACTTGGATTTGTAAGTTAAATGCGTCGTGACTCAGGGCTAATTGAAGAAACTGTGTTATCTAGAGTCATCTTAACTCATTTAATGCATTTAACCTTTTCATTAGCATACCAAAGCACCATTGTTTTCAATGTGAACTCTTTAATTGGATGGGATGTTGTGACACAATATTCTGTGCTAAGTGGGATAAATGGGATAGATGAGTTAAGTCACGACGCATTTAACACACAATCCAAAGTGACTGCATCTATATATATATATATAATATGCAGTTATATCCCACAAATGTGAACAGACCGCTTTATAGCTGCAAAAGATACATATTGCAATATTTTAAAACTTCTTGGTCACTGGTGTCAAATGCAAAATCACAACTCCCAAGATCCTCGCTGCTCCAAGAGGATTCTGAGAATTTGAGCTGGAAATAGCTTGGAATATACGAAGAGTTACATATTATGAAGTGCACAGGGAACATTTTTGGCAGTCCTTGTTCATTCCATCAGCATGTAAAGCTAGGGCAGCCGCATTATGCCTTGGCCAGACCAAGGCTTGTACCTACCAACAAGGGTATCTGCTGGATGTCATGCAATTGTTTGTTCTAGTGGGACAATGTTGACATCCTCAAATGCTGTAGGTGTTATTGCTACCCATTATAATCACGTTGCTCATGATATGGGCCACAAACGACATTGATTGTATGGAACATTAAAGGGACAGAGAGAAAAGCTGTATGCCCATTCACACTGGCACTTGCATTGGTGGTGTCTGCAACTAATGACAGGCAATAGGGTTCTTAAGCAGATATCACACAGGAAGGCAGAAGTTGCTTGTAGTGGTGGATTGTAGACGTGAGACCCATAGGTTACATCCACAAGCCCAGTTTCTAGGCTACTGCTGGTTCTGGATGCGTGAGATCCAGGCATGCATGTATTTGGGCACACACACGCTTTGCCTGCCTCTTTCTACCAACAGGTGCACCTGACCTGACGCAGTAGTGCAAATAAAGATAAATATTAAAAGAAAAGATAATAGAACTAATAATTGGAAAAAAAAACTAGAAAGGCCCTGATCATTTGTGCATTTATCTGCCTTTGAAAGTCATTGGGGGTCATTTATAAAGTTTGCGCAGCGCATAATTGTTTGCAAATAATTGCTTTGTCCATGCTAAATTATTGCACTGCTGTGCCCGTCTTTCCAGTTTTTGCGAATTCGCATTGTGAATACATTTTTGCAAATGACTGGCAAACAAAACAGGTCTTTGCATGAGTACAGGCACTTTGCCAGGTAGTTGTGCGTGAAAATAGCGTTGACAGTAACTTAAATTTGCAATTTGCAAAACTGTTTTGCGAATATTTTCTTCACCACCAAAGTTGTGGCATAATTCTAACACAGAGTGTGCCCATAAATATTTGCGATTTTTGCCATATCTAAAAAGATCTTATAGACATTCGCAACGTGAAATACAAATTTGCAAATCTGTTTGCACACTCTTATTTAGCTTTATAAATACAACCAGGCGCAGGGCAAATACATTCACTTTGCGAACCAACGTTTAAAAATTAGCCCCATTTTTCCGGCACTTCCTGCTCATCAGCCCAAATGTCTGTAAAAGGCAACACCTTTTCCACTCAAATGAATGAGACAGGTGTTTTGATGACTGAAGTGAGGGTC
Source organism: Xenopus borealis (assembly GCA_024363595.1). NCBI lineage: Eukaryota > Metazoa > Chordata > Amphibia > Anura > Pipidae > Xenopus > Xenopus borealis. Next base: position 45,798,477 of record CM044434.1, on the reverse strand, counting down.
AGAATGGCTTGCAACTATCATTACACCATATTACCTCCCAGTAATACCAGGCATTAATAGGGCCCTGCCGCCAAGGGCAATTCCTATCAGCTTATGGTTCAATACCTCTAGCATGAAATGTGTCAGGCTGTTTCTCTAGTATAGGCAGATGCTCAAACAGTGACTGTAAGTGATTGTGGCATCTTGCAGCAGCCCACTGGCATTTACCAGAAGCTACAGATTGCTAGTTCAGACCTGTTCATCACTGCTTATTTGGCTGGTCAGGTGAATGTGTGCAACCTCCTCTGTACTGTACAGTTCCTATCAACCATTTCCTATTTTCACCACAGATCTATCAGCACTTAAGATGGCCATACACGCAGGGGCAATCCTGCACATTTTGCCGCCCCCCACTTCCTCACGGCACTCACCTTCAGCGCCATATGGGGGTGGGGGGTTCACGTCGCTATTGCGCAATTGTGCTCTCTGCATTAGAAGAGCCA
>CM044434.1:45782368-45794945 GCA_024363595.1 Xenopus borealis | reverse complement strand
TAATTTGGAGGGGTTGAACTTAATGGACTTTGTCTTTTTTCAACCCAATTTAATTAAGTAACTATGTAAGTTACCATCCCCTTCAGTTTGACATCTCTCACCATACAAACGGTATGAGCCACAACAAATCTTTAGCTCGCAGTGGGAGCTTCAGCCTGAGTTTGAGTCCAACGAGCAATAATTACGGTCGCCCTTACATATTTTACTCCAGAAATATTCTATAAGGGGCCAAGGCTACATCGCCCACAGCTCAGCGCCACACTCAAATTCCTCATCGGAAACATTCAAGTGCTGTCTCAAACAGACAGGGCGTGTGCGACTGTCCAAAGCGGTTTCCTTCAACCCACCGCCCATTAAACGATAACCCCACCCCCGCCTTTTGCCGCGCCCTCTTTTTCTCGGGAACTCCTGACGTAATGTGGGATTTAAGAAGCAGAGTGAGCGTAGTAATAAGTGCATGTAGCTGGGACTTTCGTTGTGGCTGTTTGTTGCGCGCCTCTCTGTGGATATTGCGCTGCTCTTTACCAGAAAGGTAGGGAAGTTCTATGGCGCTATTACAATTAATAGCCGCTTAGATGGTTTACAAATGCACAAAAGCTTTATTTTGGTTGGAGTCACATCCATGTATTTTCTTCCTTTAAGTTCGTATTAGCCTTCCAGGCAATATAGCTATTTGATGTGTTGCTAAAGCCTTTATAATTCCCTATGCAGTGAAGGCAAGAGGACTTTGCGCTGATGCACCTGTATTAGTGGCTGCTCTGCGCTAATGGGGCGCTCTGTGCGCTGTCTCTCGGCTGCACTGGACCTGTACAGGCGGCGGGACAGATGTCTGGCTTTGCGTGTTGTCCCTGTGTGTTTGTTTTGGACGTTACTGTAACAAATTATATGGCACCTGCTGCCATCTCTCTATTCTTTACAGCTGCTGGCTCGGGGCATTATTATTGTGCCTGAGGGTAGGTTACTATGTCCCATTCCAGAATTCCCTTACACTAGCAACTAAGTCGCTGGGGGCGATTGATGCAGCTTCAGTTTTGTTGCGATAATGTTGCTGTAGTAACTGCGGCCAAAAGAGAAGCGTACCTCCCAAAATTTTGGAAGTAAAAAGAGGGATAAAATAATTTTTTCTAGATGTTTGGCCACGCCCATTTGTGTGGTCACATCCCCTAATTACCAATGTTCATTTGACAAAATTTGCCAGATTATGAAAGTTTGAAAATATTTCTCCAGTTACAATTACTTATTTTCTTAGCTCAGTAGTGTTACACAGTATCTTGCACCTATTAGCCGTTCTGGGCTCTCTGCCAAAAGCCAGTTAAGTTAGAAACTTTGTTTCTTTTTCTGGCTGTTCAGTGCAGAAAAAAGAGGGACTTTACAGTACAAATGAGGGACTGCAGGTTGAGGTGTCAAAAGAGGGACAGTTGGGAGGTATGGAGAAGGACCTACATGGGCTGTAATATGTAATTTGTTTCTGGCAACACAAATCAATTGACTCAGCCTGTGTATGGGACTAGTCCAGACTAATCCAGCTGATGCCACAGGCTTCAGTGTAACCCATAGCTTGCCATTAACTAGGCTCAGACTGGTCCAGCCTGTTGAGGTGCAATCATATACAATAACATTTTCATTTGCAATATCTCTGGGCTAAACATCAAGTGGACTCTCGAACTGTGACCTCCAGTTGTTTCAGACACCTTGCAGCTATGACCATCTCAGGTTGGACAATGCAAAAAAATGAAATATTTATCATTTTTTTGTATATTTATCATCAGGTGAAATACTTGGAAGTACCAAGGTTGATTTCAGACATTTGCATGTCTCACGTATTTCCTGCAAGCTCCCCCAAATGTGCTTACATGTCACAAAGGCATTTGGATGCCCCAAAATGAGAATTGACCCATTTGGAACTCTTATAGGTGTGATGGGTACCTGCCACAGATACAGGCTGGCACCTTTTCTATGTTATCTTTGTTTCCCTTTGATAATATTGGCATGAAGTGTAATTTTTACTGTTTAAATTCCTGCTGGGTAACCCTACCTGCATAAGGTGATGTAATGACGAGTTTCCCTCCAGTATTTTACCCAATTCTGGATTACTGAAAATCGGCCTAGGTCTTTAGTGGGTCGACATATCAACCCAACTAGTAGAAGAATTAATATATTTTGTTTTGTAATATACCTGGAGTCATACTGCTATTACTGGAGCTTTGTGTTGGTTGTTCAAGTAATAATCTCTGCGTGAACAAACTGGCACTGTACACATTAGCCTAAGGTGGCATAAATATTAATAAAATCCAGCACTGGCTTTGCTAAATAGAAAAAAAAAACCCAATAAATGAAATGTTCAGTGTGAGAAAAACAGTAGGTGGGTCAATCCAGTACTGAATTATTTATCAGGTACCCTGTATTTTATAGTACCTAAAGATTATTAGTTAGGTGGGTGACTAGAACATTCATGTCCTTAACACAATTTGTACTGTATGTGTGTGCTAATGTGCACAATTTCGGCAGCTTCAACAGTGATACTCATTTAAGGTTGGGGCAGATTTGGGAGTCACAGGTGACTAACTGCCTCTTCTGCCTGGCCAGTGGCGTAACTACTCCCTGGTGGGCCCCGGTACAGGATAGGCACCTGGGGCCCCCTGTCAGGCCCTTACCTCTATGAATCACATGCTGGAGTGTTGATGGCATGTGTGATGTATAATCTCCCCCTAGATAACTGCCTGCCATAACTATTTTCATGGGGGCGCTGGTGCAATTGCACCCCTGGTAGTTATGCCGCTGTGCCTGGCGACAATCTCCCCGAACTGCCTTCTTCCTGCCTTCCGTGTGATTCAATGAGGAATTGCCTGCACTAATTCACTTTCTGAGCTTCGATTTCCGAAGCCGCCCGAAGTTGCCTCGCTGGGCAGAATTGGCGATTAGTCGCCTGGCAACTAAAGATCCTCGAATCTGCTCATCTGCCTCTACGCTTAGCACAAACATGAGGTCATCGACACAATCCCAGACACATCACATCTATGGAAACGAACTCATCGACACACCCTAATACTTGCTCTAAGAGAAGTAGAAGTAAAATAAAGTTTAATACTTGTAAAGCGATGCAAATAAAGACAAGCAAGATTTAGCTTTAAATGGCTTTGATTCATTGTACAGCCTTTACTCGCAGACAGCATGCCATATATATATATATAATATTACACACTCGTTCGGCAACAAAGGGTTATTTCTTTCATATGTTAACAACGTTGGTAAATATTTATCCAAGCCCTATGTACGTGATATTGAAAAGGTAGGCAGATAAAGCAGAGCTTGCCGTCTTAATGTAAAGGTTCATCCTTCGAGTTTAGTTCAGGTAAACCCACACCTAGCTGAATCTGTCACATTTGTTGCGTGACGAGATACTGCAAACATTCGGTCTGCTAGATAACAATAGGTCTGGCAGTGCATTATTGTGCTTTGGTTGCTCTTTTGCATTCACTGCACATTCAGATATGTGGTGTAAATATAAGACTGAACAGGTTGTTTTTAGAAACCGTATAATATTCCCCTGGGGTCTAACTGTGGATCAGAAAGGAGGCATGCAGAGAAGTATACATTCACGCAGAGTAACAAAATAACCGGCAGAACCGTAGACAAAATAATCCACAATAATCTGCAGCTCTCCAGCATCTAAGGAATCCTATCATCCTTTATTAAATAGGAGGCATGGCAGCTGGCAGTGAGATCTATCAAATCCATATTGCATGGCAGGTGCTGAATTGTGCTCTTCTCCTAGAATCACTTAATATCTTCATACGGTCAGCTCATCCCTGTGAGATTAAATATGAAGCATTAGCATGAATATTGTGCAATTGAATAAACCATTATTGGTGCAAATCATATTCATATGTAAATATATTTAAAGCAGAAGGAAAGGTAATTTACATTGGGGGTGCCAAAAGTCATTTCAGCGTGCACCACAGAGTGGTACAGATCACCACCTCTTCCTTCTTCGGTTTCCAAATTTCTAGGGGCAGACACATGCGCTTAACTTTTGGCACCCCCAAGTGTAGATTGCCTTTCCTTCCCCTTTAAGGGGCAAACACTGTTTTGAATTTGTATTGTTGACACTGAACATGCTTGGAAGAAAGAACCCCAATGTTTTGTATTTGTTTGTTGCTGTCCTTCATTTTATTGGAACAATTCAATGAATTGATGAAGTGAAAATTAATTTGTCACATCATCAAGCAAAAACTTAGAAGCTATGGTACAATGGGTTTTTTTTCTACTGAATAAGGAGCAACGTTAATCCACTTCTGAAAAGACCTGTTTACACTAACTGCAGTTTTTATAAGTACCATTAGAGGCTTGTTATAACTGCCTTAAGCTTTTTATCTGATCATATTTGTTTTTGCTAGACCAGTTTGAAGAATAATTATATAATAACCACTAAACAATTTGCACTGAAAACATCTATATGTTTTGATTGCACATAGATTAAGAAGTTTTACTTTCTTTTAATGCAAATAGCCTGAGTTGGACTAGAAATTATCTAGAAAAAAATGCTTATTTGTACATGGAATTCAAAAGGAATTGTGCCTTAAGCACCTTTTACATATTCTTTTAATGTACTGGCTCTTCCCTCTTTTAATAGGAAAGGCCATGCCATTTGCTTGTTTATATCACAGACATAAAAAGTGCACAGTAATTTATATAGTGGAGACAGACAAGTAAGAATAGTTCATTCACACTGAGCTATTAAATGCCTACAAATCAGTTGGAATTGTACTTTGTGACACTGACCTAATAATGTACATATAAATATGCTACTATGTACTCAAAGAGGTTGCCAATCAAGGTGCCATAGTTAAGGTCCCCATAGACACAAAGATTTTTCTCTGCCGAATGACCGATCTTAGCGAAGTTCAATCTGTCAAATTATCGTGCGGTTAGTGGGATTCGAACGATCGTATATCTTACGATTTTTCGCCCGACATCGGTCTGAAGATTGATCGGCCAGGTTAGAAAATCTTTATTGGTCCCCATGCAATCTACCTATGTTTGCAGGGCCAAGCAGGCTGCGATCCTTCAGTTTTGCTGGCAATATCGCCTGAAATGGTCTTTTTAGTTGATGGACACATCAGGCATTTAAACGATCGTTTTGAGACAATCGTGGTCTCACAATAACCATTGGATCTTTCAAAAATCTTTAAGTCTATGGCCAGCTTAAGCTCCTGTGGCAGGAATTGATGTGAATGATATATACATGTTGTAAAGCACTGTGGAATATATGGGTGCTTTATAAATAAAGCTTTTGCATAGCATATAACAGATTAATACAAAGGTTATAATAATTAAGTTGGAATAAATAGATGTCATACAATATGTCATTCATGTCTCTTTGATAAACTTATAATGAAAAATCTCCTATTTGCCTATGAAAACAGTTATAATAACCATCACATGTGGATATTACATATTTATGGTGTTTATTGTGAACAATGCTTTTGGCTCCAAATGCACTACTGTCTGCCCAGTAAGCCTGTCACACTCCTTGATTTACACACCCCACCCCAGACAACTGAAGCATGTCTGTATTGCTTGCCTTTCACTAAGTAGCTAAATAGATACTCATACCAGAAATTAACCTTTTTACATTGTCTTTGAATGCTATTTATAATTTTGCCATAAAAGCAATTGCATGATGCTTTTATATTACCTTTCTTACCCCCATGCTCCTCTATGAATAGGCTGCCATATTTGTGCAGCAGTAGTCCATTAGCATTAGACACTCTAACTGGGTCAATTGAGAAGGGACAGTCAGGTTGGTAAAACAGTCAGGTTTAGGAACTTTCAGTGATAAATGATAAACGTCCTTTTTACTATTAATGTAGATTAATATTTAGAAAATATTTTTTCTTAATGTCAGTATCATTTTAATGGATATTTTAGTGAATGAGAAATTATTTTGCCAGGTTTTGCTGCGAAAAATAAACACCCATAGAAAAAGTCACACAGAAAAAATGCCCATAGACTTCTTTGCATTTTGTAAATATTCACCGTTTCACAAATTTTCGGCAAAGCAAAAAGGGGCAGCAGAACTGTAACTATTAGGGCCACAAATAGGGTTGCCACCTTTTCTTGAAAAAAAATACCGGCCTTCCTATATATTTAGCTTTTTTCCTATTAATAACATTGGGATCCACCATCAAAAATACTGGCCAGGCCGGTAAAATACCGGCCAGGTGGCAACCCTAGCCACAAACCTTGATGATCTTTTCTGTATCTCTTGCACAGTAGTGATGTGTCGTTTGACCCGAAACCTGCAGTAACTGTGGGTTTACCACAGCTTGGACATGTTCGGGTTAGAATTAAGACAACCATTGCAGATTTGGGTTAGGTTTGGTTCAGGCTGGAGAAGTGCCATTCTCCTCTGCTCCCTATGCCTTAGAACCAGGGTCAGACTGGGCGGGCCCCCACCGGCCCCGTCCTGCTCCTCTGATTAGCGCTGTTCATGCATACACATGAACATGGGGGACATACTTTACTGCCAGGAGGGCCCTTTTGGTTGCAGGCCCCTAATGGTTCAGTCCAGCCCTGTTTAGAACCAGAGTCCAGCCCTGTATTCAATATAGTTAGTTAGACAAAAATGTAATTTAGAAAGGCTGGAGTTACTGTAAGTCTAACCTAACAGAACAGAATACTACTTCATGCTTTTCAGCTTTCTTAGTTTACACTGAATGGTTACCCTGGCGACCAGGCAGTAGCCAATCAGGGACTTGAGGGAGGGCCACATTGGTCTGAATCTGCATGCATGAGGATCAATTGCAAACCAAATTTGTTGCGATGAGTACAAACAGAAAGCTTGCGCACATGGTACATATATTGCAAACAACTGCCATGCAATATATTTGTATTCATTAACTGAGGTTTGTCCTTTCATCAGTTGTGTGACTAATGATTGGGCACACACATTATTTAAACAAAAGCACTTATGTTCTTTGTAGTGTGTATACAGAATGGTGTATTGTATGCAAGTACATGAGGACAGTGTACCATTAGGTATATGCATCTACAGCTAGAATAGGTGCAATGGATTTATTTGTCGTTTCAAGTAACTGAACTAAATTATGCATATTATTTTTTTTAACCCCAGGAAGTTTATTTCTGCACATCTGACTGGAAGCATAGGCATAGTAGTCATTGTGCAATTGTTTTTAATTCATCAATAAATAAAGGGGATATTTAACCTTTACGTTACTATATGCATATTAAATATGGGCATATCTATGTGCTTTTTTGTCAGTCTGCATTATTTATTTTGTGTGCTTTTGGATCATTAACAGTACTCTGCTTAACTTTCATCCAAAAAATGTTATATGTTGTCAGGGTCACTGACCCTAGCAACCAAGAAACAGAGCTATTTATTTCACTTGTTTATCTTTTTTTTGGCCTTTATCTTGAACAGGGCCAAAACTAGGGGTAGGCAGAAGAGGCAAGTGCCTAAGGCACAATGCTGTAGGGGTGCTTGGCATATACCTCCTGTGTCTACTTCTCCTAGTCCAGACTCACAACATCACGGGGGCCTAGGGTGCCCAGCAGGCTCTGATCTTAAGCTGCCAATTTTAAGTTTCAAACTGCTGTATGGTTGGTGGCCTAACAACTAGGCGCAGTTAAACTTAAATGTATGAGAGCTTCAAAACAACAAAATATTTAATAGCGGAAAATAAACGCAAACAAATTATATTGCAAATACTGCTGTATGCTAAAAGCTAATTTCAAGTTCAACTTTCCCTTTAAATAGGTATTGCAAACATTGCAGTGACCAATCATCATGGGATTCACCAGGACTTTACAATGCCGAATACCTATGTGCCACCTCTGTCTGTTCTTGTGAGAGCAGGCATTGGTCAGACCTGTACCTGTCAAGTCATTAGCCATATGAGTTGGTCATTGATTGTTTGTAGCTATGACTGTGCACAATGTGATTATGTGGGGAGTACATCTATTGTTGTAGTAAATAGCACACAAGATAATCATAATGTTTTTGATGGTATGCCATCAGTGCATATTATAATATTTATAATGCATCATGTTTTATTTTTACTCTGCTTTTGGACTAATAGAAGGTAGTCTTAATGTATGCCAGAGATGCTCCCAGATAAAAAGCGTGAGTGAATGACAAAAGGATATGTTGAGGCATGTTTCAGGCAGAGACTCTTGCAGCAGTGACTAAACTCTTACCCTCGACACAGACTCATATGACACTCTCTGCTACTCGTGCTTTCATTAGCAGCTGACTCAGCCCCTTACATGCAAACTGCAAAAACATGCAAATCATCCCACTTCTAAGAAAAGACACATGAAATGCCTTTTGTTATTATGCGTAGTAGTAAATTTAAGTTCCCTTTTCACAGTAATATGTAGTTCTTCTTTCCCTTCTTTTTGTGCTTTAGGTAGAAGTGGTGCAATCGGATGCACTACTCCTGGCAATAAAAATCTCTATCTCTCTTTTAAGACTGTAAAATGAACTCAGGCATTTCATATATAACAAAGTTTCAAAAACATATTGTCATGCCAGTAGCCCCAGTCTTTATTTTGATAAATGGCTCTGTGAGGACCGAAACATTTTCTTTATGCCACTGTGAGCCAATAAATTAGTTTTGGTCACTGTTCAATACAAATCCAGTGTGCTACTTTATTGCAAAGACTGTATGTTTGTTTACCCCTAGGCAGCTGGGGTGGATCAGAAAGCACCTGGTACCTACTAAAAAAGGTTTGTGTCCAAATGGAGCACTCTTTTCTTGCTGAGAAGGATTTAAAATTTTTAAATTACTCTATTGCCTACTTCGCCAGATTGGACCTACCGAATTGTAATAGAAGCCTATGGGAGCCCTCCCATAGTCTTCTGAGGCTAATTCCTGATCGAATAGGATTTGTACGATCGAAGTCTTCGGTCGTTTGAATCATTCGAATGAACAAATAATTCATTCGATTGATCGAATGATCATTATTCAATCGTTATTTGATCATTGAATGATTGAAGATCAAATAAAAGTGTAGCCTTAAACTATTCGATTAGCATTAGAAAATCGAATGCTTATCGAATATTGAGGGAATTCGAATTTTTTTTGGGGAATAATAGTAAATTTGCCCCTAAGACATTTTGTGCATACAGCTACTAAAAAATGCCTTACCCTTTAAATTAAACAGGGATTGTTTGTCCATATATTGCAATATATTTAAGATGGCCAACAACTATGGCCAGTCCTACTCTCAAATTGCATCTGATTCATTAAGAATTTATATATATATATATATATATATAATATATATATATATATACACAGTATATATATACACACACACATAGCACAGACTGTCTCAGCAACATACTGTATATGCTAACACAGATGAACAAGACATATTTATAATTGTATATATATAGACATATGTGTTGATTCACGCAGAGTAGGCTAATGCAGATAGACACACATGAGAGGTCTGATGTGTATATATAGTCTGAAATATATTATATACAAAGATGAACCAATGTAGAGCAGCCTATTGCACAAGCATACATGCAGAAGAGTAGGTTTAGAAGGAAATGCTACCATGCAGGCAACTATTCTGTAAATGATCACAACTGAACTGTAAGCAGAGTAATAATGTAGATCTACAACCATGATGTTCTGTTTTTTCTACAATTAACGCTAGGTGATCGACTGCTTCCAGCAGTAGTCCAAGGTCACCATAAAGATCAAATCAACTTTGCATTGCAGTAAATAAATTTTAATGTGACATTTCCTTTGTGAAATATAAGACTTTTATAAGAGGAAAACTAAAGTGAAGGTTTACAGTACTGCTGAAAGCATACTGAAAGTGTACTAAACTTTTCAAATCACAAATGAGGTATTACGTCAAGTCTGACTAACCCCGTGGCAGTTTAATTTGTTTCCATGTCTATGTATATATATGTAATATTTAATCACAAGAAGCAGTGACAGTCATGCATTCTTTATAAATAATCCCTGTGTACTTGAGGAAACAGTAAGCGCTCATTTATCCAGAGGCTATTTATCAGTCTTCTAGTAGAACACATTGACGCTTTTGGAATATCTCTCGCCATAAGAAAGTTAATAGCCATCTGTAGGAAGCCGAATTACTTACAGTCAAACAGTAAAATAAATGCAGGAGAGATTTATGGGAGTGAGTGGTGGTTAGACAGAGTCAGCAAGAGAAACCACACCAAGAGTAAGTCAAGTGAGGATAAAGTGATGAAGCAGAGTATTTAGCAATAGTGGCTCACGATATATTTAAATCTTATAAAATGTTAACTACTTGTTCCCAGAGTGATTAAGTCACAGTAGAGAGTCACCCCAGATTGAGTGGCATCATCCCCTCTGGGTTATATGTTTTGAGTTAGGCCATGTACATATCAAGCACAGATGTAAATGATGTCCCATAGTGGAGACATGATCAGTATGTTTGTGCTAAGCTAAACCTTTTGGGGGGAAGCAAAATGATTCTATTTTTAATATTACCTTGCACCAAGCAGAGTTTTGAAGGTTTATGTAAGTATAGCAAGTATCACATGCTATAATAATGAGTATTAATAATGAACAATAATTAGGACATGGGACTTTGATCTAGTAAATAGCTAATGGCCACAAATCGTAACTATTGGACTATAGCAACATACATTCTTTGGCAACCCTTAGCAGATGGAAGGGGTGCTGGGATCTAGAGATTTAGCCTCTGTGTACAGAGAAGTTACATTGTTAAATTGGGTTGAAAAAAAGACAATGTGCATCAAGTTCAACCCCTCCAAATGAAACCCAGCATACACACACCCCTCCATACTTTCACATATATTATATATATATCCATATCTACAGTAACTATAAACCTTATTATCACAATAGCCTATTGATATTAATGTAATACCTGTGCTGGCATAATTATGGTATATCATTGTACATGCTACGATAAATCCTAGATAGATATTTCTGCTATAGGGTTTGCTCTTTCCAGCACATTCTAGTTGGTTACACTCCTCTGTCTTCTGAATTATAAATGGAATTATAAAGCAATAGGAGCACAAATAGAAGTGAAATAGGAGGTTTTGACCAGACATGCTTAAAGGCAGTGGCAGTTTAAGCAAGGGTGAAAATAAGTACATAGCACCCTCATAAAAGCTGTGAATGTGGGGGGATAGTCACTGTTTAATATTTCATTAAACAAACATTTAAATAAATTAAATACATTTAAAAAATAATGGTATAATGACCCTTTAAGTCAAAATGCACTGTACAAAGTGATTAAATGTAAGGGAATGATTTTAGTGATGCAGTTACAGAATGTACAGCAGTTAAGAATACTCATAGGTGATCTGATATGGAGACTACAGGGGATTATGTGACAAAATCATGAGGTATTACTGCAGGGATTCAGGCCAGGATATGCAACCTGTTATCCAGTGCCAGAGGCAATTCACTAAAACTCTAGCACAGCTTCTCCTTATTTTGCTGCTGGCTTGAGATCAATAAACATGACTAACTTTGCAAATTTCTATTTTTGAGTGATACATTTTGTTTATATTACAAAGTGTTGCCACCTTGTGGGCAAAACAGAATACTAGAATTCCCTTTAGTATATTGTATATTATGATGTCATCTGTGCTATTTAGGATATGCATATTAAACAATCATTTCAGTTTAGTGGCTTTTTCCATATACCTATTTCTAAGCAGGGGTTATCTACTTGCAACATATCTTTTTGCATGATTACTCATATACTGTATGTTAAACTTATAATAATACAGTAAAAGGTATATACTCTATACATAGGTATATAACAATGCATCTAGTGGTTAAACATACACATACTCTAAACAAAATTGACTTCCACTGGCTAAAATATTTGGGAATTGGTGGAATTTTTCCTCAACTGTACCAAAAAAATAAAATACATTATGCAAATTCATGACCATGGCCTAACCCGCAGGCAATGTGCCCCATCACCAAAAGTGCTATAAGTAGTTGGACCATACAGGCCCCTTTTGTGTGGATTCTTGCCAGCAGTACTTGAATATGCAGAAGCCATAACTCCTTTCAGATTTGCTTAGTTACTTTTTGGTTACATGCTAGCTTGGATAACAGCAAAAGCTAAATTTCTAAATGTTGACCAAATGCTCATTGGATTAAGTTTCATAGGTCTATATCAACCGCTTTTATCTCCCAAGGACCATGTGTGTTTTAAAATATTTCTGGATTTTAAATACAATATGAAGAACCAAACTGCAACTACTGTACATTTCAAAGCTCGAACAAAAGGTTCTTTCACTTAAATATTGTGTACCTGCCACAAATAGTGGAAATGTTCTGACAAACCATTGCTGAAATGCACAATAACTCAACCATAATATTATTATATTTACCTTATGTAGAGTAAATGTATGCCTTTGATATTTTGTGGATGAGTAATCTTGTTTTTTGGCTTGATTTTTGTTAATGCCTGGTATGACACAGTAGGAATTGCATTCTGCCCCAGGTTCAATTTAAAGGAATTGTTCAGTATAAAAATAAAAACTGAGTAA
>CM044434.1:45744057-45762783 GCA_024363595.1 Xenopus borealis | reverse complement strand
TTTTTTTTTTTTTTTTTTTTAAAGAATACGCCTGTTCTAAGGGATGGCATTTCAATTTAATCACTCTAAAATCTAACTCTCGAAAATGATCATAGTGCCAACACTGATTCTATAGTTCTGGGTACCCCTCTGATATCTGCTGCATCATATTTACTGGAAGCATTTGAAGTGGGACAGAAAGTGTTAAAGCAAAGGCAATTATTTGCTTTTCACTGCATTGGCAGCCTGTCAGGATGACCCTTGTGTCAGATTCTAGGCAACAAGCTTGGCACCCATTCTGCTCCATTCACTGCCCAAAGGTGCAGTTTTAAAAGTGACAGTATCCTTTAAAATATAAAGACTTGCTTTTTGAGTTTTTTTTTTGGCAAAGGGAACTTTAGCTGAGCGATTGGCCTATAAAAGAGATCATCTATATGATCTTAACGTTTGTATTTTCAACTCATAGCCTCATTGCCCCTGTATTGGTAACATACCTCTTCTAATGGCTCATATCTAGTTTTAAATCGTATGGGCAAACCAAGAATGGTCACCAGTATATAACTATCCACTGAAGGAATAAACTTAATTCCATTAGTTCTGCTGATACAAATTGATGTTGGTGGTTTTAGCACTTTATACTGTATATATTTTATGGAATAAAAAAAACACAGGCATTATTCTTCAGGCAAAACTTGCAAATTTGCAGCACAGCTTTAAATCTCTTTCACATGTATTTGTGCCGAGGGACAGAGCACTAAGCACAACAAGGGCATGGGTGAAGGAACAAGCACTCTTAGGTTGAAATAAATACCCAAAAGTTAATAAAGAAAGAAAGTCTTAGAAACTCTGTTTTGGCCTCTTGTCTGGGAACGTGTCCAGAGAAGGGAACGCAATGAAAAGAGTGAGAATCAATTGAAAACTTTCTTTCTTTTTTTTCAATTTTGCATAATAATTTCAAGGCAAGTGCATTGCACTTTGCAACTGTACATCTAATTGTGTCCATCTATAATGCTTTAATTTTGACCTAATAAATTATAAATACTTGTATATAAATGAGTGGGTTAAAGTAAAGTTCTGGGCACCACAGAACAATCTTTTTAGCCCCTCCCAAGCTTGGAGAAGAAGTCAAAACCCCAGTGGTCCTTTTATATACCTTCACTACCCTCCCCCAGCTGCTGAATTCAGATATATATTTACTTGTTAATAATACACTTCTTGGCAGTCATTGCTAAAAGGTGAACTGATAGGAGAGTATACAGAATCCTGTAAAATGTTCTTATTTTTTTTCACAAAACACAGTAGAATGGCTTTCAGTATTCTCTTGTAGTCTTTTGTACTGTATATGAACATACAGACTCCTGGAATATATTACTGTTCATGTCTACTGTGTAATGCACTTTGCTATGCCAAATTTTGTGCTAGCAATAAACATTGATGGTTTGTACATAGTATGGTGTTGGCAATTTGTCGACATAAAAAGCTGAAAATTCATTTATTGTGAATAAAAAGAAGCAACTACTAACTTAAATGCCTCTTCTTTTTTTTATTGTGTGACACCCGTGAGCCCTGTCCACTTGGAACGTTTTTTTGGCAATCATTCTGGTTTGGTTCTGCCTGTGGAAACACATGCAGATGAGGAAGGCTAACACAATTGGCCATTCATAGTCTATTAAAAATTCAGTCCAGCGAAGCCAGTGACAACAACAACCTTTTCATAACAATCTTTTTAGCTTCCTTAAATGTATCAAACTGTGAGAAGGACAAATCATTGTCAGGATTTTGGCTCGCTTCAACTAAATCTACAAACTGTATCACTGGCCATGGAATGAATGGCTATTGTGCTCTAGAAATTCAAGAGTAGGACATTTTTGTTTCTTTTTGACTTTTTGTTAGTGGTGCAAACGGATACATTATTCAATGATCATAATCAGACTAATTTCTTAGCTGGTTTTTGTTGTACTCATACGTTTTTT
Source organism: Xenopus borealis (assembly GCA_024363595.1). Classification (NCBI taxonomy): domain Eukaryota; kingdom Metazoa; phylum Chordata; class Amphibia; order Anura; family Pipidae; genus Xenopus; species Xenopus borealis. The sequence continues at coordinate 45,760,831 of CM044434.1, read as the reverse complement.
AAAGAAAAAATAAGGAGGATCCATTCACCGTAACGCAAGGTGCAAAGTACATAAAATAGGGGCAAGTATTTTCATACTTTCTACCGTACAGTACAAAATTTTTAATAGGGGGCAGGATGCAGTAGACTCCAGGCATAAGTGCTTCTTGAATGTACTGTACATTAAGGGGTGTTGTTTTTCTATACCACTTGCGGTCGTGATAGACGAATCAAACCTATTTTGTTTCACCAGAAATTCACAAAATGTCAAATGCCTTAGGGTTAAATTTATCAAAGAGTGAAATTCCGCCACTCTCCATTAATTTCTATGGGATTTTGAAAGGCATATTTATCAATGGGTGAAGTGAAAGTTCACCCTTTGATAAATACGCCTTTATAAATCCCATAGAAATGAATGGAGAATGGCGAAATTTCCCTCTAGTGGCGGAACTTCACTAACTTCACTCTTTGATAAATATACCCCTTAAAGTCTATGTGCGACAAATTTTTTCATCTACTGGAGTCTATAGATGTCAAGTCTGATAAAAGGTGGGTATAACAACCAAACGTTGGCATTAATCTATTTTAATACAACCTGTGAGAGTGGATTTCATTCAATACACAGGCATGTGTTTTTATATAGGCTGCAACCTAGGTACAGGTGTTTTTTTCTGCATTTTTGCATATTTAGATCATAAATAATGGTAGAACTGTAAATATATACCTTGTTACCACATCTGAGCTGATAATGTATCGGTGAAATCCCCATGCTAACAGAATCACAGATACAAACCTGCTGTTAGTTATAATGGTACCATTTCCCCAAGTTAATTCACCCCACAGTCTCTGTTACTTGTCTAATTACATGTGTACACATGGGAGTATACCCTGAAAATCAAAAAAAAGATTGACATTGCAAGTTCAATTCTCTGTGGCTTGCTTCATGCATTGTAAGATACAATTTCTTTTCTTACTGAAGGGTAATTCACTTATTTTAAAAGGGTGTATTTCATGTCATTTTCTTTACTGCTATTTGAGATAATGTCAGTTATATCTTAGTACGCCTGTTCTGTACTGCTAAAGGTATGGTATCTGTTATCCAGAATTTCCAGGAATTTCTGGCTAAGGGATCTTTCTGTAATTTGTCTAAGACAAAATTATTTAATTATTAATAAACCCAATAGGATTATTTCCCCAGTTGATATCAAGTACAATGCTTTGTTTTTTTTACAGAGAAATTGGAAATACAGTATGTATTAAAATTTGGAATTATTTGCATACAATAGTCTATGGGATATGGCGAAAAGTGTCCAGACACCTGCCCATCCAACATCTTATTCCTGTCTCAGAATATGTGGCGGGTGCACTTAAGATACTTTTGTAACAATTTAATTTAAGCAAAGAAACTATTGTAAGAATTTAAGATGCACAGGTCTCTTGGGGAAACTGTGACTTGCAGTTTAAAGGAGAACTAAAGCTTCACTAAAGAAGTAGGGCAGAAATGTTATGCATAACGTGTAGGGCTACTGCACCAGCCCAAGGCAACCCTTTAGCAAGGAATATCTGTGCCTCCACTAGATGCTCCAGTAGCTCCCCATCTTCTTTTTTGCTGATTCACTGCAAATGCTGATTAGTGATTAATACTACACAGCAACAGAAACCAGTGCAGCTAGCATCAGAATTTAATAATCAGCCCTGTAGCATTAGCTTATATTACAGGCCAACCTAATTTTCTGCATGATAATTTGTGACAACCCCTAAGCTTTACTTCTCAACAGCTGCTCAGAGCCCAGTGAGCATGTGAGTGACACAGACACTTTCCAAGATGGTGACCCCCTGTGACAAGTTTGAAGTCCTGGATCATTGCTGCTATTGAGAAGCTGATATTTTAGGCTGGTTCAATAAGTAAAGTATATAAAAGATGGCATTTTTAGCCATATTCATTTTAAGGTTTAGTTTTCCTTTAAAGGGCATTAGCAAACTGTGATAACTGAAAAAAACACAGAAATGTGTTCAAACTTTAATAACTAGCCAGATTTTGTAAAATGAACATGGTAATTAGGGGTGTGGCTACAAAGATGGGCATGATCAAACAAATGTAAAATCATTTTGTCCCTCTTTCTATTTCCAAAATGTTGGGATATATGAAACTTTAGCATTATCCATTCATGCAGGTAGTGTTCTCCTAGCATATGCCAACTCCAGACTTTTCTATCCCCCAATGGACCCCAGTACAAAATCAGTTCATAGACTTCCCAATATATTGCTCCAAGCCCTTTCAGCAACTAAAAATATTAAATCCCTTCTTGTTTTATTATCCATCCTGGTTTCATTCTGTTGTTTTTTTTTATTGTAGAAAGATTAAAATCTTTGTGTCTGTATAATCTGGGTGCAGTTGCAACCCTTTTACTTAAATCTCTGTGGAAAAAGCATATGAATATTTTTTCTACTGGGATCTGAAAACATACACACATATACATACACAAATTCACGAATATTTAAGGGACTCTAAACAGCGCTGCACTGAGCTGGTCTGCTCCCACTGGGGCTGAAGCATCGGGGCCCACACACTACCCACGGGCCCTCCATCCACCACAACTACGGCCCACCTACCCAACAGCAACACTGCTTCTCCCCCCTACCTCTGCCAGCTTACACTTTTCTCTGCTGTTCACAATCAGGGCAGGGGGGGAGCAGTCGTTGGGTTCAGGAAGCACAATATGAAAAAAAGTAGAAAAAGCACAGGTCTGGGCTGGAGGGGCCCATGAGGGCAAGGGCCCTTCGGATTATTTTCCGGGGTCCTGCCGGCCCAGTTCGACCCTGAATCTAAGCCCTCCACGGTGCCCCTTATTCTCTAAAGAAGATGTCCAATAAGTAAATTAAAGATACAACAGAATCTGCCAACAAAAATTCGACTTACCAACACTGTCAGCCATCTTACTTTATTTTATATAACACATGTTTCAGAAACATTTTTACATGAACATGCCTCTTCTAAAGGTACTACTTGTTTATTATTATACTATGTATAAGTATTTGTAATAATGTATAACTGAATGGATATGATTTCCATATTGCAAATATTTAGTATCCTGGATCATCTTTAAAGGAGAACTAAACACTAAAAATGAATATGGCTAAAACTGCCATGTTTTATATACTGAACTTATTGCAACAGCTTAAAGTTTCAGCTTGTCAATAGCAGCAATGATCCAGGACTTCAAACTTGTCACAGGGGGTCACCAACGTGAATAAGAGCTGTTGAGAAGTTAAGCTTAGGGGTTGTCACTAATTATCCAGCAGAAAATGAGGTTGGCCTGTAATATAATCTGAAGCTACAGGGCTGGTTATTACATTCTGATGCTAGTTGCACTGGTTTATGTGTTGCCATGTAGTAATTATCTATATTAATTACTAATCAGTCTTATAATGTGACATTTCTATTCTATGTGTACTGTATATTGCAAGTAAGTGACAGCAGCACAGAGCATGTCCAGTGAATCAGCAGAAAAGAAGATGGAGAGCTACTGGGACATCTTTGGAGACACAGACCTTCCTTGCTAAAGGGCTGTGGTTGCCTTGGGCTGATACAGAAGCCCAAAACATAATGTACGAACTTTCTAGACTACTTCTTTCCTTGTCCTTTAACAGAACTTCACTGTAGGGAGTGGCACAGTATACTGTAGTCTAGACATTATTTAAGCCATGTATTTATGTATACAATGGGGAGGTCAAATGGAAATCAGTGATTTGGAAAAAGCCTTCAAAGCACTGGTGTTTTATTCTGTAAACCATTTAACCAATTTCTCTAAATACATTTGTTTTTACAGCCCAGCAGAACTGTATTGTTTACAGATAAGCAGGCTTTATTTAGAAAACAACTTAGCGTTACACAGATCTATACACACGCATTGACATGCACATTCACTATGGTCTCCTTAGACTTTCCTATTAAGAGAAGCCAATAATTTAAACCTGTCCTAATTACCCCCTACTGTAACTTTATTTATCCATCTACACTTTTTAGGTCAATCCGATTCTAAATAACTCAACACAATCTGGAAGAATTATTCTCATCCTCCCCTGACCATGGCATCTTAGTATAATGTAACCCCCAATGTAACCCTTGTTCTTATTACCTTGAGACAAGGAAAGAGCATTGCATTCAGGTTTCAGGCCACTGCTTCAATTAAAAGCTAGACATATATTTAAATAACATAATATCCTATGGTAGTTATGCCTTCTCCTCCATAAATACACAGGTAAGACTGCAACATCAAATCCCCCTCAAAATCTGTGGTACTGGTCTGAATGGCTCCTTTTTTTGGGAAGTGGTCCCTGCTTCAAGCATGCTTCACTCAACTCATCACTCTCCAGATTTCACTTCACAGAGTCCTATTTAGCCCTTTCTCTGGCATGCTTCTGTTGCCTACATTTGTTTTGTCTCTCCAGAACAGCAGCAGAACATATTTGGTCTGAAAATGCCGAGGAAGCACATAAGGATGAGAGATACAACAATTGTTCTCTGCAGAAACCAGGATGCATGATAAAGTAACAGCAAGAAACATGAGGAGTAATTTAGAACTTGCGTCCAAAGATGCTCTTTACACTGCTCTGTATTTGCTTCACTATAGAGCTCCAGGGCGCCATCTTCCACATCTTTGGTTTTCAGAACCTCCGACATTGAGCTATTTGGAGCTAGTCTGGTATTCGCTCCAACTGTGCATGCACCAGAAAGACATGGGTGCCTGGAGCTCTGCTGCACTACTCGAAAAAGTGAGATTGACATTTGGGGACACTTTTTGCATTAATGCAATATGCAGGGAGGAAGCAGGAGGATGGTGTACAGGGCTTTTCTTATTGGGGGGTTTAGTTCTCCTTTACCAAAAAAGTTTTGGGGTTCTCTACCAGTCCAAGGCAGCCACAGACCTTTAGTAGCACTAGCACAGACATGCACCTCTGTATACACCCCAAGTAGCTCCTCATCTTTTTGCTGATTAAATATGTTCTGTGCTGCTGTTACTTACCTGAGCTTTGAGTCATACTTACATTATAATTAATATGTATAGAATATCAAAGTAAAATAAAAGGCTGATTAACAAGTACATTACACATTACTTTATTCATTACATGGCAGCACAGTAATCAATGCATTTTACACCACAATTTAAAGGAGAATGCAACCCTATAGAAAAAGTAGACCCTCTCCCTCCTCCCCCCAGCCTAACTGCCCCCGGGGAAATGCCCCATACTTTATACTTACCCCTCAGTGCAGATTCAGCCAGCAGAGCTCACCGCTTCAGTAAGCTGACTGGGAGCTTAGAAATTTCCATTTTGGAGGCGCAGTTGTCGCAAACCGGCAAAATGCTCCAGTTGCGCATGCGTCAATACGCCGATCTCCCAGTCAGTTTTCCGAACCGATTGAAGATGGTTGAATGGAACTCTGTTTTGTGAATCTGCGCCGAGGAGTAAGTATAAAATATGGGGCATTTCCCCGGGGGGGGGGGGCAGTTAGGCTGGTGGGAGGAGGGAGGGGGGTTTTCATGGGGTGGGGGGTATGGGTGTTTTTTACAGGGTTGGATTCTCCTTCAAATTACCCTAGAAACCAGGCAGTGGTTTGAATGAAAAACTGGAAAATGAATAGGAGAGGGTCTGAATAGAAAGATTAGGAACAAAAAGTAACAATAACGATAAAATCATAGGCTTGCAAGGCAATGTTTGTTTTTGTATCTTATCAATCTATTCAGTTCCTTGTGTCAATGAAAAAAGTATTGACATGTTAACAAAGACAAGTTCAACCTATTATAGGAAGTACATTCATGGACTTGGATACATTCTATGCATTACCGCAATTCTAGGTTCAAACATGTAGCGCTGCCTCCCCCTGGCCCTTTTTGACTATTTTACCAGTGGTCCCCCTCCACAGACTTTCATTTGTCTCCGAGGCAAAGCTGTAGTGAGGAAGGCTACCCCTTTAACACCTAGGTTAGGCTAATAGATGGGCAGTAGCACTTGAGTCCAAGTAGTTGTTCCAGTGGTGTCAGATTTAGATGTATTTCAGCATCTGTCTCTCTTTTGTCAGTATAATTAGTGATGAGTGTCCCATTTCACTTCGCCGAAAAATCTGTGAAACTAGTGAAACACATTGAGTTTGATGGACATCAAAATAATTTTGACGCTCAACAATTTTGACACGAGCTACAATTTTTGTACGTGTGACTTGTCTAAATGCATTAAAGTCAATGGGTGTCTGTATAATTTATGACGCAACGATTTTTATGTGCACAACAATTTTTACACTTGTGACTCTTTAATCCAAATGCATTAAAGTCAATGGGCATCAAAATAATTTTGTTGTGAGACAATTTTGATGTGCAGCAAATGTTTTTGTTGCAGCAAATTTTTCCACAGCAACTTTTCATAGCAGTTTAGTGAAAAAATTTGCCATGGTGCAGAAATTCCCCCATTACTAAGTATAATCTGTTTTGGGGTTGCCAAGTACTCCATAGCTTTTTTTCCACTCGTGAAATGAGGGTGGTGTTTGGTCTTTCCAATGTAGTGTGAGCAACTGCCTTGCTTGGGACAAAGCTTTGGTAATGTATTGCTTCTGTATTGTGCAGTCCTGTAGATCTCTGCAGGAGTCCTCCAGGTTGCTTACCCAGGACTCTACTGCTGTTTGCTCACAAAGCTTTATGCTTTCAATTCATGCTTTATGATGGACAATTCTGTCTTGATTTCTTCTTTCTTTGCATTGATGATATTGGTACACACAGTGTCTTGATTTTTGTCATGAGATCCCATAGTGTTGGCTCCCTGTGGGTGCAAATTATGTTGTGTCTGTGCCCTGCTGTTGCTGGAACTGGTTTTCCCATTCTCTGTGACTGTGTGTTTCATTGGTTGGGCCTTATCGCCTCTATTTGCTGGTGACTCGCAGGCAAAATTTCAAAGAGGGCCACAGCTCACTAGTTCCCTCTGTGGTAGCACTTGCCAGGCAGGTTCCTCCAGCCAATATCAGAAAAATGGACACATACTCCAGGAGCCAGAAGATGCAGATAAAAAGTCTTTATTCCAATCGGCATCTTCTGGATCCTGGAGTGCGTGTCCATTTTTCTGCTATTGGTTGATACTACTCCCCAAGCTACGGGTTCAGGGCGCTGCTCCCGAGCCACTGAATGCCATCGGTGAGTGTGGTTAATTTGCTGCAATAACTTTTATGCTGTGATCTTTACTTTCTGAAGTTGATGAAGCCCGGCATCACCTTACGTGACAGACCTGGGGTTTTTACACCCAGGTCCAACTTTGCATAGGGTGAGCTGTTTTGGAAATTCATATTAATAAGCAATTATTTAAAGGACTGAGCCTCCACAAGGACTGTTAGGTTCCTCCAGCTCCATGTTGAGGCAGTTGTTTTGGGTTTATCAGGATTATTTGCAGGGGTTTGCTGTGGAGCTCCTGTATGTGCGATGCACTCACATTGTTGGTCAGAGCATGTCCCCTGAACACCCCAGTTAACATGATTCTGTCATGTTAATTTTAGTGAAGGGCAACAAATCACCATTCCTTGTCTGAAATTGTGCACAGCAGGTCTTGTTGCGTATGGGCAGCTTTAGAGTATATTGAGTATAGAGTGTTTAGAATGCTCATCCTAAAGATTCTTTGTCAAATTAAAATAAGAAATGGCACCACCTTATAATTTTCTCTAGCTTCTTTGCACTGAAAGAGCTTATGTGTAGATCACAAATTACATTTTCATAATAACAGGTAAAGCTCAATGTTCAAGCCAACACAAGAGACAATAATTACACATTTCGGTACAGGAAGAGATTTAAACTCAAGCTTTCATAATTAGTAATACTTAGCTAATTACAAGTACTTTGTGCTGTGCTTTTTAATTTAACTAATAAGAGCTTCAATGTAATGTGTCTGATGTCATTGAATTAATGATTAAAATGCAGAACTTTCTCTTGTGACGTCACCATTAGGTGAAACTTGTTTGCTTCCTTATGATAGACATTTGGTAATGACAGTACAAAGTCTCCTCACACACAGTTCTGACAAATGCTTCATGGGCACTCGTTAATTTAAATAAGTACTAAGTCTGCAAGCACTGCTGGCACACACCGTTTATTGAAGGCCTGCCAAAAGTGTTTTATAAAGATGTCTGTTAATTTATTACAGTTCTTCACAGTAAGAAACTAATAACTAACTCAGAGGAGGGAAATGTATCATTTCTGTGCAAGAACTGATTTAGGTGCAAAGTATAAAGAAGAGCAGCAGTTCAATTTTTCTTTTAAGATATAATACAGCCTGCAGATTGCAACTAGGGTTGCCACCTGGCCGGTATTTTACTGGCCTGGCCGGTATTTTTACTGGCCTGGCCGGTATTTTTAGTGGTTGATCCCAATGTTATTAATATTTTCTGAGAAAATGTGCCATTGGTTGTCATTTTTTCTTTTTATAGGTGTTAGAGTTGACGTTAGAGATGGGCAAATGTATTCGCCAGGGGCGAATTCGCGCTGGTGAATACATTTGTGAAACGCCAGCGAAATTTCGCCGAAAAAACGAGTCGCGTGTCATTTTTGACGTGGCGAAAACGGCGCAATGAAAACGACGCGATACGCGTCAAAAGTGTGCCATGACTCGTTTCGCGAACTTTTCGTCAATTTGCGAATTTCTCTGGAAATTTGAGAATTTTTCGGCGAAGCGGAACTGGGGAGATTCGTCCATCACTAGGACGTAGCTTTTTATTCAGCAGCTCTCCAGTTTGCAATTTTGCCAATTTGGTTGCTAGTGTCCAAATGACCTTAGCAAATAGGAAACGGAAATGTGAGGGTCTGAAGATGAGAAATAAAAAGTAGCAATAACAATACATTTATAGCCTTACAGATCAATTGTTCTTTGGATTGGGTCAGTCACCCCTATCTGAAAGCTGGAAAAACTCAGAATAAGTAGGCAACTAATTCAACTTCAAAAACATTTGGATTATGTGGTTAAAATGGAGTCTATTGGAGACAGCCTTTCAATAATTCCAAACTTTCTGTATAATGGATTTCTGGATAACAGATCCTATACCTGTATATGAATCTGTTACAAGACCTGTCATAGCAGAAATTTAGAAGAATCATTTACAATAAAAAAATAATCTATGCCTGTCCTGCATATGAAAAAACCCTTGACTGTGCTCGATGTCGGTTTTTTTTTTTTTTTTTTTTTAAACATAAAAGTCTATTTGTAAAGGTGTAGTTAAAAACTCACATATAATAAACCTGTAAAATACTGTATATTATAATTATAAATATAGCTTAATGATATTTTGCTTAATGATAGTAATAATACACCGGAATTTGTGTATTAGAAAAAAAGGATATTAGAATTCATCATGGAATTCTATGACCTGTATAAAACACCTTGGCCTTCCACCTTATGGGGTAGATTCATCAAAGAGTGAAGTTCCGCCACTAGAGGGAAATTCCACAGCTCTCAATTCATTTCTATGGGATTAAGTTCATCCTTTGATGAATACACCTTTAAAAATCCCATAGAAATGAATTGAGAGCTGTGGAATGTCCCTCTAGTGGCGGAACTTCACTCTTAACTTCACTCTTTGATGAATCTACCCCTATGACTTTAAATGGTAAATTATATATACATCATATATTAATATCCTAATATTATATAATAGGAGTAGGGTTACCAGTCTGGTTTTCAGAAGGGCTGGATAACTGGACAGGATCTCCCTTGATCACTGATTACCATGCCATAGCCCCGCGCCATGAAGTTTCGTGCTCCACCTGCAACACCCCTGGTCCGTCCCTCTGATGTCATGGCTCCGTCCCCTGCCCAGATCATGGGCTATGGAACCCTAAATAGGAGGTACAATATTCCCTATTATCTGTATTAAATTTAACATTTACCACACCTGTGGTTTTTTCCATGTGCGCCTCTTGATTCCAGTTTAAAACGTTCAATTGCAGGGAAGTGCAGGTCCAGGCTCAGGCAATTCTTCTTTAATGGGGCATCCTCACAATGAGACATTTAAGTGATGAGCGCAGGTGGAACACAGCAAGTTGTCAAGCCATATATAACAACTGATTTCCCGATTGAAATATAATCACTCCCACCCTGCCCACATCTACCTGTGTGTTAACCACTAAAGGCCCATCTGAAATATGCATTAAAGAAAAGCCAATGTGACAGGTTACACTGAAGCTCTAAGTTCTATAAGATACTTACAGTAAAATAAATGTTTTGTTTTTATCACAAGTCCTGTTGAGCGTGCTACTCTTTTGATACAAAGTGATGGAAGCTGATGAAAGCAGATCTGCTTTTCTGACTAGTGCACTAAACACACGGAGAAGAGCAGAACCCTAGCCCCGTGCAACATCAGCTTAAATGTTTTTGTTTCTGTCTGCAGAGTGTTCTTTCTTAGTCATACTATATATAGAAAGAACAACAATTTTGCCTGAAGACTTTGAAGACTTCCTGGTTTGTGTAAAATGGGGACCAAATGTTCATTCAGCACAGACAAGAGCAGAGAGATCCTAAGGACATGACCCAGTTAGCTAACCCTAAAACAATAAACTTGCAGTCCACAAAGAATATTAGGGAAATGGATCCCTTTGGGCCTTAGAGACAACATTCTTAAAACAGCCTGGAGGTTTAAAGTTCATTTCCCACATAATGGGAAAATAGGAGTTTTTCATGTCCAGTAACTGACTTCATGTCCCAGAGACACAATCTCCTTTATTAACTGCCCCCTCCCCAAAAATAACCTGCTTTTTTCCAGGAAAGTTTCAATAAAGCCAAATAGTAATTAGAAATAATAATAATGAGCCGACAGAATTACAATCAAGTGTATGCTGTAACTTCAGCCAAACAAAATAAACATAATTGTGTTTTTCAGTGTAGCAATATGAGAAGAAAGCTTTGAGGAAGAATATGATAAGCCTTGCCAGGTTTAGGGAACTTCTTGTACTTAATATGCTTTGGTATCTAGAATGAGAATCAGTAAAATACATGTAAGTATAAGAAAAAGAGACAGGGACACATAGCTTTTTTAAACTCAGGCTCGGACTGGGCTGGTGGGACACTGGGGCCCTCACAGGCTCCATTGACCAAGGACCACTGTCTGGACACAATCTGCCTGCCTACTTTTCCTGCTGGCCCATCCACCATCATATTGGTACAGCTGCAAGTTTTCTGGAAGAGTGCAGGGGCAGACTGGGGTGTGAAAGGCCTACAGGGGCTGTTAACCTTGGGGCCCTCACTGCCCGCCCTATCACTAGGGTTGCCACCTTTTCTTAAAAATAATACCGGCCTTCCTATATATTTATTTGTTTTTCCTATTAATAACATTGGGATCAACCATCAAAAATACCGGCGAGGCTGGTAGAATACCGGCCAGGTGGCAACCCTACCTATCACCCACTGACAGCCTCCCGCTCCTTGCACACCATATACTTACTTTTGCTGCGATTGGTTGGAACAACAGCAGAGAGCAGTAGGCAGTGACAGTGGAGGGTAGGTGGGGATCGAATCTGGGTTGCCAGGGCCCATGTGGGTCAGGGTCCACTTGTTTTTTTTTCTGGTGACCTGGCGGCCCAGTCCTTCCCTGGAGGAGAAGGATAAACGTGAATTTACTGGTAGTACTAAGAGTCCTGACATAATCTGGTAACCTTAAAGGGAATTCAACCCTTAATTTAAAAAACCCTACCCCTACCCTACATAGACTACCCTAAAAACCCTACCCCTACCCCCCCAGCCTAGCTGTTACCCCTGGTAAATGGCCCTAACTCTTTACTTACCCCTCGGTGCAGATTTAGGGCATCAAAGTTTAAGGAGCGCCATCTTTTTCTCTTCAGTAATCTTCGGGAAAAGAGCGGCGTATAGTTGCATGAGCAGTTGGAGCAATCTTCCGGACCCGAACAACTGCGCATTCACCGAAAGTCATAGAAATTGCCGAAGTGAAGGAAGAAGACCGGAAGAAGACCGAAGAGTTGGAAGATGGTGCCCATGAACGCTGATGCCCTGAATCTGCACCGAGGGGTAAATAAAGAGATAGGGGCATTTACCAGGGGTAACAGCTAGGCTGGAGGGGAGCAGGAGGGTAGGGTTTTTTTAATTAAAGGCTGAATTCTCCTTTAAAAGGGACATTTATTAATTTTCTACTATAGTATAGGAAAAGCATTTAGCAATGTGTAAATTTTGTTTGCCAGGCATAGCTTGGTGGCGAAAATTCTGTAAAAAAATGCTCACTGATATTAATACATTTTGAGTGAGACATTATTTGAGAAAAAAATTGTCATCTATTGACTTCAATGTGTTTGCTGAATTTTTCAGCAGTTTCGAAAAAAATCAGCTAAGCGAAATGGGACAGATTCACTCACCACTAGACATAGTGTGTAATGAAAATAAAATAATTTTACTTTTCCTCTATTAGGGATTGGAAAAGCAGACTAATTCTGAAATACATGGTATAAAATCCAAACATCAATACAGTATGTAATAAAAGGCTCAAGGTTTGCCCAGGTGCAGTAACCCATATCAACCAATCAGATGTTTGCAGATGACCACTGAATGCTACCTGCTGATTATATGCTATATGGATGATAATAAGGCCTCTTGCAAGATCTGTACCTTTTACATTACATTACTCCATATATATAATTGCAGAATTATAATTGCAGAGTTGAATTATTGTAATCTCTGATTTTTTTGTTCTTTAGTTGTTTGCATTACTTCAGAAGCACCCTTCTGGTTCATTGTTCAGTTGGCTTTTTCCATGATCAAAGTAACTTCTCTGGTTGTATGGTACATGGCATGTGATCACAGAAAGCTAAATTGACCAAGCCATTTTATGTATACAAGCCACCACCTTGACTACCACACCTATGAACATAATGTATTGGCAAGGAATTGTTTTCAGAACAATTAAGGAACACCAACTTCACTAGGACTAGGTTTGTGTGAAAATACAATTGATTACTTTATTAAACTGTACACATTTAAAATACAGATGTTTTGTACACTGTGGGGCAAATTTCAATGTAGTAATATTCAAGATTCAGAACTGACAGGATTTATCAGGAAAAAAAAATCAACCAAAAAGTTCTGCAGCTAAAATCTGGTATGCTATAGAAGCCAATGAGTAAACATTCAAGTATTTTTGAACCAAAAAATTGTAACAATTAATGGAACAAATCAATTTTCTTTGCAACTGAATTCATTTTCATGGCTGAACACAATTACATTTTTCAATGTATTTTCTAAAATATGCTAGAAATTAAAAGACCTGTGCCTGACCTGATGCAGGGTCGATACCCTTGGTTGATGTGTCTCTAAGTTATATTATGCAATAGCTCTTAGGTCTCTAATTACACTGTGCACATTCCTTCTGTGACACCCCCCACCCATCCTGTATAATTACCATCCTCCCTGAATTCTCCTGCTTAATTGTGGCAATAAATTTGGCTCCTGTCTTTTTCACATTTTTTTATGATTTGCTTCCCCAGACAATCTGTGTCACATATTTCTCTTTGCTGAAAGTGTGAAATCCAAAGAGGTTAGAGCACTCCCTGAAAATGTCCCACTTTTTTGTTTAGAAAAAAAAATGAAATGCTGCTTGAATTAAATGAACAAAGATAGAACCTGGAAAAGGTAGTAAATGTTCTGTGTCCACAAATAAGGAAGGGTCCTCCAAAACTCAGGAACTCAAAGATTCTCACTGTCCTCTGGCGGTCAGTCAGATCTTGAGTAAAGCTGGCCATAAACGCAAAGATCTGATCATACGAATAATCGTACGATCGGACATCCCCATCTCCCGACCTGCCACTAACCTTCAGATTAAATAAAGTAGTAAAATAACAGAGAAGCCGATGTTCTGCCCCTACAGAAATCGTACGGAAGTTTATGTTCGACAAAACTGGTGGTCCCCCACTGAAGATCGTCAGATCAGCAATACATGCAGAGATATGATCATCAGCCGACAGAAATCTTTTAACCTGTCCGATCGACTGAACGACCGATTGGCATGGCAAGACAAATGTCGGGACACTCCACACACGTTCTGAAAATCATACAAATCCGCGATTCGTATGATTGGATTGTTGTGTCTATAGCTTAGAAATACCATGGTGCTACTCTTACTGTTGTATTATAGATATATAATACACAAAAGCTGTGAATATCTTGTAAATTATATACTTATAAATGGTGAGTTCTGATGTCAACAGTTAAAAATGGTCCGTTCCAATGTAATTTGGACTCACTGAAAGTTGTGTATTATAATAAATAAAGTACATTAGAAGTTACCTTGGAGTTACAAGAGGGGGTACTTTCTTCACTATATACTTAGAGGACTATTTATTCTCTGACATACTGATTTGTTAAGATTGGTATGATTTTCAGATCATGTGTGGAGTGTCCTGACATTTTTCTTACAATGAGAATTGGTTGTTAGACAATCGGACAGGTTTAAAGATTAATGTCAACTACTGATACTCTACATGTTTTGCTTGTCTGATGATGCATGACTTTTGTTTGATTGCTATCTGTAAAATTTATGTCCAGAATATTGTCTGATTTGTTATTTTTCCTACTTATTTAATCTGAATGGTTAGTTGTAGACCAGAAACGAATGAGCGTTTGTCGCACAAAGAATAAAATCTGCATGGTTATGACCAGCTTTAGATAAAATCTGCTCATGGGCTCTACAGGTGTATATGCATTAAAGTGATATGTCCTTTAGAAATTACAAGTTTGAATAAATGCAATAAAGCCCAAACTTCAGTTTAAGAGTTCGTGTAGATTTATGTAGCAGTGAAAACCTATAAAATTGCCATCCTGCAAAAAGAGATAACTGTTTTGCAATAATGTTTAAGCATCCAGCACTACAAGTGACCTATTTACTTCTTCCTGAACCTTGTGGGTTTTACAGGCATATGGTTTGAAAGAAATAGATTTTCCAGTTCAGTCCTTTCAGCTGGATACCTATTGAAAACACATGCTGCATGACTTATAATTAATTAATTTGATGTCATACCATTTGGTTGCACAGGTGCTGATTTTTGGTTTTGAGCATATAATTGAACTTGTTACTAATACAACATTCAAAATTAGATTTTTTTGGGGCGATTACACACAGGCGTTTTCTAACGTGCAAAATGCATATCTA
Organism: Xenopus borealis; assembly: GCA_024363595.1. Classification (NCBI taxonomy): domain Eukaryota; kingdom Metazoa; phylum Chordata; class Amphibia; order Anura; family Pipidae; genus Xenopus; species Xenopus borealis. The sequence goes on along the minus strand of CM044434.1, from coordinate 45,745,681 downwards.
TTGCTTTTAAATAGGTTTTTTTATGCACATAAGAGTTTTCCCCCTTTCAAATGCAACCCTGCTCCACTGAATGTGTGTCAAGTGCAAGTAAATGCAGCATGCATCTAAACAAATGCACTGAACTTTGGACCTAGCAACCATGAATTGATTTGAATATGAAAATGTAATATGAATAGGAGAGGGCTTGAAGGGAAAACAATAACAATAAATGAGTAACCTTAGTGTAGCATTTGTTTTTAGATGGGGTCAGTGACCCCCTTCTGAAAGCAGGAAAGAGTCAGAAAAAAAAGGCAAATAACTCAAAAACTAACAATGCAGACCAATTTCACCGTTGCTAGGAATGGGGCATTCTATAACATACTAAAGGTTACCACAAAGGTGGTCTACTCCTTTATAGCCAAAGATGAAACCTGTTAAAATCGTGTAGAAGTCAATGGCAGATGCCCCTTTCATTTATCTGTGGTTTTTGTGCAACAATAAGAAAAAGTCATAGTTATCATGCAACAAGTGGAAAACGTTAAAGGAATTGTTCAGTATAAAAGTAAAAACTGGGTAAATAGACAGGCTGTGCAAAATAAAACATGTTTTCAATATAGTTAGTTAGGCAAAAATGTAATGTATAACAGCTGGAGTGACTGCAAGTCTAACCTAATAGAACAAAACACTACTTCTTGCTTTTCAGCTCTCTTTTGTTTACACTGACTGGTTACCCTGGTTACCAGGCAGTAACCAATCAATGACTTGAGGGAGGGCCACATGGGTCATAACTGTTGCTTTTGAATCTGAGCTGAATGCTGAGGCACAATTGCAAACTCACTGAACAGTTATGTCCCATGTGGCCCCCCCTCAAGTCGCTGACTTACTCAGATTTAGAGAGCTGAAAAGCAGGATGTTGTGTTCCACTCACTCCAGTTTTTATACATTACATTTTTGGCTAACTAACTATATTAGAAACATTTTTTATTTTGCACAGTCTATCTATTTACCCAGTTTTTATTTTTACCCTGAACTGTTCCTTTAAAGTTTTCATGACTTTTTTCAGTTCAGTTTTTTTTTATAAATGACTGACATTTGTGAGTTTATTTGTGGGTTCAAAAAATCTCTAAAACCGCTAAAATTTGACTTAAATACACCTTGAAGAGTCCAGATTGAATTAATTTTATTTGTAAATATTTTTGCTTCATATCCAGGTATTAAAGGCCCTTTAAAATGTAATAACAATATAATAGATGTTTTCAAGCACACATCTCATGTTTAGGATACTGTCACTTTAAGTCGGGTGATAATCATCTGACAGATGTCCCTATGTCAACTCCAATGAGAACATATGGCAAATAAACACAACAATGTACAAGTTCAGGTTAAACTACTGTGCACATAAGGGTGTTGACATTAGGATAACGCAGCAGTTCGAGATTTACTGCTTGTGAAGGTGTGTCTGAGTCTGAAGTACAATAAGCATCAGATTATGGGACTAGCACATAAAAAACAAAGTGTAATTATTGTTTTTTCATTTGAATATGAACTGGTTAACAGTCAACTGCTTCATTCTTCATCTACTTGCTCTGAAAATGTGGTTGTTTTCATACTAAAGCAAAAGCCATGGTGATATAAGCATACTCCA
>CM044434.1:45722985-45739621 GCA_024363595.1 Xenopus borealis | reverse complement strand
AAAAAAAAAAAAAGAAAATCATAAGAGTCATGCTGTGAACAAGGGAGTGTCGCTTCCCTCATCCGGCTGAGAGGCAGCACATAAATAGGATAGTCTTGCATGTGACTATTTCAGTAGAAGGTAGTCAGTTTAAAGCAACTTTTATTTTACCAGAAGCCATTCAAAAAAAAAACAGACAAAGAAAAAAGGTGCCTTTATATCTTGGCAGTCAACTGTGCCAAAGCATTTCTTGGTGACAAAGATATTTACAGTTAATTATTGTAATCATCGCAAGATCACACAAGTGAGCATGCTGTTTTAAGTTGTGGGTTTTTAGGGTGTGCCAAACACATGGACTGCCTTTCAGTATTAAAGGACCTTTTCTCTTTTATGAATAAACATACTGAAACAATTATCATTTGCCAAATGGGCAGGTATAGGAGCAGGAAACTTCCCCTTCCTGGGTGGGTCTTTCCTCGTAAATCAAAGCAATGCCCAACTGCTCTAGTCTAAACTAAAGGAAAAGTTCATAGAAGGATAATGGTTCTCCTAAAGGCTGAACATGGATTATACAGTCAAAAGCCTGATTTTAGGTTTCCATGGATTTTTTTTTCTTCTTTACAGTCCCTTCATTTTATAAAACATTTCAGTGGGAGCATTTCCTGGATTTTACATATTCACTGTGCCCCATTTTCTTTAAAAAAAAATGTGAGTTTACCCACATTTTAACTTTTTTTTGTAGTTTAGACCTTTGTTACAGATCTTATTTACCCCACTTTTACGGTTTCACAAATTTGATATTATTTTTCTCCAGTCCCCTGAAAAAAAGTAAATTCAGGGTTTGACTGTACTACTAAGCAGGATCAATGCATTATTCCTCAATGTGCATCAATGGTTAGCTGGCAGTAAAACCATTTTAACTTACCTTTTATTCAGAAACTCAAATGAAACAGCTTATTTATTTATTTTTAAGCCCCAACTTATTTAGCTACACCTGTGTCCTACAGTTCTCATTGATGTAATAAAATTGTGCTTTGCATTTAAATACACTGATGCCCCAAAACAGCTTTCCCCACAAACAACATGTTGCTCACCAACTGCTTTGAAGTAGGTGCTTAGTTTTGTATTACTGGTTTAGAGGTACGTTTTAGTTGCATAAAAACTAGGTTTATTGCCAAGCAGAGCCTCCTCTAGGTTGCCCTTAGACATCTTTTTTTCATACTTGTGTTGCTCCCTGACTTTTCTTTTTACATTTGAATGTGGCTCATTGGTAAATAAACGGTTGGGGACCCCTGATGTACTGTGTACAGGAACAATAAAATTATGTTCACTTACATTTTACTCAGGGACTTTAGTAAAACAAGCAGCAAATCTGTTATGCTCTAATTATCAGGAACAGCAACACCAACAAATTAACGTGCTTTAAAATAATGAATATTACCCTGCACTTGTAAAACAGATATGTTTGCTTCAAAAACACTCCTATATTTCATATAAACAAGCTGCTGTGTAACAATGGTTAAAATTGAAAAAAGTCAATATGGCACAGGTTAAATAGTGGATAACATATAACACTATTATGTTCTACACAGCTTATGTAAACAATAGTAGTGTTTCTGAAGCAAACACAGCAGTTTTATCAGTGCAGGGCAACACTGCTTTATATTTTTATTACTTTAAAACACTTTTATTTTTTAATCTTAATGTTCCTTTAACCTACATATATTATGGTGCATTTAAAAACATAGATATTTTACTTACCCTTTATTCAGGGGCTTTGAGCTTTTGAGTCCCTGCTAATTACGTTCCACTAGTAATATAATTATTTGGGAAGATTATTGTGCAACACATCTCTTCTAGTGGGCTCAGATCTCCAGATGCTCACATCAAGCAGCCAACAGGCCTAAGGGCTGACCTACTAGCATAGGTTCGGCAGCAATAAAATCTAATAACCAATGGGAACTATGCTTTCATTTTCCCAGTTTATTTGCTGGTGGCTGCTATTGACTATTGACTGACAGCAGTGGTACAATTTATCACCTGTATTTGTAAAACCTATTACATTATAGGTAGGGTTGCCACCTGGCCGGTATTTTACCGGCCTGGCCGGTATTTTTGATGGTTGATCCCAATGTTATTAATAGGAAAAAAAGATAAATATATGGGAAGGCCGGTATTTTTTTCAAGAAAAGGTGGCAACCATAATTATAGGGTTCATTTGTGACTTCAGATGCAACAGTTTGCTAGTTTGTATGCAAAATTGAGAATTTATTAATGATATTTATAAAGACATGCCTGCTAATGAAATGCTGGTAATTGCAAGCATGCACCCAATGAGAGTACCATTAGCTTAGAGTCCTAGACTATGAATACAACCAAACAAATTGGATACTAATGGGGTTAACAATACTACACAGGAAATGGCACAACCTCCACCACATTCCTGTGAATAAATATGGCAAATTGTACTTTGCACCCATAACTCGTAGCCCTTATATCTTCATTTATCCACCTGTGCATATAGCAGTATGGTTTAAACATATTTGGCCCAATGGTATGTAGACTATTACAGAAAGTTTTTTTCTGATTCTAACCAGTAATCTTAAAAAGAAACTTTAGAGCCACTGGTGTGGCAAGGTTGCCTGCTTAACAACTGCATAATTGGGCCAAATCAGACAAAGGCTCGATTAACCGAGGAGAGCCGTAGGGAGAATACTGTATTAACATGTCAATATGGCCCTCCCTGAATTTTAAAAAAGACTGACCCTGACCTGAAAACATAACAAGGGGTTGGCCAAATTGAGGTGATTCAATTTTTTTGCCCCATGTAATAGGGTAGAATGTTAATGGTTTATTATAAATGTTTAAGTAATGGTTAATTCTCGGGGTGCCCACTAGTGGGAGCTAGAAGATAACTGTAGTAAGGGTAAGTCCTCAGTGGGTGGAGGATGGTAGGTTATAAAAGTAAAGGTTGCAGGTAAGAATATTGAGATGTGTCATGGGAAGGAAAGAGAGTAGCAGGATCTCTGATAGTTGAGTCATTCCCTGGAAGAGTGAGAAAACTGTGGTAACTAGTACACTATAATGGGCATCAGTTAGCCAGGGACTAGCATGGACAGCTGTGGCTCCTACAAGGAGTGAGTGGGCACAGTGTGTCCAGCAAGATACCCGCCAGTCAGGGCCTAAGAGGCTAGGTGTGCCAGTCAGGACCCAAGGAAGGGTGCCTGAGAGAGTGAGACCCCTGACATTGTGTAGTCCAAGGAATTGTAAAACTGAATAATGAAGTAAATGTTTGACTGCAAATCCCTGCCTGCTGTGTCTCCTTCCAGGTTTTCCTCCACACGATGGTTCGTGGTCCATCCAGGTAACAATGGTTAATACCCAGGTCCTATCTTGGATCACACGGGGAGAGTACTGTATTAATTTGTTAGTGAAGTCCTCCCCTGACTGTATTTTAGAACCAGACAGATATCGGACAGGCTGACCCTGACCAATATGGCTATGTCTGCTCAAGACAAATACAAGAGGTCTGCTGAAAGCAGCAAGTAAGTTGCAGGTAAAACTTAGTCCCCTTTTTTAAAATGTAAAATGAAGCAATATAATTCTTAATTAATCAGATGAAAATTGAGCGTAGGACTGGCCAGATATGGGATGACTTTGACATAGTTGGCCAGCTTAAATATATTGCAATATATGGACAAACAATCCCTGTTGTTTAAAGGGTAAGGTATTTTTTAGTATCTGTATGCACAGAATGTCTCAATGTCTTGAATATATTGATAATGGGTTGAGTGCAGAGGACCTCTTGTATTTGTCTATATGTATTTTGTGGTGACATCCTCATTGCAATTATGTTTTTTTAAAAATTAGTGGTGAACACACTTCCCTTGTTTATTATATGGTCGAATGCTTATCGAATTTCGAATTTGGTCAAGCTAATTTTGGGGAATAATAGTAAATTTGCCTCTAAGTTATTGATAAGCTTTTCTGCTCTGATGTGTCTCTCAACATAAAGAACTTATTATTTAATATACTATATAGTTCCCCTTTCTGTATTGTCAATATTTTGTGAAAATGTGTAGTGCTATATAAAGAGCTGTGTGATAATGTCCACTGGTTCAATATTGTTGTGACAGTCCATTATTTAAACCTCTTAACTTTACACGTAGATATTATAGGGTGTAATGGGTTTGTTATTTTTGTTTCTTTGAACATTTAGGCATAAACACCATGCTCACACATATCTCTTTAAGTAAAAAAGCAAACAAACTGAAGCTTTAGACAAGGCCTTGGTAATGATTATGTTACACATACTTTTAGAGACAGAAACTATGCAGCATAGTATAGGTAACCCCACCCAGACGTGTGGCACATTTAGTATGTGTATGATTCACCATTAGGTTAAAGAGCAGAGTAACCATTAGGTAAAAGAGCAGAGTAAACAGCACACACACACACACACATATTCGAACGATTTTAATCGATCAAATTTTTTTTATTCGATCTCAGCTAAGGATTGCCAATTCGGTAGCTTGATCCTGGCGAAGTAGGTGGTCGAATAAAAATTTAAAGGGGAAGTATTCGACCATCGAATATTCGAATTTATATTAAATTCGATCGAACTTCAAATTATTCACGTGAATTTTGTAAATCTGCCCATTAATATACCTAAGCATAATAAAAACAAAACACATAATAACACATAATAACTCACATTCTAGGGATAACATTCTCTCAGGCCCATTAATTTTACACCATAAAATCCTATTAATGGCAATAATTGTCGGAGGGGGTATATTAAGTCCACAGTGCAGGGTCCTAAGGCTCAACTTGTCTACAGCATATTAAACCACCTATGAACATATTGCTATTACATTAATAATGAGTGTGTCCATTTTCGTGATCAGATGTAGAGTACTCACTTACATACTTTAATGTATTAAATTTCATACTGAACGTTTGAGCATTTCACCCCACAACTTGTACCCTCATATATTTATATTAAGGGTCAAAGTAATTTTGGGCTACTTTGACTATAGAATAACCCAAAATTCGATTTGAATTGTTAAAATTAAAAAAATAAAATTTTTCGAATTTCAAAGTACTGGCCCTTTAAAAACCCTTCCAATTCGACTATTCGTCAGCTTAAAGCTGCTAAATTGCCATTTCAGCCTATGAGGGACCTCACAAAACTTGGACAGAAAATTTTTCAAAGTTCTGAGAATTCGAAGGATTTTGGGGAAATTGTTCGAATCATTCGATTGAATCGAATAATTCAAACAATTTGAACGATTTTCATTCCATCGAATACAGACGTTTTTCGATCGAAAACGGCCATATTCGATAGAAAATGACCCCCCAAAAAAATTAGAGGGTCAAATTTCGAAGTATTTTCCACTTCAAAATTCGGCCCTTAGTAAATCAGCTCCTAAGTGAATATAGTTAAAGTGTGTTTCAAAATCGGATCATTCTCCTTGCAGCCCTGGGTGCAAGCCGTACCCCCTGCCAGGGCAAAGTATACATGTAGCAAATAAAGCAGCAGCACTCCGGTATCTTTGAAAATTTGAAAAACTTTACTCAAATGCCATAGGCAACGTTTCGGGCTACACAGGCCCTTTGTCAGCTCCTAAGTGAACTCCTCAAATTTTACCTGTTGGTAACATAAACAATAAATATACACAACAAACTAAAAACAAAAAACTGCTACCAAATCAAAATAAATCAATACAAATCAATACAAAATCAACACACAGAACATTTGCGATCATGAAAAGTAAGGCTTTCTGCCAAATTTGCTCCAAAATTGACATTCATTTCTTGCAGTCTGTGGCAGATTACCATCATGCAATTGCCTTTTACTCAAACGTTTCCCCGAAAGCTTGTGCCACATTTCCTACTGAAATAAATGGAGAAAACTTACTTTACACCGGTATGTAGGTGTGTTTTTTACTTTTTGCTGGTATGTACTGTAGGTGTGCTTCTTCCATACAAGGATATCATTTGGCCTGGAAGCAGCCAAGGAAGTGAATGCACCCTAGATAATTTAGCACATGATGTGCTGAAGGGTTTTGTTTCTAGATCACCATAACAGCAATTCAGATGTTATAATCCTGGCCACACTTGCCTTGATTTTTTTGCTTGTTTTTCTTTGATAGTCTTGTGCAGACATGTCCTTGCTTGCTAGGCTGTCTACCTCCAGGCAAACTTCGGATGTCTTGTCCAGACTTTCCTGGTTCAGTCTATGTTTCCTAGGTATTCTAGCTCCAGACATATTTGGATAGTCTTGTCCAGACTTTCCTGGTTCAGTCTCTGATTTATAGGTATTCTAGCTTTAGTCATACTTGGGTAGTTTTTGCAGACTTTCCTGGTTAATGGAGAAGGAAAGGCTGGATACACTTGAGGTTGGCAAACGTTATGCACCTTCAAGTGATTATAGCGACGTACCTCAAACCCAGTGCTGGTGTTCCTATCAGGAGAAATCTGCACCGGACCCAGGTTATAGAAGCAAGCACCACGCAGAGATCTTATTTCCATCTTCGCGCGGCTTCGCATTAAAATGAAAAGCTGAACTTTAACTTTAAAATCGGCTTTTTCATTCAAATGCGCATGCGTCAGTCTGGGGAAATGCGCAGCAGCGTGAAGACGGAAGTGTTGATCTCTGTGTGGTGCTCACTTCTATAACCCGGGGCTGGTGCAGATTTCTCCTGATAGGAGCACCCTGGATTTGAGGTAAGTCGCTATAATCACTTGGGGGTGCCTAACGTTTGGAACCCCCAAGTGTATCCAGCCTTTCCTTCTCCTTTAAGTATCTGCTTTCGAGGTGTTCTAGTTACAGTCATACTTGGGTAGACTTGAAAGACTTTCAAGGTCCAATCTCTGCTTGCTAGCCATTCTAGTTCCAGTCATACTTGAATAGTCCCAACCAGACTTGTCTTGTGCTGCCTCTGCTTCCAATGCATTTTATCGGTGTTGTTTAAGTAGTCTTGTCCAAAATTGCATGGTTATGTCTCTGCTTTACATTCATGCACAAATCATTTCTGGCATAGTCCTGCCCAGACTTATCCTGCCCTGTTTGCTATGCATTTGTGCTTGAATCCTTTGTGGCATAGTCCAACCTAGGCTTGCCTGAATCTGGCTCTGCTTGCTAGGCAGTCTTGCTCCACTTCTATTTGACATAGTCAAGTGCATACTTGCCCAATTTAATCTCTGCTTGGTTAATCCTGAATGGTCTTGTCCTGTCCAGACTTGCCTGATCTTGCTTGCACATGCTAGCTATTCCTGCTCCAGTCCTGTTTGGCATACTCCACGACTACTGTCCAGACTTTTTGTGTCTATGATTTCTAATCTACAGCCTTCTTGTTCTCAGCTGCTCAGTACCACACACTGGATATCTGACTATTCTGCCTTCATTAAAACAATAACATCATCAAATCTACAGATTGCATATATAAATGTTCAAGAAGTTATGAAATAACTTTCACTTAGGAATAACTTTGACATAGCTTTAGCTTTCCTTTCAGAATAAAATTTCCTTCTGACCTTTAACACTTTTTTTTTCAAACTATGGAACATTCAGGATATTTTCCATTCAACATAATTTTGTTTCCACCAAATGAGTTTCTTATTTTACATTGATTAAAATGTGTTTTTATGTTATGTTACTATGTTACTACCTCAGTCGGAACTAAGGACCAGGTTAAAAGAGGACAAGATTACAGATCTTAATCCTTTAGAACACTCGTCAGATCCTACAACATCAATGTCCTTGTTCCTGTTTCAGTTTTATTTGTACTGAAGGTCTGTTTGCTCTTGTGAGAGTTTTGGTCATGCATGTTGTAGCCTTCAATTAACTCTTTTAGTTCTGGGTACAACTTATTAGGCAGAATGTTTATTAGAATTATTGTAAGATGTTATCAATAAATATTCAGAGTTGAATATTTGGCCAGCAAATGGAATATTCATAAATACAGTATGAAAATACAGCATGAAACATTGCATTGTTTAACACTGTGTATCTATCTCCAAATAATATAAATGTATTAAAATGTCAAATAATTTCATTTATTGGATTGGAACAAAAAATAAAAAAAGAGTAATAAATGGTATCCCATATTTTCAAATCCAGTATACAAGAAATATATGGTCCGTGAATTAATAAATTATGATAGAAATAGCACCAGCACCTCATTTTACCAAATTAGAATATATATAGTGAACAAAGTACCCCCTATTGTAAAATATAAGTCACAGAGGAGTTCCATGACCATATAAAAGCACAAGGCTGAAGGCCAAGTATATTTATACAAGTCATGGAACTCCGAGGTTACTTCTAATCTCATATTTTCCAACAAGGGGTACTTTAGTTATTATAATACACAAGTTTTAGTGAGTCATGTAACAAAAATGAAATCCCTAAGCTCTGTTTATAACTGATGACATTGCTAAAAGTCATTTATAATTTACAGGATATTCATGGCTTTTGTGTATTTTATATATATATATATATATATATATATAGCGTTCAATGGGAAATCCGCACTCCAAGGCAAATCCACTTCAATGAAGGGAGGGGTGCACGGTAATTAAGTATACATCAATCGTTTCCAGACCAGCACTCCCTTGTGTGAAATATTATCTTTTATTTTTGCATAAAATAATATTTCACACAAGGGAGTGCTGGTCTGGAAACGATTGATCCCCAATTTGGGATGAACTGAATACTTCATGAAAGATTTGACCAAATACTGAAATTTAAGCAAATTAGCAACAGAAAGGTAAAAAGTTAAAAACACATTCCTTGTTTTGTGATTTGCATATGCAAATTAGGATTGAATCCAAATCCTGCTGGAAAAGGACAAATCCTGACCGAATCTCGAATCGGTGCATCCCTAATATATATGGATATATATATATATATATAATACATATTTGGCAACCACAGGGTCTTGTTTCATGCTTGTGTTGCTCACCTGACTCTTTTTACATTTGAATGTGGCTCATGGGTGAAAAAAGTTGGGGACGTCTGGTCTAAACTCTCTGTTTATTGTTGGAATGGAAATGAGGCACACATTAGGGGATGGGTAGTATTGTGTTTTTATAGCCAAGGATGAGTGGAGTATAACAGTGCTTTATTAGCAGGCTCATGCAGCCATTACACAACAGTAACATAAACTCTAGCACCTTAATCAGTATAGACAATACTGTGTATGCACAGTATAGCTCATGTGCACAGTGACATCTAAAGGCCATTTGTATAAAAACCACAGGTAGGGGGCTAGAGGTGGGGCAGATGCATACCTATATTCATGTGGTGAACATGGGTTTTATTGGGTTTCTATGTACGGAGACTTACAGCAATTCTTCCACAGGGTAGTGCAAAAACACAGTGACTAGCACCCTAATCCTGTTCATGCAGTAAATAACCCCTTTTGATGCTATACATAAACCACTTTATTATATATACTCAGTAAATCACCAACACTTCACTGTGGCAACCAGAACTGTTTTCCAGCCTTTGACTACAGGGCAGCAGCACTAGCTGCATTCTGTCAATGAAGACACTACTGCCTTTGTACAGCCTGGGTTGTGCAGGTAAATCTCACCAGGCAGCAGTCTTCTTCCATGTTTCTGGATGGGCGGCTTCAGGATACTTCACATTACACAACTTTTTAACTCTTCTTAGATTCTGCTTATGTAATGGGTGGGTTCAAATGAAACATGTACAAACAGAAAAATGGCCCCATGCCAGTAGTGAAATTTCTTTGCCAAAATGTTATTATAGCCTTTTAATTGTGTTCTTCCAATAAAGTAAGATATTGTGGCTTGGGTGATCCAGTTTACAGAAACATAAAGTTAAGGTAGGTAGTGCTAATGATGTCCTTAAATTCACAGCTTTGACTATTAAAATTGTTCTTTACATTCATAATATTATATTTCAGATGGTGTAGATGTAAAAGAAGGTTCAAGGAGCACTAATTGGGAAAACACTGCAAAACTTTAAAATGCAACTTTGCCCCTCTCTGGATCAACTAACAGTTAGGCAGGTTATATATAGACTAAAAAAAGATTTAGCTGGAGGAACATGTTTTTTTTTTCAACTTAACTTGCTATGTATTTAAAACTAAACTTTATAAGGAGTGAAAGAGGGAAGACATCTAGGTGTCTCCTCTTCCATCCTCTACCTGTCCTCAGTAAGGAGAGGGCAAGCAAGGGATGGAATGTAAATTGTAATCTGCACCTGTGCCCACAAGGTGAGATGCAGACTGCAGCTATGCCATGGACTCCTGGGCATTACTAAATTACCATCAAAATTTTGCTAGCTGTTTTACATGACACAAAGAATTTGGAAGAAAACAGGAACTAATTTAGTGTAAATAAACTTCTGCCATTTCCTGCCGCATGCTTGAGACCTGCCCCTTTCTAGACAGGATTGTTTTGCCATTAACATGGGTTTTTACTATTATATTGACATAAAGTCCATGTCTAAATTCCAAGTATAAAACAATTTTATACTTGGAAACTATACAGTTTAGGGGTCAACTATTATGCATGGCATTGTTCAATTAAACACTTTGGGAAATGGCATTAACATATTTCAGTTTTCTGTATAGAGGTATAGGATCCATTATCCTATAATTCTGACATACAAAAGCTCAATTATTAATGCTCCAAGGTGAACAAAATCTTGCCCCTTTGTCTTTGTCCATATTCCAGAAGCACTTGCATCCAGGACATATCTGTACTCTGAGCACATGAATAGCCCTGCAGTAATTGGTGCGGGGGGGGGGGGGGGGGGGGGGGGGGGGGGGGGCAGGTCCTTGTTCTCCATTTGGAGCATCTGGGGTATGGTGAAAAGTGCAAAACCACAGAAAATTTCAGCCATGCATAATAGTTGACCCCTAAACTGTATTAATCAGATTCTTAGGGCCTTCATCAGGCAAAGGTGCCAAATTAATCTTTTCCTTAAAAATGTCTACTCCTGACAATGCTACTTGGCAAATTGAAATTAACATTTTCAAGTCTAGAAACAGAGCTATGGAGGAGAGGATTGTTGAAGGCTTGGAAATAAAATGAAACTCCAACTACTGAACAAGAGAAATAAATACATATATTAAGATATATAAAATGTATATTAAATAAAGTGAACTTGCAGGTATAATAGAGAGAGTAGAAACCAGAGCATACAAATCAAATCCCCACACTAATAGCAAGGTATTTACTGGCTTGGCTCTGACTTTACCTGAAAACCTGCTTACAACCATATTACCCAAAGCAATAGACCATAACAGGAACAGAGACATTATTGTGAGACAGAGAATACCCAGAAGGAAAGCCAGAAATTAAGAAAAGAAATGATGATTGCACAAGCCAAGATACAGTTCTGTAGGGACACAGCACCTTTAGTCTGTATGATAGAAAACAACTGTGACTGTTTACAAAATTCCTAAAATAAAATGGCTTAAGTTACTTGAAGAAGATGCCATGTAGAGATATACACCAATACTTGAGTGGAGGGCTACATTCATACTTTACACAACAGGATTCAGATGAAGTGCTTATTTGCAATGCAGTCTAAAATTTTGACTCTCCAGCAAATTATAAACGGAACTGAAGTTTAGATATTAATTATATGTTGGTTTTATGCTTGTTATAAATATGATTTTACCTGAGAATTTACCTGTAATACTTTGAAATAAAACATGTAGGATTGGAGTGTACTGTCCAACAGCCAACTTTACGCTACTGCACTGAAGCATTTCTCTTGATCAGGGATCCCCAACCTTTTGAGGCTGTGAGTAGTGATGGGCGAATCTCCCGAGATTCGCTTCGCCGAAAAATTTGCGAATTTCCAGAGAAATTCGCGAATTGGCGAAAAATTCACGAAACGAGTCACGGGACGCTTTTGACGCGCGTCGCGTCAACTTTGGTGCGCCGCGTCATTTTCGGCGTGTCGCGTCAAGAACGACGCACAATTCGTTTTTTTACCGAATTTTCGCTAAGCGAAATTTCGCTGGTGATTCGTGAATTTATTCGCCAGCGGCGAATCGCGGGAATTCCACGCGATTTCGCCCTGGCGAATAAATTCACCCATCACTAGCTGTGAGCAACATTCAGAAGAAAAAGGAGTTGGGGAGCAACACTAGCATGAAAAATGTTCTTGGGGTGCCAAATAAGTGCTGTGATTGGCCCTTTGCTAGCCCCTATGTGGATTGACAACCTGTATTGAGGCTCTGTTTAACAGTAAACCTGGTTCTTATACAACCAAAATTTTTCTCCAAGCCTGGAAATCAAAAATAAACTCCTGCATTGGGGCCACTGGGAGCAACATCCAAGTGGTTGGAGAACAACATGTTGCTCACGAGCTACTGGTTGGGGATCACTGCTCTTGATGCTACAGCTCAACAGACACCAGGCACTGCTGGTGCATAAGGAGATTTCCTGTTTTGTAAGAAAATGCTGTATCTGTCTGCAACTTGCTAAAATCATAATGCTAATTGTGTCTTTCTGGATTCAGGGGAATCCCACAGATTTAGGGCCAGCCTACACAGCACTACTGACTGAGTACGACATTAGTCTCAAGGACAAAAAAAGTTAAAATTACTGGGGGGTTTCCAATTCATGAGGCTCCTCTCAGTGAACCAGTTGCTCAAATTTTCTATAAATAATGAAATAACCCAGGGTATTATTCTGGGAGTGAGGACCTTTTATGTGTTTCTTGCATGGCCTTGGGCTGGGCACATGCACAGTGTACTTCGGCTTTCAAGAATTCTTATTTTATGCATATTCTCAGCCCAAGTCTGTTTGAGAAACACCTGGGAACATAAGCTATATGGCACTGTCAAGATCCCCCCCACAAAGAACCTGGGGACAAAGCAAAATATTCAGCATTTTGCTCATTGGTGGGTTTTCTAACAAGTCAGCGAACACAGTCATTTTAAAGCAACTGTTTAGTGTAAGAATTAAACAAGGTAAATAGATAGGATGTGCAAAATAAAATTCAATATAGTTCACTAGCCAAAAATGTAATGTAAAGGCTGGAGTTAATGTATAAAGACTGGAGTGAATGTATAAAGGCTGGAGTGAATTGATTTCTAGCATAATAGCTAAAACTTAACTTCCTCCTTTGTAGCTCTCTAAACTGTTAGTGACTTGAAGTGGGGCCATATAGGACATAACTGTTCAGTGTCTGTTTTGGAAGCTAAACTGTGTGCTAAGGATCAAAAACAAACTAACTGAACAGATATGTCCCATGTTGCCACCCTTCAAGGTGCTGACAAATAGTGCTGCCACCCAGCCAATATTTTACCAGCTTACCCAGTGAAACACCTGCCCAAGCCAGAGCTGGTATTACAAATTTACCAGCAATGAAGTTGCTGATGAATGAATGCACGTTAATGGGGCACATGGCCTGCCCACCTAAGCCCTCAGCTGCATAGAACTCCCTGACCTCTACCTTCTAGGTCCCTGTTGCAGTGTAGCCCCACCCCCTTTGACATCATCTGCCCCTTATGACTCCATGACATGTCCCCCATTTTTACCCCACCCTAGGCTGGGCTGGAAAAAATTTGAGCAAATGGTGGCAACCCTACTGACAGGGTTAGAGAGTGGTAAGCAGAAAGTAGTTTTCCAGTTTTCTGGCTATTACGTTTTCTCCAAATCCATTCACTTCAGCCGTTATATTTTACATCTTTGGCTAACTATCTATCTAAACATTTTTTTTATTTTGCACAGCCTATTGATTAACCCAGTTTAATTTTTACACTAAACTATTCCTTGTCCTTTAAATGTACACTACATATTCTTATAAAGTATTACAGTGAGGCATTATACTACATTATGGTTGAGCTATTTTTTATGTTCAGTGCAATAAAGTTCTTAGTAATGTATATTTGTACATGTCAACCAAAATGTCAGTTTCTTTGTCAGATTATGCAGTGACAAGTCATGACTTCACATCTCAAGAGTACACACCACAGAAAAGTCAAGCCTGACTTCCTTTTACAAAGGAAACTAACACAAGGGTCTGTTCCAAGCCCAAAGCGGAAAAACTTAGTTGAGCAAGAAAACGACAATGCAACGTGTTATGAAAACAGCAATTTAAAAGCAGTCTGTTCCTTAGCAGTGGGCCACATCTGACACCGCAATAAAGTCTTCCTGAAAAGGTAAGGTTTAAAGCCAGCTGGATAAGGGCATTTGTTAGAAAAATAATATGCTGTATATATTGTAATTATTTTCCAAATTTACAGGCTTAATTGTTTTTTAAACACGCCACAAGGTGCCAAAACACTTAAGTATATATATACAGAGAAATGTAAATAAATTACTTTTACTTACGTAACTACAGGATTCAATATACAGGTATCACCAAATGAATAAAAATATATAATTTTGGTAGCCTGTTGGTAGTCATGCAATAGGTTTTACTGGCACATTTATTCTGGAACTATAAAGCATACCCATATGAAATCATACTGTTGTAAGATTCCATGTATAGTCACTATTTATTGGGCTTATAGGGGCTGTTTGGGTCTTTGTGTAATTAAAATGACAGGGCCTATTTTGAATTCCAGTGCAGGTCTGTGAGGGACTGCTGGATCCTTTTGATTTTAATGTTAATTTTACTTGCTAGCAACATTACCTACTACTGGAACAGGTCTACTCTGTTTCTCCATCAATATTAACAAAATACCAATCATGGACTGGACTGTGGCACCAGATGCACAGCCAATGAGGCTCCTTTCCATAAACCACGTAGATTTATAAACACAGATTCTAAAATCCATGCATCCTTGCAAACATGACTACAAAAAGGAAATAAATAATCTAAATTACATCTCAACTGTAAGGCATTTTCATTAAAGTGGAGCAAAGTGTCCTGTTCCCATATTCTATGTGATTGTGACCATGTTCTTTGATTATAATTAGAAAAAAAATAATTTTTATGGCTTTAAGATCATAATAGAGCTGATCATAATAGATCTGGTTCTTTTATTGTGGTTGATTTGCTTAAATTTATAGGTAGAATCCTCTGACATTCATAATGGCAGGAAGCAAAGCTTCAAGGCCATCAGCCACATGGTCGAACATGCTTTTTGTTTATCATATTAGATTGTTGCTTGATTATAATTTATGCATTAACTAGATGCCAGCGGTATGGTATATGCATGCACACAGGCAATAAAAAATATGTTTGGTCCCAATGTTATTAATAGGAAAAAAGATTAATAAATAGGAAGGGCTGTATTTCTTACAGAAAAGGTGGGAGCCCTAACTAGGGTTGCCACCTTTTCCTGAAAAAAATACCGGCCTTCCTATATATTTATCTTTGTAATTAATAACATTGGGATCAACCATCAAAAATACCATCCAGGCCGGTAAAATACCGGTCAGGTGGCAACCCTAGCCCTAACGCACACACATACCATAGCACACACATAACATAGCTACTAGATCATTATTTCGCAACTATCTGAAAAAAACTGAATTGAAAAAAAGTGTTTGGAAGGTGAACAACCCCTTTAATAAAGGGGAATACCTCTGCTGGGATTAATTTATGGTTTTCCTTTCATATTACAATATAAAAACCCAAGGAATTATTGTTGATATGCCATTTACAAGCCAGTTTGGCTGGTCACACCTCCTTGCTGCGATGATGCCATGCCCCAACCTGGCTTCTTGTTATGGTATTATTGACACAATAGGGCCCTGGTGGGAGGCAAAAAATATATCGGGGCCAGCTTGCAGTGAGACAATGACTCCTTAGAAAAAGCTAAAACAGCAGTGCCAGTAAATCTTTGGAGAAATAAAGCAAATTAATTATAAATACATACATTGGTCACTGTATTTTCAGTTAGTAACAGATGATAGCAATATCAATGTGTTTTATACACCATTATTCAATGCTACATCGCATTACTGTTACATTTTTCAATACTAGGACTGGATTTTGAGCATTATTACTGACATTCATTTATTCAAAAGCAACAATGGGCAAATACACACAGTTAATGACTAGCATTCAGTATACAACAATATAAGTGCAACAGTTCAACATCCCAAGCATAATCTATATGTTACTTTTACTGATCAGTATCACAAGTCAAAAGATGTTTTGTCATGGACTATACAGTTTGTGGTTTTCTCAATGTTGAAAGTTTGTGTAAATCTGCACTTAAATGTTCCCACGGGTGCTGTTTCACACACACAAACAAATACAAAAATAACAGAGGGGGGATCTGTTGCACAGGGGAAAACACACAGATATTATGTGTGAAGTGGAAAAGAGCTTCTTTCACAATATATAACAATGTAAGTGCTATTATTGAGCAAAATAATGTCTTAATTACAATATCATTTACCTTTCTATAGACTCAATGCATTTTGCTGTTTAGCAATTTTTCAGCAAACCAAAATATGTCAGTTTTGCCCATAAATATAGATATCTATTCAAAATAAAAGTGGCCATGTGCTGAATTATTAATCATGCTCAGTACTGTAGGTCATGCTCAACAAATCAAGACTTCCACTGTAGGTTCCTGTATAAGACATAACCACATATGTTCTAAAAGCAGAAACAGAAATATGTCTGCTGGTGTGAATATACTGTAGTTACTGCTTGCTCTGGTCTAAATAATTTTCAGAATAATGCTGAGTCTAT
>CM044434.1:45700904-45710952 GCA_024363595.1 Xenopus borealis | reverse complement strand
ATACATGTTTGATTGGGTGAAATCTGCTTACTGTGTTGATAATATCTATAAATTGTATCAGTTTGAAGATGCATTTCTGGCCATAAATGTCACAGTAAAAATTGCCTTAATAACCACCATAAGACAAGACTATTTTATAGCATAAATATTCTCAAACTTAATTTGTCGCCAGAAAATTTGCAAAATTACCACTAACGTAAGATGGTTCGCTATGACTTCTGATCAAATCACTGTTTAGTAAAATTAGTTGTTGCGAATATTCTGACGGAAAAATATTCAAACCAATAACATGCAGAAATTTATAATCAAATTTACAGCGCTTTAGTAAACGGACGCCTTGTAACTTAAACAACTGAATTTCCACATCCCATGTTACTAAAGAAGCAGTGAAAATTAGAAGGATATGATCAAATCTTGCTTTGACTGAGAAATCTAACTTAATCATCTGAAATGCAGTTTCCTGCCCTTGCTTGTTCTGTTATGACCTGCACTTAGCTAAAAATGTAATTGGATGCACTAAATCCAGGATTCGGTTTTAGATTTGCATTAATCTGAGCTCTTTTCATCAGTATTCGGATGGATTCAAAAGCCTGGATAAACCAGATCCAAAACCAATAAAATTAAAAAAAAAAATATTGCTGCAATCAATTCACACACGCATTGTCAATTACTGCTCACGATGCTTCGCATCCGGATTTGGATCTGTTGACAAATCAAAAGCCTACATAATACATGCATGCAATAAAGTCTAATTTGGTTTAGGAAAAAAACATGAATACATTAGGACATAAATATTCATATTTGGCTAAACTCACGTGGGCACCAGCCTGTCCAGTATCTCATTCCAAAACCAAGGGTATTTATATTGAGTCTCTCATCTCCTTGCTACTAAAACAGCCTTTACCCTCTTCTCTTTTGGGAAAGACTTCCACTAGATTCTGGAACAGTTCTGGTGGACTCCGCTGCCATTATGCCTAAGACTTTGGGCCTGGTTCATGTGAGCATTTCCATTCATCCTACAGGAGTTTTGTAGGGTAAGATCAGGGCTTTCTGCAAGTGAGTCAAATTCTTCCACTCTCATCTGAATGGACCTTGCTTTATGCATGAAATAGAACCTTCCCCAAACTATTGCTATAGAGAAGAAAGCAATGTCATTGTATGATGTAGAATCACCTGTGACAGCAATGATGGCTTTGGCTTAAGTAGTCAAATACAGTATTTTAAAGTATTTTAAATACATTTTATGAAATGATGTTTTCACCAAATTCTCCAACAGCCTAAAACAAATGTATATATGTGTGAAGTATTCTCATGGTAAGTGTTATGATTTGCTGACATAAATATAATTGCCTTACTAATAACTTCTATTTCTTAGCAATGAGCTATCATATGAATGAATAAACAAGAAAAATAAAACTCTCTGGGATACAATAAATCAAAAACATGTTCCATACAAGCTTACAGCCGACAGCAGCAGGGATGTTGAGTTATGCAGAGACAAGTGCAGTTTTACTTTTTAAGGTGTTATCCAATGTTAGTTTCTAAACGGATTCACACATTTCCATTAATCCGCTGCCCAAACCAAAGAGGTTTAGGTAAAGCTCAGATGCAAAAGTAGATGAAAGCGTTTCCTACAAAGTGCGCAGGTGGCATTTGAAGACTTTCCTTGGCTATTTTAGGTCTGACTGAAACTGCTAACTCTTCAAACTGTTTATTTTTGGATGCCACTCATTTTATGTGAGAAAGTACAAAGACAGCTTTCATCTATACGTCTACACATATTCACACATTTTCCAACCTGAATACGTAATACCATTAGAAATGTGCCTAGATGCACACACATATGTATATATTCCACAAGAAGATGAAGACCATGTTTAATATTGCCCAAAAACCAAATATTATCTAAAAAGCTCTGCTCCACTGTTATTTCCTCGTAGAAACAAAATAATGTGATCTCTTTGCCTGAGGCTGCATGTAAATGTCTTTTCATTTATCACTAAAGCTCTTGTGTCTATACCTTTTTGTATTGTATTTAGAACATTTCCTTCATTCCAAAGGTGGCGTGCAATAAGCTAGATAAAATATAATTCTGGGTATTTTAGCCTGAACATTTAGCTTGTACATTATATTATTTTCATTACGTGTAAAGGAAACTAAGCAATTATGTTCCATAACAAGGTAGGCCACTTTCCTCAAAACTGTAACCAGAACATAGTTTACAAAAATAAAAACGCATAGCTCTAATTGTATCAAAACATATCGTGCCCGCAACCTGCATTTTTCTGTCCTTGAATGGGTGTAGCTATAGAGGGGGCTCAGGAGGTAATTTAGTGGGACCCTAAAATGATTTTGCTATGGGTAACCTATAAGGGCTATGCTACTCTTTCTCTTCCACTGCCCAATCTGACCCTAGAGAAGCAACCCAAAAACCTGTACCACACCTTCACTCACATTAACCTATCCACCGCCCATCCAGATCATGGATGTCCAAATTGATACCCTCTAGCTGTTGGTAAACTACCTGTTAATGTAAGACCTGTAGTTTAACAACATTTCCAGGGGTTGGCCTTTTTTAACTTTGTCTACTGTTTTCTGTATCAAATGTATACTGTATATATAAAGATTTTCATTTGTGCACCACCTGTCTCAGCAGGCAAGGCATTGTGACAGACTATATGATCCTTTTAGATCAATAAGTGGATGTGGTCTTCAAGATGTTTGGAGCTTTGCCCTTCCTGCACTCTAGCCATGCCAAACACCACAATATAAAAGAAACATCAGAACAAATACACACACATTTTTTAAACTTCTAAAATATAAAAGCTGCAACAACAAATATTAATTTGTTTGTTTGTTCATCCTCTAAGCTTTGGTTCATGCCTACAGTGGGTTTCCTACATGTACATGTACTTGTATGGGATCTATTTTCCAGAATGCTTGGGACCTGGGGTTTCCTGCATAAGGGATCTTTCCATAATTTTTATTTAACTTAAGCACAATGTTTTGCCAGTAATATGGAAGTTACTGTTTTATTATGTTTTTTTAATTATTATTTTGTTGTATTATTACTGAGAAAGAGGAAATACTTTTTTAAAACTGAATTCTTTTGCTTGAATTGAGTCTTTGTGAGATGGCCTTCCCATCCTGTTTAGAAATATTGATGGGTGGGTCCTGTTATGGTGCACACTTGAACTGTCGGTTTATTTGTTCCTAATTCATACAAAATAAAAATGACAAAATGGAAGATATGGTTGTAATTGATACTATTGCTGTTTTAGGAAATCATATCAGTTCCAATAAAAATCCCTGGAATCAAAAAAGAAAAAGAAAATCTACAAAAAGAATATCAGAATTCACAAATCTCCCCTCCCTTGAAGAAGCAGATGCAGAAGAAAGAAAGCAGTTCATGTCATTCATGGAACATCTTGGAGCTCATAACATTTTTGAAGAGTATGCATTATTTCACAAATCTTTGTTTACATTCTTTGCATGTGTAGAAGTAGAAAAGAGTCAAGAAGGACTGAACTGACAAATATTCTGGTTGATATCTCCTTATTTCTGGTTAGCTGCCTTCATCAGTTTACTGTATCTCCTTGAAGTTTAATATAGTCATATACAAGATCACTGGCCTAACTATAGAGGAAGTAGACTCCATGGTTTTTTGGGGGGGGGGCCTGGAGAAAAGGGGGGCCCGAACTGCAGGGTCTGTTTCCTCTAGTCTTGAAATCTCCCTCCCTGCTTTCTTCTATAAAAAATTGGCATGCTTGTGCCTCCTTGAGCGTGTTAACTGTAGCGGTGGAAGAAGTGGGTGTGTCACGGGTAGGCCGTATAGGCGCCCAGGGAAGTAGTGGACCAAAGAGGAAGCTTAGGGGTTCAAAGGTCCAATAACGCTGCACAGGCAAGGATCAGGCAGAGAAACAAGGTCAAAGTCCAAGAAATGGTGTATTGGCAGGAACAAAATAGAACAAGGTCCAGGCAAGGCAAAATACAAGAAAACAGGATCAAAAGTACTGGAACAGGATCAAAAGCAACACCAGGATCAATATAACAATACCCAGGAACATAGCATTAAGGTCCTATAATTGGGCGCCATAATGGCGTCCAATTACCCTTTGAATAATTGAATTTGGCGCCGAAACGAGCACCGTGACGTCATCGCGTCAGGCGCGACGCTATGACGTCACTACCTGGTGCCGCATATCCACGTGGCGGCTATGGGCGCCGCCATTGTGGATATGACGCCGAGAAGAGAGGACGCGCCGCCCGGAGCTAAAGGTAAGCCTCCGGGCGGCGCGATCCTGACAGGGTGGATGCGCGTGCTGGAGTCCCTTTGCACACCAGGCCCTCCAAATATTCTTCTGTCGGGGGGCCCGGTGCACTTTTGTTAGGCCCCTGTAATTTTACAACAGATGTTCTCAAGAATAAACCAATCTCTGTATTATTAGTTTTAAAGATTAGGCTCAAAATCTGATCATGTTGGAACAGTTAATTAAGAATTAAAAACTGTATCTTTACAAGATTTTTATGGGTAATTGAAGAGAGCACTTTTACAATTTACTTGTATTATTTATTTTTAACCTTTTCTAAGATATTTGTATTATTACACTGCTAATCCCAGACTTTAGGCTATATTGAGAATTAGCACATTAATACATCATTAATACAACATGTTCATAAAGTGTGAGCATATACCTTTTGGAAAAACTATCATAGGAGGCAATATTTCCCCTTTAACTAAAGACACTTGTATGTCCAAGGATATCATTAATTCTAAAATATGGTTATTTAACAGTGGGTGATTTATTAGGCAATTAAAATCATATGTCTGTGCAGTTGTTAAACATTACTGACTTTTTAACCTTAAAATTAATTCAATGAAGAAATGACCTTTTGTGTTTCTCTTTCCAGTGAAACTGAAATTTGGAAACTGTGGACTAAACTTGGCCGTGATGAGCCACATTTGCTTGGGAACCTGGAAGAGCTCTTGGCTAAAGTCACAAGTCAAATAAAGGAAGCCAGAAAAGAAAAAGAAACTTTAGAGATGGTTTTAAAAAAGTCAGTTGGCTATAAGAGTGATTTAATTAAATATTCTATCCCTTGAGGAAAATCAACTCAGAATATAATGAGCAGTGAATGTTCTTGTCCTGCAGTATGACAGTGTTTAGAGAAAATACAATCATTGAAATATAGGAGTTTTGGCATTTTACAATAAAGGGATCTAGCTACATATGGTTGCAGAAGGGGCAGTTGTAAAAAGAAGTGAAAGCAAAGAACAAAGGAGGAAGCAGAGTAATAAAGGGAATTGGAGAATGCAGATAAAGAATTTCTACAATTGTTCAGTCTGCCAAGATCAGAATCAGTGGAATAAACGCTAAATGATTAAGGCTGGACCAGACTGTTACATTCTCACAAAATATGATTTCTTAAAATATTATTTTTGGAAATGTGCATATTTTATCTTGCATTTTTTAATCCCCTTTGCAAAATACAGAATTCAGAATGAAGCAGAGCTATGTCATTTATGGCGCTTCTAATATTTAAGCTTGTCTAAAAGTCTAAGGGGCAGATTCACTAAAGCGGGAAGCGTCTAATGCTAGCGCTAATTCGCCAGCGTGACATCATTTCGCAACTTCGCAAATTCACTAACACCGGGTCTGGTGAATTTTCGCTAGCGAAGAAGTTAGACTTGCGCAACAAGCACCCTTACGCCAGGCAAAGTTGCGCACTGACGAAGGATCGTAACTTCGCAAATTCACTAAGATGAACATTTTCCTCAACTTTAGCACTTACGCTAGACGTTACTTCGCCTGGTCAGACCAGGCGAAGTTCAATACAATAGATAGGAGATTGGAAAAAAAAATGTCAAATTTTTTCTGAGTCCCAAAAAAACGCTGGCGTATTTTAGCATAGGAGGGTGATAGTCTGAAAAAGATCGATAATATTTTTGGGGGGTTACCCTTCTTCCCCCCTACATTTCCTAACATATGGCAACTCAACTATACAGGGGGCACATGCAGGGCAATAGGACAACTTTATTTTATTTATTAAAGGTTTCCTGGGCTTGTGTAGTGGAATGTAGTGGCTGTAACATATACTTCTATTATAAGTTAATGTTCCCGCCATATGCAAATTAGGCTTCACTAGCATAACAGCGCTCTGCCTAGTGAAGTAAAACTAGCGCAACTACGCTACCATTCGCTGACCTGAGCGTAAATTCGCACTTTAGTGGATTTGCGTAGCGCTGGTGAAAATTCGACCTGGCGAAGTGCGGCGAACGCTAGCGAAGCCTACGCTGGCGAATTTTCAGATCTTAGTGAATCTGCCCCTAAGTCTAAAATGGAATATCTTTCACAAAGAAAACAGCCTTTTCATATAATGAATGTCAGTTTTAAGGGATTTATATCTCTGGTTTACACAGACACACACACATTACTGGGTTGTAAATATTACCTAACTAAAAGTGAAGTTGAAAATATAAGGCAGTTGAGAATGATGTGACATAACAGAATTGATTTGGGTGAGTTAAAATTGTGAATTGCAGTGAATCAAGAATTGGAGCAAGTGATGAATGCATATTTCATGCATGTACATTCCCACACTTTGTGCCTTTTATGCAGCAGTTAGTTAATTTATTTCCCCTTTCCATCTCCCCTTTGCATTGTGATCCTACGTGTGTGTGTGAGAAAAACAGGTCAAAAGTGGAATAGGGAATTAATTATAAAGAGAGAATTATATTGCTTTGTACTGAGATATTTATTCCCTCAACCCAGTACTGCACTGCTGGTGCCAGAGATTATTCTGCTTTCACTGTTGTAGTAAAAATAGTTTACTATAGTTTTTTTAAAGGAGTGGTTCACTTTACTTTTAATATTTTATAGAATGCTTAATTCTAAGCAACTTTTCAACTGACTTTTGTTTTTTCGTTATTAATAGTTTTTAATTTATTTGCATCTTTCTTCTGACTTTTTTCAGCTTTAAAATGGGGTCTCTGACCCCACCTTCAAAAAAATACTTCAAAAGTGGAGTATTGTATTGTTATTGCTATGTTTTATTACACATCTTTCTATTTAGGCCCTCTCCTATTCATATTCCAATCTCTTATTCCAATCTCTTATTCAAATCAATGAATTGTAATTTGAACCCTAGTAACCAGATTGCTAAAACTGCAAACTGGATATACTGGATTACTAAAAAGCAAAATAACTCAAATAATAAAAAAGAAAACCAACTGCAAATTGTCTCAGAATAAGACTCTCTACATCATACTAGAAGTTAATTTAAAGGAAAACAACACCTCCCACCTCACAACTGTCATGGGAAAACATTCTTTTTTTAAAATGCATCAGTTAATAGTGCTGCTCCAGTAGACTTCTGCACTGAAATCCATTTCTCAAAAGAGCAAACAGATTTTTTTATGTTCAGTTTTGAAATCTGACATGGAGCTAGCCATTTTGTCAATTTCCATGCTGCCCCGGTCATGTGACTTGTGCCAGCACTTTAGGAGGAAACTGCTTTCTGGCAGGCTGTTGTTTTTCCTTCTCAATGTAACTGAATAGTACGCAGTGGGACATGGGTTCTACTATTGAGTGCTGTTCTTAGATCCACCAGGCAGCTGTTATCTTGTGTTAGGGAGCTGTTATCTGGTTACCTTCCCATTGTTCTTTTGTTAGGCTGCTTGGTCGGGGAAAGGGAGGAGGTGATATCAACTTGTAGTACAGAAGTAAAGAGTGATTGAAGTTTATCAGAGCACAAGTCACATGACTTGAGAAAATGTCTAGCCCCCTGTCAGATTTCGAAATGAAATATAAAAAAATCTGTTTGCTCTTTTGAGAAATGGATTTCAGTGCAGAATTCTTCTGGAACCGCACTATTAACTGATGCATTTTGAATTTTTTTCCCATGACTGGATCCCTTTAAATAATAATAATAGGCACATAATTACTGTATACTACACAGCAGAGAAACTTTTGGCAATGCCCACTTTTAAGCCGGACCCCAATTACCACTCCACCAAAGCATACCCTTTTTACATGAACAGAATGGCAACATCACGACCCATGGGGTTATGCACACTGCATGCATGCATGAGAACCCAATATTGTTCACTAATATTTGTAACTGCTAGAAATTAACTGAATTGCGTTGCTAAAGTGTGCCTAGCACATACAGTGATTTGCATAGTAATATAGCATTTTCAGCATAATATTGTCCTTTTCTATTTTAATTGTGAGAATGATTTAGATTCAATGCAAATTTTCCTTATAGTATTTCCCTTTTGTATTAAGAGGGTCAGTTTAGCTCTTGAGTACTCTGTGACCACATCTCTTACAATAGGTAGAGAGCACCAGATTAAATTAAATATTTAGATTTCATTTAAAATATTAACAAGAAAGATGTTGATATTTAGTCCTGTTTTTAGAATTTACACCTGCACCCTTCTTCTGTTCTTTAGCAGTGCTTAGTTATCTGGATATTTGGATAAGCATAACCATGTTAGTAATTCATATGAACAGCATTTACATAGTTTCAGAGGGGACAAACCTTGAAATTCCTGACAAAGGGAGGGCATTGCCCGACACTTTGAATTCACTGCACAGTCTGCAGCTGAATGGAAAAGTAACATAAATTCTGCATGACAGGCAGCACAAGGTTTAATCTTTTTTACCTGCACTTGCTTGTGGATAGGAATTGTCAGACAGTTTCCAACTTCTGGCAAGGAAACAATCATACTTATGAACAGCAGGGGGGGCTCCCTCCTTACTTACCAGCCATGCAGAATTCAAGCAGCTTTGTTTTTTTTATCATTTATGACAATCCATAAGAAGCCCAGACCACACTGTGCATGTGTATGTAGTCTAGTCTTGCAAAGATGTATTACAAAGTATTACAGGATGACAGCCCCCTGTGGCCAACTTTGGAAGCATAAATCATTTGTTTGATTAGGCCTGTGGTGCAGTAAGTTCATGCTTATGTTTAGTATACAAAATACAGCATTTCTAGCCTTATTCTATTTTCCTTGCCCTTTAAGTCACATATGAGAAACTGTTGTATGTTCCAGAAAAGAAACAGTTAATTGGATTTTAAAAACAACTGATATCCAAGTTATTCAAAAATCTGTGAAGTGTATGCAAAGTCATTGTGGAAAATCCTTCCTCCATTTCTACAGCTTGAAATTGCTTTCATTAACACATGTCTACCTCCTCAGTTCTGCTGAGCAATTGTGGAAGAAGGTAGATTTTCAAATTACTTTTCACAGCATAGTCTTCTCCTTATATGTGAACCAAAGAAAGCAGACATATTAAGTGATTATTAAGTGATTTTAGGAGTATGGAGCAGCAGTAGTGGTAAAATACAGAAACAGCCCATTAGAACTTTAGAATGAATAATTAGTGCATATCCATACTTAATACAGAATACCATCTTTTGGACTGTGATTTGAATTACTTTGAGAAATCATGGACACATGCAAAGTCTGTATTTTACTGTCTCCTATATAATTTTCTGGTTCTTTGTTTATTTAAAGAGAGAGGACAGATGTTGCTGAAGCACTGAATCCATCAAGCTCATATGAAGCTGTAAAGAACCAAATAGATCCAGATGAAGAAATTAACCTTCCAAGCTCAAAGGAAGCCTTAATGGACCAAATAGGTCCAGAAGAAAAAAATACCCTTCCAAGATCAAATGAAGCTTTAATGGACCAAATAGATCCAGATAAAGAAATTACCCTTCTAAGCTCAAACGAAGCTTTAATGGACCAAATAGATCCAGATGAAGAAATTACTCTTCCAAGCTCAAAGGAGGCCTTAATAGACAAAATAGATCCAGAAAAGGAAATCACCCTTCCAAGCTCAAAGGAAGCCTTAATAGACCAAATAGATCCAGACAAGGACATTATCCTTCCAAGCACAAAGGAAGCCTTAATGGACCAAATAGATCCTGATGAAAAAATTACCCTTCCAAGCTTAAAGCAAACCTTAATGGATAGAATAGATGCAGACAAGGAAATTACCCTTCCAAGCTCAAAGGAAGCCTTAATGGACCAAAT